>CM034157.1:344738782-345938782 GCA_019776745.2 Taxus chinensis
CAGATTTATGTTGGAATTCAAATACTAGGTATTTAAATCAGTGAAGCATGAAGTTAAAGATATTAATATTATGATGGGTTGAAATATATGGATATTTAAATCAATGAAGCATAAAGTAAGATATAATTTTTTTTCCATAGACTTGAAGTGACAAAAGTGGTTGTTACAATTACAAAAACACATATAATATATGATATCATTTATAGATAATGAATAATATGACTTGAATACCCATTTGGACATGTTCATACATACTCACCTTATAAATCCATAAATAGTTATCCATTACAACTATAATTCATTACATAAAATAGAATCTGACAACAATAATACCCAATATTTCCATGCATGATTTCATAGTGCTCATACATACTCTAACATTGACTCCCTACTTAAAAATTACTTAGCACTTATAAGTTAGAACTAGTCAATATAAAAATGCATCACCTATATATATAGTATATACATAGTGGGTCCCTTTACCTTCACCATTTTACAAAGAATTCCTAATAATAGGCGTGCTCCAATAATAACCTGTATGATTATTCAACTTATTTTAACAATAGCTAAAACTATAAATATCTTGATTTAATCATGCTTTAATTCCTATAATTAGTAATCCACCATACGTTGCCTTTGTAGTTATCTGGATGTGCTTTGTCTTATTTATAGCCCTCGCTCCAAAATTGGATGAGTCCTAAATGCTTTGTGCATGGACCCTTCATGCGCTGCCTTGTTCCTATGTGGTGCAAACCTTCACACAATGTCCTTTATTACTTACCTTCTTATGCACACACTTCCCTGTGTGGTCCTTTAAACCTGTATGAACCATTTTATACCCTATGTGCATCCTCCTACACACAACCCTTTGCACATAATTGCCACTTAGTCATTTATGCGACCAAAATTACCCCACACTAAGGATATTTTCCATCCATAGTAATATTTGAGCCAAATAATGCTCTTCAAAATAATTTCTTGAAGAATGAAGAATATAGTATCCAAGAAATAATATGGGTTCTTTAAGACCCTTACCTTTTTAGTTGTTTTCCTCCTCAGATAGATTTCTTTAGCTTCCTCCTTCTTGTCCTCATTTTCTTTTTTGTTCCTTGAGCTAGATGCTCTTTCCTTGTCTTTTTCTATTGCCTCATCATCCCTTGGTATCTTTGTGATATATTGGACATTATTTTGTGCATATCTTACTAATACTTATTTTTTTGTACTTTTATTCCTATAAAACTAAGCTAATTTGGGATAGATAAAATAATCGTGCTCTCTTTCATGATAGAAACAATAAGTATCATGCTTTGTGTAATTTTTAGCTAAGTTCCCATCTTGTACACACTTATAAAAATTCATGGGTCTTCTATCTTGATAACAACCTCCTTGGTTATCCCTTCCCTTGGTATCCACGATACCCTTAGTATCCACTTCCTCCTTGATAATGATCATATCCACCCCTATATCCTCCTCTATAACCTCCTTTGTAACCTACTCTGCAGTCTCCTCTATAACCTCCACAGTATCATCCATCATTTTATCCTTAATAATTATGATTGTAGTTATTCCCCTAATATCCACCTCCAAATTGAGGTTTTCCACCTTGTTGATTTGGATATTGAAGGGAAATCATTGTTGGTTGTGAAGGTGGGTGGATTAAGCATGGGTGTTGTTTATTATTTTTGAGGGGGAGGGTTTAGTGTTTCATTATGTCTTGGTGCCATAACATTGTAGGTTTTATATCCTTTAAGTCTTCTAGTACCTCTACTGAGGGGAAGGTATGGTGGTAATTGTTATAGGATCCACAAGTTGTACAATACATCAAATGATTAGTGGGTGGATATACTTCTAGTAAAGGACAAGTATCCTAAGTGTGTTGGTCCCATAATCTACAAATTCCACACCATGTTTTTTCTATTGGGTTTATGGTAATGGAAGAAGGTTTTTGTGATGAATGTTGTCTAATGGCTGCAAATCTCTTTTCCTTCTCTAAGTAAGGACAATTTGTTCTACTATGCCCTTCTGTATAGCACATTGTACATCAAATTTTTGGTCTACTTCTACTTCTTGGTGGAGATTTGTTATTAAGGTATTCATTTCACTTAATTTCTTATTGGATTTTTAACTTGGTTAGCTCTAATTTTACTCTCTTTAATTATATTTTTAATGATGTATCTCCTTCTCTATGCCATGGTTGGGCCTCTAGTATAATGGCCATCTCTATCACATCTGAGATATTTTTGAAAGGTTTTCCATCCAAAATTACTCTAATATAAGGGAGGATCCTTGAAGGGAACAATTCAAAACATTGCTTGTCTGTAAGAGGTTCTTCCAACTTCCTAGTTAAATTTTTGAATCTATGGTTGAATTACTTAACTATTTCATTTTCTCCCTGAAGAAGGTCTCTTATTTTACTCATTCCTTCTGATGGTGATTTGGGATAATGAAAGTCTATTTTAAATTCTTTCTCAGTGGCATCCAATCTTTAGTTTCTTGTGCATTCATTATCATATACCAATGTAAAGCATCATCTCTCATATTGCCTATGCAATCATATAATTTCATGGTGTTATCTGCGATGTTTTTTACTCTTCCAGTATGAATCCAATATAAATAGATGTTCCACAACATCACTGATATCTTTGTCAAACATTGGTAAGTTAATCTTTTGGGTCGTATTTCTAACCAATTGAGAATGTAGTCGGGGTTGACTAACTAGTTGCTGCATTACTAATTTTACCTTCTTTGATTGATTATGAACTTTTTTCAAGTTACTATTTCTTCCTTTATCCCTGGATAATTCAATTTCAAAATATAACTCTCCCAATAATTCTCTGAGTTCTCTTACAACTTCTTCTCGGTTCTTACTTTCTGTTTGCAATCTTTCTATCAAACTTTCTCCATTTCCTATCTTTTGATTAGGTGTGTGAAGGGGCACTTAGAATGGTGGCCAATCCAAGGGGTCATCTCCTTTGGGCTTGTATGGTGGTTGAAGGATGCATCCTTAGTTGGAAAATTTTCATAATTATTCTCTTCTACAAATATCTTCCTTCTTGTACTATTTCTTAATCTATAATTATCCTCTAATCCTTCATCACTTCTTCTCTTCTTATTTTGTTTTTATTCATATTTCTCTTGTTTCTCAGGATTATATTTTTCCTCATCATTTTCCTCTATTATTTTTATCTTCTCTCTAAATTATTCAACTAACTATTTCATCTCAAAAACTTATTCTTCCTCTTCTCCTTTCCCCTTAATTAATAATGGATTTTATTCTCTCATCTATTCCCATCTTGTTGTGCCAACTATTTCTCTAAGTCCTGATATTAATCCTCCTACTAATGCTTGTAAATATTGTATTAGTATTTTGTGCATCGATAATGCTTTTTTTATTGGACTATTAAAAATATTTTGTGCAACGAAGAACATTGGTGTAACAAAACTTTGGTCTCCGCTCACTATGGGTACTATAGCAAGACTTTGTGTGTTTGCCTCCATTTCTGAGTTAGCGACTTGTTGGCCTCCACTCAAAGTGGGTGTTTCATTATTCTCTACTTTCTTATTTTTTTCAATTTTTAATTTATTTCATTCAATTTCTTCACTCTTTCCTCCCTTGCAATCCTCTGTTTCTCTATCTCCTTCTCTAACTCCTTCTTTACAGCTATCCTTTCTCTATATTATATCCTCCTCATTTTTAGTTATTTTTGTTAAAATTCTAGCTCTCCTTAATTATCTTAATCTTTTCTTTTCCAACTATATTATTTTTATTATTTTTCTTTTCTTCATTTTGTCCTATTTATATTATCCCAACCATAACCCTGTTAATTATGATAAGTTATGTCTCTTGGATCACCCCCCTTCACGTATGCCATCCTTTGGTACCTGTCCCCTAAAGGAAATTTTCCGCGCTTATGATTAAAAATGGAACTAAATTAAGCTATCAGCCTCTTGCTCCACTTAAAACTTCTCCTTTTTTGTATTCAAAACTTTTCCACCCTTTTATGGACCAAGTAATTATGTAAGAATATAGGGTGGTCTCGTTCCAATAATCAATTTCTCTATTCCAAGGCTCATCAAGATTATTAAGTATAGTTATCTTTGCTGCAGTCCACTCAAAAGGTTCTCTCAAGTGTAATCATGACCACTTTTTTATTTTGGCATGTGTTAATATGTAAGGCCATAGTAAATCTGGAAACTAAGACCAAAATTAGTCTCTGTATTTTGTCCAAGTACTTTTGCTTTTATCTCTTTATATGATGTTTTCAGTATTTTGGCTTCTCCTTGAACAAATATATGAATTTGAATTTTCCACTAATCCTTAATTTCTATCAATGTTGGTTTCCAATATCCTAGTGGTGATATTTTTCCTAACATCTAACTAACATAAGGTGTAAGCAGAAAGGTTTGAGGAGGGTTCCTTTTATAACCCAATGGATAAAATAAGCTTTGCATCCCTTTACATTGTGGGATAATAGCAACGTTGAGTTAGTTGGGGATGACCATGGTTGAAAGGGGGTTGATTCAACCTCATGAGAGTTTAGTTTGTCTTTCAGTACTCATGGGGTTTGAGGGGATTTATTAATTAACTAAAGTGATTAATTAATAGGTGAGAAAGATTATAGAAGCTTTTTATAAGAATAATTAGAATTATTTATGGGATAAGAAGGGTTTAATCAAATAAATTATGACTTATTGATCTAATAGAAAATAAAACTTAATTAATTAAGAATAATTAATTAATTTAGGTAAAAAGGGGTTTAATTAATGGAAGGTCGTTAATTTTTGTCTTTGTTGGATAAAATGGCCAATTAACTAACATAATATAGTTAATTAACGATGATAGAAGAGAAAATGTGCTATATTGACGATATGTTGTCAATTTGTGGGAAAGGTGATAATTAACGCAATTTAAGTATTTAAATTGCTGGAGCTAAATTATAGGTGTCTACACTTCATAATGATTACATTAGTCTCACTTAAATACTCAAGTTTTCTTTACTCTATCTCTTGTATCTTACTCCTCATACATATCATATATTTATCATGCGGCACTCACTCATATATTTCTTGTGCTCGCCACATATACAATGGATTAATTACAATAAATATCCTTCATAAAAAATATGTGAAGAGTCACTTCTTTTGAATCATGCCTCTGTCATATTTTGTCTCTTTCTGACTTAGATCTTCTTCATTCTATGGCAGTGTGTTATCTTTTACAGCTTCCTTCAGTGTATTGTGGCTTCCTTCAATATATCATGGAATTTATAGTGTACAATGGCTTTCTTTCTCCTATCATGGCTTTGAAAATGTATTGCATCTTTCCTCTTTTTATCATGGCTTTGTCCTGTTTCCCGTGGCTTGTTTCAGTATTTCATGACTTCATCTAGACTTTGGTAGCTTTCTTTTTATATCTGTGGCTTTCCCAAAACTTGATGAAGAACCCTATCAACATTCCCAAACATGATTTTTCTTCCAAAAATTTATTTAACTACCTTGTATGATTGCATATAAATTCCACACACTTATTGGATGCTTTAAATTTTCCCTGTACATTCTTAGAGGGTGTTTACAATGTGTAAAAATGATGAAAATAGGCCCTTTTAGGATTTCGAGAGAAATTCTTTCTGAATGGCTCTGAATGAATTCATGAATCAATTCCATATGCATGAAAAACACTTGAAAATACTATTATCACATTCCTCCTAGCCATTATTAGGGTAGAACATTCATTGAGTTGGTTAGAGGACATGTTTATATTAATCGAGAGAGGTATTTTCAAATGAGGTATAGGTCATCATGGATTTTTTTTAATATTTTATGATAGAAATTTGGAATGAGAATAAATGGTTATTTCTTGGGACTTGTTCTATATTAAACTTAATTAGTATAAGGAAAGTAGGAACTCCAAATTCTTAAGACACTACATGAATTAGTGTCTTACCCATTGGGTTATAAAGCCATAACATATATACACAATGAAACTTTATCAGTTGGGCTTAGAGTCACTACTTCAACATAATACCACAAGTAAGGAAAAACACATGATATAACAACATAAAAAAAAAAACAAACAAACATATAACAGGAAAGGGAAACACATAACCTATAATCACCTATGATACATGTGGGGGACAACCTACTTTCATGGTAGCATTTTTCTCTTTAGATGATACCCCTGGATGGGTAACATCGGTTAGTGATGTTATGTGAAGCCATTAAATGTTTCAACTACTTATAAAAGAAAGGTTATTTCATGGATCCTTATATGTTGGGGAGGAGTGAGCCTATATTATCTCTCTGATGCTTAGAGATTCACTCACAAAGTCTGTTGTTCTTACTATCTCAAAAATCAGTCTCAGATTGTAAATTATCTTTTATGTTCATCCACATTGTTGATTTTCCACTTTGCATTTCATTACTGTCCCAAGACTAATATTTTATTGGATTTCTAAAATTTTCTGAGTATTTCTCTTTCCCGTGTTCATTCTTATTGAAACATTTTTCATAAGAAACGTTGATTTCATCCTTTTTTATTTCATCATGAGATATTTAAGCATCGAATGAAGAATAAATTTAGCTTCATTCCTATCTTACATAGCCATGACATGAGACAAGATATCAAAATGGATCTTTGGATATTTAGTTTCTTCTATAACATTCAATATTTACTACATAGAATCCTCCTTCAAAACTATTGAGAGCTCAGTCTTCACATTCATTTCAATAATCTTCATTTTGAAACTTGAGGAAACAATTTTAAGAATTTGATTCATCATCTTAAAACTCATTTACTTTCACTATATCTTCATTATGGGAGGTCTCTAAGACTTTTATTTCATCCTTTTCATCATTGAGAGAATTTTCCTATTCAAATGAAAAAGAGAACACTTCAATTTCATCTGTTCATCCACCGACCATTTTCTAATGGGAGATATCTAATTTTTCATCTTGATCATGATTTTTTTTTAATCAACCAAAAGTTCAGAATTATTTTCGTACATATCTTGAAATTCCATGGATTGCATTAGGTGTTCAAGGATGAGTTAGGTAGATTTTGTTCTTTTTGCAAATCTCATCTTTTCTTGAATGAATTCCTCTTTTCAATCTTTCAAAGGCTCAACACAAATCAACCTCTCTTCTTCATCAAATCAATCTTTAATGAGAGACTCAAAAGTTGTTCAGTTTTTACACTAATCACCAAGATAAATTTATTATTCAAATGGAAATATGAACATCTCTTCATCAAGAACAAACAAATTAGCTAATTTTTTAATTTGGAACTTCTCAAGAACAATTTCATCTTATTCATGGCCTAAATCATTTGGAAATTCTAGACTATCCTTTTTTCATTCAAGATCTTTCCACTCCTCGTCATTATCAATACTCAAGCAGAAAGGAATTCTTGGTCCTATCAAGATAGGAATTTTAACCTCATATTTGGATGTTATGAAATAATTTCCATACCTGTTATTCTGGTACAAGATATTAGCTTTTAGATCATTTGAATTTTGTGCCGTGTATTTCATCTATTTGATTAAAAGAAAATTTTATTTTTTTCCCCTAACCAAAATGGTTTTTAGAAGATCAATTCATCTACATTTTACCTCCCAAGTCTCGGTATAAACTCCTACTTCTTAACATTCCAAATGATGTATGAATATATGCTACCAAATAGTCAACAATACCTTCTTTTCTAGAAATTTAGTGAGGGCCACCTTTGCATCCATGATCTTTCCCTTAAGTGGGACTTCTTTGGAATCCATGGAGAAAAAGAGAAATTAGACATGTTAAGGTGAGTCCAAAATCATTGGAAGATTTTCTAAGTATCACATTATCAAAATCTTATGAATCTATTATGCATTTGTTTAGCCGATATCCTCCAATGAGAAGGGAGAGATAAATTTTAATCAACCTTATCACTCTTTTATGTAGTCAAAACAAACATGTTCTAAGATGGAGGAGCAGGTGGATCTGATATTAGTCATTTAGAACTAGGAACCATGGTATTAGGATTTGAACTACTACCTTTGATATGACGAAAAATATTATTGAGTTGTTCTGGGTGAGTCAAAAAATATTTCAATTGTAAAATATGCACTTTAGATTTGTTAATATGTTCTATGATATCAAAAGAGGTGAATGTAGATGAGATATATATTGGATTTGGAATAGAATTAGATGTTTAGGAAGAAGTGGATGATTTTTCAAAGAATATTATAAGTTTTTGAAGGACTATATTTTACAGAGACCAAATAATAATTAGAAGGAGCATTGGGATATTTACTTGGAACAACTATTATCCCCTTACTTGTTATGATATCCAACATCTCCTTTGCATATTCCATGGAAGGTGGGAGTGGAGATCCTCTCTTGATTATTTTATTCTATAAATTTTTGACAGGAGGACCTTTAATATTCTTCTTCTTTGGATTAGTGGTGGAGGAACTCCCTTTCTAGGATTTGGGGTAGGTGGACAATGCACATGAGAAGCTAGGTGCATCATCAATATCATCTTCTTGGAATCCTGAATATTGAAAGAATCTAATTTATGCATCATCCTCCACTTCTTTAATCTATAGGAAATCATTTTCATTATTCTTATTCCTCTAGAGTTCCACATCTTCCATTGACTTGTAGAGCTTCTAAGGCAAGCCTTTGGGATGCTCCCGTAATCTAGTTCATGTTCCAATTTTGGAGGGATGCTTATTGAACAATTTCCTTCTTTAACATTATTAAATCATTTTCCAGCTTTTGTAAGAATCAATAACCTCTTTCATCATTGGAACCATCAGACATATCCTTCAGTAAAGGATTCTTGATTTATCCTGAAAAGATGAGGTTATAGACACCTAAAATTAGCATTACCAATTTCCCATATCCACATCTGCTAGCACCCTTTCACTATCACATAATTAAAATTTTATCTATTAAACCCTTGTCCTAAGTATTATTTCTCTCCATTATATTTACACCCCGCAAATGTCATTATATAGTTGTTAAATCCTATTTTACCCCTTCGTAAACCACTCAAACCAAATTCTAAACAAAATCAAATAAAAAACAAAGTAGACACCTTCTCAACCATTTTCCAACATATATCCTTCAATAAAACAAAGAAAAAGCTTGATTTGAGAAGTTGTTACAACCTTTTTCCTGTGTTTCCCAGATCACTAACAATTCTAACCAGTTGCCTATGATTCTCCTTTGTTGACATAAACCTATATAAACATGTCTTAGGTCTTCATTCAAGGTTAACTTCCTCAGGATGGACCTAGCTAGACTTAAATCGTAACTCGACATTGTCTAAGGAATTTACATTGTATCTTATTTTTATTATAGCCCTATCATAAGATTTAGATTCATCACAACAATAATTTAGGCATCAACAATTTATTCTCCAACCTTTGGAGGCCACTCAAATATCAAGAAATAAAATCCAAAAATCTTCATCTCTCGGGTAACATCATCTCCTAAGCTTCATTTATTAATATTTACAAGGTAAGTACCTTTCATTAACTTTATCATCTTATTCATTCATATTTTACGAGATTAAATCAAGATTATCTTTTTCCTTTGTCAACATGCACAATTTCGACAGCAATCGTCAGTAATTTCCCTAATCGTTTACTATTCATCTCAATCACCAGCGATTGTCCTTAATTTCCAATGATCCTTATCTATTAGACCATTTAATTCCAAATATCTTCCTTCAAACATTTAGATCCCATCATCTTTCACCACTCTACCTTTGTAAAGTGTATGTCAAGTAATATCAAGCTCCTTTGAGCCATCTCCAACATTTTTTCAATTACCTAAATCAAATCTATTATCCTTCTTGCCTTTTTTATTACACAACCATCTATAAACATGTTCCTTTGAGCCATTTTTTGTATCCTAGTCTCCCTTTAGATCAGGTATCACTAGTAGACTATCATATAGTTGTGGACCGCATCAGTCTCTTTACCTTTTCATTTTTGGTTATATCGTTTGTCTTATCAATTTATCTTATCATTATCAGATTTATTTCTTGAATGCAGATTGATATCCTTGCAAGGAAGTCTATTGAGTTTCAGGGAGTGGCCTTTTCCAGGAAATCTGCCATATATCTATCTAATCCCATCTCCTTCTTAGTGTATGTAATTTAAAGGTTCCTCAATCAGAAAAAGAAGGAAGGAGCTTTCATCCATCAACTTTAGCATTCATCTTTACAGGTATCGGTAAACCCTGTGTCTTCTGAGATCGGTTTTGTTTTTATTTTTTCACTGCATTAATTTGAGTAGAAAGGTAAAAATATCTCTAAACATTCTAGCACACCCAATGGGATATTTTTCCTTTTCTTCCATTTTCAATTTTTATTAGTTTTTATTCATTAATTTGGCTTTTTGCTTTGTAATCACTAGAAATCTAGTAAAATCACCATCGATTGTGTGAATCTTTTGCAATTCTATCAATCACCGATGATCTCTGTGACTACTTTTGATTACTCATTTAGACAGATCCTAACACTATTTTCTTTTACTATTTTGTATCTTGCTAACCTTTTTGCAGATTTTTTCTCTGGTGGCTTTTGGCTTTCTTCACTTTTTCTTTACTAAAACAAATTTAAAAATTAAAAATTAAAACCGAATCCTTTTCATAGGTGTTTATTCTCCTTTCTTGTTATTTTTCAAAGCATTGCATTTTTATGTCTACCATCATCGAAGGAAATATTTTCTTTTGGGTTCAAAATGAACCTTGCATCCTTCTTGATCACATAGATTAATTAAAAAGATTAATTTATTACATCCACTTAATCTTCCCTCACACACAGCCAAACTACATTAAAAATCAAATTGGTATCAAACAATCCTACCCAGGTGATAACTATTGGGATTTCATCACCTAATAGGGAAACCAATTCATTATTGTGTCCAAGTATAAACAATTTATTATTGGTATATTGGCTAATAACCCGACTCCCTTATCATTACGGGACCATGAATTGAGGGGGTAGGCCCCAATATTAGGCCACATATTGGCACCAACACATATTTAGGCCTCACATACCTTTGGGTATATCTAGGACTCCAACCTTCAACATTACCTAAATCCAGCCTTAAAACAACCATATCACTAGGTTACCTTTGAGCCTCTCCCTCCACATCTAAATTTTAATCAAGATAATTTAAATTATTTTACTTGGCTTGTCTGTTACATTTATAGCTCTCTTAGGGATTTGTTGTATCATCATCAGTTGAATATCATGGATCAACCCTCTATATAATCATATTATTTTATCCCTTATACATCATTTTTACAATCATATTCAGTCACTTCATCCACTTCCCCTACATCTTTTTATCCCAACCAATTTCAAAATATCCCCTACACAGGATCTAGTCCTTATCAATCTTATCAACCTATCACATTCCAATCAACTTTACTTATGTATGAAATTTTTCTAGAGTCGTCTAGACCATATTTTTTGCCTTATGGAACCTCTATCTTTCATCCAATCATACAACCCCATCCTACAACCCTATGGCTATCCTTTACATCCAAACTACTTCCAAACTATTCCTCCTTGGCCCATGAAAAGTGTATCTCATCAATCGGTCCTTTTTGCATCCTCTCCTTCATCCTAATCTCACAAAAATCTTAACATCCCCCATAATTTATCCAATCAACCTATCTTGACTTCAATACCTCTTTCTACCTTATAAATCCCAAGCCTACACACATCCATACTTAGGCCTAATCAACCCATTTCATCCAACAATAATAACATATCTAACATCCCTATATGTCTCCCCACATCCCTTTATCACAACCTACTCTACAAACAATATCCTCTCAAGCTATCCCTTATCAACCTCTACATCAAGCCCATCCACAACAAAACCATCCTATTCCTAATTTTCATAAATAAAATCAATCACATGCGCATCCGCACTCACATGGTAATTCCTTTAAATCTAATCCTACAAAAAATCATGTCCAAGCTTCGTTAAATAGATTAGAAAATTTAGAAGCTTCTACTAAGGGAACCAAATGTGTTCTCACTTATGATCACATCTATAATGAACCCATCCATCCATCAGTACCATATAATCCTTATCTTCTACATTGGGAATTTCTACAATTTATCGTGTTCCATGGCTAGGAGGATCCTCAACAAAACATATTATCCTTTAGACACACATGTTATCTCATCATACATGATTAATATCTGCTTCATATAACCTTTCCTATGTCACTAGTAGGACCTGTGTTTGATTAGTATAACTCCCTCCCTCGACACTCTTTACTCTCTTTCACTCAGCTAGCCATGTTATTTCTCAATCACTTCGCTCTAAACAGTACTCAAAAAATCACAATTTTTGACCTTTCTACCATCAAAAAATCTAAAAAATGAATTTTTTATCGACTTTGTCACTCTGTGGAAAATCATTATGAATCAATTGACCTTGTCACTACCTCAATTAGAATTATTTGAGTTGTTTACTAGATCATGTTCCCATAATGTATCATCCACTCTTCATATCCAACAATTCCAAAATTTTGATGAATCCTTCACCATGTCCAAGAAATTAGAAATCCAAGCCCTTGAAGAAGGTCATCTCAATCCTTAATGTACACATGTCCCATATGATTCCCCTAGGTCTTCTTATGAGCCTAATGAGACTATCACGCATGATTCCTTTACTTATTTTCTCGGCGTAACACCCTCGATAGAGTTAGTCCATATAGATACTGCATATCTATCGAGTCATGTCATCAACACTATTACATATGAAATTCCCCATGAGGAGACATATTCCTCACTGATGTTTCCTCTTAAAAACTCAGAACCCTTGGATCCCCTTTTTGATAATCCTCACACATCGATATCACCTGTTTCATCTAATTAACCATCCATTACATCCTTCCAACCCTTAGACTCCACCTTGGAGACTATTACTAAGAAGGCATTCATAATCAAAATACCTCGACATCCAACCACTTTTAAAACTAATCAAAGAATTAAACATCTCACATAAATATAACCCACCTCAATCATGTCTCGAAAAAACATCTCCCTCATCTGAACTAGACTCAATCCTATCCCCAACTCTTCACTTGTCTTCTAGTATGGAATCATGTCCTGAATAAAAAACTATATGATAAAATACCATCACATCCATGACCACATCCTCATCATCTAGCATAAAACCCCATCCTTTACCTAAAATCAACATTACAAAATAAAAACACACATCATATAAGGTATTAACCTTACCATAAATTTTTGGACCTCATCCTTTGTCACAATCCAAATCTATCAAATCTTTGGTCCCACCCTTACCATAAATATTGGGACCCCATCCTTTATCTCAATATCATTCCAAATATTCGTACCATATCTCATCCATAATCCATCACTCCTCGTCTATTTTAGGACATCATCCATCATCCAATTATATCAATCCCACATCATACCCCCTATATTATCAACCTCACAATGTCCCTATGATGTTTCAACACCATACGACATCTATGAACCCACCCCCATCTAAAAATAAGACGTGTCCTACCAAGAAATCTTGTATATCAAAATCAATTAATCAAAATCATCTAAAAGGGACTTACATCGACATCCTCAAGAGGCTCATAAAAAATCTCTCATCACATTACCACCCATCAAAACACCCAATCCACATTCTCAAAAACCTACATCAATCGATCCTTTATTTACCATATACTCAATCAATCAAGATCAAAAATTCCATCATCCTAATATGAAAGTTGTCATTCCTTTCAGCGCATGTCATCTCTATCCATAGTTTCATGCTAGGGGGACTCCTCTCTACTGAGACTTCGAAAGTCTTACCTTACACACATCCCCCTAGTGAATCTTCACCCAACCTATCCTATCAATCTAATCAAAATGTCACTACTCTGGAAAGGAGTAAACGTGGAAAGTTTTCCCCTAACTAGATCGGTCCATATAGTATGGGTCAACCTTTGAATGCATTACACTTGTGGCATTTCTACTATTAAAACATCGACCGTCATGATAGTAGTCACATCAAAGATCTTATTTCACCATCAACCAACCTTCTTATCATCATAATTATTTGAAAGAATGTGGTTTTCCATCACTATCCTCAAATCCTTAAAGATGAGCACCATGGCTCTGTTCATTGCATCTTTCACTTGAAAAAGTTCCTCCTTGATAGGAAACCCCAATCATTACATCCATTTACCTTGTGTTACTAACCAAATACATGTCAAGGTACACACATGTGTAGTGTGTGTACACATTTATTCTCCCCTCTTTGAAATGGTCTATTAGGGTTTTCCATCAGCTCAAAATACAGTCAAAAATATCTATGGATGCTTCCTATAAAGATTCAAAATCAAAAAAAAAAAGACCGTTCCTTAGAAGGACAGCTATTCAAAAATAAAAATCATATTATCAAAAAAATTAGACTAATCACTTGAAGGACAGCTACTCGTCAAAATCATAGATTGATCCCTCGAAGGACGACTATCTTTAAAAATCAAAAATCAAAGTAAAAAATCAAAATTATAGACCACTCCCTCGAAGGATGGCTACCCATGTAAAAAGGCTTCCTGCATCGATTAACCTTTAAAAATTCAAATATCAAAGCATATTAGGAAATCTTCCTACATTTATCAGCTTTCCCGTCAAAGCAAACTTCCCACATCGATTAGTTTACATTAAAAATAAAATGTATAGACTGGAACATTTCTCTATGAATTTGTTAAAAAAGGATAACCCTATTTTCCCATACAACCTACACATGTTAAACCCTTTCATGTTCTAGGAAGGTACATCATTTCAATTCCATCTATATCCAATATCCACCATGTAACCACCCATTGTTAGTCATCTGTTAATATTTGTTTTAAAGGAAAAAAGTACAAGAGCCTTCAATTTTTTGTTTCCCATCACATATGTATCAAATCTAGTACAAAGAAATCAATCCACGTTTCATTCTTGACCATGGTTTTGACAAACATTAGGTCACTTTAAAATTAATATCGAATAACACATCATACCTAAAACATAACTTTAATAGTTTTCAACCTTACCACATCCACATCTATCATCATATTGACCTCTTTCAATACCCTACACAATCCTCAGCACATCTCAACATTCCATCGTTGGATCAAAAACATCACATTTACTTAGTAAAGTCAACATTGGTCAACTGGTTTCCTCCTCAAAGTACTACACCTCTGATCACCATCAGGACCCCCATCTAGGCGTTTTAAGACAACCTTTGTGGTAACATCAATTTATGGTCCTTTAACCTCATCAAATTTTCATGTTATCCCTCATTTCATTAATTCATATGTTTCTAGGATACAAAACCTTTGGTTCCCCTATCACTTGAATTCTTGGCCTTGTAAGCCCACCTTTATGCAAACATCAATTTTTGGTCCCTTGACCTCATCAAACTATCATTTTTATGTCGTTAAGTCATATTTCTATAGGACATGAACCCTTTGGCTCCATTATCACTTGAATTCTTGACCTCATAAGCCCACCTTTGTGGAAACAACAATCTTTAGTCCTTTAACCTCGTCAAAACATTATTTTAATTTTCCCCTACCTTTATTAAATCATACGTCTATAGGACACAAATCATTTGGTGCCCCTATCACTTAATTTTATGATGACATCCATATTGTTTCTATACCTCGGCTTAAGAAATTATCTCTCCTCCTCATATCCTTTCATATTTCATCCATCTACCTCTTTCAAACTAACTCATGATCGATTCCCTTTTAGTTCATCAATCCCTAGTTTTAGGGGGGAAACCTCATTAGATAATTCTACATCTTTCGTATATCACATATTGTTTTTGTCTCACAGTTTTCATATACCAAACCACTCAACAAAAAGGGGAAAATGTAAACATCTAAAATTATCACCACTAATTTCCCGTATCCATGTCTACTAGCACCCCTTCACTATCACATCATTATCATTTTATCTATTAAAACCTTATCCTAAGTCTTATTTATCTTCATTATATTTTCTCCTTGTAAATGTCATTATACAACTGTTAAATCCTATTTTACCCCTTCTTAAACCACTCCAACCACATTCTTTAAAAAATCAAATAAAACAAAGCAAAATAAAGACCTTCTCAACCATTTAACAACCTCTCTGACCTGTATAATCATTTTCCAACATATGTCTTTTGATAAAACAAACCAAAAGATTTATTTGGAAAGCTATTATAACCTTTTTCCCATGTTTCCCAAATCACCGAAAATTCTAACCAATCGTTAGTGATTCTCCTTTGTTAACATAAACCTATATAAATGTGTCTTGAGTCTTCATTCAAGGTTATCTTCCTTAAGATGGACCTAGATAGACTTGGTTTGTAACTCGACATTGTCTAAGGACTTTACATTACATATTATTTGTACCATAGTCCTATCACAAGATTTGTATTCATCACAACAACAATTAAGGCATCAAAAATTTCTTCTGCAACCTTTAGAGGCCACTCAAACATCAAGCAATAAAATCCAACAATATCCCTCTCTCAGGAAACATCATCTCTTCAACTTCATTTATCAACATTTATAAGGTAATTACATTTCGTTAACTTTATCATCTTGTTTATTCATATTTTACAAGATTTAATCAAGATTATCTTTTTCCTTTGTTAGCCTGCATAATTTCCACATCAATCGCTAATGATTTCCCTAATCACCAATTATTCATCTCAATCTCCAATGATTGTCCTCAATCACCAGAGAACCCTATCTATTAGACCATTTAATCCCAAATTTTGTCCTTCAAACATTCAGATCCCATCATCTGTCAGCACTATGCCTTTTTAAAGTGTATGTTTAATCATATCAAGCTCCTTTGAGCCATCTCCAACATTTTTTCAATTACCTAAATCCAATCTACCATCTCTCTTACCTTTGTGAGTACAAAACATATTTATCTATTCTCCTTTGATCCATTTTTTGATTTCTAGACTCCCTTTGGATCAGGTATCACTAGAGAACCTATCATATATCCATAGACCACATCATTCCCTTTGCCTTTTGCATTCTTGGTTATATTCATTGTCTTATCATTTTATCTTATATGGTTTATTCAAATTGATTTCTTATCAATTTATGTGGATTGACATCCTTGCAATGAAATCCATTAACTTCCAGGGACTGGTCCTTTACCAGAAAATCCACCATATATCTATCTAATCCCATCTCCTTCTCAGTGTTTATAGATCTACATGTTCCTTTTCGATGAAATAAGAAAGGATATTTCATCCATCAGCTTCAACATCTATCTCTATGGGTATCAATAAACCCCGCATCTTTTGAGGTCGGTTTTGTTTTTATTATTTCACTGCATTAATTTGAGCAATAAGGTAATAACATCTTTGAATAAAGTCCATCTTCCACTTTAATGGAAATTTCTTGGGAATGTTCCAAAAAACTTGGGTGAACTATTCGTAGGAATAAACTCACTTCGGAAAACTAGGAATTCATAAAGAATCTTTTCATATTATCGACAGTAAAAAGAGAAATAGTAGGGATCTAATTTCGACCAATTTATTGAATTTTCCAAAAAGAGTCTCATGTAATCTTGTGGTTCTTTCTTCATTAGAGTTAATTGAACAAGGATGGCATGAGCATATTCCACCAATTTGAATCTATCTTTGAATTTATCCTTCATTTAAGCCCAACTTGTAATAGATCATCATTCGAAAATTATAAAACAATTAGTAGTACCATCTTTAACAGATTCAATAAAAATCAGACATAGACATCATTCTTGAGAAACTCCCAACACACCACATGTAGTTGAATACAACAATATGTTCATTTGGATGTTATTTCAGGAAGTAACCATGAATTAAACTTGCGGAAAATTTTTCTTGAACCTCTATGAATTTTATGGAATGACGGAATCAAATCCAATTAGTAGAGTAATTTTTCCCCATGGCATAAGGTGTTTTTTTTTCCATTTATTCCTCTTCTCTTTTTTCTTCTGGTAATTTAAATTTTAAGGGTGGGTGGAAGATAGTCAGAATCAAGAGGATTTGTAGAAGTATCAATAGGAGTTAGAATAAGATTTCTTGGTATACCACTTGAAGAATCATATGATTTAGATTGGGTATTGCAGGATTAAAAGAAATATGGATTATATTTGAGGTTTATTCGTAGCCGGAGATTTTTCAAAGCCTCAAAAGTGAGGTCAATAATTCCTCTCAATCTATTCAATCTAAGTATATCCATCTTTCATCCAGTTTTAGGAAATCTTGGATTCAACTCAAGGCCTATTTAAATTGTTCACTCTTTTGCAGGAATTTGGAATTTGGAATTTTTTGGGGTTTTTTGGAATATATATATATAGCTTTTTGGAATCAATATTAGGTGCAAATATGTAAAATTTTCCCTACGTTAGGTGCCAAAAATGGTTGGCAAAATAATGTGTCAGGTATAGTGATTTCCTGGGGATATCTATACCAAAAGTGTGTAGGACTAAGTCCCTTTACCTGGATGGGGTAAGTTTCTATTTATTGAAAATAGGGAATATTTACATTTCTCTATGAACGGGGGTGTTCATATTTCAACTGAGGATCACACAGGGGTACTTCCCTACACCTGTGGTACAGTTATTGTAGAAACTATAAGGGAAGAAAATTATTCTAAGAGAGAGATGTGTGGAGAGAATAGTAAGGGAGCATGAATTTCAAAATACCATACTACAAAAAAAATTTATTATTTCAAAACAAGAATATTATCCATGATTTCAATGAGAAGACTACCATGAGAATCAACAATTAGAACAAAACAACAAAGTCTCAATACATAATATTCAATAAGTACATGCTCATGGAGTGTATTTGAGATGGAGAGGAAACATAGGAAAAGGAAATAGACTATAATTGATCACTTGTTCGTAGAGAGAGTATGGGAGCTAGTAAACGTTTTTGAATAACCCTCCTTTAAAGTGAGGATTGCTCTCCCAATTTATAGCTTTACAAGGGCACTATTCATGAACCGGCCTTGAAAGAAACTATATCATGTTATTATTCAACTTGAAGAAGTTTTTATTATCCTAGAAATTGAGTTGTAAGATAATTTTTTATAAATTAAAAGGTATTTTAATAATTAAGCATGTATTAAATCAATTAAGTTAATTTTGTTTAAATAAAATATCAATACTGTGTATAATAAATTTATAAATGTTTTATTAAAAGAGGAAAAATATTGAAGAAAGGAGAAAGAAAATTATGTCAAAATATTTTATGAATAATGCCTCACCTACATAATGAATATTCATTTCTGATGATATAAAAGATTATAAATACAAACATGTTAATTGTAAGCATTGTGTAATAAAAATTAAAACAACTAAAATATAATAGCTCTTATGAAATATTTTTAGCACTTTTCAAAAATCTTTTAAGATTTCTAGTGAAACGATAATAATACCTTTTATACACTATATATATATATATATAAAATTTTATTGATGTAGACACTTGATATAATTTTTAGAAAATGAAAGTATCTGAAATTATTCAAATCCTTAAATCAGAACATCCTTATTTTATTGAGACACTGTCATGAATTATTAAATTGTGAAACTTTCACAATGGGAGAAATTGATGAATTTTTTTCACACAAACATCCATGATTCTTCCATTTGGGAACACTGATGGTCACAAATAAGAATGAAGTAGGTGGACTTCCACAAAATTAGATTCACAAGGAAGAAGACAAAATAAATCCACACACCTTTTGATTGTGTACAAAACCATGTGGTCTTGAAGTGGGAAATTGTGTTATCGAACTTAAACAACTGGAATTTTCCCATTTTGGCACTTTATGCTCAGAACATCGAGGAATGCAGGAGTTGTACTTGAAAATTAAGAGAGAAGTGAGTGCCGGTACAATATTAGATAATCATGTTGAAGACTTCCACTATCTTATGTGAGGTTTGCAAGGAAAATCTTTCAGAGAGGTATTCATTGTTTTATTTTTGTAGTATTTTTCAACTTCATTGAGTTTGTCTCATTTTCTCCCATTTTTTGCAGTCTTGCCCATTTTGGACACCCCCACTTCATTGAATTGTATCAAGCTTACATTTGAAATAGGTAATCTAATCATTTTTGTGTTTTCTTCTGAGTAATTACTAATTATGTTCAAATTTCAGGATTCACATGTTCAAAAAGAGCTTAGGAAATAAACCAAAAAACTAGGTTTCTTGTGTCGTTTTTGGCAAAACGAATTATCATTTATTCCTTTTTTAGTGTTTCATGAGCATTGTGCTAGCGTTTGTGTGCATTAGCATCAGATGTATTTGTTTCCATCTTCGTAGTGTGTGTTAGATATTTAAAATGCACTATTTTTAAGATGAATTTTACAAGGGCATGAGCTTATGTTATATTGCATGCGTTCATTAATGTATGTATGCATAAACATCTCCTTGCATGCCATTTAGTGTTACCTGGAATCTATAGTTCCACATTTCATGGAAATTGGTGCAAGTGTTAGAGATGGCCTCAAAAGTGTTTTTTGAGAATGATGGATTTTTTCATTTCCCATCAAGATAGTTTAATAAAAAAGGGTTATTTGGATTCAAACTTGTGGAGGATTTAAAATTTAATTAATTTAATGTGTTATAGATTACTTATGTTAGATTTCATTCCTTGTCATCATAAACCTAATTCACTCATCACTTGCTCTTCACTTCATGACTTGAGTTATAATGGAGACCTTTAGAACACTTTATAAATTTCGTTCATATTTTCAATGTCCCTTTTCTTTTGTCTACCTTAGGGAAAAACTTCATAAATTGCTTGTAGAAAATTTTACCAAGGGATGATTGGAACTTAAAACCAAGGGAAAAATGCACATTAGTTGCCATTAGTCATTGATTCAATCAAACCCATTTATCACCTTTTTTACATTTTTTTATAAAACTCTTTTATTTAAATTTTTGAAGACGAGATTATTCCCTGATACCATGTCCATTTTTGGGAAGTGCATGGAAAAGGTCCAATAAACCCCCCTACCATAGGAATTCCCCAAAGTAGTGTATTCCTTCATGAGCCATGGTTAGGTGGGAAATGGTGAGTGTAGACACAAAAATAATGCACTTGGGTACATTTCTAGGTCCTTAAAGCATGATATAATTATACAAGATTCCTAAGCAAGAAAACTAGTGGTTGATAACTATCTTTGACCCTTTTGCTTTATTAATTTTTATTTGGTCTTACACATCCATACAACCTTGTTGGTACTTGACTTATTTATCTTTTATGGCTTTGGACACTAGCCCAGTTAGGACTGCAGTGCTCGGGCACTCTTGTCCCCCCTGGGCACCCATGACCCTTTCTTTCCTTTCTTACTCCTCTTGGGTGTCTTTTATCTTCTTGGGTGCCTTTTTCACTTATGGGTTATCCTTATAGTTGTCAATTACAAAATTCAAACAAGGGAATCATATAAATACACAGTTATGTTTTCAAAATAAAGAACCAAGAAATAAGCATTACTATCATCACCTAAGCATGCATTCCAAAGGCATTAAAGCACTAAAAAATAATCCATCTAACATCCATTCAAGGGAAAAGGGTTTAATCAATTATGCATACACAACATAGGAAGGGGAAGTCTATTATATTCCATCCACACATACTATTACATTACTACATTCTAGCTATAACCTAATATCAAGTGTAGTTTTCCCAAGGGCATCCTAGGGCATCATTTCTACACAAAATCACAAGAACTAAATGTATTATGAGATGTAGAATGGATATCAGTCATAATTTCACTCTCGAGGGGACCACTAGGGTCAGTTCAACTCCCCATTCCACATTTTCCTTTTTATCTTTGATGTGGTTTATGGGTATGTATAGGTGAACTTATTTTTAATAGATTACAAGTACCTTCAATGATCAAGGATTTAATATCACATAATCAAAAGGAACCAAAATTAAATTCCTTGTGACAAAAAAGAAAGAAGATCATGATCCTCTACATAGTCACCAGCACCTAGGATCAATCACCGGAACCCAAATTCCTCTTCTCTACACTGGGTGCACATTTTTTGGGTCTATTTCTAGGTTCCATAATTTACATCAAGCAGTGATGACCCTATCTACAATATATTAAACACTTTCTCTTTCCTATATCATTTTCTTTCTATTTTGAAATCAGCTAATTCCATCTATCTCTCATTCTTACTTGTGGTTTCATATTATATTCTTATTTTCTTATTTCGTTTATATATTTTAGCATTTATAAATCATTTATCACATTAGTTACTTTGTAATATAGATTTAATCCAAATTAAATTAAATCATTTGGTGAACCCAACGCTCAAATCCAATCTTCTCTTTATGGTTTTTCCTTTTATGCCTATCACCCGTAGTGATTTCTTTGGTTCCTTTTAGTACATTGAGATTCCTCCTTATATTTGTAAGTCCTCTAAATCAATGGTTGAATCTTACAACCCTTTTCTTAACTCAAACTATGTACCTCTAGATAACATTGAAGCTTCTGATAGAAAACAATCATATGATGAGGATATTGATGCTAATTAAGAATAACTAAACAAGCTCACAAATTTCTGTCAAGTGTTGCACACCAACCCTTTGTATATTCCACACGTTCTCAATTATTATTACTATTAAACATTCTCAAGATGTTTCTTCTATCTCTCTTATAGGATTTTTCTCAACTTTCATGGCCTCTACCCAACCCCTTAGCATTCCTACTTCCATCATTACCACTACTGCTTCTCTTCTCCTTCCCAATACCTCTAATACCTAACCTCATTCTTTTTCAGGAACTCATGACCTATATTTTTTATATCACGATCTACATATTAAAATTCTTCAGTTATAACAAGTTACTTCACATTCTTCTCCATCTCTTGATTCCCCATTACTCATTTACACCCCTTTTACACATCCCATGTCTTCTTATCCCCTTCCTACCAAATTTATTACACCTAATTTTCCCACCTTCAATGTCAATAGTGACCCTCAAGAGAATCTTCAATATTTCCATGTGGCATCTCTTGACTACACACCTAACCATACAATACTAGCTAAGTTATTTCCCAAAAGTTTGTAATATTACACCATGAATTCGTTTGATGATCTACTTATTCATTTAGTAACTTATTTTACGCATTTAACCTATCCTTTTCTTACTCACTTTTACATCAATATCAACACCAATATTTCTTATGCACAACTTTCTTAAATCAAACAAATATCTAATGAGCATCTAGGTGATTATGTTTTGTGTTACAAGAACAAACCTAGCTACGATGACCAATGTCCTCACTGATTTAGAATTACAAGATCTTTTTCTTCAAATCCTCTTACCACCATTTCAAAAGAGTGGTATCTTTGAGACATATCCTTCTTTTTATTAATTATACCATACACTCAAAATGTGCAAATTCAAACTTCTATCTATGGGAAAATAAAAATATCATGATACCCCTTCATCCTCTTCTAATATGTTTCAAGATAAATATACTTTCAAGCCATCTCCTAAGCCCACCAAAGAAAATACCACTTTTGATACCATTTCTCCACCCGAAATGATCCAACTATAACCTCCAAAGCATAATTTTACCAAATTACCATATGCACCCCAATTTCTATTGCCTCAACTTATCGAAAGTAATCTCATAACTCTACCACTGCCACTCTATCTTGCCCCCATGGCCACAATTATGATGAAAATGCAAGATGTGATTATCACTAATGTGTTGGAAAATCTACTAATCATTGCTTCAAACTCAAGCATATCATTCAAGATCTTATTAATAACAATTAACTCAAGCTACCTAATCCATGTAATTCTAATCCAGTCAATGATAATAAAAAGATCAAAATCAATAATGAAACTTTTTCCAAGCATGACACGTAAGCTCTTGATTCGTATGCTTATCATACATATCGAGTTTTTCCTCTTCCTTCATCGAGGCCCCTTGACTTCCTTGTTTCTTCTACTGATGCCTCACAACCATTCATTATGTTTCTAAACAATGATTATCATGTTGTATTTACTTCTAATTCCTTACACACTAATGCTTGTGTCAGTTCATATGTTGTCAATAACACTCTGATATATCCAACATCTCCTATGAACGTATCCTCCTTTACATTCCTCGTAGTTATCAATTATCCTCTATATAATGTCACATTTCCAGTCCCTAAGTCATTTAGCTATTTTAGGATCCCCATCACAATTGGGCATCTTACCATGCTTGTACTATTTTCCATCACATCTTCAATCAAAGGCTGTGACATGCTCTTAGATATATCTTGGCTTCATGTCACCCAAGCCATCCCTTTCATGAATCATCTTTGCCTCAAGTTCATTCAAAATAAGAAACTTTTCACTCTCAAAGGCATTCCACCATGCTCCCCATTACCTCCACCTACTCTTGATGACATCTAGACACTAGTCATAACATTTAAGCATCTAGTGCATATCAATTCTAAAGAAAAATTTACACCTACTTATCCTATTCACACATGACCCACTTCACAACCTTTTCATCCTCATCAGTCCACTGGTCCACCTTACCGGCATAATTCCCCTTCTTAGGTAACCCCTTCACATAATTTTTCACCACCACCTTCACAAACACATTATTACCCTCCTACACCACCGATATTAGAGCATTATCACATACCTTTATCTCCTCATACATTGGGTAGAGGGTACTTTCCCTTCACTATCATTAGATAGTTTTATCTGACTTGGACACTTAGGGGCATCACACTTTCCTCCCCCTCCCATCATTATCAATTTTATCTAATGTATACTACCACACTTTGTTCTCCATACATCATAACTTTTAAAAAAATTCAAACTCGTTGATACACGCATTGTATCATCATTACCATATGATGCACTCTAGTTTTGTAGTTCATACTCGATTGATGAGGGTCTAATCCTGAGATGAACCTCATATACACTACACTTCACACTTTGTGCTTTATGATACATCTTTCTAGCATTTTTCCACACAACACACACATTACTCAATGATACACTCTTGTTATATGGTTAATTCTTGAGTTTTGATGGTTTCTATAAATGAACCTCATCTCATACACATCCACTAGGGTCACACTACTCCTACCATATTCAAATTTTTCATTCCATACCATCACACTCATACATTACATTTACATATCTTGGTTGCATCTATTATTGTTAGAATTTTCTATTCAAATGTTACACTTTTTTCCTTGTTAAACAAATTCTTAGTATGTTACCATATTTTTGTATATACATATGTGTGTTCACTTGGTCTTTTGATGTGAATACATATATCTCATAGGTTTTCACATGCTGCAATGATTCTTGGAATTTTACCTTTTACTAGTCCCACCGAGGCTCCATGGGGAATCTAATTTTACTACTATCACATACTACACATGTTCTATTGTTACATTCTTCATTACTTCTTACTACTATCACTTTACTTTTTGTTGTTATATATATTCTTTGATATCCTAATGGGTGCTTTATGTGTAAAATTTACTTTACATGACTATATGCCACCATGGTTATTTGACACATTTTTCTTTGATCTTTTCTGCCATTGTATGATATTATTTGTGGGATATGCCCTATGTTTTATATTCTTATAGTATAGTTTTGACTGCTTTGGCCCTGATTGTCTTGTGACATTATGAGTGGTATCCCATATTTTAAACCCAGTTTTAGTGGTCCACTTTTTTTTCACACTTGCTTGTTACATTGAATTATATTGCATGCTTGTTATTTTTATAGTAACACGTCTTTTTATCCCACTTTTATTGCATGTGCCTTGGTTTCTACAATGAAAACCCCATACCCCTTATAGGTATCCACTTCAGATAAGCATTAGATCATATCCTTTAGGTCACATCCTTCTATCATTATCACATGAACCCAAAATGACGGGGGGCATACATTAGGTGAACAAATAACCACTATAACAACTTAGAGCTATATTTCAAGTCAACATAGTAAATAAACAACACAGGAACACAGTCACAGATTCAGAATTTGACTTAGGTCTAACACACAGTATAGACACTAACTCCTACACCCACATACTAGTACATGGGTGCTCCTGACCTATCCCATAAAATAATGTTATATGGGAAGATATAGTTAGCTTCTCACATCAACACAATTTATAGAAGTCTTTAGATAATTCTACAGTTAGAGGAACATACCTTCAATTACAGAATGCATGCAATCTCCTTCAGTAAGTACAGTCAAAATAATTTGGAACTAAATATGGAAAAATCATAACAAATCGGGATGTACCAGATGCAATGGTGATTATTGGGTAGATTCATGGAAGGAGAGTAACATTAGACCTCTCTCCCCAACACTTTCTCTTTGGCATGATATTTCCCAAAAAAACTGCACTTGGCATGAGATCGCCCAAAAACTTCACACTTGGAATGAGATCACACAAAAATTTCACTCTTCATAGAATTTTAGGACACATTTCTATCATTTACACTGTTTTACATTAGGTACACACTTTCCTTTACTACTACTTTTACTTTGCTAAAATTTTCCATATATAAGACTTTGACTACTCTATTTCTCTTCTTTTATAGTTATATCTTTAATTTTCAATAAGAAGAAACCTACAATAAATAAAATGAAAAAAATTGGTACAAATAACAATTATGATTCATCCCTATGGTCACTTTCCTTTCCTAGTCTTCATGCTTCATTTTACAATCATTCCATGCTTCACTTGTCCACTCAACATGCTATTCGTCACATGTTCTACATGATCATAAGGTACACATCTCTTATCTAATTTTTTTTATTGAGTATTTACTCAAAAATATAAAGTGGGGCACATTTACACACAAAATCATGCACTTGGGTACATTTCTAGGTCCTAAAATCATGCTAGCATTTACATGATTTCAAAGAAAGAAAATGAGTGCTTGAAAACTATCTTTGGCCTCTTTTATTTGTATCTTTCTTTCTATTAGGTATTACACATCCTATTGCCATGTCAAAAATTAACTTATTCATCTCTTATATATTCAGACACCATCACCTAGCCAATACACTATTACCTAGCTCTCTTGTCCCTCCTAGGTGCCCTTGACCCTTTCTTTCCTTACTAGCTCTTTTGGGTCTCTTTTATATTTTGGGAATATTTTTCACATATGGTTTGGCCTTCCAGTTTTCAATTACAAAATTCAAAAAAGGGAATCTTTTAAATACATAGTTATGTGTTCAAAATCATGAACCAAGAACTAAACATTACTATCATCACCTAAGATTACATTCCAAAGGAACTAAAGCACTCTAAAAGCATCCATCTATCATACATTCAAGGGACAAGGGATACATAAACTCTATCTATTAAACATAGGAAGGGGAATTCTATTCTATTCCATCTACACATACTATTACATTGATACATTCTAGATACAACTCGTTATCAAGTGTAACTTATACAAGGGCAACCTAGGGCACCATTTATATATACACTCACTAGAACCAAACAAATTATGAGATGTCATGTAGCTCTTAGTTGTAATTTTACTCTCAGGGTGACTATCGGGGTCATCCTAATTCCCCATTCTATATTTTACTTTTTAGGTTTGATGTGGTTTGCGGGTGTGTATAGGTGAACTTCTCTTATAAAGAATCTAGGTACTTTTGGGGATCAAGGAGTGAATATTAGGTGATCAACAATGAAGTCATTTTCACATAGAATAAAGAAGATCTCGAGCCCTTACACAGTCACCAACATCTAGGACTAGTCACCAATGCCTAGGTGCATATGCCCTACACAAATCACCCATATTCAAATCTATTTCTAGGTTCCAAAATTTACATCGAGTAGTGAATACCTTGTCTATAGTCTGTTCAACACTTTCTTTTGCCCATATTACTTCATACTTATTCATAAATTAGCTAATCCATATATCTCTCATCCTTTCTTAGGGTTTCATATTATATATTTGTTTTCTTAGGTTATTTCTATAATTTATCATTTATGCATCATTCATCACATAGTTTACTCTGCAATATATATTTAATCCAAATTAAATTAAATCAGTGAGTGCATGACATTTTCTAACCACTAAGTTGTCTTTTAAGTTTAAATAACTTCACCTCCTCCATGGTGGGACATTTTTGTGTCCCCCATGTCCCTTTTTACTTTTTTAAAATATAAAATAGGAAATTAGGGGTCTCCAAGTGTGAAA
Source organism: Taxus chinensis (assembly GCA_019776745.2). Lineage (NCBI taxonomy): Eukaryota > Viridiplantae > Streptophyta > Pinopsida > Cupressales > Taxaceae > Taxus > Taxus chinensis. Next base: position 344,767,045 of record CM034157.1, read on the forward strand.
AATCCAAAAATAGATGTTTTCCTTCACTGAACACTTCCCAAAATAGACACTTGGACACATTTTTTTGTCACCAGAGTTAGAAATAAAGTTATAAAGGAAAAAACTATATGATTTTGACTAAAAATGGATGATTATAACATTCCCACAATATCTAGGAGTTAATTCTACCTGAAATTTTAAATTTACCCCCTTTTTAAATTCTTCCCAAGCTTATGCGCCAGGAAAAGATATTTCCACTGAAGTTTATGATGATAAAAAGAAAAAAAAATTGGGTGTGAAGAGGGATTCACATATTTCACTTTGAACTTTGAATCAGGTCTTAACTCTTCCTATAAATCTCAATACATTTCGTTGAATCTTTTCCAAGATCAGGGATCTTTACCTTTGCTACTGGGCCAATATCTACAAATCCACTCTTCAAAACATCTTGAAACATTTTTCATTGTGAATTTGTATTCTTATCTTTATGAATATTATATTATTTATTTCCAAATCTTCCCAAGGCTCTTGAAACATTTAGAGAAATCCAACTACCCTTTTCACCTTTTTATTTCCTTATACCATGTTATAAACCTGATATTGCATAACTTGTTCCCAATCCTAATTTTTCTTCAAAAGCTTTCCTAAACTACCTCATATTATTGATAAGTTCTTCCAAATATGAATTTTATGCTTTAAATTTTCCCTGTACATTCCCAGAGGGTGTTTATTAGGTGTATTTTTCAAATGAGGTATAGGTTTTCATGACAATTTTTTTGAATTTTTCATGCAATAAACTAGGAATGCCAACAATATCAAAACATATTTCCTCCACCTCTTCAAAATAACAAATAATTTTCATTGAAGTTCTTGTAGTTTCCAAAACCTTTTCAATATATTCATTTTGTGCATATCCAATAGTCATTTTTGTCCTTAAGAAAAACACATTTTTTTTTTTCTCTTATCCTTACATAGGTCTGGATGAACAGAATATTCATTAGTGTTTCATCAATATCCTTGAATTTTAATAATGATGTAGAGAAAACATAAAATTGATCATATACTTAGCTATCACGATGTTTACAAACTTTACTTCTACCTTACTCTGCAATGTGAGGATCATCCAAGGCTCTCATTGGGCTAAACTTGGCTTCTTATGCCCTAAACTAGATTATTACACTTATAAGGTTCTAATGCATCATTATACTCTTCTTCTTACTCTGGAAAGGATATTATTTCATTTACTAAGGTACTCATAAGTCATGCACTTCATCCTTCACTACCCTTCCACCAAATTTGACCATCATCCTCCTTCATTTTCTCTTCATTCCAATAGTCCACTTTGGCCTTATAGTATTCTTGCACCTTCTTCCACCTTGCACCATGTTCATACCATACAAAAAACACTATAGCATTTACAATCTTCATTGAAAAGAATCAAGATCCCCATATTTTACTATTTTCCTACAATTACAAGTTAGTCCCTCAAAACAACGCACTTTGGTCTAACCATGGTTAAAGCAAACTAAAAGAAAACATAATGAGATATTACAATCCTTAGACAATCTTCAGCATACCCAAGGTGTATCCAAAGTATTAGGATCCTACTCTCTATATTGTTCTTTATACCTCACTTTGTGCATTCTTACTCACAAACCCTCACTATGTCTTCCTCCTACTATTGTAAATCATACAATATTTTCTAGGGGGCTTTAATACAAGAGAATTGGAATTTAAAAAACCCTTTAGAAGGTTTTAGATTTCTCTTAATTTTCATTAATTTACTCCACCTCTAAAACATAACTCTTTTTTCTAGAATAATCTCACCTTTAGGCCTCACATATTGTGTACATGATCTCAATGTGAAGGAATGGTAAGAATATACCTTGTTTCCCACCGATGGAACCCTATTTTTTTATCACTCTATATACTCCCTCACCATACTTTGTATTCAATAGTAGAGCTAAATTCCTTTTAAAGGGTTTTTAATACACAATTTCCTCACTAACCCCTAACCGGGTCTTCCCGTAGCCTAATAGGATTCCTTTTGTTCCATCTCAAACTCTAACTTGATTTAAAACTTAAAAATTTCTATGGAGATATTTCTTAATTCTAGAGAGAGTATTTCCTTAGCAGTGAAGATAGAAATACCCAAAACTTCGTGAATTTACTATATTTCCTTTATGGGTACATGTATATGACAGTCATATTTCAAATAAGAGCTTTCAATGTTAGGTGTGATGATTTTTACCTTCAAATAAGTTGTATGCATGGCTTGATTCAACCTACCTATGGGTTCTACATTTTATCAATAATTACACATGCAACATGCTTCAAAGTAACACAAATTTCTATCTCATTCAAAGTCAAATAAAGAAGTATTCCATCTCAACTACTAAGGATGGCATGTATACTTTGTTAAACTCTCTGGAACACACCATATTTTCCATTCACCACCTCTTGAGATCTTGTAACCACACATGCATCATTTGAGTAACTTCCTCTCTCTCCTCGTCTTAGGCTTTCTCTATTCAACTCACAGTTTTCTTCCTCGATTTCTTTGATTAAGTGGAAAACACACTACTCAGCATAACCCTACTCAAGAAAGTATTCACACAAATTTTGAAACCTCACCTAGAACCAATAAACCAATATCTTTATCTTCCTACAAGGCATGGAATGTTGTTGACATAGTTTTATTTTCTCTCTTCACTAATCAACTTCACAGTCTTATCTAACATGCATTAATACATTAACACAATGAAATTTCACATAAAAACTTTCAAAATATGTTCTTCATAGGTCAGGTAAGACCTTTGTAGAAAACATGCAAGGATTACACAAACATTCAACAGACAAATTTGTCTTACAAAGTCACATGCACACAACACATCTCTAATTTTTACCTATTGAAAATTCACATTGATTTCCATTTGAATGGTAATTAATACACTAGTTACAATAACTTGCTTAATACCCTCTACACAATCATTAGCTTGAGATTCCTGATTTTTCAATTCAATTACAACATATTTCATAATGTGAACTCACCTTTGAAAGTTATCCTTACTTATAATGCCTTTCATTTATATGGAATATATCTTTTTGGATTTGTAACTCTAGGCAGGGTCTAGGTATCACAAATGACCCCATTATAAAAATATAATGCTTATGAGATTCAAGTAGACACCTAAAACCTCATATCACACTAAATTTGAACTTACAAGTGTGAATTAGCATTTTGGAGGGAAAAGCCTCTTTTGAAATTTGAAAGGCCTAGAAACCAACATAGATATTCACCCATTTGTGATTAATTGATTAAATTAATTAAATTGATACACATTGTACCCCTTTGGATTAATTAAATTAATCCCATGTACCCTTTGTACCACTTTAGATAAATTAATTATTATTAATTAATTAATTAATTAATTAATTGTGTGCACATCCTAGTCATCTGTCACTTGATCAAACTCCATTTAGACTCCACTTGGACTCCATTTCCTTACCCTAGTTAACTACACTTCTAGAATCCTAGAAAGGTGGAGGAAATTAAAATGCACGTACAACCACCTTTCCAGATGCAATTTTTCAAAATTAATTGATTTACTACCCCCAACACTATTGAAACTGCCCACAATGCTATTTTTAGCATTCATCTGTGTATCATTAACTATATGTGCAGACTTACCTTCCTTACAAATACAAATGCAACTTTTTGCAATTAATTAACTACACTTAATTTCCCCTCTATAGCAATTCATTCATCTGGCTTACTTCCTCTTCAAATACTTCCTTGAATCTTGAATCTAAAGTACAAAAACTCTATTGAATTCGTTGTGTTGGTAGCAATTTGCATTCAAAGCTTGGAGAGTACTCAAGAGCATCCACAATTCATTTTGACATTCATTTTGCAAGGTTTCACAGGAGACCCTTATTGAGGTTTGCACATTGGAAAGGTTACTGGAAGGTTTGCAAATTGTTTTTATTATCTTTCATTACTGTGATTTTTCATAGCTTACATTTTGGCATGCCTGGTGGGACTCACACCCCTCCTCTTTCATTTTTGTTTCATTTTGTTTGTCTAACTTTATTTTGGATTGCTTGTTATTGTTGTGCTTGTGCAGGTTTGGAAGTAACAACATTGTTATTATGCAGGGTTAGAAGCAATACACACAATTGTACTTGTACCATCACATACAAAAAAACACAATTGTACTTATTGTATTTTGTTGAAACACAATTGTTTTATTTGTGTCACATTCAAAAAAACAAAAACATTTATTTGCATTGTCTGTTTGTTTACTTGTGTTATTGTAACATTTTTTTTTGCATATTACTGGTTTTACACATTTGTTTTATATTTGTAATGGAAATTGCTTTCTGATCCTTCTATTACACAAAATACATATTATTTGTTTTTCTTGTTTTTGATTTTTTCTGCAGCTATCTTCTTTGACACACAAAACATATACACCTAAAAAAAAAGAGCACATGTTAGATTACATTTCAAAAAAATATACATACAAAATATCTATAAACACTAACCCTAACATCCCCTCCCACCCCTACCTAGCTCGGCCACCTCCCGAGCCATCCTAGATCCCCCCCATCCCCACACTCTACCCCATTCCCACCTCCCTTTGGCCATCCCTACCTTCCCCTTCCCCTTCCCTTCCCTCTTCCCACTTCCCCTTACCTCTTCCCCATCCTAAATACCCAAATCCCACAGACCAAACCCCTAAAACCTTCCCCAAGCCCCGTGCCCCATCCCCGTTCCCTCTCCTCCTACCCCGTGCCTCGAAAACCCCAACCAGACTGTTTGTCCCATCCTCGCTACCTGTGAGCCCTCAGACCTCTCCACTCCCCATCCCCCGTCCATAACTACCCACCTAATCAAGCTCTCCCCACTACCAATCTCCATCCCTACCATGAACCCTGCTCAACGATTTCAGCTCACTGAGCCATCTCCCGATCTATCACTCCACACATCCCAACCCTATTCCATGTTCCCCACTTTATGTGACCACATACCCTGACCCTGGATGACTCGGCCCTCCCCAACATTATCACTTCCTGCCTCACCTTTCCCTTCACCCGGGATGGCCCGAGCCCTCCCCATCTACTTAGCCCCGAGCTCCTAGCCGCGCCCCAACTGAGCCACCTCATCCCTCGAGCCATCCCTGCCTTGTTTCCCATTTCACCGAGCCCCTCCACCACTTTACCCTGCACATTCAACAATGAATTATTATTTTTAGGTTTTTTTTTGTTTTTAAAGCTTAAAGTTAGGTTAGAACCACACTTAAATTTAAGTTTAGATTCGATTTTCTTTAACTTAGTTTATTTTTTTAATTAATTTTAGTTAAAACACCTAATTTATTCCTTTTTTAATTTTCTCTTTGTTTCATTAGTTTTTTAATTTTGTTTAATTAACTTATTTTATTTCTTATAGTTAAATTAGTTTGTTTCGTTAATTATTACTAACTTTAATTAACTCATTTTGGACTTTTTCTACATGATTCAGTTTTTTATTTTGTTTATTTTGTTATTTTCAGGTTATAATGGACTTTTGTGTGAACTAACTTTATCTTCCACTTTAGGGTTATTAGGACATTTTCAATTCACCTTTTTTCACTCCTTTCATCAAATTTTCCCACATAAGTTTATTGGATGTTTCAGAACTAAATTTTTATCATGTTTTTACATACTTTTCCTTTATCATTTTATTTTGTTTTTGTGAGACTAATCGCGACACGCTCATGCGTATGCTCTTCCCTCACGCTTTTTAAAGTGATCTTGGGAATCAGAAACATGGTCGTTTCTTTTTTTTTTTTTTGGGGAATTAATGTTTCACTTAACCAAATCCAACCCACACATATGCTCTTTCCTTGTGCTTTTTAAATGATCTTGGAAATCAAAAATGTGGGTTTGCTTCTTGTTTATTTGTTATTTTTTTTGCCTCATTCTGGAAAAATTTCTAATCATTGTTTGTAGGACCTACTCTCACACAAGGTGGCTAAAACATTGAAAAACTACTAATTAAAAGTTTCCAAAGAAGTTAAACTAAACCACACTTAAATCATAAGATAAAAAAACACCACATTCAAAACACTTGATTTGTAGGTTCGGTTAAGAGCTACGACTCGACCACTTAACTAGAACATAACCCCCTTGGCATAAGCCTTAAGATACAACAAAGGGGGTGGTTCTAGGAACCCCAAAGTAGTCCACACCTTGAGGGAACTAGTGGATGAAATGGGAACCTTTTTATCCTACCTGACTAGTAAAGCCTTTGTGAGTTAGAGTCACAAATATCCTTAGTGGCAACCCCAGTGTGATTCATTTTGAGCAAGCTCTTTGCTCCGGGTTTTAAAGGGGGTAAAGTAAATCTCATCATCTAGTAATAACGTCGCACTGTTCACTAAGATATTTTTGTGAAACCTAGTTCAGAGAGCCACCCAGGAAGCCAAACACTTTCTAAGCCAATCTAAGGTAGAGGCCAAAAACAAACATTCAAACAAAAACTTTTTTTTCAATTTTCTTCTTTTGTTTTTCTTTCTTTTTGTAGTAGTGTTCCACACTCACTTTTTCCCAAATACTCCTTGTTTGGGATCCATATTTCACTTTTCTTATCTTTTTTTTCATTTTCCAAACTATCCTTATTTGGATTCTGCTTTCATCCTCATTTCATATGTTATCATCTTCTTTTCTTCTCGTCATCATTCATTCACTAACCTTCATTTTACTCTCAATTTTCCTTTTTTTTGGAACTTTCATCTCTTTTTCATTATTTCAATTTTCTCTTATTTTTCATCCTCATTGTCCTTCTCCACTTTAATCTTCTTTCACTCATTTGGAGTTTTTATTCACTTATTTGATTATTCCCCTTTCGAGATTATCAAATCCTTCTATCTTTCATATTCACCTCCTTGAGTTCATCTCCCATTTCATTCAACACTTAAACATTTGGATTACATTTCCTAAGGTTTAAGTTCTCATCTTCTTTTTGACATAAAGTCTTGAGTTACAGATATCCATGTCCTCACTTAAGGACTTTAATCTTATGACTCACATCTTAGCGGTGTTGTGTTCCACTTTGTCACAACTCAATTTCAACACATTTTATCTTCATTCTATTCTTACATCCTTTAGTTTGAAAACATCATCGTTAAAATATATATGTTTTCTTTCTTCAAGTCTCTAACTTGATAACATATTTGTTGCATTCTAGAAACTTCATCATATCTTCTTTCCAAATGCTTACACTATCAGTATTTGAGTCTTATATCTTCATTATCATCTTCCTTCTTAACTAATTTTTTGTAAGGGTTGAGCACATCGCATAGGATTTAAATCCTATTTTTATAGAACCCTCTTCCCATTTAGCATTCACTTTTGCTAGGTGGTAGAGTGCATTTGCAATCAATATATCCTCGCTTCTTCACTCTAGAATTCACATTGTTAGAGGTTGAACACATTCAGAATTTTGTCACTATAACCCTCCTCCATTCTAGCATTCACTTTATTAGAGGACGAGAACCTTCATCACATCACACCACTCTTCCATCTTGGCATTCACTTTGTCAAGGGTTGAGTTTATCAAACACTTTCACACGCTTCCATCTTGACATTCACTTTGTTAAGGGTTACGTCACTCATATATTCCAAACCTCTTTCCCATATTAGCATTCACTTTGTTAAGGGACAAGTTATTATCAAACTTAATCACACACCTCTCTTCCATCATTTCATTCACTTTGCTACGAGTTGAGTTATCTTTCACATATATATTTTTCTCCCTCCCTATTTTAAAAATGGTGGGAACATGACACAAAGATTATAGTCCTTTTGGAAGGAGTGAACAAAATCCTTTTAGAGATTTTGATATTGATAATGACCAAAAATCTGAGGATGATCAGAATGACATCTCACTTGAAGAACAATCCCATGTTAAAAATATTTTACATATGAATAAAGATCAATTTTTTCTTTGTCTCCTTAAGATGGGAGAAAATTTACCCTCTGATTTCAATGAGGCTAGTTTATAAACATTACTTGGCAAACCACCACCTAACAAGGGTGAACCTTTCATTTTGACAAACAATGATGATGAGGTAGAACCTAGCCACATGAATAATGATGATCAAAAAAATTCCACCTTGAACAACACCAAAAGCAATGAAACAAACAAAGAAAAATATTATAAAAGGAACAAAGGAAAATCAACTGATTTGGCCACTAATCCTACTCAAGCCCTCATGAATCAAATTAATGACATGGATAAACAAGTTGCTATTTTAAATTCCAAAGTCACCAATGAATCACATGACAAGGAGGCACCAAAGAAATCTAGTGATGTTTCATTTAAGAGTCATACTGTGCACACCAAAGATAACAACTCTACAAGAGATGGCTCCTTATCTTTCTTGCAGAACAACTCATCATTTTCCCAAGAATGGAAAATGATGAAGGACGCCATCTCTAGTATGAAACATCAATGCAAACAATTTATATTTGAATAATTATGTCCTTACCCCTTCAATAAGTACATTTTACGTGTTCCTTTTCCAAAATATTTTGATAGGCCAAACTTTGAAAAATAAAAGGGCAAGAGTGTGTTACGAAATACAAGTTTAGGAGCATAGATTTAGATTTAATTATTTTCTATCTTCCTACTTATTGCATATCACACATATTATTGATAACACATAGACATATATTGAACACTGGATATATTGATCTATTGTAATTCATACATTCATACTACATATGTATTCATTACAACACACTTCTATTACAATCCAATCTTCTACATCACATTCTATTAACTCTATATATTTTCCCATAGTTATGCACTCCATCATATAGGATTTGTATAGTAATAACTCTTATAACAATGTCTTTGTCTTTACCTACAACCTTCTCAACAATCTTTGGTTGCATATGAAACCAATCTACCCAAATGGTTTCGACCATTAATAATAACATTGATAATAAAATAATATCTCATTTTTTTATTATCTAACTTACTAATTTACTTATTACCATATAGTAAATACTATTTACTATATGTAATATTACATTCACATTATAATAATATTATCCATGATAATATTATATTCATCATATCTAATGTTCACACTATACAATATCTCTGACAGAGTGATCCTAGAGAGCATACCAGGGAGTTTTATATGGCTTTCCAAGAGGTGGCCTATAGTGATGTCTTCTTAATGTGTCTCTTTCCATGAAGTCTAGGAAAAAAAGCCTTGGAATGGTTCTTACTCCTCCCCAAGGGCTCTATATAAAACTTTACGGACCTCGTAGAGAAGTTCGTAAAAAAATTCTCATTCAACCTAGAGTCTAAAATTACAATGATGGACTTGTGTAATGCCAAACAACAAATAAATGAAACATTCATACGATTCCTATAAATATGGCATGGGATTTATTTTCGTTTCCTAAGTTCCATGCTTGAGAAGCATCTCGTGAGCATATTTTTACCAAATTTCAACAGTGAGATATCATTTCACATGCAAATGCATTACCTTAATACTTTTGAAGAAGTTATTCAGAAAGGATCGCAGATTGAAAAATTCCTTATCGCAAAAGGTTTGATTAAACCTCATTCAAAAGATGATGGGAAACATAGTAATCATCTTAATAGCTCTCACCAAGACAAATCTGAACATGTTAACCACAATCATAATATGGTCAATGATGGTATTATAGACAAATTCAATGTCCACAATGTCCAAAACACTCAGACTAGACCAAACAAAGGTAAACAACCTCTTGTTGTTCCTAGCAAATAGGTTTCCTCCTCTCCAGATTCTAAACAACGTCATTTCACTCCTTTGAGAGAACCTCTATCGAATTTCCTTCAACAACTTTTTAATGTTAATATGGTTACTTAATACATCACCATACCTTGGGTTGAGGGAGAACCCAAGCCTACTTGGTACAAGGATGATACGTATTGTGGTTTTCATCGCATTGACGGTCACATGACTGATTGATGCTTTTGCTTATGTCACTTTATCCAAGACCTCATTAATAGTGGAGATATCACTATTGAAGAACCATCACCAAATAGAACACCCAATAACAATCTTAAGGTGTCCTCAAACCCATTTGCCAAACATGGCAGTGACAATAAAAATGTTGACAAAGGTCCCTCTACTAATAATGCTGATTTTAGTTCAATTATCTCAGCCCTATTAATGAGGTCAAGAATTTTGAAATATTGGGAGCTATTGGAAAGAAGAAAAACTTTGTGTTTTCTTTTAATCATTTTGAAGAATAGGAATTGATATTATTTTGTAAACTTTGTGTTGTGGGATATATCTTTCTTAAGACATTGTTCTTACGTTCATAATCTTAAGCTATTCTTTGTTTAGCATCTTAGTGTTTCTAATCATTTCAGACATTATATTTATGATCTAAAGCTCGTATGATTATTTCGTGCTCTGTGTTTACTCGAAAGAAAATACGTTTCTCTCATTTCCTTTCCATTGTGTTTCTTCCATTGTAATAATTTTTGACCCTATCCATTTAGAAAAACGATGTCTTCCCAACGTGTGGATATGGATTTCAGGATTCTATCCCAACCCCAATGGTTAGATTAGTGTGAATATTGTATATATTGTTTTGTTGTGTTTTAGATTAGTAATAAGCAAGCAGCCTCACCTGTCTTTGAGGAGGGATTTAATCCCATATACTGTGGTTGAATCTCATATTTTGGATTGACAAAATATATACGTGCTGACTGCTACAGACTATTTTACCAAGTGGGTGGAAGCCGCACCAATCAAGCAGGCAGCCTCACCTGTCTTTGAGGAGGGATTTAATCCCATATACTATGGTTGAACCTCATATTTTGGATTGACAAAATATCCAGCCAACAGTTTTTGGCGACTCCGCTGAGGAGGATGCCGGAGACTTTGGAAAACACAATGGAAAGGAAATGAGAGAAACGTATTTTCTTTCGAGTAAACACATAGCATGAAATAATCATATGAGCTTTAGATCATAAATATAATGTCTGAAATGATTAGAAACACTAAGATGTTAAACAAAGAATAGCTTAAGATTATGAACGTAAGAACAATGTCTTAAGAAAGATATATCCCACAACACAAAGTTTGCAAAATAATATCAATTCCTATTCTTCAAAATGATTAAAAGAAAACACAAAGTTTTTCTTCTTTCCAATAGCTCCCAATATTTCAAAAATATCGACTCTCACGCATGAGAACAAGTCAAAATATGATTCAAAAATGTGACGAAACAGAAATGTAAAAGACATGTCAATTTCAAGATTGAAATGACACATCGCATCAGGACTTAATCTGAATCATCATCTTTCGCTCCTTCATCTTTCTCTTCCTCCAGCTGAGCCTGTTTGTTCCGAAATTCTTGGAACTTTCGAATTATGCCTTGCAGGAAGAGATCAGTTGATTAAAAACTGTTGGTTGGATATTTTGTCAATCCAAAATATGAGGTTCAACCACAGTATATGGGATTAAATCCCTCCTCAAAGATAGGTGAGGCTGCCTGCTTATTACTAATCTAAAACACAACAAAACAATATATACAGTATTCACACTAATCTAACCATTGGGGTTTGGGATAGAATCCCGAAATCCATATCCACATGTTGGGAAGACATAGTTTTTCTAAATGGACAGGGTCAGAAATTATTACAATGAAAGAAACACAATGGAAAGGAAATGAGAGAAACGTATTTTCTTTCGAGTAAACACAGAGCACGAAATAATCATATGAGCTTTAGATCATAAATATAATGTCTGAAATGATTAGAAACACTAAGATGTTAAACAAAGAATAGCTTAAGATTATGAACGTAAGAACAATGTCTTAAGAAAGATATATCCCACAACACAAAGTTTGCAAAATAATATCAATTCCTATTCTTCAAAATGATTAAAAGAAAACACAAAGTTTTTCTTCTTTCCAATAGCTCCCAATATTTCAAAAATCTCGACCCTTTGGAATGCATAAGCATCCCTTATTTATAATAAAAGGAGTAGAGAGAAAATAGGATAAATCCTAGAAAATAGTGTTCTTTAAAAAGAGTTCTATTTTGCTTGACTCTCACGCAGGAGACCAAGTCAAAATATGATTCAAAAATGTGACGAAACAAAAATGAAAAAGACATGTAAATTTCAAGATTGAAATGACACATCGCATCAGGACTTAATATGAATCATCATCTTTTGCTCCTTCATCTTTCTCTTCCTCCAGTTGAGCCTGTTTGTTCTGAAATTCTTGGAACTTCCGAATTATGCCTTGCATTTTGTTTTCGTCAGGCGCAGTGGAATGATCATTCAAAACTTCACAGGTCTACTTTGTGAAGATTTTTGAAATATTGGGAGCTATTGGAAAGAAGAAAAACTTTGTGTTTTCTTTTAATCATTTTGAAGAATAGGAATTGATATTATTTTACAAAATTTATGTTGTGGGATATATCTTTCTTAAGACATTGTTCTTACGTTCATAATCTTAAGCTATTCTTTGTTTAACATCTTAGTGTTTCTAATCATTTCAGACATTATATTTATAATCTAAAGCTCATATGATTATTTCGTGCTCTGTGTTTACTCGAAAGAAAATACGTTTCTCTCATTTCCTTTCCATTGTGTTTCTTTCATTGTAATAATTTCTAACCCTGTCCATTTAGAAAAACTATGTCTTCCCAACATGTGGATATGGATTTCGGGATTCTATCCCAACCCCAATGGTTAGATTAGTGTGAATACTGTATATATTGTTTTGTTGTGTTTTAGATTAGTAATAAGCAGGCAGCCTCACTTGTCTTTGAGGAGGGATTTAATCCCATATACTGTGGTTGAACCTCATATTTTGGATTGACAAAATATCCAATAGTTTTTGGTGACTCCACTAGGGAATACGGATTAATAGTATAAAGCTTATCCTCTTGGTGTCTGGCGACTCCATATTTGCCTTATTTTCAAAAAGATCTCTTTCTCAGTTCAAACTGGCCAGAAATATCTTTACTCGGTCCCGCCGAGCCCGGGGTGAAGTTGATCCACTCTTTGAATTGCTATAATGACACAATTTCAGTCTTTCCCCCAACAGAGTTATTTCTAACCGAACCAAAAGTTCTTCACTTGTTCGTAGAAACTGGGTCCCTGTAGAACGAGATGTATCTGCAACTTGTCGTGTGTTGTTCTTGTCTGACACTCGGATCCCCATACATACTCTTGTCAGAAGGATGGAAGTACAACCTGTTCCCTGGGGCGCAGCTATTGGTCCTCTTTCTTTAACTCCACCATTGCATGAGTTACCACATGGATCACGTAAAAACATTCCCAAGTTCAACAGGGATGGGAACCAGCATCCTAATGAACACATTCCATCTTTCTTCGTATCATGCGGTGTCCTCGAAGTAGCTCACGAATATTTCTCTGTTTGAATCTTCGTTGAAACGTTGCACAGTGCAGCAGTTGAATGGTTTTATCACCTTCCAAATGCATGCATCACAAACTGGGCTACCATGCGGACCAAATTCGAAGCACATTTCAAACCAGCCAAAGATTCTCATGATTTGTTAGCTCAACTAACCCATATGAAGAAGGAATCACATGAACCCATGCGGGACTTCGTGGTGAAGTTTAACAAGCTGATCCAGAAGATTCCAGAAATAGCTGTACCTACTCCGGAAAACTAGAAATGCTTCTTCATTAATGCTCAGCCTCCTGATGTAAGCTTTTTATTAAGAAGGTCGGTTATCCCAGATTTGGCTATCGCTCAGTCAACAACTATTGAAATAGAGGATGATCTCATTTTGGCTGGAAGGATCAGAAAAGATGTACCCAAACCTAAAAATCTAGGTTCTTCCCAAGGTAATACTGATCCTATGATTCAAAAAATGGCTAATGATTTGATTTCTTTAAAAAAGAAAATGTCTCAGCAGGTGAGAAATGTTCCGTATCGGGATATCCCTAGACATAATTTCAATAACAACAATGGTGCGCCTACCAGAGATAGGCCACGGTTAACTCTTGCTCAACTAAGGCTAGCAATCGAAACTCATCCTGTTAACGCGGCAGTAGAAATAGTTGAAGAAGAGGATGAACCAAAAGAACCAGATTCCCCCGAGGCTTTTGAAGCTTCAAGATATGCTGATGAGTCTTATGATGATTCATCTGGTGACTCCAGCATTGGGTATTTGGAATACGAAGAAGATGAATGTGCGCCGGATGGTCAGTCATTTGCTGTCTTCACTCAATCCCAATCTCAGAATCCAAGAAAACCTCTTGAAAACCCCAAGGAGAAGAACAAGGAACCTCCCATAGCCATAGTTAAGAGAGGTACTCCTATTTCAGCACAAACTGAAAGAGAAGTCACCAAAAAGGAAACTTCCCCTCATTCTCTTTCTCCTAAGGTCAGTGCCCCAGCTCAAACTCATGTGATTAGAACTGAGCCTACCATCACCCCTTCTTATACTGCTTTTGACATTATCAATCATGCAAAGAGAACCAAAATCTAGATGTCGGAAGCAGAATATCTTCAGTCAAATCCTGAACAGTTTGAAAAACTTGCCAAATTCATCAGAAGTAAAGTGGCTGTTCCACCACCTTCAAAAGGTCTCCTTCCAAATCCTACTCAACCCCCACCTCAGAACAATCTGACCTCTACTTCTTCTTCGGGAAAGATTGAACCATTTTATTTGTCTTTACTTATAAATGGGTTTAAACTCAGCAATTGCATCATTGACTCAGGGGCCTCCGACAATGTTATGCCCGCGAAAGTAGCTCATGCCCTTGGGCTTACTTTGACTAAGTCATATGGATAGTGTTACTCCATGGAAACTAAACAAGTTCCTTTGATTGGTCAAATCAAAGATGCACAGTTTGCATTCGTTGCCTTCCCAGAGAAGAGAGTGAAGATGACCATTCTAGTTGCTGACATCCCTACAGCTTACGGTATCCTCTTGGGTAGAGGTTTTTGTAAAGATGTCGAAGGTGAGATTAATATGAATTAGACCAAGGCCAGGATTCCAGTCAATGGGGTTTATCATGTTCTCTATCCCGAACCTCAGGCGAGGTATTTGGTAACTAAATCTGATGATCCTAAGGCTCAAATTCTTTTCGAAGATGCTAGCTTCGGAAATTATTTCATGACTTCAGAGATACCGACTGTGGATGTCAAGGAAGAAGATCCCAATGCTATTTGGACCCTTGAATTCGATGGTAGTTGCTCAACCACCAGATTGGGCGCTGGTGTAGTTCTTATATCTCCTAATTCTAAGATTTTCCCATCAGCTTACAAGTTGCAATTTGATAATACTAATAACACAGCTGAATATAAAGCTCTGTTATTAGGATTAGAAATGGCCAGATAGAAGGGAATTCGAAATCTCAAGGTTCAGGGGGATGCGGAGCTGATTGTCAACCAGGTCAAGGGAATCTATCAGGTAAAAAATGATCACTTGAGGCATTACAGGAACAAAGTTTGGGATAGTATAGAATGCTTTGATGCATTCTCTATTAAGGTAGTTTTGAGAGATTATAATGACAAGGCTGATTCTTTGGCCGTGTCTGCATCCCTCCTTCCTCATCCCCAGTTCAAACAAGATACGTACACTATTGAGATTGTGTACCTTCCCAGTATCCCAGATAATGCGACTCACTGGCAAGTGTTCAATGATGATCAACAAGTGTTGGCTTTTCTAGAAAAGGCTGATAATTTCAGTGAGCTGTACTTTGAAGGTTCGGAATCAGCTTTCTGTGAATCTATCTTAGATCCATATCAAGAGGTTGATGGTGAGTTTATCCAGCTTAAAGGAAACAAGATACCCAAAGGTCTGGTTTCTCTGGAGGGTTTGTTTGACAAGCATGATCGTTTTATTCAAAACAAGAGACAAGTTGAAGGAGCTTCTTTCTCGGAAGTAGATCAAGCCAATCTAGGTTCGTCTGATCAACCTCGGATGGTGAATATTGGGAAATGTTGTTCTCCTGAAGAGAAAGCAAGATTCACTTCACTCCTGAAGAGATACATGGATGTGTTAGCCTGGTCTTATGCAGATTTAAAATCCTTCAAGCCCAAAGACGTACAGCACAGTATCCCTTTGAAGCCTGATGTGAAACCATACAGGCAGAAGCAAAGACATTACAACCCCAAGATCTCAGGGACTATCCTTGCGGAAATTCAGAAAATGTTAGATGCCAGAATTATTTTTCCAATCCATCACTCCACCTGGATTGCTAACATCGTCCCTGTCAGGAAAAAGAATGGTGAAATCTGAATTTGTGTTGACTTTCGGAACCTGAATCAGTCTTCATTGAAGGACAACTATCCCTTGCCTATCATGGATCAGGTGTTACAAACTGTTACTGGATCAGAAATGCTATCCATGCTCGACAGATTTTTAGGATACAATCAAGTTGAGGTAACTACAGAGGATCAACACAAGATGGCCTTCACAACCCCATGGGGTACCTTTGCTTACAGGAGGATGCCTTTCGGCTTGATCAATGCCGGAGCCACCTTTCAGAGAGCTATGGACTTGGCATTCAGAGACCTGATGGGAAAAGTCATAGTGGTATATTTAGATGACTTGACCGTTCTCTCTAAAAAATGGAGTGATCATTATGATCATTTAGAGCAAGTACTTTTGAGATGCAGGTGTCACGGGATTTCATTAAATCCCAAGAAGTCCATGTTTGGAGTGACCGAAGGAAAGCTGCTGGGTCATATCGTGACTAAAGAAGGAACCAAAATTGACCCAGAGAGAGTAAAATCCATTCAAAGTCTTTCCCTACCCACAAGTAAAACTGGGGTTCATTCATTCTTTGGAAAGGTCAATTTCCTAAGAAGGTTCGTACCTGATTTTGCTGATAAAACTAAGGATATCCTTGGGATGATGAAAGGTAAAGTCCCATTTCGATGGAGTACTGAAGGGAAGCTTGCTTTTGATGAAGTCAAAAGGGCAGTTGCTCGTGCTCCTATCCTAGTATGTCCAGATTTCAAAAAATATTTCATCATGTACAGCTACGCCTCTACTCACACAGTGTCGGCCATCCTGATGCAAAAAAACGGGGAGGGCATTGAAGCTCCCATCACTTTTATGAGCTGTCCATTGAAGGAACATGAATTAAAGATGTCACAAATTGAAAAGCATGCTTATGCAGTGGTACGAGCAGTGAAACATTTCAGGTACTATGTGCTGAACTCCCATACCCTCGTTCTCGTTCCCGACACTGCCGTTAAATCCATTTTGACTCAACAAGAGCTGGGGAGCCAATGAGGTACCTGGATAGCTAAAGTTTCAGGAGTATGACTTGGACATCAGACCTACCAAGTTAGTACGAGGAAGGGGCCTGTGCCAATTGATCACAGAAAATCATGCTGAAGCAGAATGTGAAAAGACCCAAGATACTTCTTCAGAGTTGCCCATGGTGCTTTTCGTGAGTACAACTGATGAATGGTACACGGATATTGCTTTCTTTCTAACTTATGGTGAATGCCCCCCACATTTAAGCCAAAAGGAGAAGAGGATGGTCAAGTTAATATCTGCGAGATACCTCCTGTGGGATAATGGGATATATAAGAAAGGTATTGATGGTGTATTCCTGCGCTGTGTTGATAAATCACAACAGTTAAAGTTGTTAGAATCCTTCCATAGCCTAGCATGCGGAGGACATTTCTCATCCTCTGTAACAACTTATAAGATCCTACGGGCTAGGTACTATTGGCCTACTCTTTTCCTGGATTCAGTCGAGTGGGTGTCCAAGTGTGAAGCTTGTCAACATTTCGTTGGTCGTCCCAAGCTAGCAACTCTCCCCTTGAAGCCCGTAGTGATTGAAGAACCTTTTCTCCAGTGGGGAATTGACTTCATTGGAACATTGAATCCTGCCTCCAGTGCCAGACATAATTACGTGCTGACTGCTACAGACTATTTTACCAAGTGGGTGGAAGCTGCACCAATCAAGCAAGCAACCTCAGAAGCTGTGTGCAAGTTCCTTAAAGAAAATATAATTGTCAGATTCGGTGTGCCTCACAAGATTGTGGCTGATAATGCCTCTAATTTCTCATCGCATGAGTTGACAGAATTTTTCTATGGATTCGGCATCACTCTGGCTCACTCATCTGATTATTATCCCCAAGGCAATGGGCAAGCTGAGTCCAGCAACAAGAACCTGGTTACCATAATTAGAAAGCTAGTAGATGAAAACCAGAGGACATGGCACAAAGCATTGTATGATGCGTTGTGGGCTGATCGAATTACCCCAAAGCGAGCTATAGGAATGTCTCCTTTCCAAGTGTTGTACGGGATTGATGCTGAGATTCCTATCTCAGTAGAATTGCCAGCCTTACAGTTGGCCAAAGCAGTCGAAGATGTGACTTTTCAAAATTCTATCGAGAAAAGGGTTATGTACCTAGCTAGGCTAGAGGAGGAATGGAGCAAGGTGGTTGATCACATTGCAGACCATCAGAGCAAAGTAAAGAAATTTTTTGACAAGAAATCAAAGCAACGTCATTTCCAAATTGGAGACCTGGTGTTGCTTTGGGATAAGAGGAGAGAGCAGAAAGGAATGCACGGGAAGTTTGACTCCTTGTGGAAAGGACCTTTTAAGATTCATGAGCTGAGTGGTGAAAATAGTTTCTATCTATCATACCTTGATGGAGAGTTACTCCCTTTACCTTTCAGCAGTCAACATCTGAAGTTGTTCCATCATTAATGCAAGGCATTCTTTTGCATTGTACATACTTTATTTTCTGTTGTGTGTTTGCTTTTAGTTTTCTTTCTTTCCTTGTTTTGTTTTTCAGTTTTCTTCTTTTCTGACTCCGTAGCCCAATGGATAAAGCCAGAGATTCTGAGTTCTCTTCCTTTGATATCACAAAGAAAGTCCCCAACTAGAGCCAGTTGTTATCTCATTTTTGAGTTTACGCCAAAAAAATTAGATAACCCTAAGAAATTTTTGAGCTGGTTTTCTAAAAATTACCTTTCAGAGAGATAATCGGGTTTTCGGGTTTCACAAGCAAGACAACATGTGTCTTGGATGCTTCATGTCGTGTGTTCCCCTAAAACCTGAAACCCACATCAAGTAAGGTGAGTCAGGTTTGCGGATCTTCCAAGCATCAGAACATGCCTTCGTCAAAACATGCTTCATGTCGCATGTCTTCCGATCCCCGAAACCCGGTTTACTCCTTTGTTTCAGGTTTCCAAGGCTATCAAACATCATGCTTCATGTCGATTGTTTCCCACAACCCGAAACCTGAATTACTCTAAAAACCTTTGTGTCAGGTTTCCGGATATCCCAAGCATGCTAACATGGCATTAATGTCAAGTTGTCGGGTAGTTGGCACGTGTCAACTGAAGTGTATTAAATGTGAATTTTCTTATATATATTCAGATTTCCACGTCATTTTTACCAGACGTACTTTTTACCTCGTGGATTTTTGCGCATGCATCTTCGACCCCGAAACCTGAAACTCACCTCTGTGCCCGATTGCATTGCTCATTTTTTATCATTCCTTGTCCTGGTTGAAGGTATTTTTCTTCATTCTTTGTTTGTGGTTTTTGTGGATTAATTGTGTAAGGAATTCTTCCAAGTTTCTTATCAGGGTTGTTGTGGGGTTTTTATCTTTTCCATTTTGGGGGTTGTTTTCAAATCAGGTTTATGTTTTAGGGTTTTCCCCCTTTGGAATTAGCACTTTGTTTTATCCCTCAGAATGATGTTATAATTAAAAATATGTTTGGGATATAAATGGTGAAGGAAAAACTTGCATGTTTCAACTCAACAAATACCCTATTCCCTCTTCTTGGGTTTCGCAGGGTGCTTTGCAGTGTTCAAAACCCACAGTATATCAGAAAATTTAAAGTGTCAGGTTTTCCAAAGTCTCCGGCATCCTCCAGTGTGTCAGGTTATTTCAAGCATCTCCGGTTTTTCTGAACTCCCCGACATCCTCCTCAGTGTGTCAGGTTTTTCCACCTTTCCGGCATCTCCAGTGGGTCAGGGTTTTCGCAGTGTTCAACATCTCCTGATCTCCGACACTCTCCTCCTTCGAAATCCCTCATGTCGGATCCTGGTCCATCACAAGAAAAGACTGAAAAGTCAGGGAGGATGAAATACAAATTCAAGAAGGTGGAGTCTCCATCCTATATTGACTGTAATTTCGACATCCGAGATACAGAGCTCGGAAACGTAGACATGGAGGATTTCTGGAATAGGGTCAAGAGCCCTTCTCAAACTCCATGGATGAAATCGATAGTCGACAGTG
Organism: Taxus chinensis; assembly: GCA_019776745.2. Lineage (NCBI taxonomy): Eukaryota > Viridiplantae > Streptophyta > Pinopsida > Cupressales > Taxaceae > Taxus > Taxus chinensis. The sequence goes on from CM034157.1 coordinate 344,787,298, forward strand.
GCCTACCTCTTGCGGCAGGCTTCCCTATGTCTACTCAGTGCCCTGAGTTCATCTTGGCCTGTGCTTCAAATTATGACTCTGCTTCTCGTTCTGTGAAAAACCAGGTGGGAGAAGTTGTGATCAAATTGGACGGAGGTTACTTTGATGACCTTCTTAAGCTGCCTAATTTTGAAGAATATGGAGATATGGATCTCAAGTCAGCCCAAAAATCTTGGGACAATGATCAGGAGGATTGCATCAAGCACGTGAATAAAAAGTTCCTGATCAAAGCCAAACCGGCTGTTTCCAGGTTCCCAAGACTTGTTCCCAGAAGTGATTTCATTCAGGAAATCAATGATATCATCACTCTGTTGAGTCAGGTTTTTGGTTTTCCTGAATCAAATGTTTTCCAAGGGTGGATGTATCAGTTCATGATCACTATTAAGAAGAATCAACAAGGAATTGATTGGGGTACTCTTTTCAGTAACGAGATAGATTCTCAAATGACAACAGTCCTATCTACAGGAAAATTTTACATGTCCTCGTATGTCACCTATGCAGCGGCCGGTATGAGGAACTATCCTGGGTTGGACACCAAGGGAAACAAGATAGTAGAACATATTTATCAGTATTTCCCTCAGCTGACAAGAAAAGGGTCTCAAGACAAATTTAGAAGGGTAAACGATGCCTTCTTTTACGAGAACATCTGCAGGTTAAATCCCAAACTGAGGAAAACAAGAGTATCTGATGAAGCATGGGCTGAAGTTTCAAAATGGGGTTGTGTCTTCTTACAATTTAAGAAGTTCACATATCTTCGAGTAGTCATGTACCCAGGGGATCCTTTTCATTTGCCCAGATATCCAGGGGACAAACTAATCTTGATGGAGTTGGTCAGGCAATTGTTGGATTTTCACAAGTTCCAACAGAGTAAACACAAGGCCGCTGTATCTTTCCCAATTTATATTGGAAGGTATACTTGTCCAACAGTGGTGAAAGCTAAGAACGTTTTCCATGAGCTTCAAGATAAATTGAAGAAGCACATGAAGCCCCGAGACGGGTTTGATATTCGAGGAGTCCTCAGGGCGTATGGAACTCTGCACCTGCACAGACCAAGCATAGAGGACATCTGGATTGATCTACGTGATGAGGTTGTTGTCCGAAGAAAAGATCATAGCAGATTGACACTTGCTGAGATTCAAACACTTGAGCTTGCTAACTTACCAGAAGGTACTAGCGATAATGAAAGTGTTCTGGACCTTTCCTATGATGGACTGAATGAAGATCAATATGTTTTCCCACCTATTGATTGGTCAATCAGTGAAAAATCCTCCATTACAGATAGGTCAGCTCTGATTCTTGCACGCACCAAAGCATGGCTCGCCTCTTGGGGAATGAGTTTTAAAGATGATAATTTTTCAAAGTTGGTTGCTTCAGAGGCGGGGCCCTCCAAAAAGGGAAAGGACAAAAGATCTTCTAAGGGGCCTATAAAGGTCAAGTTTGTCAAGAAGAGAAGAGAACGAGAAATCTCTTCAATTATTTCTCCAGTTGAAATGGTGAATGTGCCAGAATCACCAACACCACCAGAAATAGGAGAAATTTCTTTGGAAGGAGAAGGAAGCCAGCCTCTGGTTTCACCATTTGTTGACTGCCCAACTGAAGAGACCTTATCTCTTGCATCCCAGGCCTTGGAGTCTGGATCTGCGCTTCCTCCCTCACAACCACTTCTACCTCCTCATTCCCCATCGACTTCTTCAATCATGGCCAGCATTTTCTCTGGACTCTCACCCCTCTCTGCTGGTACCAAAGTAATCACCAACATGCCCCCTCCTGTGCCTCTTTTTATTGAATCTGCTACCACATTGGTAACTGTCCCCACTTCGCCATTGGATCCCTCTCCCCTCCTGAAAGTATGATACCAACTCCTACAATAGTGGCAACTCCCTCTGACACGCCTCAATGGCTACTCGAGAAAACTCTGAGGAAGAGGAAGGTGATTGTACCCATACCAGCCTTTGATTTTAGCTCACTCAAGGCTTCTACTGCTAAATCAGCCAAGAAACCCAAAATAGTTTCAAGGGTTTTGGTGGACGCTTCAGGGCATAAGTTTGCAGAGATCGCCACTCCTGCGACTGACAAAACCAAAGAGGACATAACAGCCTCTGACTATCAGATAACCAGGGTGGCTCTAGGAGAGGTGACAATGGAAGGAGCACAACAGGATGCATGGGATGCCACAAACGTGTTGTGCCAGAAGTTGAAAGAAACAAAAGATAGCAGAGATGAGCTTAAAGGAAAGGTGGAGCAGTTGACTGAGGTTTTGCTTAAGCTCTCAAAACCCCTTGAATCCATACCATCTTCTTCTGTCCCTGTCGGATTCGATTTCTCATCAGTGCCTACGATTGAGAAGATTAATAAAAAAGGAAGGGTGGTCGATGAATGGATCCAAAGGCTACTCCAACAGGGGAAGGAAGTGATTCAAGACGTCGTGGAAGTCTATCAATCTTTGGGGAACATTCAGAGTGATGGAGAAAAGATGGATGATGATTTCTCCCAAGAAATTGGACATCTTGATTTGACTTTTGAAGCTCTCCAGGCATTAAAGCAAATGCCATCACATCTCTTGGTAGAAGAAGGCATCATCCCACATGCGGATAAGCATTTCCAGCTGACCAAAGCCATCAGGTTCAGGGTGAAGATTCTCAACGAAGCCTGTGGTAAATTGAGAGAATCAAGAGATCAGTTGATCGATGGCAAGAGTGACCTGGAGGAAGAACTGTTAAAAATCTGTGTAAAAGTGTCAGTTGGAAACTCAGGCATCCTATCAGCCGATGATCTTTTCAAACAAATCCAAGAATCTATTCAGCATGAACCAACTCACGGATTTGGTATTGAAATCATCGACAGGTTTGTAAAGATTGAACATTCTTTGGAGGCCTTGAGAAAGCTCAGCAAAAGACTGAAAAAGATTCCCGGTAGTGCCAGTGATACTCATGAAACCTGTGAAGTTTTGAATGATCATTCCACTGCGCCTGACGAAAATGAAATGCAAGGAATAATTCAGAAGTTCCAAGAATTTTGGAACAAACAGGCTCAGCTGGAGGAAGAGAAAGATGAAGGAAGAGAAAGATGACGATTCAGATTAAGTCCTGATGCGATGTGTCATTTCAATCTTGAAATTGACATGTCTTTTTCATTTCTATTTTGTCACATTTTTGAATCATATTTTGACTTGGTCTCCTGCGTGAGAGTCAAGAAAAATAGAACTCTTTTTAAAGAACACTATTTTCTAGGATTTATCCTATTTTCTCTCTACTCCTTTTATTATAAATAAGGGATGCTTATGCATTCCAAAGGGTCGAGATTTTTGAAATATTGGGAGCTATTGGAAAGAAGAAAAACTTTGTGTTTTCTTTTAATCATTTTGAAGAATAGGAATTGATATTATTTTGCAAACTTTGTGTTGTGGGATATATCTTTCTTAAGACATTGTTCTTACGTTCATAATCTTAAGCTATTCTTTGTTTAGCATCTTAGTGTTTCTAATCATTTCAGACATTATATTTATGATCTAAAGCTCGTATGATTATTTCGTGCTCTGTGTTTACTCGAAAGAAAATACGTTTCTCTCATTTCCTTTCCATTGTGTTTCTTCCATTGTAATAATTCCTGACCCTGTCCATTTAGAAAAACGATGTCTTCCCAACGTGTGGATATGGATTTCGGGATTCTATCCCAACCCCAATGGTTAGATTAGTGTGAATACTGTATATATTGTTTTGCTGTGTTTTAGATTAGTAATAAGCAGGCAGCCTCACCTGTCTTTGAGGAGGGATTTAATCCCATATACTGTGGTTGAACCTCATATTTTGGATTGACAAAATATCCAACCAATCCTATGTTACCGATCATAAAGTCAAGAGATTTATTATCAACAATAGAGCGGCTCTTAACATTTGTTCTATAAAAATGCTTCAGTGCCTTGGTCATACAATAGATGACTCAGATACTAATATCATTACCATTCATGGTTATGATAATATTGAGCACCAGTCCTGTGGTACCATCACTCTTCCCATACAAGTAGGCATGTAAATCCTTAACACTATGTGTCATGTAGTTGATGCAAACACATCATATAACCTTATTTTGGGTAGACCTTGGATACATAACATGCACATAATACCTTCCACTTTCCATCAATGCATAAATTTTATGCATAACGGCAGAGAGTTCACCTTGCGTGGCGATACTGACCCCTTTGAATACTATAATATTTTCAAAGAAAGGTACAAAAAGGAAAACTATTTTCCATCTTCTGATAGCACAACTTGATCTAGCACAGCTTCTATTGTTACTAATTGTATTGATCCTAATGTAATATCATGCCCTCATGCTTCCGAATCTTCTTATGAAGAATCTACATCTAAAGCGTCACCTGAGGATATTCTTCGCACCTCCACATATTTCTCTAGAGCATCTACATCTAAGGTGTCACCTGAAGTTATATTCTATCATAAATGCTTATGCGAGTACACACTTGTTAATGCATTTCTTGTTGGAAAACTCCCATTATCACCTCACAGTTATGGGCATTCTAACACTCCTCATTTATAAGAACCCCTTAGCTTACTATCTCTGAAACACTCTTTGGAGACAATATGGATATCTAGAAGATGAATATATTGCAATCTCTGATGACTCTTGGTTATATAATGACATGATGGAAGAATGCTACAAATCCATTGATTACACCAAGGGCAATAAAATGATGAAAAACATGAACTGGAAAGGAAGAGGCCTTGGCCAGAAAAGACATGGTGTTCTTGAACCTATGAATATCAAGTCTAACCTTTACACATATGGTCTAGGATATGACACATATGAGAAGAGGACTATAGTCTTTGATGTATTATCTAGCGATGCAGACTCAGATTCTGAAATTGAGACTGGTTCCACATATAGCCTCTTCAAAGACCTAGCCAAAACTAAAACTTTCCTAGACTACTTATCCATTCAAACCCTTGACATTTTTTATCCTTCCCTCATTGATCAGGACCAATAGTGTCATATTTCCATGGATCTCTTTCAAAATGATGAGGCCATTGAGGATTTCCTCAAGGCTCGAGACCATTTTCCCTTGTTGGATCACAAGAAGGGTTTCGATATAAACCTTGATGCTACCACTTACTTTGGTGAAGAACTTAAAATCTCTAGTCCTAAATAAAAATAAATTAAACATAGAAAAAAGACAAATTATATCTCGCATAGTGAAAACCTTTCTGAGGCATTATACGAGAAGCAAAAAATGAAAAAGAAAAAGCAAGAAAAGGACGCATCTCCTGGTGAAAACCTTTCAGAGGAACTAGAGAGAGGAGATTTGGATCTAAAAATATTCAAAAATCTACACAAGCCTCCAACATCATTTCAAGATAATGACACTTCTAAGTTGTTGGTAGAAAAGATGACAACCATTAACATTGGAATTGAAGACCAACCAAAATCGTTACATCTAGATGCCATTTTATCAGAAACTGAAATCAAATCCTTCATAGCACTTATAACCGAGTTTTAGGATGTATTCGCTTGGTATTACAAAGATATGCCTAGTCTTGATCCTTCTCTGGTGGTTCATCACCTTGTGGTGCACCCAACTACTAAACCTGTCAAGCAAAAACTATGTAAAATGCATCCCAAGGTTACATTGTTTATTAAGGCTAAACTTCCAAAATTATTGGATGCAAGCTTCATACGGTACATTGAATACTCGAGTGGATATCTAATATGGTATCAGTTGTGAAGAAGACCCCTGGAATCTATATTTGTACAGATTTCCATGACATTAACAAGGCATGTCCTAAGGATGATTTCCCTTTGCCTAATATTGACATGATTGTTGATTCTACTGCGGGCCATGAGATGTTATATCTTATGGATGGATTTTCTGGGTATTACCAGATTCAAATTGTTGAAGAAGACCAACATAAAACAACTTTTCCACCCCATGGGGGACATTTTGTTACAAGGTCATTCCTTTTGGACTTAAAAACATTGGTGCAAATTATCAACGTGACATGACTGTTATTTTCCATGAGCTTCTTCATGACCTAATGGAAGATTATGTCGATGATACTCTTGTTAAATAAAATACTATGGTGGATCATCCAACATTTCTTAGGTGTATATTTGAGTGGTTAAGGGAGTACAAGGTTCACCTTAATCTAAAAAAATGTGTCTTTGGTATCACTTAAGGGAAACTTCTGGGATTCATTCTCTCACGAAGAGGAATTGAAGTGGACCCTACCAAGGTCAAAGATATAATAGATATGCCACCTCCTCATAACCTTCAACAACTAAGGGGCCTAAAAGGAAAAATCTAATATATTCATTGCTTCATCTCTCGATTGGTAGATAAGTGCCATCATTTCAACCATCTATTTAAAAAGGATGTCTAGTTCAAATGGACACAAGACTGTCAATATGCCTTTGCAAAATTGAAAGAATACTTGACATCTCTATCGGTACTCATGTTGCCTATACAAAATAATCCTATTTTTTTGTATACATCTGAAACACAACATGCCATTGAGGAATTATTGGTGCAACATAATGATAAGGTCAGGAACAAGATGTGTATTACTTGAGCAAAACTCTTTTTGAGAATGAGACCAAGTACTTGCAGGTTGAAAAGGATTGTTTAACAGTTGATTATACTTTTGGAAAGTTGTGAAATTATCTCTTAAACCATACCACCATGATAATTTCAAGGGTTGATCCTCTTAAGTACCTACTTTCAAGACCAATCATAACAGGATGAATTTCTAGCTGGATTGCACTACTTAGTGAATTTGACATTGAAATTGTCATTCAAAAGACTATCAAAGGTCAAACACTGGCAAACCAACTAGCCGAAACACCACTACCAAGTTCACAACTGCTAAATTTTGAATTTCCAGAAAAATGCTTGTTATACATAGAAGAAACACCCTTATGGACATTATGATTTGATGGATCTTGCAATATACATGGTTCTGGAGTAGGAATTGTTTTACGTACACCACATGGAGACCTTATACCTAAATCTTACCGTATCAACTTCCCTTACACAAATAATATAGCAGAGTATGAGGTATTGATAGTAGGCTTAGGGTTTTTTAATCTCATAATGCCTCCAAGAATTGACAGTTCTTGGTGATTCTCTTCTAGTCATTAATAAAGTTAATAGAGAATATTAGGTAAAATATGAAAAGATCTTACCTTATAAAAGAATTTTTGATAGCCTTAGAGGGTATTTCTAAATTATCAATTTCAAACAAGTTCCTCGCATACAAAAAAAAGTAGCAGATGCCATGGAAACTATCTCTTCCCTTCTTTCATTTGACACTAATAAAACTCACAATAATTTCCTTTTTGAACATATTTTGGTGCCCGCATACGAATTTCTGGAGTCCACCATGGTTTTTGATATTGTTGGTCCTAATCATCCCTAGTACCATGATATATACACCTTCATTCAAACTAAATCCCATCCTCCTAATTTTAATTCAGCTAATAAAAGAGCCTTAGCACAACGTGCTTTATGCTACACCCTTCCTACTGACACCTTGTATCAAAGAGGCTATGATGGGATTCTCTTAAGATGTCTCAATCGGGATGAAGCTAATTAGATGCTAGCTGAATTACTTTCGGGTATTTTTGGTGCCCATACCAATGGAATAGTCCTTGTAAAGAATATTTTATGCATTGGATACTACTGGCCCACAATGGAGGAATATGCATGTAACTTTGTGAAGAAATGTCAAGATTTCCAAAAACACGGTAATCTTATTCATGCACCATCCTAAGTTATACAACCTATTACTTCACCTTGGCCATTTTCAAAATGGGGACTCGATTTAATTGGAAAAATAAAGCCCATATCTTCTGATGGCCACACATTTATTATAACTTCAAGTGAGTATTTCACTAAGTGGGTTAAGGCTATGCCTCTTACTAACATTATTGGGGGCAATATTTGTAAATTCATCTTCAACCATACTATCTTTTGTTTTGGCATCCTCGCTACTATTTTCACTGAGAATGGTGGTTCTTTCAATAATAAGGATCTCAAGGCCCTAGCTAAGAAATATGATATCCACTTAAAATGGGCCACACCCTATTATCCACAATGCAATGGCCAATCCAAAGCATCAAACAAGACTATCAAGTCAATTTTGTAAAAGACAGTCAATAAACACGGAGGTAATTGGCATACGCAGTTATATCCTACCCTTTGGGCCTACCGCACCTCCTTCCATACACCTATAGGAGCTACTCCTTTTTCCCTAGTATATGGCTCTAAATCCATATTAGATATTGAAGTTGAACTGCCTTCACTTTGTGTCTCCCTCCAGCATCTCATTCGTGAAGAGGATTACCATGTTGTATTCCTTGCAGAGATAGAATTACTAGATGAAAGATAGCTTCGTGCCTTAGAACATATCCAGGTATATTAGAATATACTATGATGTAATTATAATCGCAAGATCAAACCTCGACAGTTTGAAATTGGTGATTTATTCCTAAAGTAAAATCAAAATAACACAACAAAACCACGAGAAAAACGTGAAAAATTTGAGCCTAATTGGTTGGATCCTTATGTTATAACTCCTAAATTTGGATCACGTGCATACAAACTATCTACTAAGGATGGAAAAGAGTTGAAGAATCCTATGAATGCCATTCATCTGAAGAATTTCTAATCCTGAGTCTCTAAAGAGTAACCCTTGTACTAGGGGCATATCATTACATCCACTTGTTTCATCATTTCACTTTGTTTTCCACTTGTAACTTTTCATCTCGCCGTGTGTCACATGTTCTCCTTAGCAGGTTATCATGCCCATTTTCTACCACCATTTTTCACGTTCCATTTAGTATGTCAGTTTTGACTTGGGAATTTCCTTTCCCTCTTCTTTGGCGTGTGGTTCAAAATTCCAAAAAAATAACCAAAAACTTCTCACAAAAATAATATAAAATTGTTCAAAATCCCAAAAACAATATAAAATTGTTCAGAAAATTAAAAAAAAACATACAAAATATTTTGAAAATACTTTTTAAAAAAAAGTATCGTGACTATGTAATTTATTTCACAATTTTCTTCATTTTATTGTTCCCAATCAGCTTTCCAATCAATCAAGCCACTGTTTGCAATGTAACTTTGCATAGGGACATCACTTGGCTTTGGCTTTCTCTTGGGGGAAACTTGACATTTGTATATATTCACTTCTTTATTAGAATTATTTTTTTACATTAGTTTGTTTTTATTCGCTAGCTTGTTTTCTTGTTTAACATTTTTACATATGGAATCTTGTATTTTATATTCTTAGCTTATTTTCGTATGTTTTATAGTTTGAATAACTAGTATTCTATGTATCTGGAATGTGCTCATGGACTAATTACAGGAAATTTATTTGCATCCTAGTTCACATATAACTTTGGTGTGTTTTTTTCCTTTTCATATTAGGTTTATTTCTATTACTTCTTGTATCTCTTTTTGTCATTTACACGTGTTGTGTTCTCCTCCTAGTTTATTTAATCCATGGAATGTCTTCATTTTTGTTTTCATTTGTATTTCCAAACTTGCAAAAATCCACAAAAAAATCAAATATTACAAAATCCAAAAAAAAAATCAAATATTGTAAAATTAAAAAAAAATCAAATATTTCAAAAATCCAAAACATCAAAAAAAATCACAAAACTTTCGAACAAGAATTCACTTATCATATAAATCCTACAATTAGAAAACCCTTGAAGTTAATCCTTCAACATCTCAATACAATCTTGATAAACATCATACTTTTATCTATTACCCTAGTGATCATGTCAATCTTACAACTACCACTTTCTTCCCTTTCCATGATATGCTAACTCCATTTGGGGTAAGTCATACAATTGTTTTCCTTCGTGATATAACTTCACCTGGGGCAATTTCAACTTTGATCATTTACACAACGGATTCAAAAAGAGTGTCATAAGGAGTCATTTTAACTCCACTCTTCCAGTCTGATCCTATTCCCATTTAGGGGCATTTTTATCTACTTAATCATCATTGTGGAATGCATTAGCGGCACAACTGATTGTTTTCTTTTTCAAATTTGTGTTGCATTATTGATGTTTACTCTTTTTGGACCACTTGCAAGCAGTGTGATCACATCTTCGTTCTTTTATAATCCTGGTGTTAGAACCTACTTTTTTATTGGTTTTGTTTTCCTTTTTATCTTTTCTTTGATTTGTGTGTTTGTTTACATGCATAAAGGTTAACCATATTGATTCTTTCATAATCATGGTGACAACTCTATTGTGCAACAGAAAAAATTAGGTTACTCTAAATATTACTCTCCAAATGACGCTCATGTTATGAGAATAGTCCTTTCTCATCCTTGTTTTAATCCCTTGATTTATTTCTATTAAGCAGTGGTCCACCACCTTGCTGCATCATCCATCCACTTGAGGGGCAATCCTCTACCATTCTTCTTATCGGGGCATCTCAATTCTTCACAATTTTTATGCTCACCGATCTGCATATGCCTACTATCTTTAAAACATGATTACTCTGCAATAGCAATTTAAAGAGGGGGAAATTGTAGACACCCCAAAATTATAATTTTGTGTCCACTTGTTCCCAGTGTTATCCTAGTACGCCTTGTTATGCACCCATTTACGATTAATTGATAAAATTAATTAATTAATTCACATTGTACCCCTTTGGATTAATTAAATTAATCCCATGTACCCTTTGTACACCTTTGACTTGATTAATTATTATTTATTAGTTAAATAATTAATTAATTCAGTGTTTGCACATCCTAGTCATCTGCCACTTGATCTAACTCCACTTAGACTCCATTTGGACTCCATATCCTTACCCTAGTTAACTGCACTTCTAGAATCCTAGAAAGGTGGGGGAAATTAAAATGCATGTACAACCACCTTTTCGGATGCATATTTTTTCAATTAATCCATTTACTTCCCCTGACACTATTGCAACTTCCCACAATGCTATTTTTAGCATACTCATTTATCAGTGTGTAACCGATTTCAACTGCCTTCTACTGCTATAAATTACAAGATAATTTTCCTTTCAAATCCTCTTGAATCTGACATACAAAACTCTTTTGAACTATGTCAATAGCATTTGTATTCAAATCTAGGAGATCACTCAAGAGCATCCATAATCATTTCTGACATCCATTTTGCAAGGTCTTATAGGAGACCCTTATTTGAGGTTTACACAGAAGGTTGCTGGAAAGGTTTGCATTATTGGTTTGTTTATCTTTCATTACTGTAGTTTTTTTTCTCTGCATATAGTTAGTTAATCCTCTTTGTCTTAATTCATGTTCCTTTCTTAGTCTTCATCATCAATGTAATCTTGATACATGAAGTATGTTTCTCCATAGGTTTATTCTTCTTCATTTTCTTATGTCATCATCATGACTACTTCTTGAATATGTTATTTCTACTTCTCCTCGATTTAAATCTGAATCTTCACAGCTCTTTTATTCTTCTTGTTCATCATTCACCTACTTTTTCTCATTGATATCATGTTTCTCTTCATTCTTCATCATAATTTCTCAGTCTATACTTTCATTTTCATGATATTTTTCATTTTCCAAGGTCTCCTCTATTAATTTTCTTAGCTTTCATCTCATTCTCTCCACTAATCGTATCTGCAACATTCTTAAGACAATTCTCCATGATCTCTTCACCATGAAAAATAATGCATTATCAATCTTAGCTCATCCATAGTGAGTTTGATTTTTACCACAATATTCTTCATCTATCTTTTCTTCGCCCTTGTTCTTGGTTTTCTTCATTTAAGGCATCATGTATTTCCTCTTATTCTTCATCTTTGAGTATACTTGCATTCAAACATTCAAATACATAGTCATAATTAAAAATCTGAGGCTATTTAGCCCCTTGAGAAGCTCCATCAATGATCTCTTCCTCCTTCATATACTATCTATTTTTAAACTTTCTTTTCTTATTTTATCATCCTTTTACCTTCTTGCCTTATCTTTTCTCTCTTCTTGTCTCGTCTCTCTTCTCATTTGTTCTCTCTTTTTCTTTCTCAAAAGTAGCTCTAATGACCACTTATCTCTCTTCTTGATCACTATTCCAACTGGTTCCTCTACTTCTCTCTGTCTTTTTATGATATCCATCAACTATCCCATATCACTCTTCAACTCTCTTTATTTTCCAACTTCTTCTTCATTTCCTCTTTCATTTTCCTTTCTTCTTGTTCTCTCTTGTTGTTCAATATCTTTAGCAATCTCTTAGCCATACATGTTGCTGATTTTTCTTCATATTATTCATCTATTTCCTCTAATTTCCAAGATCCAATGGCCCTTTCTTCCATCAAATTTATTTATTTTGACACCATCCTCACCACTCTTATTTGTTTCTCTTATTATCTCATCTTCTCATGTACTTTCTTTGACTTTAATTTTTCTCTCTCAACTACCAATTCCTTCATTCATCACTGTGGCATTTTGTACCCATGGTCAATGACTAATTTTAATCATTTCTCTTCACTCATCTTCACTGTCACTTTCACTACAAACACTTCCACAAACTATTAGGAAAAATAAAAACTATTCATCCAATCTAAACAACACACTCTAATACCAAATGATACAAATAAAACATAAAATCAATCACATACTCAATTATCAATATGTTTATAAACTTCTCTTCTACCTTACTTTATAATGGGAGGATCATCCAAGGCTCTCATTGGGCTTAACATGGTTTCTAATTCCATAAACTGGATTAGTTTCACTCAGAAGGTTCTAATAAATCATTATACCCCTCTTCTTACTCTTAAAGGGAAATTATTTCATCTAATAAGGTACTCATAATTCATACACTTCATCCTTCACTCCCCTTCCAATAAATTTTTTCCATCATCCTCCTTCATTTTCTCTTCATTCCAACAATCCAATTTAGACTTTTAGTCTTCTTTCACCTTCTTCCACCTTGCACCCTATTCATACACTACCAAAAACACTAGAGAATATACAATATTGATTGAAAAGAATCAAAATCCCAATATTTTAATATTTTCCTACAATTACAAGTTAGTCCCTTAAGACAATGCACTTTAGTCCAACCATGGTTAAAGAAAACTAAAAGCACTCATAATAAGATATTACCATATTTAGTCACTCTTCAACATACCCAAGGTGTATACGAAGTATTAGGAACCTACTCTCTGTATTATTCGCTATACCTCACTTTGTACATTCTTACCCAGAAACCCTCACTAAATCTTCCTCATACAATATTTTCTAGGCAGATTCAATACAAGAGAATTGGAATTTCAAAGCACCCATTAAAGGGTTTTATCTATCTCTAAATTTTCATTACTTAACTCCACCTCTATAACATAACTCCTTTGTAAAATGAATCTTACCTATATGCCTCACAGACTCTGCACATGATCTTGTGAAGGACTGGTAATAATATGCCTTGTTTCCACCTATGGAATCCTAAATTTCTTTTTTTTTATCACTTTGTAGACTCCCTCACCATACTTTGTATTTAATCTCATAGCTAAATTCCTTTTCTAAGGTTTTTTTAATACACAATTTCCTCACTAAATCACAATTGGGTCTTCCCTTAGCCCAAGAGGATTCCTTTTTTTATCTCTCACTATAACTTGATTTAAAACTCAAAATTTTCTATGGAGATCTATCTTAATGCTAGGGAGAGTATTTCCTTAGCAGTGAAGATGGAACAACCCAAAAAATCATGCCTTTACTATCTTTCCTTTGTGAGTACCCATAGATTGCAGTCACATCTCAAAGAAAATATTTTAATGTTAGGTATGATGATGCTTTACTTAAAAAATATTTTTATTAATGACTTGATTCAACATCCATATGGTTTCTACACCTTGTCAATAATTCCACATGCAACATGCTTCGAAGTGACACAAATTTCTATCTCATTCACAGTTAAATAAAGAATATTGGTATCTCAACTACTAAGGCATGCATGTATATTTTTATTTACCTCCCTTAACACAGTGGGAACACACCAAAGTTTTCATTCACCACCTCTTGAGATCTTCTAACGACATATGTAACATTCAAGTAACTTTCTCTCTCTTCTCATCTCAGGATTTCGTTGTTCCACTTATAGTTTTCTTCCTTAAGCACTTTGATTAAGTGGAAGACACACTACTCAACATAACCCCACTCAAGTAAGTCTTCATACAAATATTGAAACCTCACAGGATATACTAGAACCAATAATCTAATATCTTTATTCTCTTATAAGGCATGGAATGTTTGTTGACAAAGTTTTCTTGTCTATTATCACTTACCAACTTCATAATATGCTATAACATGCACTAATCTGCACACACAAATACATTTCACATAAAAAATTACAAAATATGTTCTTCACAAGTCAAGTAAGACGTTTTTAGAAAACATGCAAAGAATTACACAAACATTTAGCAGAGAAATTTGTCTTACATAGTTACATACACACAACACATCACTAATTTTTACTTATTAAAGCTTCACATTGATTTCCATTTGAATGGGAATGAATAAAAACTATTACACAACCTTTCTTAGTACCATATACACCATAATTAGCTCTATATTCTTGAGTTTTCAGGTCATTTATTGTTAGAGATCACAAGCCCTGAGATGGGGGGGCGTATCAGTGTAGATTAACATTTTAATGCATTCCAAAACATTATCCTTGTTTAATAGTAGGATTGTATCATGAGCATTCAATCAAAGACATGTAAGAAGGATAATACCATTGACCACAAAATTCATAGTGGGAAACCCTTTCGGGATAAAAACCCAATTTGAAACCAAGGCTTTATTAGGAACACCAATTCCAAAGCATACAATATTTTGTTTCTATTGAGCACCCACTCAACTTATGAAGCACCCACTAGTTTTCTAGCAATAAATTGCAAAGCACCCACTCAACTAATTTAGCAAGCAACAACATGCAAGGAGAACCCACCCCTATGATCTAAGCACCCACTTAGAAGAAATTATAAGCACCCACTTAATAATTTAGCAAGCTAAACTTGCAAGGATACCCACCCTGTATAATCTAAGCACCCACTCAGAAAAAAATTTACACAAATTGATCATGTAGTATCAAAATTTCTTCTAATGGATTATGATCAGTTTTCTAATTTTTTCTCTACACCAAATTTACAAATATATCCTTTCTCTATTCAAGCACTCTTTGACTCGGTCTCAGTATTCACACATGTATTTGAATTAATTCATAGTCTTCGTATTCAGTTACAATCAGCAGTTCATTGATAATACATTTTGATCTCTTTGTCTGTCACTGCTTCTCAGGCTCAAACACTCACTCTTTAGCTTGTTAAAATACTCTTGTTCATTTCATCAATCAATGATGTATCTGATTAGCTCTCAAGTTCTACCCTCATACCTACGAAAAAAAAATCACTTTGTCACACAATTTCCCTGAACTTCAACTCTCACACAAAATGAGCCAAACCATTACTTTTATATGTAAGTAATTTCTCCAACCCAAGGAGGTTGGTCACTCATAAAAATTTGACCCAAATACAATTTATTATATTCAAATAACATTATTACAATGGTCACATATAACCCAAGTGGGTCATAACCCTTGCATCTTTCCAAATGAAAATTTAAATTTGATCAATCCAAATTTTTGGGTTTTTACCAATCTAGTGTCAACTCCTCCAAATTTCCTCACAAAAATATGCTTTTAGGAGCTTAATCCCATGTTCCATGGCTTTCCTTATTTTCTTATGGATTTCTTCTTCTATATGTAGCTTCCTCTAGTCTTTTTCGGCTTCATTATTCTATTCACATGACTTTCTCTGGTCTTTTTGCGTCTTCATTCTTATATCCACAATTTTCTGTAGTCTTCAAATGGCTTTCTTTTCTTATCCATGAATTCTCTTCTATCCATGACTTTATTATTCTATCCATAAATTTATTCTTTTATTCAAATATATTCCTATGTGACTTTCCCTAGAATTTCGTGCAGCATTCTTCTTTTATCTGCAGACTATCTCAAAACTTGATGAAGAATCCATTTTACTTGCAGTGTATTTTTATCATCCTGGAATCATTTTGAGTGCTCAATATTTTTTCTAATGTAGATTCACACCACTGAACTACTGAACCACCTATTATTCTTTAATTCCATTATCATGCAATCATCTGGAACCTCTATAATAGTTGGCACTACCAATCAACCTTCACTTTTATCTTGTAGAGTATTTCTTGAACTCACGAAGCATGATACAACATTGTTAAATCCTGTTCCACCCATGGTTGACCTTGAGAATCCAACACAACACCTGTACATCATCTTTTTTCATCAATATAACTTGACATCAATGAAAACACCAATGAAAATGATAAATATCCAACAAACTCAACATTTTTCATTGATGGAAACACACCTAGAATATAACCTTTGATGGAAAAATTACTGGAAAACATGGTTTCTGATTACAGTATTATGTATCTCTCCCCCTTTGACATATATGTCAAAGATCCATCTTTCCACACCATGATAAGTTCACAGTTAAGAAGGATAAACACATGTTCTTACCTCAATAATCTCCCCTTGGGACTATCCTCTTTCTTGTCTATTTCAAGGCTCCCCCTTGGATGATGCATCATGATGCCATAAAGCAAATTTCTAATCCAGGATTTTCAAAACTGAGCTAGTAGACTAGCCCCCCTCACATGAAATCTTCTTTGCACTTATTAGGAGCTAATATTTCATGATAGTTATCCCTTATCTTATTTGAGTGCTCTCTAGTTACTGGTGGGATCATGAATGACCCTCAATTCAGTCCTTAAGTGCTCAAATGTTGCTTTTGGCAGTGGTTTTTTCATTATATCAAAAATTTCTTCTTTCATGGTCACATACTCAAGACTAATTTTTCTATCATTCACTTGTTCCCTAATGAAATGATATCTGATTGGGATGTGTTTGGTCTTTGAATGAAACAAAGGATTCTTTGACACACTTATAGTAATCGTACTATCATAGAGAAAAGAAATTGGGTTATCAAATTTTACCTTGTAATATTCCATTGTCTGTTTCATCCAAAGAACTTGAGTACAACACATTGTTTTAGTTATATATTCTACCTCACATGTTGAGAGTGCCACTGATGATTTCTTCTTGCTCAACATGGATACTAGATAATTACCAACAAAGAAGGCACCACCACTTGTATTTTTCTTTCATCAATGATTTCCTGCCCAATCAACATCTGTGTATGATTTTATGTTGAAGTCATTACTTTTGGGGTACCAAAGTCCATATTCAAGTGTTCCCATGAGGTATCTCAGTATTATTTTTACCACCTTGAAGTGTGTTTCCCTTGGATCTTCTTGAAATATTCCAACTAGACCCACAACTTGCATGATATCAAGGTCTCGATGCAGTGGAGTAGATGAGACTTCCTATCATGGATCTGTATAAAGTTTTGTCAAATTTTGGTGAATTTGTCTTCATTGCTTAGCTTGCATCCCACTTCCATTTGTGTTCCTATAGGTATGTATTCTTCCATCCTGAACCTTTTGAGAATTTCTTTGATGTATTTGGTTTGGGATATGAAGATACCTTGGTCTATCTGACTGATTTGTAAGCCCATGAAGAATGAGAGATCCCCAAGCATAGACATTTCAAACTCTTCTTTCATCACATCAACAAATTCATAAGTCATCTTATCATGATCTCCTCATAATATGATATCATCCACATACACAATGACAATGAGAAAATGATCTCCTTCTTCTTTGATATAGAGATTACTGTCAGCAACACCTTTTCTAAATCCTTTCTCTATGATATATGAATCAAGCCTATTATACAAACCTCTTGGGGCTTGTTTGAGTCCATAAATAGCCTTTTTCAACTTGCACACATAGTATTTATCATCATTTAGAGAGAATCCATTAGGTTGTTCAATATATACCTCTTTGTTTAGATAACGATTAAGGAAGGTTGCTTTAACATCCATCTAGAAAACTCTGATTTTCTTATGAGCTACATATGCCAAAAACAACTTGATTACTTCCATCCTTTCTAATGGTGCAAATGTTTCATCAAAATCAATTCCTTCCATTTGTGCATAGCCTTTGCATACAATTATTTCCTTATTTCTTTTCACTTCTCCTTTCTCATTCAATTTGTTTCTGAATACCCATTTTGTTCCTATCACATTCTTGTCTTTTGGTCTTGGTACAAGCTCCCAGGTCTCATTCTTTTCAATTTGATCAATTTCCTCATTCATGACATCCACCCAATGTTGATCCTTGATATCTTCTACCACTTTCTTGGGTTCAATGATTGATAAGATTGCTATATCCTCGTGATTTTTTAGATCTCTTAGTTTCCTTCTTTTGAGAATACCTCCTTCTCTATTTCCAATGATCTGATTTGTTGGATGATATCTCTTGACTTGCCTTAAGGGTTCTTATATTTCTTCCACTTCTTCATGTGCATGCACTCCACTTCTTCATCATCTTCTATATCTTCATAGTTGTTATTAGGCTAAGTGCTGATTTCAAGGAGCATAACTCATCAACTTTAACATTTGTACTCTCAACCACTTTTTGTAGTCTTCTATTGTAGCATCTATAGGCTGCACTAACTGTTGAGTAACCAAGAAATATACCTTCATCACACCTAGATTCAAATTTTCCTAGGTTTCTTCATCTCTCTTGATATAACATTTTCTTCAAAAACTCTTATGTGTTTTATATTTTTGGATTTCCTTTCCAGAGTTCATAAGGTGTCTTGTTGTTGTTTTTCACTCTTAGTTGGGATCTGTTTAAAATGTAGATGACTATGTATACTTCTTCACTCTAATAACTACCGGGAATTTTAGATTCATTTAACATGGTTCTAGCCATTTCTTGCACAATTTTGTTCTTTCTTTCAACAACTCTCGTTTTATTGGGTGTCTTGGAAACTGAAAATTGTCTTGTAATCCCATGTATTTCACATAATTCATAAAATTCATTGGAAAAAAATTCTCCACATTTGTCTGATCTTAAGCATTTAATCTTGGTGTTCTTCTCATTCTCCATAAGTGATTTAAAGGTTTTAAATATTCCCAAGGCTTTTGATTTTTGCTTCAAACAAGCTACCCATGTCATTCTGGTGAAGTCATCTATTAATAACATGAAATATACATCACCAAGCTTTAGTTCTTTAGGTCCACAAAGATATGTGTGGATCAGCTCCAAAGGTATGGTGGTAGAATATTCCTTGGATTTGAATGATCTTCTTGTTAATTTACCATGCAAGAAATCTTTGCAAAGTATATTTGTGGGTTTTGCAATCTTTTCATGTGTCTCACACCACCTTTGGCACTTAATTTCATAATATTTTCAAAGCTCATATGTCCCAATCTCATGTGCCAGAGCCAGCTATCATCACCATTACTTGTGAAGCATTTTTATTTATTTATCTCATTGAGGACATACATGTTGTTTTTGGTCATTTTGGCTTTACCTACTTTCTTTCCTATTTTTCCATTAATTATATCAAATCCTTTGTCATAAAATACCATATTGTAACCTTTCCTACACATTTGACTTACACTTAATAGGTTGTTCTTGAGACCTTCAACATAAAGAATATTCTCAGTAATTTTTTTGCCATTATCTAGACTCAAAGTTCCTTTACCCACAATGTTTGTTGAATTATTGTCACCAAACCTAACAGCCCCTGATGCATTGTTTGACAATGAAATGAATTTACTTTTGTCTCCTATCATATGACTAGAAAAATCACTATCTAGATACTAGATTTTTTCTTCATCTTGTACATGAAGTGCAATTTGTAGAATCATACCATATTTTTTCCCTTTGTTAGATTATTTCATAACATACTTTAGTTTACTATTCTTAGGAGGTTATTGATTACACATTCTAGCTATGTGACTAGTCTTGTGAGATTTATAGCAAAAAACATAATAATTCATTCTAGTGTATGATGAAATATAGTTTCTTCCATAAGCTCTAGCACATCTTCTACATTTAACAGCTTTATGTCCAAACTGGTTACATGAAAATCAATAACCATAGAAAGAATGTGTGTACCTCATTGCATAGGTGATTCTGGAGATTATTTTTCTTCCTCTTGTCAAGTTTTGGATGACTTATTTATTTGTAGTATGTGAAATACTAGTTGTTGATGCATTCTTGTCCTCCTTCTTCTCTTGTTTAGTTTCTTTTCTTCCTCCTATGAATCCTATTCCATATTTGTCCTTTATATCCCTTTGAGTGATTAGTATTTCAGTCATCACTTTTGAACTCTTTTCCAGCTTCTCATACACTTTGAGTGTGTTATTCATTTGTTCCATTTTTTTCTTTATGCATTCTAATTCATATTTCAGTTTCAAGCATTCATCTTCCTTTTCCTTGTAGGATTGAGAGATATTTTCAAGTCGAGATTCAAATTGTTTGAGCTCATTTGTTTCTTCCTCTTCCTTTAGGCTTTGTATTTTCTCAAAAATGATAACTTATTCTTCATAGTCTCTCAATGTACATCTCAACTTTTGATTCTTCCTTTTGCACAGTTTTAGTTCTTCTAGTGCACATACACAGTTCATCTTCTAAATTCACATTTTCTTCTTCTTCATCAGAATCTTCATAATCAACTTTCATTCTTTCCTTTGGAGCTGCATTCTTCAGAAAAATCCATGGCCATAAATAAAGATTTAGAATGAGTTTCATCATCCTCATTTTCAAATCAACTTGAGTTACTTGAATTAGATTCACTTGACTTCTCCTTTGAGTAGAAGTTTCTTTTTTTCTTGAAGAACTTATTTTTACCATCTTTCTTCTTGAAGTTAATTTTATTATTGTTATGTTTAGAACTTTCTTCATCATTTTCATACTGAATTTCCTTATTCTTATTTGGAACATTTAGTAGAAAAATGGCCTACTTGTCCACATTCAAAACATTTAAATGGAAGTTTTCCTTTATACTTACCTGAGCCTCTTTTTAGTTTTCTCACAAAAATTTCTTCAATATTTTCATATTATTCTTCATCTTCCAAGTATGATTCTTCTTCTTCTTGCTTGGACTAAGTCTCTTTCTTGGCTTTGAATACCATTTCCTTCTTGGTATATTTAGACCCAATTATCCTCATCTCATATGTTGATAAGATACTTTATAGTTCATCCATTGTTAATGTTTTCATATCTTTGGCTTCTTCCACAGCTGAAACATTTACATCATACTTAAAGTTAGAGATCTGAGAATTTTTTGAACTACCACAAGTTCTTCAAGTCTTTCACCAAGCCCTCTGATCATGTTGATCACTTCATCTAATCTTTGCATGTAGTATGCAATGCTTTTATCCTATTTCATTTTAAGACTCTCAAACTGGGCTCTATAGGTCTGCAATTTAGCCTAACTTGACTTTGTCATCAGCTTCATAGATACTTTGAAGTTTTGTCTAGATTTCCTTGGCAGTGGTACTATGCATTACCTTTACAAATTTTTTTTTAGTTAGCCCACATAGGAGGACATTCATGGATCTTGAGTTACATTCATATTACCTTATCTACTGCAAAAGTGATTGGATTGGTTGGAGGATTGTAGTGTATCTCAACGCATGCCCATATATCAAAACCAAGTGACATAAGATGTGTCTTCATTCTTATTTTTCAGAATGTGTAGTTTTTTCCATTAAAGAGAGGTGATCTTGAGAGTGACTGTTCACCTTGTGCTTGATTTCTTGTCATGCTTGTGAAAAGAGGATCTCCTTGAAGATGTTAAGATTCCACTAGAAGGCTTCACTCTGATACCAATTGTTAGAGATCATAAGAACTTAGAGGTGTGGCGAATAGTGTAGATTAAAAATTTAATCCATTCTAATACAATATCCTTATTTAATCACAGTAGTGTATCATGATAATTTAATCAAACACATGTAAGATAATAATAAAATTGAACACATAATTTATAGTGGGAAACCCTTTTGGGAGAAAAACCCACTTTGAAACCAAGGACTTTATTAGGAACACTAATTCCAAAGCATATAACATTTGGTTTCTATTTAGCACCCACTCAACTTATGAAGCACCCTATTTTAAGTCTTCTAGCACTCACTAGAAGAAATTTGAAGCACCCAACTCAACTAATTTAGCGAATTTCTACTTGCAAGGAGCACCCACCCCTATTATCTAATCACTCACTCGGCTAATTTGGCAAGCTATAACTTACAAGGAGAACCCACCCCTATAATCTAAGCACCCACTTATAAGAGAATATTACATAACAAATTGATCATGTAGTATAAAAATTGCTTACAATGGATTATGATCACTTTTCTAATTCTGTATCTACACCTAGATTTACAGCAATCTCTTTCAGTATTCAAACACTCTATGACTCAATCTAAGTCTTCATACATCTATTTGAATTAATTCGAAGTCTTCATATTTAGCTACACTCAGTAGTTCATTGATAATACATTTTGGTCTTTATGTTTGTCTCTTCTTCTCACGAGAAAAAACTTACTCTTTAGCTTATAAAAATAATATTGTTCATTTTTTCAATTAATTATGTATTTGATTATCTCTCAAGTTTTGTACTCATACCCATCGAAATTTTTTTTTACTTAGTCACACAATTTTCCTGAGCTTCAACTCTCACACAAATGAGCCAAATAAATACTTTTATATGCAGGTAATTTCTCTAACCCAAGGGATGACAGTCATTTATGCTATATTCGACCCAAAAAACTTTATTATATTCAAATAACAACATTACAATAGTCACATATGACCCAAGTTAGTCATCCTACATCTTTCCATAATTTTCAAATGATCAATCCAAATTTTTGGCTTTTTGAGGATCTATGATGGATCTTGTAGATTTCTTATGCTTTTTGCATCTTAATCCCATGTTACGTGAATTTCCTTCTTTTCTTGAGGATTTCTTCTTCTATCTATGACTTCCTCTAGTATTTTGCAGCTTCATTATTCTATTCATGGATTTCTCTAGTAATTTATAGATTAATTAGTTTATTCCCAACTTTATCTAGTATTTTTTGGCTTCATTCTTCTATTTATAGCTTTCTGTAGTCTTTGATGGCTTTATTTTCTTCTCCACATCTTCCTCTTATATCTACGACTTTATTCTTCTATCTCTAATTTTATTCGTTTATCTACAAATTTATTCAAACCTTTGTGTCTTTCCCTGGAATTTGGCAGCATTCTTATTTTGTGCGCGGCTATCTCAAAACTTGATCAAGAATCCATTTTTGCTTGCATTTTTTTGTATCATCCTAGAATCATTTTGAGTGCTCAATAATTTTTCTAAGATAGTTGCACAACACTAAACTAATGAATCACATATTATTCTTCAATTTTATCATCATGAAATCATCTAGAACCTCTTTGATAGCTGGTACTACCAATCAATCTTCATTTTTCTATTGCAAAGTATTTCTAAAATTTTCCTGAAGCATGATACAACTACCAATCAACCTTCATAATCTTTACTTGGCTTCATGGGGAACATTAACTCTTCACCGCTGGAACCCTTTTGTCCATCTATCTCTTATCTCACTATCCTTGCTTGCAGTGACCTGAAAACATCATGAATCATCGTGAAACCATTTTGAGTGCACAATGAATTAAACAGAGACCACTGTGCACCTATGAAACACCTATTATCTATCAATTTCATCATCATTCCCTTGTTTAACCATCTCACTTTCCTTCTTGAGTTACTTCCTAAAATTTCAGAAGCTGGTCATGAAGATTGATTAAAGACTTGTTAACACCTGAATGACCCTATCTAACATTGGGAAGTCTACATACCACCTTGAGAACACACCTTACTTGCTTGACCATGTAATCATTGATGAGGCACTACCAATCAACCTCCAATTTCACCATTCACACCTTTTTTCCATCAATGCCACTTGACATCAATGATAACACTAGTGATAATGACCAGTGTCCAACAATACATGGGATAGGACCATTTTGTATGATTTTTTCAATGTATAAAACTTGTTTCGATATGTGTGTGTGTGTGTGTGTGTGTGTGTGTGTGTTTGTGTGTGTGTGTGTATACATACATATTTATGATGATTTTTTATGGTATTTGGGTGTTTCGTGTGTGATTATTTGCTTATCATTTTCCTGCCTGTGTGTGTGTGTGTGTGTGTGTGTGTGTGTGTTTGTGTGTGTGTGTGTATACATACATATTTATGATGATTTTTTATGGTATTTGGGTGTTTCGTGTGTGATTATTTGCTTATCATTTTCCTGCTTTCTTCATGTATGTATGTGATGATACCCATGGTACTTAGGAATAATGATAATGTGATGAGATAGGTAAAGTCGATGAGAAGGAGATCCATAAGATATCCTAACATACGTGATGTGAAAAATCCAAGAGGTGGAACAAGGAAAAGACATCCAATGATAAGATGTGAGGGCATGATTGGGTATATAAATACAAGCAAAGCCATAGGCCTAAACAAGGATGCATAGAATATTGAGGCAATAAAATGGGAAATACCGGGGAAAATCAAAGCCAATAATAGTAGGATTCATGACCAAAGCACTCCAATGATAGGATAAAACAAGGCATAAATGGTGATAAATCTTGGGTAGAGTGAACAACCCAAGCAAGGATGTAGCGACATATTTGAGATAGTGTGTTAAACACAAGGGGAGATGAAGAGCCCAAGTGAAGGTAGAATGTGTTTTTATAGAACCCAAGTGGGAGCCAATAAACACAAGGGGAGATCAAGAGCCCAAGTGAAGGTAGAATGTGTTTTTATAGAACCCAAGTGGGAGCCAAGAGCCTAATAAAAGGTGAGGGATCGGGCCAAAGAAGGGAAATAATATGTGATCAAGGTATCGTAGAGATATTTAGCCACTAGGGGTATAAGATAGCAATGTATTAGTGATAATATTGTCAACTTGATTTAAGGTATGGCTTCGAGCATGAGTCATAAGGTCCTCAATGAAATTTTCTGTAATAATGACTTTTGGATGAACTTCAAACCACGTGGTGAACAAGGTGTAATCTATATGATCCTTTAGACAGGTGATAATGTCCTGCTAAACAACATCCATAGTGGGACGAGGATTGGTGTGAGGTGGTGTTCTGTAGGTACATTGTGGTCTATTAGGTCTAGGAAAAGGAGGTTGGTTCTGAGAGTAATTACACCCACACTTCCATTTGTGGGAAGAAGTGCCAGGAACAAGACATTTTCCATGCAGGACCCAATAGTTAGCGTCGGTATGCGTACAATACTTGTGATGAGAGAAAAACAAGGGAGATAAAGTGGAAGGTTGCATAGCCTTTTTGTTTTGATCACATTTGAACTCAATTTTGATCACATTTGAACTCAACTTCAAGATGCTTTATGTGGTGTTGATAGGCTCTACAGTAAAAAACATCATGCCCTAGAGCCTTATGCCATGTGCAATATGGCTCATTCATAGAATACCGAGGATCCATAAGAGTAAGAGGTAAGGAGATAGGTCTCATAGGCTGTAGAGGGCTAGTGAGAGTATCTGATAAGGGTGCTTTAAGGGGCCCTACTAGTAATTTGGGAAAGTTCTTCAAGAGGATCCCACTCATCGTGATTGGACTATGCAATAGGTTGAGAGTTTTGGGGAGTCCTTAGAAATAAAGACAAAAAGAGCAAGGGTGACTAAGGATACTTCTAAAATTAATTTCTAATTAGTTCCTACACCATCATCCCTACAAGTTTCATTTTTATAGGGGCCAATGGTGTCTGTATATATGGTTATAGATCTAGACATAATTTTCCTTGCAGGAGAATTTCCACAGGGGCTGATGGTGTCTAGAGGAGTCATATTCTTACTTTGAGGAGCTTGATTTTGGGGTATAGAAGGATGTATGACCCTGTGAGTCCAATGCTAGAATGCTATAGGAAATTATAGTTCTACATAAGTTATGGCATGTTTAACATCATTAATTGTAACCATATTTTTAGGAGGATAATTTGTGTCAACTACATTGGTCATAACATTTTCTTTCTTCTTATAACTTTTAGTGGCATCATGATTAGGCATAGGATTAGAAAACAAAATTAGATTCTCATTAGCCTAGTTGATGGCTTCATGATGATCCTTTTTTTGATCTGCATCACGAGATTTGACCGCATTGCTCAAACACTTATGAATGATCTTTATATGAGAAAAAATAAGATCATTATCCATTATTTTATATGTGTTCATGATTGAAGCAAAGTAATATGTTTTTTTATTAAGGAATTTTTTTTTTGGCTAGGATCCTACCTAGGTTACAAGGTAAAAGCCCATATATTCAAATTCTAACCATAAAAAATAAAATACATAACATTACGAAGGATAATCACAACAAAAGAAAGACAAGGTGAATTGTAGAACCATAGAAAAAGAGTAGCTAAACCCCAACAGTACCATAATGAAACCATACCAAAACAACAACAATAATCTTCCCCAAAGGAGCTAGACACATTAGAGCATATACAGCCACTATTTGGTGGTCTTTAATAGATTATTTTTTAGGATTTCTAGGTTGTCCTTGATGTCCTTGATTGAGGTGTCATCCTTAGCTTTTTCCTTCCCTTTGTTGCTTTCCAACACAGTGGTAATGTTGGATAGAATATCCATATTACCTTTAAGGATGGAGAGGATGTCACACTGCTTGTTTCTGATTTTTTCTTGTTCATCTTCAATGGCTTTAATTCTCTTATCCATCTCTTCCATCAATTGTTCATCCTTGTTCCCACTTTCAATAGCAATCTTACACCCTCTAACTTTGTCCTTCAAAACTTTGCACTCCTTCCTAAGCCATGTGAGCATGTCATTGTGCAAGTCCAGTTCATGTCTTGATGCTCCCTGTTTTAGCTTTGCTAATTGTATCTTTGTCTCCCATAGCCAGAAGGCTAAGACCAGCAACACCTTCACCAATAGGAGGGCAAGGTAGCAGATGTGGGTAATGGGGTCAGGTTTGGCATTCTTGCTACAGAGGATACGGTCAGAAGGGGTGAGGGATCACGACAAGAGGTCTTTAAAGAGGAGCAGGGGGATGAAGACAAGGAGCAACAGGGGCATTCACAAAGATCAGGTCGAAGTGCTTGTAAAGGAGCGGAATGAGGGCATGATGGGAGCATTGGGCTCGTTTCCCCATGGGTCACCAAGTTCACCGAGTGGTCAAGGGATTGGAGAAGGTAAAAGGGAAATTGACCGCCACATTTCCCCTTAAATGATTTAGAAAAACCAAGTGAAAGTAGGGGGTTACTTTGAATCTGCCATCCAATGTAAGGTATTTCATAATCACATAACTTACCTTGTCGTAGGGTTTTGAAAGCGACTCCCTGAGAAAATTGCTTTTAGCTTCCACCAGTTTTTCTTCTCCTTCAAATACTTTTTCTTCTTCATCCTTTATATCATAGTTTTTCTTGAAAAACAGCATACCTTTCTGTCGTAGTCTCCCTGTTTCGATACCTCACCCCGATGCCCATTCCAATTTTGGACCAGTTGCTGCGAGAGGTGGCAGTCATGTCCCTTAATAGCATTCATGAAGTGGTTAAAACCACCCTTCTTGAGAATCTCCCAAACCTCTACATCCTCCATCCATTGATTGTTGTTAATTGGCTCCACTCTACAGATATCCCCCCATGGTAGGCAATAAAACCCTAGGAGCACCGAGAACCAAATTCAAAACGGGTGGAAATAGATGAAGGCAGTGTATGCAATGGTGATAAAAGCCCTCCAAACTCTAACGTTCACCTCGTGGTTTTTACCTTCTCTCCTTATTAATGATTAATTGGACATTGTGTGGTAATAAGGAAGCTTGGTTCTAACATTTGAATTCATTAGCAAGGAAACCCAAGTTGGCTAAGGATTCTTCTAGATGATTACCCTGCCTATAGGTATGATTAAAGGTATAATTAGATAAGGAATTAGTTAAATGAGTGGCCTCATCGATGAAATTTTTAATGGCCCAACTTACTTTTGTTGAGCCTCTGAGAAAATTAATAATGTTAATTGAGTACCCCTAAATTAATATGTTATGCAACTTGAGGGAAAAAGCTAGTCTGATTCCCCATAGAGCAATCAGGGCTTCCGAATAGTGGTTTTTATGAGTTCCTCTGATACAACCTCCACCCCTAGATTTCCTAGGATTTCCCTTAGATGCTCCATCAAAGTTTAGTTTGAATAAGCCATTAGGGGAGGGATCCAAGAGGCTAAATACATGTCTATCTAGTGAGGGGATCTGATACTAATAACACTAAAAATTATCAACTTCTTAAGTAATCCATCTTCCTTTTTGTCTTGATTAAAGTTTCTCTTGGGCTTGAATCTAGATATGTCTTACTTAATGCCTTCAAGGAGCTAATTAAAAAACCTTTAAATGGAGGGTTTTTTGTTTCTGAAGATGTTATTGTTTATGTCTTTCCAGATGAGCTAGATGATATGGGGAAAGGAAAACATCCAAATCCTTTTGATAATCATGTTATTAAAGGGAGGGTGTTATTGTTTCCAGGATGAAAGAATATTTTACGTGAGGATCCAATAAACTCCCATAAAATTAAATAAATTGTTCCATACCTCAACTACGTACTTATAATGAGGAAAAATATGGTTGACCAATTCCTCTATATTCTTACACAGATTACACCTGTTGGGGATGTGCCACCCTCTTTTTATCCAATTATAATTTTCTAGGATTCTATTTTGAATGCACAACCATAGAAACATGGTAATTTTTGGAGTCATCTGTTTTAAACAAAAAAATATATTCCTTTAATAAAATGTCCTTGTGAGCATGTGATAATTCGATTCATTCTAGAATAGATATCTTATCAGTCATATTTCTCAATTGGTCCAATATATCATAACCTTTCATGGAGCACTAGGTATAGAAGAAAGAGTATAAGGTAGTGGAGGAATAGGTTTGATTTCCCCTACTAAGCAGTGTTGTCAAAAATAACCCCCTAGGCCATTTTGAAAACTTGTAAATTTTATTTTGGAATTAGAAAAAAAAATTGTTATAAAGGTTTTGAAACACTACATCTTAGTATTGCATAGAATTCACAAACACATTGGTCCATAGTCTCTCCAATTCCATGGAACAAAGGAGAGCATTTGTAGTGTTTCATGAACTCTCCAAGTCTATGAAAAAAGAAATGTGGCTGGGAAATTAAGAGGATTTTCATGAAGGATAATGTTTCGTGACATTGGTTAGAGAACACAAAAATTAAACGATCACGAAAGTCCAAATTTCACTAAGGAATAAATCCAAAAAGAATGATTGTAAGGATAATGATCCATATATTTGATATATAAAGTCAAAGAAATAAAATATATAGTATTCTATGGCATGAGTAAACATAAATAGTTCCTTGTAGCAAGAAGAAAATCATGGGTTATTCTTGGTGAAATCCACAATGCACTGAGAAAAAAGTTAGAAGTGTCATAGAACAAAGGAAGAGCAAGTTAAAATTTGATTTTTCTTAGATTTACATAGTTTACATAAAGTGTTCATTTAGTATTCTATGGAATAACTTGCAAAGATGTTGGAATTCCATGAAACTTCCCAAATCCAATGAAAGAAAGAACGATTAGGCTAATGAAATATTGAAAAACTCCAAGGAGCGTAAAGCTTTCTCATTGGATCACATTTTTCGGTTTTCATTTGAGATTATGAAACGTCTGTAATTGTAAATATCATGGGGATTCCTCATTGGTTGATGTTTCGCAATGGGTAGAAGAGGTTAAAGAAAGGACTAACATTGCGAGGAGTGTGGAGCTTTTGAAACTAAAACTCAATGTTTCCCGGAATAAATTAATCAAGGGCCATAAAAATACATAAATTACGAAGTAGCGTGGCAGTCACCCTATTGGATCATGCTTCACAATTAATAGGATAGAATTATGACATTGTGCCTAGGGGTGTGGCATTTGTCTTAATTGGTTCATCATTTCATAATGCGGAGCTCTGTTTTGCATGCAAAGCTGATTCATAAGAAAGACCTTAAAGATTCCTTTAAAGGAAGAGAAAATATATACTAGTGAAAGCCCACCCCCACAGTACCAACAAAGACCGAAACATGTGCATTTTGGAGAAAGTAAAGATCACTTTTAGGTAGTCAGGAAAATATAAGGCCAATCAAAAGTTTGCCATGTGTCAGATCTCTTGTTCATCATGACACATAAAACTTTAGAAGGCCATATCTTTCGATTCCCTACTCCAAATCTTATAAAATTTATATCGTTGGAAATGTCTCCTCAAGGCCTTTAATTGCATCATCAGATTCAAAAATTGATGGTAGTTGGTGGATAAATAATTAGACATTTGGCAACATCACATTCCCTCGGTATTAAAGATTTCATGGGAATCCATTAATATGTTCAAGTTGTGCTCGTTTTTAATAAATATATGGTGTTTGTTTCTTCTCCAGTAGGCAAGTAACCATAGGCATGAACCATGATATGACCTTGGCATGCTTACCCATTAGCCCCTGTAGTTTGGAATTTTTAATGCATATTTTTGGTGGTTCAAACATCTTCTCCAAAAACTATTATTTTCTCCTCTCTCATCTCTCTCATTTTCTATATAAATTACTTGTATAATTCAGATCATGAGTAGAAATATAACACCCAATAACACCATATTCTAGAATAATGATCTCAATATGCAATAAGAATAGCTACGCCACTTCGAGGGGGCAACCTCCAAACCATACAATAATACTCAAATGCTCCAATGATGATCAAATACTACCTACTAACCTCTATATATACTATTCCTATGTTATGGCCAACACCAAGGCCGACCCACTAATGAAAATATAACATATATGAAAGAAATACATAATGATAAGAAGTTATGATAGCCACAAGTCGGCTATATACATCCAATATAAGATATATGATTAAGGGCGTAGCATGCCCCTCCCCTTCGAAGCAACATTGTCCCCAATGTTGAGAAGATCTGGATGCTGCTGCAGGAAATTTGCATCCTCCCAAGTTGCGTCTTCATTGTCTAGATTTTTCCACTTGATCAAATACTCAGTGATGACCCTTGTCCTCAACCGCTTAGTGCGTGTTTGAAGGATGCATTCTGGTTCCAGGATGATTCTGCCCTCTTCATCAAGCTCTGGTAACACTGTCTGGGTTGATATTGTCTGTCCAATTACCTTCTTTAGGCAAGATACATGGAAGACTGGATGAATTCGAGTAGTTGGAGGAAGTTCCAGTTTGTATGCTACATTGCCAATCTTCTGTAACACTTGATAAGGACCATAATATTTAGGTGAAAGCTTGTTATCCTTTTTGTGTTGTTTTAAGGACATTTGCTTATATGGTTGTAAACGCACAAAAACCCAATCACCGACTTCAAAATGTCTTTCACTGCGATGTTGGTCTGCCTGCTGCTTCATGCGGTTTTGTGACATGGCCAAATTCTCCCTGAGACTACAAAGCACCTCTTGTTGGTGTTGAATATGTTCTTCAACTGCTCGAACCTTTGG
Source organism: Taxus chinensis (assembly GCA_019776745.2). Taxonomy (NCBI): domain Eukaryota; kingdom Viridiplantae; phylum Streptophyta; class Pinopsida; order Cupressales; family Taxaceae; genus Taxus; species Taxus chinensis. The sequence continues at coordinate 344,818,856 of CM034157.1, forward strand.
CTGGACTCTCAAAGATGAAGTGATAGATGGTGGATGATACCCATATAATGCCAAGAAAGGAGACATTTTAGATGAAGTATGAAAGGAGGTGTTATACCACCATTCTGCCAGCGGCAACCATTGGACCCATCTCGCTTGCTTATCTGATGTAAAACAACGAAGATATCCCTCCAAGCACTTGTTTACCACCTCTGTTTTCCCATCAGACTGGGGATGATAAGAGGAACTACGAGCTAGTTGTGTGCCCAAGCATGAGAACAAGTCAGTCCAAAAATTACTAGTAAAGATAGGGTCTCGATCACTTACTATAATCTTTGGTGTCCCATGTAGCTTCTGAATTGTATCCCTGAAGGCCGTTGCTACTGTACTCGCAACAAATGGATGTGATAAAGCACAAAAATGGGCATATTTGGTGAGTCTATCCACCACCACCATGATTACATTTTTACCTTCTGATTTAGGCAATCCTGTGATGAAGTCCATAGACACCTCTTCCCACCTCTGGCTAGGAATAGATAGAGGTTGTAAAAGACCTGGGGACTTAATTGTTTCGCCCTTATTTTGCTGACAAACCATGCATTCTGCCACAAAATTTTGTACATCTCCTTTTAACCCTTCCCAGAAAAAATCATGCTTGATTCGATGATAAGTCTTTAAGAAGCCAGAATGACCCCCTACTGGAGAAGCATGGAGCTCAGATAGAACCCTATTTTTAAGGATTGAATTCTTACATAGATATAATCTATCTTTATACCATAAAACATCTCCTTTCCATAAAAAATTTTCTGACATGTTTGGATCTTGTTGGAGATTTTGAATGAGATTTTGTGTACCTGGGTCATTTTTCCATTCAGACCTTGCATCCTCTATCCAATCCTCCTGTAATACAGATATGGCATACAACAATGCCTGGGCAGATTCATCCTTCCGAGATAAAGCATCAGCAACTACATTCTCTTTCCCTTTCTTGTATATTATCTCAAAATCATACCCCAACATTTTTGAGACCCATTTCTGTTGTTCTTCTGATGATAAGCGTTGCTCTAAGAAGTATTTCAAACTATCATGATCTGTCTTTACTTTGAAATGTCGTCCCATTAGATATGGTCTCCATTGTTTCACTGCATGAAGTATTGCTAACATTTCTTTCTCATAAACTGGTTTAGAGATATTCTTACCTTTGAATTGACGGCTCTCGAAAGCAATGGGTCGCCCTTCTTGCATGAGTACTGCCCCCATACCATACCCTGAAGCATCACATTCAACAATGAATGTTTTTGAAAAATCTGGGGTGGCTAGAACTGGAGTGGTGCACATGGCCTCCTTCAACTTCTCAAAGGCCATAGTAGCTTGCTCATTCCAATGGAAAGAGTCCTTCTTCAATAAAGCTGTGAGTGGTGCTGCGATGCTGCCATAATTCCTTACAAATCTACGATAATAACCTGTAAGCCCCAAAAATCCTCGGAGATTTTTTAGGGTTTTGGGAACCTTCCATTCAAGCATGGCTTTTATCTTGTTAGGATCCACTTTAACACCTTCATAAGAGACAATATGACCCAGATATTCAACCTCCTTGACACCAAAAGAACACTTAGAAGGCTTTGCATAAAGTTGATGTTGTTCAAGAGTTTCCAACACTTTATTTACATGATGCAGGTGTTCCTCCCATGTTTTACTATAGATTAATATATCATCAAAGAACACTAAAACAAACTTTCGAAGAAATGGCTTAAATATTGAATTCATCAAGCTTTGAAATGTAGAGGGTGCATTTGTTAGTCCAAAAGGCATTACCAAGAACTCATAGTGTCCTTCATGTGTCCTGAAGGCTGTTTTATGAATATCTTCATCCTTGATTCTAATCTGATGATATCCAGAACGAAGATCAAGTTTTGTAAAGTAAACAGCACCATGTAACTCATCTAGCAAATCATCAATTACAGGAATAGGAAACTTATCTTTAACTGTGTACTTATTGAGTTCCCTGTAATCTGGACACATGCGCCAATTGTCATCTTTTTTCCGTACCATCACTACAGGAGAAGAGTAAGCACTTTGACTATGACGAATAAGTCCTGCTTCTAACATCTCTTGAACTATCTTCTCAATCTCACTCTTTTGCATATAGGGGTACCTATAAGGTCTGATGTTGGGTGGTTGACTCCCTGGTACTAGCTGGATGGCATGGTCATGGTCTCTTTTCGGAGGCAAACCCTTGGGCATTTCTCCAAAAACCCCTGAGTGCTCATCTATAATTGCTTGCATATCTGCGGGTATAAATGTATTGGAATGATGTGCTTCCAATGAAAATAGTTGTGCCACAAACCCTTCTGCACCCTTTCTAAGCAATTTTTGCATCTGATGAGAACTTACCATCTGTGGGGATTTTGCTCTTAGTCCTTTTAGTTTAAAATTCCTCCCTTCTGACTGAAATTGCATGAACAACTCTTGGAAATTCATTTCAATGGTTCCCAAGGTGGTAAGCCATTGAACTCCTAACACAATGTCTGCTCCTCCCATGGCAATGGCATACATATTGCTAGTTAGCAAGTAATCTCCCATGGTGAGATTAATGTTATGGCATTTTCCTGAACAACTAACAGTTTTCCCATCAGCAATCATGACTTGACATTCTGGAGCTGGATAAACAAAGCAGTTCAAGCGTACCGCTAACTTATGATTGATGAAATTATGAGTACTTCCCGAATCAATCAATACTGTTACCCTCTGTTTTTTTAAGAATCCAACTACTTTGAGAGTTTGGGGAGTGCTAATACCAGAAATTGCATGGCATGATATTGTTGGTTGGGAATCTCCTAATTCCTCCTCTGGCTCTACCTCTTCGTCTTCTTCATTTTCTTCTTCTTCAGTAGGTCCCTCAATGTAGAACAACTTCTTTTCCGCACACTTATGTCCTGGTCCAAATTTGTTGTCACAATTAAAACATAACCCTTTGGCTCTCTTTTCTTCAATTTGTTGAGGTGTCAGTCTCACTGGCCGAGGGAATGATGGTGGAAGGGTGCTACGATCTCTGATAGTACTGACAGTTTGTTTCCGACTTGAAAGAAATTTTTCCTCTGCCCTACGTGCCATGATCATAGAGTCTGAAACCTTATGAGGATTAAACATACGCACCTCAGTCTCAATTTGTTCTTTAAGACCCCCAAGAAATAAGTCATTCAAATTATCTTCAGGAATATTTTCCACCCGTAAGGAAAGGTTTTGGAATTGATGGATGTAATCTTTGACTGTTCCTGTTTGTCTGAGCTTTGCTAATTGGCTGAAATAATTCTCTGACACACTAGAACTATAGTGCAATTGCAACTCTTCAGTGAATACTGTCCATGTAACATTGAGGCCACTCTTTTTCCTTTGAGCACATAACCATCGATACCAAATGAATTGGTCAGGTTCCAGATACAATGATGCCATGGTAACCTTTTGTCCCAATGGAATCTGATGAAGATCAAAGAAATTCTCCATCTGGTTAATCCAATTGAGTGGATCCTTTCCATCAAACTTACGCATTTCCACTTTTGGAAGCATGTGACGGGCTTGTAGAGTGTTTGTATTTGGATTGGTCATGTTTGCAGATCCACCATGGTTAGTGTGAGTATGATTGAGTTGTGGCTCATTAGGAATGATATGATGACCCATGATATTGTAGCTAAATTGTTGAATGAAATCCTCCAATCGTTGTCCAATCTTTTCTACATCTTTTTTGCTGGCCACTCTACCTTCAAGGTTTCGCAACTCTAACTCAAGATAGCTGACCTTATGGTCAGTTGAAGTAAACCCTAACCCTGAGGACTCTGTAGCTACCCCTTCTGACTCTAACTCCTCAACTATTATCTCATCCTTATCAGGGGTTTTACCCGGAGTGATGGAATTCTTTTTTCCTCTTGTCGAAGGCCCAGCCATGATGCCCCAAAATAGTAAGATTTAAGGATCAAGGTCGAAATTTAGGGTTTCAGATTTCAATAGGAATTCGGCCAAATTTTATAAAACTCAAAGAACGAACTCAAACTGATTTTTAATCTTCTTTCTGGAAATGTAAATAACTTTGAAAAATTCCACAAATTGCACCCTATGTAGCCGAATTATGAAAAAACATAAAACCGCTATAACTTTTGAAAAACAAGTCAAAAAGTATTAAAATTTTGAGGGAAGCTTACTTGACTGATTTCGCCACACCAAAAAAAAATTGTAGAAAAATTCGCTACTGATGTTGAGATATGGACGAACCTTCAAAATTAGGGTTTGACGCAGTGTTGGCCGAGTTCAAGCTCTGATACCACTTGTAATGAAATTACTTGTATAATTCAGATCATGAGTAGAAATATAACACCCAATAACACCATATTCTAGAATAATGATCTCAATATGCAATAAGAATAGCTACGCCACTTCGAGGGGGCAACCTCCAAACCATACAATAATACTCAAATGCTCCAATGATGATCAAATACTACCTACTAACCTCTATATATACTATTCCTATGTTATGGCCAACACCAAGGCCGACCCACTAATGAAAATATAACATATATGAAAGAAATACATAATGATAAGAAGTTATGATAGCCACAAGTCGGCTATATACATCCAATATAAGATATATGATTAAGGGCGTAGCCAGTCCTGGAAGCTTAACTGCTGAGTTGGATGCATGTCACTCTAATGCATTTTAAGAGTGCAAGTTTGCAAGTTCTTAGATATTATCATAGAATGCTGCCAAGTATGTGTGCTTCAAACTTGCTGAATGCAACAGGAAATTTTCTACTTATCCAGAGGCTTATTTCCCTTATGAAAGGGTTACAACCTTCAAAAATTGTATGTTTACTGCTGGATGGTATGACAAGACTGGTTGCAATCGTGTATCTCTGATACCTACATTCAAGGGCTAACAATGACTGAGATAAATACTCCAAGATTTGGTATGCCTGGTGGGATAGTCAATTTTGAGAATGCAGATCATTAATTACTAGGATAGTGGTAACACAGTGTATCATAGTATAAGACATCCTGTGCAGATCATCTGGGCAGTAAAACTGAAAGCCATTTTGTGACTACCAATTCAACACATCTAATGGTATCAAAACTGTAATACTTCTTTAAATTTCAAGGCCTGCATTAATGATAGAAAAACCTATGCCAAGTAGTAAATAAAGTTTACAAAGCTTGTTAGGCATGCCAAATGTAACATGCTACCTGCATTGGACAGAGTGGAGCTAGGTTTTGAGGTCCCTATTCATGCATCACCTATATTCTATTCAACTCCCCATTCCTAATATGCCTGGAGTATCCTACTCATCTGAATTTGAGGTGCTGCTGTTGCAGCAAGTGCTGACCTTCAAAGGAACTGCATCCTTGTATCAGCTTTTAAGCTGATCGTTTGCCCCCTAATTTTCCAGGACATACACATCTTGCTATCTGTAGTTGAGTTCCCTTAGCTATGATCATCTGTACGCTTAAGTTCCATCTCACTACGCCTAACTTCTGTCTCAGCTCCTCAATCGTTCAGAGTCCTTGTACATGTTGAAAATCTTTGCCTGCTCAAGCTTGAGGATTGAATCAGCAAAAGATCTAATGCTTTCTGCTACTTCAGTGCTTGAATTAGCTTCCTGTGTTTAAGGATGAGTGGCCCTTTCAATGATATAGAACCCTACATCCTGCATTTGCGATTTTGCTCCGAGGGGTACTAGTGTCACTATCCAATGCTGCACTCTCCTTCCTGTTTAAGGACAGAGTGTTGGATCCATCTATCCCTGGTTAAACATCTTCCTAGCATCAAGAGAGCCTTCTGCTTCCACCATTATCAGATCTTGATTTCCTTCAATGAATTCACCTGACTTAGGACTAGCATGTCTACGTGCTCTCTTAAAAACCAGCTCTAAGTATCTCCAATTTCCACCTTTGGCAGGCATTGCAGATCCTTGAATCAGTGAGGGTAGGCTGCCCGCCTGTATTCAAGACATGCCCCACCAAGCTTGGCTTGGGGCAGTGCAGGGCATTATTACACAGTCCATCCATACGAGCAAAATTATTTAGTTTAAGATGGGAAGATAGGTCCCTTAAGCCAAGGATGTGCATGTATTTAGCAGAACTCAGCTCCTAATACACGTTTCTTCATAGCACTCAATTCTTAGTTTTTGAAATTAGTCGACTGGGGTTCCTCCTCATTGACTTGGCTCCTATGAGTTACTATGGAGTCGATAACTATGTTATTGCAACATCCTGGAAATGTCATGGTTCCTATTGAGCAGGCTCGTATTTCAATAAAGAAGCCATTACTGGACTCCGTCAAGCATCCAAAAGCGTGCCAATAAGCATCCTTCACTCCAGGTCATCTCTAAGGAAAATATCAAATCAGGGGTACTTTGAGACACCATTAAACTCACAATGCTCTCGTATAACTGAGAGTTGCAATCTGTTGATGCTGAGCCTGTTGTTTTCCCAATTCAAAACATGAGCCTAACACATGATTGCTGCTGCTGGCTGCTGCTGCATGTAGATAAATTTCCGTTAATGCAAAAATGCTTCTCCATTGAATCCAGGTTTTCCCATCAACAGCAAGATCTAATGGTCACTAAGTGCTTTCCTATACATTGTAACTTAGATAGCCATGAAAGCTTGTTTTCACTGCTAACTCCTAGCCAGGGAGAAGAGGCCACCTTAGAAAGCATTTTTCGAATACATATTTCCTTGCTTAATTCTGAATTATAGGTGAATTTTTTTCAGCAGACTAAGAATGATCACACCTGGACATCAATCTGGATAACAAAGACCATTTCCACTAAGAAAATTGCAGATTGGATGTCTAAGAAGAGGACTATATAGTATGAAGACAACAGCAACAAAATCTTGGAGAAGCAGATCAATGTACCATGATACTATTAAGCCCAGGGATATCCCCACAAACACTAGTGAACTGATAGAAAAATAGACTGTCAACAAGGGGTATTTTGTAGGCAGTAAAAATATACTCAAACTAGTAAAAATTTAAGAGAGGATGTTGCTACAACAAAGGTATAGAATTTTACTATCCATATTCCTCTAAATATAGAGCGTCAAACAACTAAAGAATACCATGTATGAATGTGGCTATGTGTAGAAAACTAACAGAAAAAACTCCAGATAATAGATAAATGCTGGATAAGAATCTAATGTAAAACCTTAATTAAGGCCATTTTCACTGAATACATTTGGATAGTAAGATTATCTTCACGTTCAATCACAAGTATGTGATAGAGTCAATTCAGAATTTAAAGATAAGATGGGGAGTTGGAGAACTAGTTATTGATGGCAATTTTGATCCAGGTAGATTCAAAACTCCATGGCTATATAACTTTATACCATGTGAGATATTGGCTCATTCTTAACTCCCTTCAATCCACTCTATGTAATGTAATCATAACGAGTGTTTTAAGCAAGATACTGGTTTTTCCTTGTTCATATATTCACACAACTATGCATCCACATCCTTAAATGTCTACCAGTGTAACTACACTATGAATCTGTTATATTGTGGCTATCTGACACATATAATATAATGATATGGTGAATCCTACAATGCAATTAGAGCTACTTTCAAATACTTGGGGAAGAAGATTTCTCTGCATGGCATAAAGATCGTATCTTGAGTGCATATAAAATCCTAGAGATCCATAGTATTCCGATCACCAAAAAATTAGGGCTTGACACAATTATCTGGCAGCCTTCTTTTTCATGAAGGTTAACATGTTCAAACCATAAAGAAAGTATGGAATATACACTACCATCTTCAGGGTAAATTTAATATATGGACAACTTACTCTAGGTTCTAATGGAATATGGAGAGACCTACATAATTGAGCATCATTGTACTTAAATGGAGGTGTATATAAGTCCCTTTAAGTCTGCAATCCACACACTAATTAGTCGCTAATGTCTAGGTCACGTTGTATCATGGAGTGTGATCCAAAACGCTGATAAAAACATTCGTTACTTAAGGTTTACTTCCAAAAGGGAAGAGTTTCATCTTCGCCCCGTAGGATTTACCATGAGACATATGCAAGGGTTTTGTTTACTTAAGAGACATGAACCATAAAGTATTAGGTATGCCAAACATTACCAAACTCAGTCTGCTCGTGTCTAACCCACAACTTTGTAATTCATTGCACAAACCGAGTCACAAACTATTACAATTATGAGATAGTTTCAAGAAAACAGAAATCTATATTAATGGATATAATTTAGAAATTCATGATCAGGTTTAATTCACAAACATGCTATCCGTATATTAGAAATCATAGTATCATTCACTGATAAGGATTAGTTTGGGAGATATTTCCAATCCAAGAAACTACCTTCACAAACAAATAATATGGTATTCGTTAACCATACTCCTTTGAAAAACAGCTAGAATTTTACAAAGCACGACCAAAATCATAATATTAAACTATTATGAAATAAATATAGTAGCTTTAGGGCATTGGCAGATCAATATGCATTTACTTCATAAATTTAATAGTGATTCATAATATTATTTTCATAATATCGTATTGGATAACTTCCTTACTGATTGTAATAACTTGATGGGCTATGTGGAAAAAATTGCAGAAAATGTACCTAAGAAATGATAAGGGCACAGTCGCTCGTATACGATAGGCTATTCAGGTAGTGAGCTCGATATTTAGTTAGTTTGATTATTAAATCAAGCATAAGCGTAAATACAGATCCAATCACTGGAAAACATGAAGGGATTCCAATGTACTCAGTGGATCCCCATCGATAGATAGCAAAGAAATAAGTCATGCGAGGATTTTTGTTAATAGCGAGGGTCTAGTCAAAATAAGTTATGGGATTTAAGTTACTCTTTAGTATAGGAGTCACCGACTTACATAATTTAGGATCATTCCTTGGGCTTCCATTTTTCCATCCTTGCAATCTCCGGACTTCATTCATGAAATCACGTAAAACAAATAATACACTTAATAAAAGTCTAATATGGTGGTTACTATGAGACCACACATTCATAATCAATAAATATTATGGTATGCGAACAGTGGTTCTCTGGTTGACTTCCAATCTTCCTAAATAGAGAGTGTTCATCTGTTATGGAGAGAGAATACACTTGAGGTGGTTATGGTAAAAGTGCTATTGAGCAGGTAGGTCATTTACGTTCATTATCCTAGAGGGGATACCGTGTGTATGTCTTGTATTTGATAGTAATAGTATTGGTTAACCTCCCGCAATGATGCGAAATCATATTATCAGACGAAATAACCAATTTAATTGACCAGATATATTATCATTATTATAAAATAGTTTCTATGTGGCACCATATTATATCATAGATAATGAATCTCTAGCGTCATCATACTGCAATATCCATTGAGCCCCCCTCCACTTATACCTACAGCTCATGAAATTCATACAATCCAGCACAGTCGTTATTCCAAATTTTGGGGATTATATATTTTTATGTAATTTTTAACTTTTGTTTTAATTAAATTAGGTTGTATGCATAATCTAACTAAAATGGAAGAACTTGAGGTCTTGGGCTATTGGTGAGTTACAAGTAGTTTGTAATCATCAACTCAAGTTCCATTCCCATTGAGTTCATTGGATGCTTTCAATAAGTGGCCATGGGGACACCCTGAGGTAGGGGTCTAAATTATCCATATGAACCAAGTGGAACATAGCAAAGGATTCTGAATGTGGATCGCTCAGTGGAAATTAAAGACCCAAGCCCACCCCCATGTCTGACTTAGAGAAAGTATTCATCCACTACTCTAGTTCATAGCTCTAGTATAATAAAAGCGTTAAAAGAACCAAATTCGCAACAGAAACCAAAAATTTCATCAAGGCAAGTGAATATTTTAAATTTTTCACTTCCGGAATCAAGGTTACTTAAATTCTAGCCACATTCAATGAGATTGCAAATATTATGGTAATTTATGTTACGTTGGAAGGAAGATACATAACAGTTCCCCTTAAACATCTTAACTTCTTGAACCATTTTAGGAGAAATTTCAAAATTTACTTCCCACATTTCATTTTGAAATCTTTAGAGCATTCAATAATAGAGTTTCATAACCACACTCAATCCATTCCCCTCCATCAAGGGATTATATTTCTTCTTCATCAACATTGTCTTATCCAAAACCCTACTGTTACTCAAGCCCCTGCCCCTCCTAACCCCAACCCTCTCCTTGGACCTTTTATGCCTACCCCCACCAATCCTATGGATCAAAGGAATTTCAAATCTAAAAACCCCTTCTACCCCCTTAATCCTCCCTCGCCTCCGAAGAGAGTTCTCCGTAGTAACAAGACAAAAGAACTCGATATTACACAAAGCCTACTTCATATGGGTGACCCTGTGCAAAGTAGTACTACTTTGGAGAAGGATGTGGACATGGAGAAGATGATTAGTGAGATTGAGAAGGATTTTGAGTCTTTAAAGAGAGAAATGAAGCAGTTGTCAAGAAAGGAAGGGAAGAGGAAAATAAAGGAGGGACCTGGACTTGCAGAAATTCAAATTCAAGATGTCTACAAAAATCTCAATTCCCTTGACAATAGGATGTTGTGTGTGAGAATCAGCAAAGATAATACTCTCACAGCTCTCAAATTTTTTTCCAATTTTTAGGAACAACATGTCAAGAATGTATGCATGTTGAGCAATGTTTCTAAAAACATATGGAGTGAAGGACCAGCTTGAGACCAAGCCTTTAGTCAAGTTGATAACAATGACCACTCACAGGTTACAACAATTGTGTTATATAGTGCCTTACAAGAGATGAAGCAGGCAATTGACATAACATTGAAGTGATGAGATACTTACAGGCTTGAAGTAAACTGGCTGATTAGTAGTTGTTTAATTGTTGTTGTTTTGTTGTTTTTAGGTAGTTTGTTATTATTTTGGCACTTTTCTGTGTAGTTTGTTTAACTGCGCTTCATATCTCTTGTAGCATCTTGAATTTGATCATTTTTGCTATGCTTTTATTGTAATATCTAGATTTTGAGGATTTTTTTGTACAAGGGTATAGTCCCTTTTAAAAAACTATTTACCAATAATGAGAAAAATAGATTCAGTTAGCAATAAAACTAATTCATATATAATTATAATACAGAGCACAATATTCTAAGTTATATAAGTGTGTAACTTAAATACTTGTGTTATCTATATATTAATTATACCCATAAGAGAAAAGAAAAACTTCTAAAACTTTTCCTTATAGATATTAAAAATACATGAAATGAATAACATTTATAATCCTACAATGGACTCATATATTAAGGAGCAATAGATAAAAAGTACTCTCTAAGTTCTATTTATTCATGTATCTATACAAAATAATAAAATATTGTTTCTTCTAGTATCAAAATGTACACACACAAATACATCTAAAAATTCCTTCATATGCAAGCCCATTCTGGGTACATTTTTAAAACTGCCTACTAGAAAATAATTTACTCAAATCTTGAAAACAAGATCCCAACATAAATGTTTCCAATCCGTTCTCCTAAAATAAAAACACAAACTAAAATGTAAACCCATATGGGTTATTTTGAAACTAAAGTATATATCTCATATATATATTCAATCCCAAGAGAGACAATACAGATTTGTATATCTGATAAGGAATCCAAGACCCAAAAGAAAACTTTTAATGGACTCCAAAATACACCGAACCACTAAATTCCTTGTACACATTCTAATTTATAATAATACAATTGTGCATATACCCAATATGGGTGTATCTAAGATATTAAAATAAATAATAATACATTCCTTAAGATGCAGTCCCGATCTGGGTGTTAAAAAAAAAATTCATACAAACTATGCAACCTAGATCATAGATTTGTATTATCCATGAAATAACCTAATCATATTTTAACACAGACAAATTTATAAACTCATGTATTTTCATAGATAGTTACATAAAAATATTTCATTTAAATTTCCATTCCCATAAATACGTATGAATTTTTAACATGCATTCCAAAATACTGTTCGAATCACTAAAAAATTGCAAATTATGCGTACCTAATTTTTATTTAACTTCCAGTCACAAAAATCCATATGCATTTAACATGCATTCCCAGAAAACATAATACTCAAACACAAATTCATACCCAACAAAACATAAAATACCTAATTTTCCATTATCAATTAAAAATTATTAAGATTTAGAATATTAGAAGAAGCCCTTGCACGTAATACTATTTTTCTTGCTAAAATCATCTGTTTTTCTCTGAAATATTTTTCAAAAATCCACAATAACAAAACTATTTGAGAAGTATTTATTTTTGTAACTGAGCTACACTATATACTTTTTGGAAATCAAATTCATGGCCACAAAACAGGAATAGTGGAGAGAAAGTTCCATTTTCTCAAAAACTCTCAAAAGTAGCAGAGCTAAAAATAAAAAATTGGTATGAATCAAAGAGAATGAATGTGTATGCCTTTGGATTTGTCTTCTTGGGGAAGCTAACCTTTCCCAAGGATTTTTGACTCCCGTAAATGCTCATAAACCATTAACCCTACCTTCTCACTTATCATGCCACGTATTCAATCCAATTTTCACATTAACCAAACAAAGTTTGTATAATCCTTGCCTAGATTTTGGCTAATGTTTACAAGGTCCCATTAAATATTCCTTATAAACATTAAAATGTATTCCTCCATTCAAACAATATTAATATATATGTCACCTTTAAACAAATATCAATATATATGCTCCAAGCATATACATGATATCCACTTATATTAAGTGGTGTAATTTGCAATGCATTTTAAATAAGTCTTCACACAACATAAACCAAGTATGAATTTTCAAGATCATCCAATTTATGGATTATTCAAATAATACAAATCCATTTAAGCTATTAGAGTAAGGCTTATATTTAACACACAAAAAGTTAGCACAATACACACACACACACCAAAAGCTTTTGTAAAACACTATTACATGTCAAATGATCTAGTAAATGATTAATTAACCTTAATATTGTTATCCAACATTTGATAACATATAACATTTAATAGAAATTTCGGTGTGAGGTAAGACTCCTGGTTAATAACTTTTTTAAAACCTGTTGTCGATATTTTTTAATTATAGCTAAAATATGGTTAAGGGGTCCCTTCCCCATACATAACCATAACCCACTTAATGAGAAAGTTTAATAAAAATGTAAATCCCCTTGGATAAAATATTTATAGAAACTACATTTGATATCAAAACATAGTTCAAACTAACAACATAATAACAACATCCTAACAATAGCCTTAAAAATGGGAAAAACAACGACATAGAAAAAGAGCCAACAACCAAGGAACCTAAAATCATTTTGGATCCTCATTCTTATTTATATCTTCCATGAGGGTATTTCATTATTTATCCAAACTAGAGATGGATGCACCAAAATTTTCACGATCCACCTTAGTTAGTCCACGTTTCCTTTTCTTTGAGGCCTCCTCATTATCAATTTTTTCAATATGCATTGATCATTTCATCCATTATATGAAGGTTTTAAATCATGGAATTAATGTGTTTCATGCTCCAATTAGAAACTTTTTTAAATAGATCCTTCAATCTATCCACTTATTTTTCAAGGAACTTGCATCTGTCTTATACCATTTCCATACTACCATAGTTTGTGATTAAGGTGATTCTCTCCACCTTCTCTCGCATTGTATGGCAGTCTATAAGTATGAATTGAAGCATGCCTTTTTTTATGTTAGTGTCAGTTCTGAGAAGCTCTAAGCTTCATGTTCCTTAACTTGCTCCATACTTTCATATAATTATATGTTGTCAGTATATTGACCGTCAATATAGTTATTAATTTTAGTACTAAAAAGGGAAGGATATTGCATAATTCCCCCTAAAATATTCATCATCTCGATGAAATAATTTATGAATTTAAGATGGATAAATAGTTAACCCATACAACAAGCAATATTTTTAGAAAAAATTGACTGTAGTTTAAAGTTTTCAGTAAATTTTCATTTCCAAAATTTCTTCGAACCATAAAAAATTTTTTGATGAAATATTAATTAAAAATATAATAAATAGTCATGACTTATATGGCCATTAATACAGTCACCTAAAATCATATAGAAGTAATACATTTTTTTTCTATTTTAAAACTTGATCAAACAGAAAAGAAAAATCAGTCTGTATGTCCTCCACATTTTCTCAAGTTGCACTTTCTTTAGAGTATTGGTCCTATTGGACCTTACATTGTTAAATATCACAATGTTTAAGTTATAACTTGTGTGTCTATAAGATTCTTATAGTTTCAAATGTTATTATCTTGGGATCCTACACCTGTAATTAGTCCCAATTTAGTATATAAATTAGATTTGCAACATACTTATTTAGCAAGGATACATGGAAGACATCATGAATTTTGGATAATGTAGGAGGTAGAGCTAGCATGTAGACTATTCCGACCTATAACTTCTAAAATTTCAAATGATCCCATAAATCTAGGTGATAACTTGGAAGACTTTCTTCACTCCCAAAAAGGCTTTATCCCCCACATTAAATTTCCATTCTACTCTTTGTAATTCAGCATAATCCTTTTCTATGTCTATTGTTTGCTTTAATTGATCACGTGTTCAAAACACAAGCACTAAGAGGGGAGGTGAAAATTAGTGTTTATTTAAATTTTGAAACCAAATTCAAATCTCAACAATCCATTCAATCTAAACCATGAGGAAACACACATTCAATCATGAGAAAATAACAAACATGAACATATGAAGACCATATTTAATGTGGGAAAACCTTAAAGGAAGAAAAACCCACTGAAATCAATGAAATACTTGGAAAAAAAATTATGAAAAATTATAAAGATTAATTTTTTTGAGAACCTACTCAACTTGAAACACCTACTCTGAAATTTAGCCAAGCTAAAACTTGACCTTCTACAATCTACTACAAGTGCATGGAAGCTACAACTCCCAACAATTTAACCAAGATAAAGATATAACTTACAAGGAATCTTAAAATCCTTATTTTATAGCCAACAACTTAGAATTATTACTGGGTTTTATCATCCTAATTTAGTTGTCTAACAAAAAAAATTGTGATCCCTAAATCAGCTATTTTCCTCTCTTTTTCACATCTCCTGATTCACCTATTGTCTCATCTTCTCAATCTGATGCAAGTAAAAAATTCAAGGCCTCTATCATACACCCATTTATACCTTATCCATGCATGAATGAACTTCTCTTTCTTCACTCTTCATCCTCACCTTCTTTTATTCATAATTCAGTCTTCAAGACACACAATCACTACACTACTTTCACAAGGATGATACACAATTTCACATCATCTTCTACACACTCAATATAGGCATCAAAAATATCATGTTAGTCCACACTAATACATAAAAATACAAGATAATTACATACTCTATCACCTCCTAATTTTCCACTTACAACCCTTAAACTTCCAACTTCCTCTAACTCATTCACTAGGAGGAAGATGACATCACTAAAACTTTCATAAAGTAATGCTTACATCTACAACATGTCAACTATGATATTTGACCTTTCTTGTGATTGTCGTGACACCTATGAAATTTGTAAAATATTGGAGAACATTACTCAAATTGTTGTATAACTGAAAAAACTAATAAGATACCCTTTTCAGATCTGACATTTTCATTTGTAGCCAACATCTTCCAATTTTGTCTTTTTCCCAACTTTGGAATCTTTGTATTCTTACACATGCAACTTATTTCAAGTGCTATGATGAAATTTTCACTTTAGTAAGGTATTATCATAGCATTATAAATCCTTTATGAGCTCCAAAACTACTAATTATCCTCTTTCCTATCATTTCTGTTATAATTAGTGATTTCCCACTAATTAACTAATGTTTCCCTCTATTTTGGTCAATTAATGACACTTCATTAATTAACTAGCCTTTATCACATTCCGGATGCCAATTAATGACACTTCGTTAGTTATAATCCTCTATCCAAATTGATTAATTAACTATTATGAGTTAATTAATCCTTTTTAATAATGTATTTAATCAATAAACCCTTTTATTGGCTAAATATCTCTTTCAAATGCTTTGAATCATATCAAATTCCTCATAAATCACCTCCAAATAGCCTAAAAAGCTTATTCTAGCCTATTAATTAATCCTAGTTGATTAATTAAATCATCCCCAACTCCCATGAGTTTCTAATCACTTGTTAATTCCTCTAATCAAGATTAACAAGTCTAAATCTACTTTATCCTTTATCCCACATTCATTGGGATTCAAGATTCTCCCAAATGGAAAGCTATATAAAGGACCAAGTTCCTACATCCTTCACACCTTACACCATACTTTTTCTTATTTCATATAAGACATATGATTAAGAGCCTTTCTCCATTGATTTGGAATAGCTTGCTCATCTTTGCATCCATTCTACCATGCTTGAGTAGTAAAGGAAGATCCAAGCTTGGCCTTGTATCCATTCTTAGTGAGATCCTTTCCTCTCTTTGAATCAAACAACACATAATTTTGATTACTCATGATCTAAAGAGGTTCATGTTTTAAAGAGTAATCATACATTTTAGTAGGAATGACTTAGTAATTAGATGATTTATTTCATGTTATTGCATATTAGCTAGTTTCCATTAAGCTCTAATCATGATGTTTTTATGGTAAATTTAATTTTTTTGAAGCTACTAGGTGTTAGCTTCTTTTCAATTAGCATAGTTAATTTGGTATGAACACATTTGGCACGCCTCAGTGGGACATACTCCATTTTCCTTTGCATTTAACTCCAATATATCTAGATTAGTTTCAATTTTGGTTACTAACCCTCCTTTTAGCATATTTTAGATAAATATGGTGTTTCTTAACTAGATTAGTTGAGTTTTCCTTGTTTTTTTGCTCTTTACAGCTATGAAGGAGGTGAGGTGCTACCAAATTTGGATCAAATTGACAAATTTTTGAGATTTTTTTACTTTTTTTTGTCAAATCCATTTTTGTATGTTTTTGTGCTTACATAGTGTGCTTGCGCTGAACATGTTGAAGAACCCTTGCACTACTCTTTGAAGTTACACTAGTGCAGAAAAACCTGTGTGCTACCACTGTCTTAAGTTGTATGCTACCACTTGACAGGCTTACGCTAGCACTGTCTCGGCCTACAATTTTTAACACTACATTTTTGTTGTTATGTAGTATCCTTGTGCTCTTTCACTTGCGTTGACGTTGTAGTGTTACTTCACTGTATAGCTTTTACTACCACTTATGTGTCTTGCGCTAACACTATTTTTTAACCCCCTATGTGATCCTGGTTTTGTCTCCAAGCTACACTTCTGTTGTAGTGTTTCCTTCTCTATCATCAAATTTTGTTTTTATTGATAGGCTTGCGGTTTTGTGCAGATGCCTACCTTGTGCTACTTGTGCTTCAATCCATGTGGATACTTGTAAATAGGCTTGCACTAGCACTCTGTGTTAATTTTGGCTCAATTTTTCAAAGTTTTAGATTCTACTTTTTAACATTTTATGTCATTTTTCAGGATTTATAACTTTTGTTCTTGCATGTTTTTGATCTAGATCAATTTTCTAACATGTTTAATGCTTTAATTAATATCATGTTTTCATGTTTTACTTAAGTTAGACTAAAGTTTGAGTATGTTCTTCTCTTGTACATTAGGGTGATCTTGAGAATCAAAATAAACTTTATTTTTTATTTTTCTAAACATTCGATTAATTGGAAACTTAATCTTTCATTCTTTCCTAAGGAAATGAACAATTTATCAATTTTTTTTAAAGTTCATTTGATTTAAAGTTTTCCTTTTAATTTGTCTAGTTAAATCAAATCATTTCTTATGCCCTTCTCTTGCATACTTGGATGATCTTGAGAATCAAAAGCAACTTTGGTTCACTTTCTATAGGAAACTACTAAATATTTGTGTGTAGACCTAATGCTTGCAAAATACTTGGGATCTAAAAAAATCTAACTACAAGTGTGTTGCAGGTTGTCAAAGGTGTACAAAACCACATGTTTAATACAAGATGAAAAAACACCCCACTTTATTCAACACACTGTATTTTTAGGTTTTGGTTAAGAGCTACAACTCGTCCTCTTTAAACTGGGGGAAGTATCTTGGCATAAGCCATAAAAATCATCATGAGGATTACACCAGGAACCCCAAAGTAGTCCATACCATGAGATAACTAGTGGATGAAATCAGGAAGTTTCATGCTACCCACTTGACTAGTTGAAAATTTGTGAGAAAAGCTTCATGTTTCCTATTTGGGGCCTCGTTCATTAATTTTATTGTGGGATAATGGTATATTATATGGAAGCGGTTATAGAAATACATACCTCCTCTAGGAAATAATTAGTGAGTTTGTGAAGAAAATCCCAAGAAACCATTTGGTATTGGGGCCAACTTGACTTTATACAATGTGTTCTAAAGATCTCTCATAAAGAAAAAACTTTTTTCAGAGTCAAAACCTTGTTATTCGAACAAGGGGAGAGTCCATAAAAGTTGAATCCACATGTTATTCATCACGAAACTTACAAGGCATTACTTTTTCCTAGTTTCTACCTTGTCCTAAGACAAGGCAAAACTCTGCCAAAGTTAGGCTAAGTATTTTTCATCACCACTTGGTCTACTCCTTTGTTTTCTTGTTGCCATTTTTGGGAAAAAATAAAACATATACATGGATACCACTAGAAATAATCATGTCCACCAATTTTTTATTCTACTCACATGACTAGGTTGTAATGCCAGAATGTGAGTGTTGAAAGTGTGAATGGTATGTCTTCATGTTCTAGTAGGCCCTTTGTCTCACACCCATATTGAGACTCATTATCATTATAGCTAGGTTATCTTATCATTTAATTCCTTTGAGTTGTTATGCTACCCACATTATATCAATAGTTGTGATACTTACATCTTGTTTCCTTTGTGAAACTTGATCTAAGTCTCTAAGTTGTATTGTTACGTTGCTCGCATAAATAACAACTTCTTGATATACTTAGACTTAGTTTTGATCCCAACATTTCCTTGAGTTTTTGAAAGTGTCGTCATTACGCTACTCGCATTGTGGTAACATCATTTTGATACTAAAATATTTCTTTGTCTACAAAGCTTGATTAATGTGTCCAAATAGTGTTATTGTGTTTCTCGCATTTGTAGCCTCCATTTTCAAATACTTGGACTTTGTTTGTATCTAAACTTGTTTTAGTATACCTTGTTTGGAGATCACGTCAACACCTTCTTAGTATTTAGGTCTTGTTTATTCTAAACTTGACCTAAGTGTTGATATTGTGTTGTCATTATTTACACCAAACCTATCTTTGAGAATGTAGGAGTAGTTATTCTTGTGATTGGATCATAGTCTTGTACTTGATTGTTTTTTCCTAGATACTTCTTGTTATATGGTACCTTATTAGTGTGTCATTATTTATTCTTTGGCGTCCTTGGTTCATATTTCCTTGATCCTTTGGATTCATTTCCATTTATTATTTGACATTCTTTGTGATGATTTGACATCGTTACACTGCTTGGTTTTACCTAGGGTCCATTTTAAATCAACCTTAGTGAAACCTTTCTTATTATGCCTCCTATCACAAGGATGGGGCATCAAAAATTAGGGTCAAATCCCTTTGTAAATGACAAGATAAACCCACTTTTTGAAGACAACACCATGGTTGATCATAGTGGTGGTGAGGAGAATTCTCCTTGGGAAAACTTTGAATTTAGTCTTGCCCAAATAGATAAATTCTTGTTTCAAAATATACATGAAGTTCTTATGCATGTTGTAGATTTAGGGGCTAGGTTTCCACCTATGTTTGATCCATCTCTCCCTGCCAACATGGTCCAAGGAGAGGAAGAAGTAGAACATCCTCCATGTAACATTGATGAAATATTAAACCCAGGACATGCTTCTACTTCCGGCCAATGGAATGAGGAAGAAGTTCCTTCTCAAAATGATGGAGGATATCACATCCCCATTGTCAAAATTCATTGCAAGGATCATGAAGAACATGTTAATCATGAACAACCTCCTTCTCATGAAAATCGTAAAGAGATACCAACCTAAGAGGTTACCTTAGAACAATAAATACAATCCATTTATTGACAATTGGCAAAGCTTGGCTTCACATGTTAATAAGGAATCAATGAAGACTCCTAGACAAGATAAACCTAGAGCTTTGTATCAAGATTTTTATTCTAATACTACTCATCAAGAAAAATGTACAGATTCATATGAAGATTTATACACAGATCTCTAATAATGGTGGTGAAACAACTAGACTTAACCATTTATATAGGCCAACATCACCTGCATAAGGGAAACTCTTCAATCAAGAGTGGTTATCCATGAAGAACACCCTTACTGCTTTACAAGAAGGCAATGTAGGAAATAGTAAAAAGTATCAGTTTGAGGAGCTATGCCCATATCCCTTCGATAGGGCTATGTTGCAAGTGCCTTTCCCTCATCACTTTGACTGTCCCAATTTTGAAAAATAAAAGGGAAAAGGTGATCCAAGAGACCACATTAAATACTTCTACATGGCATGTCAAGAGGTTCACTTTTAGTGATAATTATCTCATTCACCTTTTCCCACGAAGTCTAGGGGGTTCAAACACTCAAATGGTTTTTACATATACCTAAAGGGTCCATTTCTACATGGATGGAATTAGAAAAACATTTTGTGTGTCACTTCTCCTTTAACATGGAAAATGAAATTACCATGATAGATTTGTGTAATGCGAAACAAAAAAACAATGAAAGCTTCGCTAGTTTCTTACAAAGATGGTGAGGGCTCGCTAGTCACTTCCCTTGCTCCATACCAGAGAAATAGTTGGTTAACATATTTATACCTAACTTACACCCTGATATTACTTTCCACTTGTAGATGCATTGTGGAAACACATTTGAAGAGGTCATAGAAAAAGGTAGTCAAATTGAAAAAGATTTGTTAGCAAAAGGGACTTTAAAACCCTTCTCACACGATAATCATGATTCAAAGCCTAACAAAAAATCAAATTCCATTTCAAACAAGAACAAAAAAGTTGTAGGTGATGGTATAATGGACTCTATACAAGTACATGATATTCAAAATTATGTTCCTTTGAATCTTGTTAAGGAAACTTCGGCCCCTTAGTACAAACGAAACACTTTCACCCCTCTATCTGACTCTATGTCATCAATATTAAAACAGTTAGAGGCGGTCTACATGGTTAAGTACCTAGAAACTATACCCTATGGATATGATATACCTAAGCCATCATTTTTTAAAGAAAAATAATATTACAGGTTTCATCATGTCAAGGGTCACAAAGATGATAAGTGTTAAAAGTTGAAACACTTCATCCAAGACTTAATTTTTTGTGGTGATGTGGAAATGGATTCCTCTACCCCTAGTAAATCTACCAATGCAAACTTGGGAATTTACAAAGAACCTTTCCCTAAGCATAACAAAGGAAAGGAAAATTCAGATCAAGGACAGTCATCCCAAACTAAAACTGCCAACTATGTTGTAAAAATGAATAATCATTTTGATGCCCTAATTGGTTGTGTTAACCCACATTTTGAGCATATCAACACCATTAAGATTAAAACAAAGGAGTGCACCATGTAAACATGACGTGCTCTCTTTGTTATCTTAGAACCTCCTTCGTCTACCCCTCATGACATTCATTATGATGTTCTAGAGAAACTTGAGAAAAATACTGCTAAGATTTCAATTTTATATCTTCTAAAAATATCTAATGTTCACAAGGACATCCTTTGTAAAACATTACAGGGGTCAGGAGTGTTATTGATATTGACCCTACATGCTTCCAAGCCATGGTCGTGTAGATTTCTCCAATGGAGCACATAACCTTTAGTCATGAAGAGATTCCTGAAGAGGATCCTAGCCATAACTTACCCTTACACATTGAGGTCATTATCAATCGTAAGAAGATAAAAAGGGTGCTTGTGGATGGTGGATTGGGCTTGAACTTTTATACTCTAAAATTGGTTCAAAAACTAGGTCACACTAAGGCTGATCTAGAAACTAAGGTAATTACCATCAAGGTGTATGAAAATGAAGAATGGAAATCAGCCGACATGATCACTTTCTTGTTGGGAGTAGGGCCTACTACTCATGATACTAAGTTCCATGTTTTAGACTTGGAGCTTCCTTACAACATATTTCTTGGTTGCCCATGGATTCATGCCATGTAGGTCATACCTTCTACATATCATCAATGTTTGAATTTATATCATGAAGGGAAAAACCATCACTATTTAGGGGGATTCTCAACCATTTTTCTCATTGCAGAGAATTTTTGGGTTATTTTCCTACCATTTATGAGTGCCCTTCTATGGTTATGGTCATTAAAATTCAATCAAAGGCACTCACCTCACAAGTTGATCCAGATACCTTATCTATTAATTATAACAGTGATTCTACATAAGGTTCTCCTTTTTCTTCATGGGAGATGAAATTTTTTGCAAATTTCTATGAAGATATTGATCTCCTACAATCCCTTTTAGTTTATAACCTCCCCTATCACTAAAATCATGTCGTAGGCCTTACAACAAATATCAACACTCTAGAGATAATTACAACGTCAAAAATTTTAGTCCTGGTGGTCTATTAGCAGATGAGAAGCTTCTTGACAATATTGTGTACCAACCTTCAAATGATGAGATGGCTCCTTGCTATCAATCACCCAAGTATGTTATCCCAAATAAAATGATGTATGTTATGGGATACAAAGGATATGGTTGTGGCATAAACAAACAAGGTATGTGGGAAGCTCTTCCGATACCACATCGCAAGGTTTGTAAGTATTGTTTTGGTGTATAGCCATATGGGTCCAATGTTCTAGAGGTCGAATCAACTCTTCTAAATGATGAAGATATTTGATCTAAATAGAAAATTGAAACATATTCTTGGTTAGTCTTTACAAAGACCTTGTCTCCATGAACTTGTTCTCTGACACAACTATCTTAACTATAACCCCTGTCATATCCCATACCATTCCAACATTAGACCTTGTTTACCCATCACTTGTGAACATGGACTAACAACAAGCACCAATTCACCTATTTGAAAATTATGGACTATTGGTGATTTTATGGGTCTTTGTGATGGCATTCTGGTGGGTGATCATAAGAAAGGATTCTCCATCAACCTTGATGCATGTGTGTATTTTAGGGAAGAGGATGAGTTATGTAGTCATTAAAGTAAAAAAATAAGAAAGGGAAAATCCTCCATAGAGAAGCCTTGTAAAAAGAATATGTCTAAGTCCTATAGTGAAAACCTTTTTGAGGCACTAATGGACAAACAAAAAGAAAAATCAGTGGACAAAGAAGTTGACCAGCCTAAGGGTGAAAATCTCATTGAAATGCCCTTAGAAGAAGAAGATCTCAAATCTCCCCCTGATCCTATGCATGGAGGAAGAATCCAAGTTTCTTGTGGAGGATACCATAGATGTAAACATTGGTGCAAAGGAAATACCTAGAATGGTCAAGTTGGGAGCTTTGCTCTCGGCCCAAGAACATAAAACCTTTGTGTTGTGTTTAAGTGAATTTTCAGATATATTTTCTTAGTCCTACGTAGACATTCCAAGTTTAGGTCTGACATTAGTAGTGCATAACCTAGTTATGCAAGAAGAAGCAAAACTTATAAAATAAAATCTCAGAAATATGCATCCTCGTGTCACCTTATTGGTAAAAGAAGAGATGGAGAAATTATTGGCAGTAGGCTTCATCAAGACCTATTGATTATTCAGAGTGGATTTCAAACATAGTCCCTATATAGAAGAAACCCATCAGGTATTAGAATCTATACAGATTTCAAAGATATAAATAAAGTTTGTCCTAAGGATGACTTTCCTCTTCCTAACATCGACATGATTGTCGACTCAACAGCTGGGTTATGAAATGTCTATCACTCATGGATGGATTTTCAGAGAATAATTAGATTAAAATTGCTTTGGAAGATCAACATAAGACAAATTTTACAACCCCATGGGGGACATTATGCTATCAATTCATGTTCCCTTTGGCCTCAAGAATGCAGGCGCAACATATCAATGGGCTATGACTATCATCTTTCATGATATGCTCAATGACATAATGGAAGACTAGTGTGGATGGCATCTTGGGTAAATTCAGGACTTAAAGAAGATCACCAAGCTATCTTATGGTACATATTTCAGTGTGGTTAGAGATTATAATGTCAGACTCAACCTGAAGAAATGTGTCTTCGGACGTGCTATCAAGAAAATTTCTAGGATTCATTGCATCACAAAGAGGAATTGAAGTAGATCCTGCAAAGGGTCTCAGTCTATAACAGAAATGCCTCCTCCTAATAACATCAAGCAATAGCACAACTTGCTAGAGAAGATTCAAGCAATTTGAAGATTCATCTCCTAGACTCATAGATAAGTGCCACTCATTCACACATCTTCTGAAGATAATGATGTTGACTTTCATTGGGGGTCCAGAACAAACATCAAGTGTTTTCTCTGCTTAAGGAATATCTATGTCCAAACCCCCTATTCTAATGCCACTTACTGACATGTGAACCACTACTATTAATGTACATTTCTGTTACTCAATTTGAAATCGGTGCACTGTTGGCCCAATATTAGTATAGAGTAGAAAGAAAAAGTTGTTTATTACCTCATTCATATGTTGAATGCTTACAAGCTCAACTACCCGTAGATTGAGAAGGCTTGCCTTAGCCGTCATTTTTGCGTTTTCAAAAACTTCTTCATTATTTACTTGAATAATAAGACCAATCTCATATTAAAAGTGGACCCATTGAAATACTTGTTATCAAAAAATGCAATTACAGGATGGATGGGCCAATTGGATCATCCTACTTAGTGACTTTGATATTGAGTACATCTATCAGAAATCAGGGTAAAGGGCATGTGTTGGCAAATCAACTAGTTGAAGCTCCTTTTCCAAGTACTAAACCATTGAGTCTAGAACTTCTAGACACTTCTACAATGTACCTTGAGGAATATATTATATGGAAGCTATACTTTAATGGCTCTTTTACATTTCATGGTTCAGGTGCAGGAGTTGTGTTTAACACTCCTTCAAGATATTTGATCCCTCAAGCATTTCAACTTGTATTCCAATGTAAAATTAATATAATAGAATACAAAGCCCTTATTAGATGGATGAAACTGGCTATCAAGTGGTATATTAGACAAGTGAACGTAATAGGTGATTTTGTGTTGATCATCAAACATGTGACTAACAAGCACATAGTTAAGGATGAAAAAAAGTTTCCTTACAAAAAAAATGGTTGACTCTCTAAAGGAGTTATTTGATAAAATTACATTTGAATAGATCCCAAGAGGGTAGAATAAATTAACGGATGGTATGGCTACAGTAGGGTTTATGTTGCACATACCACCCAAAAATAATGACATGTCATTATTCATTGAGCATCTACAAATACCAGCATATGACATCTTGGAATCCTATTTGATATGTGAAGTTTTTGGTCCCTTTTCTCCTTGTTAACTTGACATATTCAATTACCTTCATGAGGGAACCTTCCCACCTAAAATTTCTCACTTTGACAAAAGAAACCTTATCCATTGCATATCTTGCTACACCTTATTTGGGGGCACTCTCAATCGTAGAGGTTATGATGGGAATATTTTTCATTGTCTTAACTCATACGAGGTTACCTTAGTGGTTAAGGAGATGCATGAAGGCATCTATAGATCCCATATAATTGGGATAGTCCTAGCTAAAAAGATGCCGAGGGTATGTTATTATTGGCCTACTATGGAAATTGATTATTGCAAGTATGTAATGAAATGTTTGTTATGTAAGAAATATAGCAACTTGATACATACATTGGCACAATCATTGTAACCTATAACAACACCATGTCATTTTTCAAAGTGGGGCCTCAATATCTTTGGTAAGCTTACCCATACATCTTCTGATGGCCATATGTTCATTATTATTATCATTAAGTACTTCAAAAAGTTAGTAGAGGTTATTCCTCTCACCTATTTCATTGGTGCACAAATATCCAAATTCATAATGAATCATATCATTTTCCAGTATGGAATTCCCTTTTCCATCATAGCTGACAATGGTAAGTCATTCAAAAACAAATTTGTGAAGGAATTGTGTCAACACTTTCAAATCTGACTCAACTATTCAAACTGTTATTACCCTCAAGGTAATGGGCAGGCTAAATCCTCAGATAGAACCCTTGTTTGTATTATGGAAAATATGGTGAATAAAACGGGCCATAATTGGCATGTGTATATTCATCCTACCCTTTGGGCTTACAAAAACATCCATTCACACCCCTACTAGTGTTACTCCATATTCCCTAGTTTTTGGCACAAAAACCATACTACCCCTTGAGATCGATCTCCCCTCTTTGCGCATAGAGATAATACATTGCTTGTATAAAGAGGAGGAGAAAATATTGGCTTGGCTAATAGAGCTAGAGCTCTTAGATGAGAAGTTCCTTCATGCCCTTGATCACCTTAAAGTGTATCAAAATTGATTTTATCAAAGTTATAACAAAATAATGATACCTTGCTAATTTTATGTAGGAGAATTTGTTCTGAAGGAAATCAGTTCAATAACACTAAGGACCATGAAAAAAAGGAAAGTTTGAGCCAATTTGGTTAGTTTCATATGTTGTGGCCATTAAATTTAGTTTAGGTGCATACAAGCTTGTTGAATTTGATGGTGAAAAATTTTCGGAACCTATGAATTCTAATGCAGCCTAAACTTTACCAAGAATAACCCATGCACATTAGCACATCACTCGGCCTAGACTAAGCGCTCACCCGAAGCGCGTAAACGTACCAGGCCCCTCCTTAGAGTTGTTTGTGCAGGATGTGAACATGATGAATGGTTAATGCATTTAGTTCCATAAACAATATACACTTTCCACAAAGCATATTCTAGATCTAGATCTTAAAGAATCATGGATCAAACGATAAACATAATGAAATCATCCATGCAATAAATAGTTACAGTCACATTTGACTCCATTCTATTAAAGCACAATGAACACAGAATCGTCTTATAATAAGTAGTACCATAAGTTCATGTGTGCATCAAATATGTCATCATAACTTCACAATAGCTCATACATAGTCCTCCTCTAGCCTACACACATTACTACAAATTTATAAGGGTGGGGACTTTCCCTTCACTGCTTACATAATTCCCAAAATAGGTTGCATGCTAAAAATAGCCATGTGCCTTTACAATAATAGACATGCATGCAAGTGTGCTAATAATAAGATCTCTTCTAGTTAACTGACAATGGTAATCCTATTATTAACTCAAACTCATGCAAAGCGCTTAGTAGACATTCTTCCAAAAATATCATTTGCGTACCGCACAAGTTTCCATTTGGTTGTGTGCCCCACACACTATCTCCAAACATAGCCCATAACCATGAAAATGACTAAGTCTAAATTCATTTTCTTCCACGCATACTTTCTTCCCTATCCTTCTGCACCTTCAAATTTGTCTTGCTACCCCGTGCGAATCTTCTATGCGCCTTCTTCTTATTGTCATATTTTTTCTACTCAACATTACCTCACACTAAACTACATTTCCTCCCTGGAAATGGTTTCCTTTTGATACTTCAAAGAATAAAGAATGGGAATGAAAGGAAGTTAAAGAATTATTGTTCAAAGAATGAACTCTTCACTTTACAATGAATCAACTCTATTTTTATTTTACTGGAAGAATTAATCTCTGGATATCCTTCTTTGAAATGATTCTAGCTCTCTAAATCTCTTCCTTGTCAATCACAATTAGTTCATGTTGGCTATTGTAATGCCTTACCCTTCTTCTTAGAAGAAGATATCTGACTCTTCTCATAATCCTTGAATATAGACTCCATACTTTCCAAAATATGAGAGCTCATACAACTAATAGACTCCTCACCTATTTTAATATTTTCTCTCCAACATCATCATATACTGGCATATCTTCCGCCGTGCACTTGTTAGTCTTTGTACTCAACAATGCATCCAATTCTTTCTTGCTATTATCAAAGTGCAGTGGTTGTAATCACTCACCTTTAGCTACGGATGTGGGAATCCCATTCTTTCCCAATTATCACACCTCTTGGATACTTGCATCTCTGAGAAATTACTCTCGAGGAGAAATTTCAACTTTGTTTCTACTTTCTTCTTTCCTTTGGCTCCTATGACAGGTGCTTTCTTTGGTGCCATCTGAAAATCTCAATTTTCTATCCTCTATAGTGAGAAAGTCAAAACCCTAGCTTGAATTTGTGCCCTAGTTTGAAACCACATGCCCTAGCTCTTTCTCAATGCATCTACTTCACTCAAACCCTTCACCAATGGGGACGCAAGCTTCTTCTGTGCACAAATATGCTCTCCACATCTGGTTTCACACTCTTCACACCTCAATACTCTTCGCTCGGCTCAGTCACACTTAGCTCGTTCAAATTCTTGTGATCACAATGGTAAAAATGAACTTGCATCACGTCCTTATATAGATTTTAAAAATTTAGTGCATTTATTGCTCCTTCACCTACCAAAAATCCTCTCATTAATTGACCATTTTCACACTTTCTGTGTGGTACATCTTCGCACCCAAACTATAACCTTCTAACATGCCTTCCTACATTTTGGACGTAAAATTCTCTTCAGTGTGCTTCCATGTGCCTAAGTACCTTGCCACTGCACCTTCCCTTGGTAGTCTCCATGGCCTCTGCTTACCTCACGTTATACTTGTTCCTTCATTTATCTCCATCTATGGTCCTTGTTTGGAAGCAATCTTCTTTCCAAAAACTCTCCAAACTTGAATAACACATGTAGCAGTTTGTTCCTTTATGTGTACCCATTTTTCAATAGCCACCCCACACAAATGGTATGTGTAGTCCTCTGCGCATAAAAATTCTTCAAATGGTAATTAGCTTCCAGCGCGCAAACGCGCTTATTACACAAAACACCAACTAAAATGACAAAGCATAGTGATGAAGAAGGAAATACATTAAGGGAATACATAAATGAAAACCTAATCTAAATGGCAACACTACCTTATTACAAACACCAAGAAGACTTATTTATAGTAGGGCTTCAGCCTACTCCCATTAAAGTAACTGGGTAACCGTATTCCATCAAGTGTCTCTAACTGGAAAGCACCTGTTTCAAGTATGTGAGTGATAACATATGGTCCCAACCAATGTACTTTAAGTTTTCCTGGATGGCGCAGAAACTTAGAGTCATAAAGAAGCACCATCTGTCCAATTTCAAACTTTTTGTCCCTGATGTGCCTATCATGCCATGCTTTCTTCCTAGCCTTTTCTTTCTTCTGACTCCATCATGTTATTGCTCATCACTCATCTAGCTTGATCAAATTTTCAATTCGTTCTTCTAATGCTTGCTCATCAGCTAGACCTCTAGCACACAATACATAAAGAAGGTAACATGAATTCCATAGGAAGAACTGCTTCTGCGCCAAACACCAATTGAAAGGGTGTGGCCTTGTTCAACCACTTGTATGTTGTTCTATACACCCAAAGCATGGACAGAAACTTTATCATCCAAATCTTTCCTTCCAACATCACAATTTTTTTTGTCAATGTCTGGCTCAAAATCTTGTTGAAAGCTTCAACAGTCCCATTTTCCTGAGGATGATATGGTGTAGTCTTATGGTGTGCAATCATGAACTCATCCAATAGAATTTTGATTGTCTCATTCAAAAAATGTGTGCCCCTATCACTGGTCAAACTCAATGGGCATCCATACCTTGTAAGAACATTTTCCCATAAGAACCTGGTTGTTTTAGTTATTGTATAATCCTTGGTAGGTGTTGTTTATGCCCACATTGTGAGATAATTTATACAAGTGATGATGTAGCATAATCCAGTCCTACGTGCGGCTGGAAAAATAGGACCCACAAAGTCTATAGCCCATTTCTCAAATGGTTCTGCACTAGGAATAGGTCTTAAAGGCATTTCATCTCTTTTCCCAGGTTTACCAATGCATTGACAGTGATCACATGCCTTACAATATGCTTTACAATCCTTGTAGAGGGTCTCCCACCATAATCCAGCAAGTAGAATCTTACACGCAGTGGCATCACCTACATAGTTCCCACCTACAATACCACCATGAGCCTCTTCCATGATATTTGTGCACTCATGCTCCAATACACATTGGCGCAATACTTCATCTCATCCTAACTTGTATAGGTCACCACTGATCAACATAAAAGGTGTTGTGTGAATTGCAAGTTGTTTCTTCTCTAAGGATTTTAGTCCTTCTGGCACCACACCTGTGCATAGAAAAACATCAATATCCTCTAATTCTAAAGGCACATGATGTAACTTTTATAATTGTGCATCTGGAATTGTATGTTCTATTTTTTTGTGTCTTCTCCTGACTGTATCCTTGATAAATGGTCTGGGCTAGAATTACTTTTCCCTAGTTTTACCACAACTATAAAATCAAATTCTTGGAATAAGAGCACCCATCGACATATGTGCCCCTGTAAAATGGGCTTATTTACCAAGTATTTCAATGCCATGTGATCGATATAGAATACAAATGGTGTTGCTAAGCAGGTATTGTCTGAATTTATGTAGTGCATAGATCATTGACAAGGCTTCGTGCTCTGTAGTTGTATAATTCTTCTCTACATGAGTCAACTTTCTACTAGCAAAACAGATAGGATGATCTATAATACCTTCTCTAGACTGAGCCAACACCACACCAATGGCCATGCTAGAAGCATCCACATGTACATGAAATGGTTGGTCCCATGAGGGAAAGCACAGAATAGGCATTGTAGTAAGTTTCTCCTTCAATGTACCTCAAATGCGCATTGTTGCTGGTTCCCCCAATAGAATGTCCCTTTTCCTTTTAGTAACTCCTCCAAGGGTGTGGCAACCTTAGCATATCCTTTGATAAATTTTCTATAATACCCAGTGTGACCCAAAAATCCATGCACCTCACTCTGACTGGTAGGTTCTTTTAGGCCAACAATAACTACAATCTTAGTTGGATCTACCAACAAACCTTCCTTGCAGATAATATGCCCTAACAGAGTGCCAACAGTTGTAGTAAACACACACTTTTTGATGTTTAAAGAGATGCTTAACTGTCTACATCTTTCAAAAATTAAGCACAAATTATCACAATGATCTTTAACAAGCCATACACCATCCAATCATCCAAGTAAACTTGCAAGAAAAGATGAATAAAATCCTGGAATGCTTGAACAACTATTTGTGAAAATACAACAGGTGCATTTTTTAGACAAAAGGGCATCACAGTATATGTAAAACTTCCCCATTCAGTGGTGAAAGTTAGTTTTTTCTTGATCCTCCGGTGTAATCCTAACCTGATGATACCCAGAGAATCCATCTATAAAGGAATAGATCTCACACCCTGCAACACCTTCTAATATTTCCTCTGTGAATGGTGTAGGGAAAGGATCAGTCACACATGCAGCATTCAGCTCCCTGTAGTCCACACAGATCCTAATCCAACCATATTTCTTTATACTGATCACCATTGGGCTAACCCATTCTGATTCATCTAGGGGCTTAATGATTCCAGACTTCAGCATTTTGTCGATTTCTTCCTTGAATTTAATGCGTAAGTTGGGGTTCATCCTATAGGGTATCTTCCTGACTGGGCACGCACCTTCCTTAAGATTTATCTTCATTTATCCTAATGATTCATGCACTCCTTTCAATTCATGGTAGCCCTTAGGAAATAAATCCTGAAAATCGCATAAGCAACTCCACTATTTTTTCTACTTCAGATTCAGACCAATAATCTCCAATTATTGCCTCTTTAGGTTCAGCATCCGTACCAATATTCACTTTCTTGGTCCTCATAGGTTCATGATAGGTGTGTGTGTTGTTATCTACACTATCCAAGACCTCACGTGCACCTGTTGAATGATCTATATCTAGTTCTTCTACTTCTTCATCATCCACTATGTAGACCATCTTCCCTTTTTCTTTCTCAAAGCAAGCACACTTAAGTAGTGTGGCATCTATGTCTTTGTTCCTTACAAAATGCACTCCTGAGTCATTTTCATCAAATAACTCCTGAATGATTTCTTTCACCTTTGCACTGTCTCCCATAGTTAACTACTTTATAACCCTTAATGCCTCTTCTACTGGAGGTTTAGTAGAGAAGTAGTCAAAAGTATGGACCGTACCTATAATCAAATCCTACCAATTTCTAGTTTCTCTATGTAGCTCTGCATATACATACCAAGCGCGTGTGCAACCTTGTAAAGTGGAATAAATTTTGTGCACCCATAGAAAAGGTGGTAAAGCTTCCTACCCCTCTATCTAGAGCCTCTCACACTACTGAATGTGGTGTTGAACAGGTTGATTACCATGATATGTGCATATTTGAGTTGGTGCATTGCTCCTGGAAAACTGAGTTGTAAGAGCAATCCTGACTTCATTCCATTCTACAAGATTATCCCTGTGAACCACCCACCAACGCATTGTTGTCCCACGTAGGGTATATGCTAGCATACTTCTTCTTTCCAACTGGTCTATCCATTGTTCCTCCATGGTGCACAGGAATACCGTAGGGTCTCCTTCCCCAGTGTACCAAGGTTCAGAGTTGTTACCTATTCTCCTGACGCAATGAGGTTTATTGTTCTATGCAAATGTGCTCCTCACTTCATGCCCTACCAACTCATAAGTACCATGAGCCCAATTATCACAAGAAATACTTGTAGTATCGCTAATAGATTGTGCATCTTCCCACTAAAGGATTCCTTCTTTAGATGGCTCGAGCACTTCTGGGTCCCGAATGGTGCATACATAAATCCTATTCAGATCTTCCTCACTCAAAGGCTCAACATAGGGCACAGATTTTCCATCTGTTAAAGGGATAATAACTCTTTCCTCCTTGTTCTCAAAACTAATATATCCCTTGTTGAACTGAAGATCAACATTATTTGCATAACACCAAGGGCATCCAAGAAGATTTGGGAAACTATCTACTTCTGCAAGTGCTAAAACCTCAAAATCCCCAGTGAACTTGGCCCCCTGTATAGTAATGGATGCATCTTTTAAAACTCCGATAGGAGTGGCCTTAGTTCAATTAGCCATAAATAATACATTAGAAGATGGCTATAATGTAGGTCTCCCCATCTATACCCATGCATCTAAAGTAAGCACATTTACTTCCATGCCTGTGTCAATCAATATATTACTCAAGAGCCATCCATCAACAACAACATTCAGAGTGATTTCCTTTTCGTAGTCTAAGCTATGGGGGGAAGATTTACATGCAGGATCTGACACCCATTCTCAGTATTAGAGAGTGGAGTGTTTCATTTTAGCTAACTCCCTATTAATGGAATAATATTCTCCTAGTGCAACATTTTGCATACCTCCTTCAAGTCATCAATATCAGACTGGACCGTCTCTGCCTCCTTCTTTAGTTCCATCTTCCATGATTTCTCCTTTAAACATTATATTTCACCCTGAAGATTTCTAAGGACCTCCATGGTCTCTTGATAAACCTCCTTCTGATGGGCAGGATCTGGGTACTGGGCATGTAAAACCTCCTCTTTAGTGATGGTAGGCTTCTGTTGTAATGCTTCTTTAGTGCATGTGCCGTAACTTCAGCATGGGTAGTGATCTTTACAGGAAATACCTCAAGTTCTAGTTCCAATTTGGGCATCCACTAATTTTCCATAGCGCGTTGTATCCTAACCATCCCTACACCTTTTTTTCTTGTTTATGTTGCTTACTAAGATGCTCATATAAGTCTTGGGCATTCCTCATAGCTATGATTCTTTCCACATAAAGAACATGTAATATTCTGGGGACATTCATGCCTGTAGTGGTCAGGTGATCCACATTTAAAGCATGTTCCACAAGGGAATTCACCTTGTCCACCACCATGGCCTCAACCTTGAATCCACCATAGTATCCTTAACCTGTGTCATGTCCTCCATCATAGTGCCCCTCATTTTGATCATAACATGCTTGATTGTGATCTTGATCCTTGTGGTCATTCTTACCTCTTAGAGTTATCTGATACTCATGTCTATCACACACCGATATCTATAGCATCATGGATATAACCAATCAACCTGTAGTTTTTAGTATAGTGAGTCCTAGATAGGAAAATATTACAATAACAGGATACATTTTTCTTTATCGTGTTGTAATAATGGGAAATGGCTAGCATCATGGTTTAAATGACATATCTCATAGTCTAGCAGTAATGAACGTACTCATCTACAGGGAAAACTATCCTTGGTGTGACCTTCAACTTCACAATCTATACACAAAATCCCCATGTGTTCTCATGTGCTGAATTTGTTGATAGTTTCTCCAATTGTTTCCATAGCTACAATCTGTGCCTCCAAGAATGGACTGACTACAGTGTCTATACTCCTGACTTCCTCAGGATGCAAAGATGCTTCAAGTGCTTCACATGGATCAGTGTATGTCTTATGTGACAAATCCCTTCTAAAAGGTGTGATCAGACCTCCAATGAACCATTGCACATGCTGGCTTGCATGAATATCATAAGAAATCTTAGATAAAAGTGTTTTGAAATGGGCATCATACTCCCTGACACTTTCAGTAGTACCTTGTTTAATATCCTTGAGTGTGCTTATACTCTTCTACTCAAATTCAGGGATATAGAACTCTTTAAGGAATGCATCTTTGAATGTTGCATAATCTACGCAAGTTTGATCAGGGTCAAACTTCATGTACCAACTGTGTGCACGTCCCTGTAATGTAGTTACAAATTGACTTTCCTTTGCACTCAGAATCCATGATCCCTTTTGCATGCCACAGTATCTCACACATGTGCATGTGTTCAACATCATATTCTATGCCTCTATACTCTAGAAGATGAAGAGACATCTCCATGTAAATATTATGGGGTTGGTGCGGACCTTTCCCACTTGATTTAGAAACTCCTGTGTTTCCTCTACCTCTAGAACCACTAGATCCACTGGTACTAGAACCACTTATACCTCCTGATCCTCCACCTGTAGCCAGAAGTGGACCAGAAGAGGTACTTCCATGTGTCCCAATAGTAGTATTGTACTGAACTCCTACAGTCTGTGTGGTGGTACTACCCCCAGAAGTGAGCCCCAAATTCTGCACCCTCACATTTTGTGCAGATGATGCACCTGAAAAGGTACCTCCAAACAAAAATGAAGACATTTTCCCTGCCATCGATGTACTTGCTATGTGACTTACTCCTACTTCCCTACACTGCCTAAATTATCTTGCTGACTAGTTGTCGTACTAGATATTGGAAAACCAAGCACAAGGGCTAGGTTTCTAGGTAGATTCATATGCACTCCTACAGCCCAGGTCATCTCTGTTGGCATGCTCTCGTGTGAGGCCGAAAATGGTTCCCTTTCATACTTTCCCTAATGGGGGGTTTCATTATGCTGTGACTCCACGCCTTCTACATGAGCTCCAAATCCTTCGCAAGCCATCTCTCTCCTCAATGCCATCCACTCTACAATGTCACTCGTTGCTTCTCTATCTCCCTCTTGCGTGCCTCATTGTACTTAAGCTGCCTTTCTTCTCTCTACCTCTCTGCCACTAGGTCTTCCATCTTTCACCAAACCTGCTCCTATCCCCACACGTGGTGGGGTTTAGTTAGCCATCGGTTTACTTTCCAAGTTCAAGGTCACCATCAAGATTTTGATCACCAGTGGAATGCCTTGTAAGTAAGTTCCCTGGGATAATGTAAAAAAATGGAATTCCACTACCTCTGGGAAAGAACATGTGGAAATTGAGTACTCCAGAATATAGCTGTTCAAAACACCACGGAACCAAGTATCCATAGTGCATGTCCAAATCAGATCAGCATCATAAAGGGCCTAAAATTCTTCCTACATCTAGACAAGTGTGTGATACCTCCAATTCCTTTTAGATGCATAAGCAACCAGCCACTCATACAGTTCTACTAGAAAAATAGCAAAGAATCTCTCATACAAACTGTCATACAGATTATGTTCCACCCATGTGCATGTGTTAAACTCAGATCTAGTGTTGAATCTCTGTGCGTACTCTTCTTCTAGATCTTTTATCCACTCCTCAACACTTGCTAGGGTCAACTGGTACGTCTTCATCATGAACCATCCTGAAAACAATTTGAAAAAGACGTCCCAGAAACGGAACCAATGATGTATCCTAGAATTGACCAAGAATAACCCAGGCACGCTAGCACATCACTCAACCTAGATCTGAGTGCTCACCCAAAGTGCACAAAGGTACCAGGCCCCTCCTTAGATTTTCTTGTATAGGATGTGAACATGATGAAGAGTTAATGCATTCAAATTCATAAACAAGTATAAACTTTCCATAGAGCATGTTCCAGATCTAGATCTAAGAGAATAATAGAATTAAACAATAGATATAACAAATTCAACCATGTAAGAACTAGTTTCAGTCATATTAACACCATTTTCACCCAACACACTCCATTATATTAAGACAAAATAAACACAAAAGCTTCTTACAATAAGTAGTATCATAAGTTCATGTGCACATTAGATCTGACAACATAACTCCAAAATGGCTCATACATAGTACTCTCTTAATCTACACAGATTACTACATATTTATATGGGTGGGGACTTTCCCTTCACCACTTACATAATTCCCAAAATAGGTCGCATGCTGAAAATAGCCATGCGCCTTTACAATAATAGACACACATGCAAGTGCGCTAATAATAGACCTCTCCTAGTTAACTGGAAGTGGTAATAATATTATTAAGTCAAACTCATGCAAATTTCTTAGTAAATGCTCTTCCAAAAATAGCATTTTTGTGCCATGAAAGTTTCGATCTAGTTGTGTGCCCCACACACTATCTCGAAAAATATCCCATAACCATGAAAATGGCTAAGTCTAGATTCATTCTATCTTTCACATGCACTTCCTTCCCTATCCTTCCACGCCTTCAAATCTTCCTTGATACCATGCACAAATGTTATGTGCACCTTCTTCTTGGTGTCATAATTTATCTGCTCAACAAATTCCATTCATCTCAAGTATTTCTATGCTTAAGTATGATGTCCATCAAATATTAGAAAATCAACAAAAAACATATAAAATCGGAAAAATTAAAGAGAAATCAATGTGTCAAAATGTGAAAACCATGTAATTGTGGCACTTTGGACAAGTCCTTTAGTGAAAACTAGTTTTTGGCACCATTGAAGGGTCCACTGTTCACAAGCATCTCATACCTAGGATTATGATGGCTTTATCCTAAGCAATTTTTTATCTGCGTCTGATATACTCTTGAGCCTATCCATCTTGTTCTTGATCTAACCAATCCTACTTTTATATGTAAAGTAAATCCTCTATACATTCCCATCTAACACTGGGGGAACTTTAAATCATCATTTCTTACACATACGCATGGTATTATACCCTTGTACATTCCAATCTATCACGGGGAGCATCCACATTTCTTCATTTTCTTGCACTTCTTCCTTCTCCCTTATGTATTTTTGTTTTGGGCTTTCGAAAATTTCTAATTTTCCTTCCACCACCTGTAACTCCACTACCCCTTTGTCTTTGTTCTCTCGTGGTTGAGCGGAACCCTTTGAAAATTTTGGTTTGGGAGTTGTTCCCAACTTCTTCCCACAGCCCAAAAATCCTAACTTCCTTTCGAGCTTTTTCCTTCCACGGGTGCATGGACCCACGCACCTTTCTATCCCCTTTCTCCTTCATTTGGCGCAAAGCACAAAAACACCTCGCCACTCCATTTTTTCCTTCCCCCTTCTCCGCTCGGCATTAGAACCTGACATGTATCCACCTAGGGACCCGTAGGGGTGTGGAGAACTTTTTGCCTTTGATCCTGCATTTGGAAAATTTCACAATGTTGCCCCGTGATCCACCAATCCATCCCAAGGGCTTTCCCCCTCTTGCCATGTGTCCCTCTAGGGATATTATGCCCTAGAAACTCTGCCCACTCATAACTTGAGTTATGTAGGGAGTTAGGAGGACTTATTTATATCACCGGAAAGGTGAGAAAATTTCCCATCCATTGGAAATGGTTTATGGAAATTTTGGAAGTGTTTTTTAGGAGAAAATATAGTTAAAGATCTGAGCCTGTTGGAGAGCAGGTATGGGGGTAGATTGCTCCCTGAACCTAACTAAGACATGTAACCCTAAAACTTGAACCTCGTGAGTTTAATATTAATCATTGAAGGAGAAACATATGTTGTAATACTTTGGTCTTGTTCCAGGACCTATTAGTGAAAACTGATGTCTTGCAACTTGGTTGTAGACATTTATAATCAAAAAAAAATTATTCCATAATTTTCTAGCTAACCCTAGGTTGTTTCTTAGGTCTCAAGTGGTTGTTTGAATGGGCACTACAATTTGGTATCAGAGTATTGGTTCAAAGGATTGGACCATTGGGCACACTAGAAAACTTGAGACATGAAAACTTTGACCTAGAAAACTTAAATCTAGAAAATAACTTAGCAAGAATTTGTATGTTTAGTAAACATGGAAGTTGTACAAACTTAGCAAATGAACTAACTCTCTCATTGGTCTATGCAGGAGGCTCAGACAGAGCGAGAGGAACCTACATGGAGACTCAAATTCACCACCACCACCACCACCACCAGATTAGGGTGTGGCAACCATTCTACCTCAGATTCTACAAACCCTTCAGGATGTTAATGCCACCTTACATGGAGGAGTAGTTGGAGGACAGACAGCTAGTCATGATAGAGCTCCTTCTATCGAGGGTCAGGTACCTCCTTGACTCAATAAGGAGCATAGAGGAGAGAACTCCCATGTGGAGTCAGCACAAGAAAAGTCACCATCTAAGAGACAGGGTGACAAAGTTCTAGAGTATAGAGAGAGGTCTCAGAGCCCTAGGCTTAGGGATGAGCATGCAGAGAGGCCTAGAGGCTGACAGACCACATCATTGGATCACATTAGGGAGATCTTGAAGCTTAGGCCCTCACACTACTCAAGGGATATAGGTGGATTTCAGGAAAAGGCCTGGCTAGTGAGCTTGAGCGGTTGCTTCAAGCTTTGTCTTTGTTCTAGCAACACGAAATCTCATGTTGTGATCCATCTACTAAGGGATGGAGCAGGAGTATGGTGGAGGACAGAGGAGCAAAAGCTCCATGTAGATTCATAGATAGTGACTTGGGAGATTTTTAAGGAGAGATTCAGGAGTAGATATCTATCACAGAGGTTCATTTAAACAGAGGATTGACGAGTTCCATGACCTCTAACAGACTTCTCTTTTTGTAGCAAAGTATGAGAGTAGATTTCTAGATCTACTTCAGTATGTAGAGTATATACAGGATGAGCAGGTGTGGATTCACAGGTTCATCTGGGGCCTGAATTTGGATATCGGAGGTATAGTATGGATTTATTGTCCAAAAACTTTAGCAGAGGCCGTTGAGAAGGCCTATATTACAGAGGAGACTCAGAGTAAAACCCAGCAGGCTAGAGACTGAGTCAGGAGCCGCATTCAACAAATACAGGATGGTAGATCGAGAGTTTCAGTACCTCTTCCTCATGGTGATCAGAATTTAGCATAGTCATCCTTTAGGCTACAGTAGCAGCATTCTCGTCCACCTTATAGACCTCCACAGAGATTTGATGCACAGAGAGGTCGGAGCATGGGGCCTCCTCCTAGGGGTCCCATCAGAACACAGGGTGGACCTAGAGCTCAGTCAGTAGGAGCTCGTTAGTAGAGGCCATAGAAAATAGTAGCCGGATTATCAGGATCCACACCACATACTTCTAGGGAACCTACTAGAGGTGTTGTTCCTTGGAGAGGATCAGGTGGTTGCTTTGGTTATGGAGTAGCTGGAAACTTTTGGAGAG
The DNA here is from genome assembly GCA_019776745.2 of Taxus chinensis. Taxonomy (NCBI): domain Eukaryota; kingdom Viridiplantae; phylum Streptophyta; class Pinopsida; order Cupressales; family Taxaceae; genus Taxus; species Taxus chinensis. The sequence goes on from CM034157.1 coordinate 344,858,696, forward strand.
ATTACCCTCAGAACCCTAATAAGGGTAAGACACTGGTTTCTAAGTTGATAATTGGTGACATGGGACGCAACCACAAGATTTATGTATTGGTTGAGAACCCCTAGGCTGAGCACCAGAGCACAGTCATTGAGACCACAGGTAGCATTAGTGGTATTACTACCTCTATTTTATTTGATTCTGGATCTTCTTATTCTTTCATTGCACCATCTTTAGTAGAGCGATGTAGGCTGGTGGTAGTTAGGTAGGGTCTTAGTTGGGATGTTGATATGGCTTCTGGAGCCAAAATCTCTATGGACTTCTTAGTTAAGGAGTGTGTTGTGGATTTGGGACCTTTACCTCAAATCTTTGTATTCTTCCTTTGGGCTCATATGGAGTTATCTTAGGTATGGATTGGTTATATGCACATAGGGCCAAGATGGATTGTTATCATAAGACTATAGCTTGTGTAGATGATTTGGGAGTTGAGTCGGTGATCTTGGGGGTCAGGAGACCCGTTTCTATTCACACCATTTCTGCTATGTAGCTTAAGCGTTGTGTGTGACGGGGTTGTCAGATGTATGCTATTACAGTTAGTGATAGGTCAGAGGATGGGTCTAGTGGACCATCTCTATATGATCATCCCATCTTGACAAATTTTTTTGATGTTTTTCTAGGGGAGCTACTGAGGATGCCACCCCCACGCGAGATTGATTTTCATATAGATCTAGTTCCTGGAGCAGAGCCTATCTCACGGGCATCTTATCGGATGACCACCCCAGAGCTCTGTGAGCTCAAGTTGTAGCTTGAGGGCCTTTTGGAAAAGGGCCTTATACATCCTAGTGTATCTATCCCCTTGGGGTGCACCGATGATCTTTGTAAAGAAGAAGGATGGATCATTGTGGTTGTGTATTGATTACCGCCAGTTGAACAAGGTAACGATCAAGAATCGTTATCCTCTTCCTCGCATTGATGACTTTTTTTATCAGATGAAGGGATCCACGGTGTTCTTTGAGATTGATCTCAAATCAAGCTACCATTAGTTGAGGATTTCAAAGGCGCATATTCATAAGACTGCCTTCCGCACGAGATATGGGCACTATGAGTTCACAGTGGTGCCTTTTGGCTTGACGAATGCCCCTACAATGTTTATGAGTTTGATGAATGGGGTATTTAGGACCTTAGATCACTTCATTCTCATCTTCCCAGATGAAATTTTGATATACTCATGTACACGTGAGGAGCACTAGGGGCACCTTTGACAAGTTCTTCAGTGTCTTCGTGGGTAACAGCTTTATGGGAACTTAGAGAAGTGTGCTTTCTTTCAGTTAGAGGTACAATATTTGGGTCATATCATTTCTATGGAAGGTATCACAGTCAATCCTTCCAAGATTAGATCCATTATGGATTCACCAGCACACACTACAGTGACCGAGGTGTGCAGATTTATGGGATTAGAAGGATATTACAAGAGATTTGTTCAGGACTTCTCTCAGATTGTGCACCCTATCACTTCCCTTCAGAGGAAAGGGAAAAAGTTTGTTTAGACAAACAGATGTGACCAAGCCTTTAGGACATTAAAGGAGTGCCTCACTACAGCACCCATTCTTACAGTGTCAGATCCACAGGGTGAGTTCTTTGTTTGCATAGATGCTTTGTTGGCTGGGCTTGGAGGTGTGTTGATGTAGGAGGGTAGATTTGTAGCTTTTGAGTCTTGCAAACTCAAGGATCACGAGCTTAATTATCCTACCCATGATCTTGAGCTTGCAACATTTGTGCATGCTTTAGTTAGATGGAGACATTTTCTTCTTGGACGGAGATTCACACTTAGGACACATCATTTGAGTCTTTTCCACCTATTCACGTATCCCAATCTAAACACTTATCGATGGTGTTAGATTGAGTTGCTTTGTGAGTATGACATGGAGATAGAGCATGTGAAGGGGAAGGAGAATGTGGTAGCAGATGCTCTCAATAGCCAGAGATATGTGACTATGGCCACTACAGTGAGTACAGACTTGCGGAGCAGGATTCTTCAGCAGCTCCCTCTTGATAGCTTTTACATGGTAGTACGAGAAGAGATCGAGTCACGGAGACCCCTTGAGGGAAAGTTTGATGGATTTTATTTAGAGGCATATGGTATTCTTAGAAACAGAGGTAGGATATATGTTCCCAGAGATGGAGGCTTGAGGTAGTACATCTTGGTAGAGGCACATCATGTACCCTATTCAGCCCATCACAGGTTGAAGAAGATGCACACTACCTTGAGATAGTTATACCAATAGAGAGGAATTCATCGAGACGTGGCTCATTTTATGTCACAGTGTTTAGAGTGCCAGAAGGTTAAGGCCAAGCATCAGCATCCACTAGGCCTTTTTTATCCTCATGCCACACCGAAATGGTAGTGGGACACCATTTCCATGGATTTCATTGTTGGTCATGGTTGATAAATTGACAAAAGTGGCTCACTTTTCTCCTATGAAGACCACTTATACCGCTAGAGCAGTGGCACGAGTTTACTTGGATGAGATCGTCAGGTTGCATGGGATTCTGTGGAAGATCATTTATGACCACGATCTGTTGTACACTTCTTATTTTTGGACTACTATGCAGTATGTCCTCGAGATGAGGATTAACTTCAGCACCGCATATCACCCTGAGACAGATGGACAAACTAAGCGAGTGAATCATATTTTGGAGGATATGCTCAGGATGTATGTGATGGATCAGTAGTCTAAGTGGGAGGAGTACTCCTACTTAGTGGATTTTTCCTACAATAACAGTTTTCAGAGTTCTACTCCTTTTTAGGCATTATATGATAGAGAGTGCAGGACACCCCTTAGCTGGGACAGGATGGTCGACAGATTATCTCTTGGACCAGATCTTTTGTAGGACATGGAGCAATAGGTAATGTTGATCAGGTAGAGATTACAGGAGGCACAGGACAGGTAGAAGAAGTATGCAGATCAGCATAGGATTGATCATAGTTTCTATGTGGGCATGAAGGTGTTCCTTCGTGTCAGGCCACACAAGAGCCCTATCTGTTATGGAAAAGGTTCTAAGTTATCTCCTCAATTCGTTGGTCCTTTTGAGATCTTGGAGCGTATCAGCCCTTTGGCCTACCATCTAGCATTTCCACCCATCTTGTCTCGCATACATGATGTGTTTCATGTTTTTGTACTTAGGAGGCACATTATAGATCCTTCTCATGTGTTGGACTAGACATCATTGTAGGTGTAGGATCAGGGGAAGGTGACATTTGGAGCCTATACGTATCATAGATCACATGACCCTGGGCCTTAGAGGAAGAGAGATTGATCAGGTATGTGTAAAGTGGGACAGATATGATGAGACTACAACCACTTGGGAGGATGCCATAGTATTACAGGTGTAGTTTCCACATTTGTTCCAGTGACTTCCAAGAGGAAGTTGAATCTAAGGGGAGCGGGATGTAGTGCCCACTTTCCTTTGAAACTTTTAGATACTGATTTTGATACTATTGATCGTATTATGGACACTGTTATGTTTTATTTTAGTACAATGGTTAGATGTTAGATATTGGATTATAATTGATTTGGATTCAGTTATTATGCATGATGATTGCTAGAGACATTTTGATATGTGATTGATGATATAATTTTGACACGGATGAATTATAGATGTTGATCTGGACTTATGACATTTGGATATTTTGAGTAGATCTAGTATGGTAGATTTTGATGATGATATAGTTGATTTTTTTAATTAAAAATGATAATGTTAAACCATTAATATTGTTGTGATTCGTGTGTTTAGATGACTTGGAGATATTTTTTATATCATTTTGGATGTTCTGATATGGCAATGAGGCTGAAGGAGGTATTTACATTTTGCAGGTTAAAAATCACAACAATGTCGGGGGACTGGAGACTAACCATATTGAAATTCCGGGTGAATTCAACAAGGTCACCATGGCAACTGTGTTGTTTGTTTGTATGTTGAGTTATGTTAGGATTTCCTTGGGGGGGATTTCCACTATATGTGACCATGGGATATGTGTTCCTTTTATTATTGTTGTATATATTTTATTTAGTAATGTGTTCTTTCTTGTAATTTAATTTAAATGTTCTTGATTAATATGATAATCATATAGTTAAATTTTATTTAAAATAAATTGGTATGTGGAATGTAATTAATTAAGTTGTTGATTTTAAATATTAATGTGGGAAGAGTGTGTAAGTTAATGTTGTAAGAGGATGTAAGAAATTTTTAAGAGTCATGTAAGGCAAAATTTGGAATGTTAAACACTCCATCTTTTATGAAATTCGAATTTTTCCTTAGAGGCCAAATTTGGAGGCTTGTGGGACAAGTTAAACTTGTCCCACACATCTTAAAATCATCCACCAACCATGCATGTGGTTTAGAGGTAAATAAATTATGCCTTTGAAGTGACAATTTGTAACTTTTAATTGCACTTGCCTTACATATTTTTAATTCAGTCCTTTTAGAGTATTGGTTGTTTGGAGTATGTAAGTAATTTTGTCATTTTTATTTATTGTGATTTGGTGATTGATGTTGACTTCCTCTTGGGGTTGAGGAAGAATGATGTGGCATCCCACATGGATCCACATCATCCTCTTTTCTTCCCTCTCCTTTAAATTCAAAGCTTCTTGCTCATTTTTGGTTGTTGAAACCTTGTTATTTCCTCTTGGGGGCACATTTTTTTACTGTTTTGGAGCTTGTTGTGGAGAAAGCTTGGAGTCTTTTTGCATGCTTAAAATTTGTTGGTTTTGGACTGCACTTTGACATTGTGGAAAGTTTGTGAGATTGGAACAAACTCCATTATGGAGAGGTAGGCATCTTGAGCTTTGTTTTAAATGTTTTCATTCTCTTGCATGCATGTTTAAACAGTGTTTGTGTTTGTGTTCTTGGCTGGTTGGGTAGATTTTTTAGGGCATGGTGTAGGAGAAGGCTATGGGGATTTCATATGGGGGGCATAAGGGATTGCCAATGGCACTATTTTATTGTGGAGGGAGTTTTGGTTTGGGATCCACCTTGGAAACTAAATTGTTTGCATTTCTTAATTGGGGGGGGGGGGGGGGGGGGGGGGCATAAGGGATAAACTTTGGAGGGGCATAAGGAGGGGTTGGGAGATAAAAGGTTTATGGGATTTGATGTGTTTAATGGTGGTATGATTTTGGTGGATGCCCAATTCCAAATTGGGAGGTATAAGGAGTTCCCCATAGTCCTTGCTCTTGCTGGCTTGCTTGATCAAGCCTATGTATTGTGTGTATGTTTTCAAATGTAGTTGGGAACTATTGTCTTGTTGGACTTTGTATTTTATTGTTTGTATGCAATGTGAAGAATGTTTGTTTGTTGTGGAAGAAGCCTTTTTGCCATGTGTTGATGTTCATACTTTATTTCAATATAGTTGGGGCTCGGGGGCCAATGAAGAAAGGATGGATTCTCCTTTCTCATTGGATGCCTTAGTTGGGTGGAGAGCATTTCCTTTCCCCCTCCCTTATTGTGATCAAGATGAAAAATTTGAAGAACAAACATGCTACTTTAAGAAGCAAGAAGAAAATAGTTTGATAGTCATTTTCCTCTGAGTAATTCAATGTAACCTTTCCCCACTTTGAGTGGATGAGTGTATAAATTTTGTATGTGAAGTGATCGTATTGATGATAGAAGTTTGAATTTGAATGGAGAAATGTAAGGAATTATATTTTTTCTCTATTTTTTTTTGCAAAGAAGTGTAAATGATATTTTATGCCTTGTAAATTGTAATTTGAAACCAATTCAAATTGGAAAGGGGATGTGTGGTAAAGTTTCCATTTGAATGTGAATAAAGAATTACATTAGTTCCTCTAAATTGCAATGTGTACAAGATGTGAATTGTTGTCAAAGAATGAAACTGCTATTTGCAAAGAAAGCATGTGTGTGAAATACAAGACAATGTTATTTTCCTTACAAATGTATTTTAAATTTGAAATCAGAAATGCATATAAATTAAGAATTGAATGGATGATTTAACAAACAAATGCATTGGACAAATTTATAAAACTATGCATACATCTAATCACCAAATTGATACTCAAATTAAAAGAAACAGTCCACTATATTAAACTCCTTACTGGCAATTTACATTTTATTAAAAATTGGAAGTTTGATCTTATACTCAACAATAAGTTATAAACCCTTGAAATTCATTGTTAGGAAGACTTAAGGAACTAAAATTTACAAAAACAATCAAGAATGAATTTCTAAAACTTAATGAATTTCATTTGGGGGCTTACATAGCCGTTTTTCCATCCATTTCCGGAAAAAAAATGCAACCTTGAATAAATTAGACAAATCAACTTCCCTAAATGCTCTAAACTCTCCCTAGACTGATCCTCCATGTTTGTCTGACATATTGAGTGAAGGAGGAGTTCCAATTTGATCAAATCGAAAATTTGAAATCTGTCAGTCCACAAATTAAAAGCCTGCAGATTGTTTTCATTAAATTTACCTAGTAAACTTCATCAATTTCCAAAATTAATAACTCTTGTAAAAATAGGGCATCGAGATCTTTTCGAAAAGTCCTCATTTGTCCAAATCTGACATTCCTATCAAAATTTATGGCCATTTGAAGTTTTACTTCAAAATGGCATTCAAACACAAAAAAAATAATAATAAATCTAACTGTTAGAAAAATTTAAATTTTGACTTTGGAAAAATTTCCCAAAAAGGTCCACGGCCCCCGCTAACCCGCAACCAATCGGGGCCTACCATGTGGCACCCTGGGAGGGGCGGACCGATTTCAAAACTTAACCTTTTGAAAAAAATTCCTTGGGAAAATTTTCCCATTTTACCCCAACAACCTGCCAGCCCACAGCGAATCACATACTGCCACATGGCATGGTGGAAGAGCGGAAGAAAAATTTAACTTAGGTTTTTTTTGAAAAAATTTCTTGGGAAAAAATTTTATTTTCCCTCTACTGGCCCATAACCAATTAAAGGACACCATGTGTCCCCCTTGAGGCTACGATGGAGGCACACTTATCCTTTTGAACTTAACCTTGTTAAAAATTTTAAGAAAAAATTATGTTTTGGCCCCGCCAGCCTGCAGCCAATGGGATCATGCCACATGGCACTTTGGGGGGTAGAAGAGGGAGGGAAGACCTTCATTATCCCTTATGTATTTGTGTTTTTGGCTTTGGAAAATTTCTAATTTTCCTTCCACCACCTGCAACTCTACTGCCCCTTTGTCTTTGTTCTCCCGTGGTTGAGCAGAACCCTTTGAAAATTTCAGTTTGGGCGTTGGGGAAAAATTCCCAACTTCTTCCCACATCCCAAAAATCTCGCCTTCCTTTCAAGATTTGTCCTTCCACATGTGCACAGACCCGTGCACCTTTCTATCCCCTTTCTCCTTCGTTTGGCGTAAAGCGCAAAAACACCCCGCCGCTTCGCTTTTCCTTTCCCCCTTCTCTGCTCAGCGTTAGAACCTAACACGTGTCCACCTAGGGACCCACAGGGGCACATAATGCTTTTTTCCTTTAATCCTGTGTTTGGAAAATTTCACAATGCCACCCCCTGACCCACCAATCCATCCCAAGGGATTTCCCCCTCCTCTTGCCACGTGTCCCTCTAGGGAAATTATGCCCTGGAAACTCTGCCCACTCATAACTTGAGTTCTATAGGGAGTTAGGAGGAATTATTTATATCACCGGAAAGGTGAGAAAATTTCCTATCCATTAGAAATGGTTGAGGGAAATTTTGGAAGTGTTTTGTAGGAGAAAAATCCAATTAAATCTCTAAGCCTGTTGGAGAGCAGGTATGGGGATAGATTGTTCCCTGAACCTAACTAAGACATGTAACCCTAAAACTTGAACCTCGTGAGCTTAATATAGTCATTAAAGGAGAAACATATGTTGTAATACTTTGGTCTTTTTTCGGGACCTATTAGTGAAAACTGATGTCTTGCAACTTGGTTGTAGACATTTATAATCAAAAAAAATTATTCCATAATCTTCTAGCTAACCCTAGGTTGTTTCTTAGGTCTCAAGTGGTTGTTTGAATGGGCACTACACAAATGAACTAGCATGCCTCATCAAGGAAGGTCATCTAACTTAAAACGATCCTATATATGGTCTAGGATCTGGTGGCAATGTCCATCATAGGTCATTATGGTACCCCGAATAGGAATTGAGAGGATCTAATACACATCCTCCAATGTGATTTTCATCTCACCAGTTGGAAAGCTAAAGGTGTGATTCTCTTATGACATCTCTCTGCTAAGTATATGAAAAGGGCATGATCCAACATAATCCAAGGCATCTCTATAATATGGTCAAATCATTTCACCTCTACTACAGCCACTAGCTCACGCTACTCCTGAAAAGAAAAGGTCTACTCATAATCCGAAGGCATCCATGTCATTTGCACTCCTCCAAGTTGTGTCATCTCACCTACAACATTACCCAACATAATTATCTAACATCACTTCTTATCAAAATACCTTCATAAGGTATCCTAACTCTTCTCACATTCTTCTAAACATTTCCTACATTAGTCTAAGACTTCCTAAAAGACACAACTTTGTGTATGCACAAGACTTTTAATGTTACCATGATCCTTGTGTAGACACCTAAAATCAGTATCTAACCCTCTTCTCACTTATGTGTGCATACTAATTTTAGATCTGTTTCATCCCCTCCTAATTTAATTAAAATTCCCTTCATCCATTAATATTTATTAATTGACATTAATTAATTCCTTCATATTAATTAATTAACATTTAATAACAAATTTCCATAAAAAACTTTCTATTCTTTACTCCTATGCTTTTCTATCCATCCCTATCCTCCAACTCATCCATATCTCATCTCTAAACAATGAAATCAAACTTAAATACTTTAAAGCATATCCCAAATCCCATAAATCAGACAAATCCTACCTTAAAACAAAAATCAAGCCCAAATGGGAAAATTTCCCGGTGGTCAGTGGCAACCCATCCCAGTCATTGTCGACTCTATAAGTAACTTGATTTCTTTCCATTCTCCATTAGATGCAAGACAATCCCTGAATGATCAAGCAATCGGTTCAAGTTGCTTCTTGACTGGAGAACTCTCAGAGCTTCTTGTAATAACCATAGCGCATCTTAGGTATTATTGAATGAGTTTGCATCTGTTATAATCCCCTTTGTGAGCTTATCACAGCTTCTATAGTGCTTATTATCAAGTTTTCTATCATGTTGTATTTGTATTCTTGCAACTAACCTTTTGCAGGTCCAGGGAAGTATCCATCCATCAATCAATAACCTCCAATTTCAATATTAGTGCTTGTAGGATTCCATATTCATCCATTTCTTCTCAACTTCATCTCATCTCTGCTACAGTCATCTGCAACCCTACCTATTCATCTTTGATCCACCCTCACATTACTGAGTTGTTTTCCCCAAATCCTTCTACAGTACATCTAAATACCCCCTGAACCTCTCAGAACACTAAATATTTTGTCATATCTCTCTATGCATCTAATCAGACATTATTGTCCCCTGGTCTTCATCGACTAAGACCCCAAATTATCTTCCAATCCCTCTTCCTGACATTTTTTCATTATCCTCCTAGATTTTCTCCTTATAGACCTTTTTTGCAAGTAGATTCCAGCATACTCAGGCCTCTGCAGTTTTCATATCACTCCCATATCTTGCAAGGTTTGCATATTTTGTTCTTGTTCTAGATTGGTCATCCCAGGTTGTCGCTGACTTATTCCTGCACAATATGGGTCTTCGTTGACCTAGACTAGGTACATTTCATCTTGAATTATTATAATCATAACTTCATAAAATCAATCCAATTTATTTTTAGATTGTTTAATTCCCTCAGATTTTGCATATTTTAGTTTATTGTTGATTTATATCAATCTTAATTGAATGACAGGGGTTGACATCTTGTGAGAAAGCTCATGCTTCTCAGATCTACTTAGTCAGGCAGTGCCCACCCCCATCCTATATAATCAAATCCATTTCCATTTTACATGTTTTGTCATAGCAAAGATCCTTCATTCAATGCATGTATCAGATACCACATCTAAGGTAACTTAAACCATCTATTATTTCTGAGGTTATTTCATCTTCTCCTACACTATATCATTAACTTGACTTAGGAGTGACAAAATTTAGGTATGGTGGGAGTACCCTTTCGGTGATCTCTTTCTTGTTATATATATATATATATATATATATATATATATATATATATATATATATATATATATTGATTTTTTCCTATTTCACACTAACATTGTAGTGTGTAGCCTTACTCTATTACTTGCTCGCATTTTTGGCTTGGATCATTCATCATTTAGAAGTGTATACAAATAGGAAAAGTGTTATCCAAGTATCCTCCTTTTCCTTTTTTTCTCATTTTTCATCATACTTTCCTTTCTTGTTTGTGTACTCATCAAATATCACACTTCATTTTGGGCTTAAAAATAACCTTCCTTTTTTCATCCTACTTGTTCATATAGCATAACTAGGGGGTTAATCTTTTTCCTCTTACACTTATCACACAGCCTGAAATTTCACAAATAAATTAACACATCAAAACATTCCTTTTACTTGATTCACTGATTGGGGTTTCATCACCCAACAAACCATTTTAAACATTTCTTATCCATAAATTACTTGAAACCAAACTTAGACTACCTTTTTATAGGTACCAACTTATCCATATTTCTTTTAAAGTAATCCAACATAGGAAAAAGAGAATTATTTGCTTATATTGCATTATAAACTTGTTTCATGCATGTAATCACTTGCCTAGCTATTAAAAGAATGGAACAAAAAAATTCTTCTTCTAGTTCTTTGTATTAAAAACATCATCATTACCTTTGACTCCTTCCCTTATAGACACTCAACCACTTATTGACATTTCTCACATAGATCACCTTTCTCACACTTCAACTCTAGGAGAGACCAATCCATTATTCTATTACCATCCCATTCCATCCATGACAACTAATCCCCAATCCATCAGGTTAGAACCCTTTAGAATGCCTCTCAGCCCTTGTGGTGATGTGAATTTTCAATAACTCCTTGATGCCAACCTAGCTGATTTTAAAGACTATCTACATAAGAAGTCAACCCAGCTTCCCCCAGATGTCCCACCGATTTGATAGCTTTATCCTTATTAGACATATTCTTAAATTAGTCAATTTTCCATAAATGAGCTTTCTGCAGCTCACCTTACCTCTTCTTCTAATATTTCATATTATCATACCACTCAGATAGTCACACCTATCCCCCACAACCTTCCCCCAATTAATACGATAATCAGCACTACCCTTCCCCTCATCTCTTCAACCATTATTGCTACCAACATCTCCAATCCACATGTTCAAACATCATATCCTACACCTAATAAATTTAATCCCCTTACATCTCATGTCATCCTATCTCAACCTCCTCTTATGAGTGCCTTGTAACATCAAACATCAAACCCATTTCATCAGCAATATCAACCTGTGCATACTCATATTCCTACTCACCTTTACCCAAACATCTAGTTCAATCCCAACAACCATATTGTCTTCCTAACTCCCAACAACAAGTATATCACCCCTTAAACCATAACCCACAACATATGATCATCCCCATACAATCCCTCAAACACCTACGCATCCAAATATTCATCAAAAAATTCCTGTGGCCACTGCCTACACACAACCACCTCCTCTTATTCCCCAATAGACTCATCCCAGAGACCCCATTCAGGATTTAGTAAGTAGGTTAGCAAACCTCGAGGTTTCCACCTTAGGGTTGAAAGTCTCATTATCATATGAACAGATATGCAATAATCCAATTCACCCATCTATTCCAATTAAACCATATCCTCTGCATTGGGAATTACCTAAATTCACCAAGTTCAATAGTAAGGAGGATCCTCAACAAAATATTTGTGCATTCAAGAACGCATGTTATCTTATTACACATGACCAAGACTTGATGCTATGTACCTTCCCCGTGTATTTGGTTAGTCCTACCCTAGACTGGTACACCAATATACCACAATATTCTATATTTTACTTTTCTCATCTCGTATAACTATTCCTAGAACACTTTTCAGTCAATATTGTGCGTAAAACAACCATCAACAATATGTATACCATTAGACAGTTTGAGGACGAATCCATCACAAAATTTGTCGTACCATGGCATAACATCATAAATTAGTTATCTTTCCCTCTTCCACATATTGATCTTATCGAACTATTTTTGTGGTCATGTGCAAAGCATATAGCTTCTAAATTACAAATCCAATCTTTTTGAACTTTCGATGAAGCCTTCACTATGGCTTGAAAGCTTGAGACATGTTCCCTCGAATAGGGTCACTTAAAATTAAACTCAAATAAACCCAAGCATGAATTCACCAAAACATCTACCCAAAATGACAAATCAAAGGCAAAGACCAATGTTGTGGTTTTCAAATCCTCTCCTACATCCACATCTACTACATGGACTCAACAGCAAGTCGTTAGACTGATGCCCAATTATACTCCCCTAGGGGAATCATATAGCACAATATTCTAAAAATTTATGGTTATCAACCTCATCATGCTTCCTCCCATCTGGTCAGTTGACAAGTCGAGACTGAAACCCGTGTGGTATCAAGAAGACCATGACCTCAAATATCATCAAGTATGTGGGAACAACATAGAGAGATGTCATACATTAAAGGATATAGTCGAATGAATCATTGACCAGGGTGATTTGTAAGTATTAAATCATAATGCATAACCTAATCAAGCCCTCGACATATTTAAACAACATTTTTTGAATCACGCAACAATCCAACATGCTACTTTTATGGCTACTCAAACAACTAATGCCCATATTATCAATACTCTCCATGTTGCTCTTCAGGATCTCACTCCTTACTCCTCACCTATATTTATCCATTTTGACATCATCCCTACATCTAAAAACTCACCTACCTTATCCACATCCATTTCGACATTCACTCCCCCATTCACTAGAACTTCATTTGCAAACATATCATTCATGCCCCTAGATGAGTTCAAAAGGAAACCATTCTAGCCCATTTCCACATCTCGAGTTGATCACTCATCAAATCCTTTTCTTATCACACCTACATCCTTATATTTATCCACCTCACCTATATCTCTTCGACCCTTACTATTTATATCATTTGTAGGACCGGTACAATTCCCTCCTTCCACTCCCTTACCTAAATGAACTCCTATGGACACACCCGCAATATCTTTATCATCCACATCATGGCCATCATTTGAGGATTTCCTAAAGGTAATCCATCTCGTACCAGCCTAAAATATTTCTTATGCGCAACCGATCCCATCTTGAACCTCTTTAGAATATGTTAAAAATGTGTTGCTTCCTACACCCACTTTAACCACTGCATCATCATATGATCCCCCAATTAAGACCATTGTCACTTCTTTTGAGGGTACGTCTTTTCAAAAAAAATGAACAATCACCCCTAAAGATGAAAAACCCAACCTCATCGTCCATTTCAAGACCTTAAGATTTCCATTCTTCTAATATGAAACCATATAATGCAAAAATACAGACCCATCCTAAAATCAAATTTAAATCACCAAGACATCAACATTCTAGGGCACCACCCCTTTCACTTTCTTCCTCTTTAAAAACTAACATACCTCACATGGCATCCCCTAGTGTTTTATTTGAGTTACACATAGAGGTACTTCAACACCTATTATAAACCTCCACTATCATGCTTCCACCTATCAAGGCCTTTGACCTGAACGGAATAAAACCTTCATGGTTTAATTCTAATTTAATTTGCACCTTTCATCATACTCTGGTTCATGAAATGGAGCATTGTATACCCCTCCAGGCCATCTTCCATAACCTCATTGAGGAGAAAGGACTCATTTTTTCATATCTAAAAAATCCTCTGACTCCCCCAACGATGGTTCCCATTTGATTATCAAATTCATTTGGATAACCACTTAATTTATCCCGCATAATTTGAAATCAACATCACAACTAAAGGCTAAAACCTTCGTTAGTATTCCTCCTCCCACAAAGTTAACCATATCTTCAAGACCTAAGGTTTTTGTCTTTCCCGCTCTAAGACCCATTGAACAAAGCATTATTTGATAGCTTCATTAGGCCCCAGTCAAGATGTCACTTTATGAGCTTATCTAAAGCTCACCTGACCATCAACGGGCTCTTACAGAAGCCTTAGTGCATTCCTACATCTAGTAATGAGGCTTAGCCATTCGCATCCCATGTAAGGGCACTCACTTCCTCTGTGATCATTTCATTTGATGATAGTGAGATTCTGGACATTACTCCAGAAGAGTGTGATCTTCCTCTTTTTATCACAATTAATACCCATGATACATTCATCTAGTGATCTATGATCAACAAGGGAGAAAGTATCAATATCCTCCCATCACATATTTTTGATAAATTTAAGATTCCTAAAGAATTTTTTGCTCAAATATTCATGGCCCTCCATGATTTTAATGATGTCGTAGCTCCCACTTTGGGGACATTCGTTCTTCCTATATATGTCAGTGAAAAGCTCATCCATGAAATATTTTACATCATTGAAGGGGAATTTCAATACAATGTTCTCCTCGGGTGACCATGGATCCACATTATGTGTTGACCCTTCTACGCTACATCGATCTCTCAATATGAACATGAAGTTGTTCATGGACATGCCTTCCCTATGTTCTTTATCTTCCCTAAATCTTGACGATACGGGGATAGATGAAACTGTGTCCATCGCTTCTAAATTTTTTTAGTCTCCACCATAACTTTAGGACCGGTAATCTATCAATGTGACAATGAGTCTAGGTCCCTTCCTCTTTGCCATCCTGAAATGTTAGAAGATGACTCTTCAACTATCGATGCCCTTAAATGCACTGATAATGATGTCATCCTTTCCCACATGGGGGCAGAAGATTTTTATCTTCATAATACCTTACCATCTGACACATTCCTTCTCAATGAGGCCACTATCAATATTAATATCGGGAGTCCCAATGAGCCTTGTATTCTCAAAGTGGGAAAATCCCTTAATCCACACGAGCTTGAATCTTTCAACACATTTCTTTCTCTTCATAACAAGACCTTCACATGGTTGTATTCTGATATGCCTGGTCTTGACCCTTCTATAGTAATCTACAATATTGTTACCTTTCCCAATACTAAACTGTTTAAATAGAAGCTTCACCACATACACCCTCAAGTTTCCATCCTTGTTAAAGAAGAGCAAGATCCTCTTCTTCTAACTAATTTCATCATCCCCATCGATTATACCCAATGGGTTTCTAACATTTTCCCCGTCACTAATGAATCTGATAAACTTTGTATTTGTATCAATTTTTGAGACCTCAAACACATTTTCCCAAAGGATGACTTTCCTCTTCCAAGCATTCACCAACTTGTGGATCTTGCCGTATGCCATGAGATGCTCTCGCTCATGGACAGATTTTCTGAATACAATCAAATTCTCATCGCACCGGAAGACCAACATAAGACTTCTTTTATTACCCCTTGGGGTACCTTTTTCTACCACATAATGCCTTTTGGTTTGAAAAATGTTGGGGCTACTTACCAGCGGGCCATGACTTATATCTTTCACGATCTTATCCATAATACCATAGAAGATTATGTTGATGATCTTTTAGGAAAATTCAGGCATCACCATGATCACCTTTTTTTGCTCGAAGTGATTTTTGAGTGCCTCATTCATTTCTTCCTTAATCTCAATCTAATTAAATGTGTATTCGAGGTGTTAGCTATGAAATTCCTCAATTTCATTGTTTCTCTTAGGGGCCTTGAGGTTGACCCCGCTAAGATCCTAGAAATCATTGAAATGCCTCCTCCTTCTAACCTTAAGCAGCTTTGCATCCTTTAATCGATCTGCCATTTTATTTCATAAATTTCTGACCATTGTCAGTCGTTTCATCACTTACTCCGTACGGACATAGATTTTAATTGGGATGAATATTGCTAAAAATATTTTAATGATCTTAAGAACTATATTTTATCTCCACTAGTTTTTATGCCTCCACACGAGGGGGGTCCCTTTTATTTATACATCTTTGCCACCATTCATGCTCTAAGAGCCATGTTAGCACATCGTGATGATCAAGGTTGTGAGCAATTTTTCTGTTACACTAGTCACCCTCTTCATGACTATGAAACCCACTACACCAAGGATAAAAAGTTGTGTTGTGCCTTATTATTTACTACTTTGAAGTTGTGACATTATCTCCCTAATCACAAGACCTACATCGTTACTAGTTTCTAGCCCCTCAAAATGATGCATTCTAGGCCGTATCACAATGATCATATCATCATCCTAGAACTCATCTTCCTCATGACCACTTTCCAAATGAATCTGTGAATCAATTTCACCACAGATATGGCACTCTCAATATCACCCTCTTCTTCAAAAGTTCAAATTTTCAAACAACATGGTAGAGTATATAGCTCTCAT
The DNA here is from genome assembly GCA_019776745.2 of Taxus chinensis. Lineage (NCBI taxonomy): Eukaryota > Viridiplantae > Streptophyta > Pinopsida > Cupressales > Taxaceae > Taxus > Taxus chinensis. Next base: position 344,875,159 of record CM034157.1, read on the forward strand.
CTTAGGTCTTGAAACTACAAACTTTCTAGGATTTCAAATCCTTTACATTTACAGAGATTTTGAACTCGTCATCAAGAAAGTCATGGGAAAGTATTAATGCAAAAATGATAACCTTCAAAAATAAGGGACATCATCCATATTTTTCTTAAAGCCTTTGATCCTTACACCATCCAACATGTTCCTAGGTCATTTAATCACTTTTTTGATACGATGGCATCCCTTTCCACCCTTGTTCCTTGAACGAAAGAGGATTCCAAGCTTTCTGTAATTGTTCATCATCATGAAAAACCATTTCATGACATACCATGAGTCAATATTATTGAATCTGCTTCGTCAGGCATTTAGTATTCTCAAATCTTTGATTATTTATCCCAATCCATCATACCCCCTTATCTTTCCAAAAATGCTAGGAGGCCTTTTCTTCAGCGCAATAACCATTACGTGATACTTGGTGGCATCCTTTATAAGCATGGAATTTACGGTGTCCTTATACAATGCCTTAAATCACATGAAGTCTCCTAATCCATTTAGGAAGTCCACGATGACATTTGTTGTGGAAAAATTGCTAAATGCATTCTTCGTCTCTACTATTACTGGCCCTCCCTTAATCATGATTGTTGTGCATATGTTAAGAAATGTGAAAAGTGTCAACAAAATTTCAATATAATGTATATTATGAGCTAAGATTTGCAGCCCACTCAAGACCTTTGCCCCTCTCGCAATGGGGTCTTGATCTCATTAGTCTTATTAATCCTCACTCTTTGCAGTAGCATCATTCTATCGTCACTACAACTAAATATTTCACTAAGTGGGTGGAAGAAATTCCCCTCAATTTGACTAAATATGGAGCAATCATTAATTTCATCTATCAACACATCATCTACAGCTTTAAAATTCCCCAAAAACTTATTATGGACAACAAAAATTCCTGTAAAAACTAAGACCTTAAGAAAATATGTGATGCTTTAAACATCCAACTCAACCTTTCTTCTTCATACTACCCTCAAGCCAATGGCCAAGCCGAGGCTAGTAACAAAACCCTTCATAATATCCTTGCTAAAATTGTTGACCAAGTAGGGCAGAATTGGAATCTCCAGCTTCCTTTTTCCCTTTGGGCCTACTGAACTAGTATTTACACTTCCACAGGTGCTATTCCTTTCTCCCTTGTTTACGGTTCTAAATCTGACCTTCACCTTGAAGTTTAAATTCAATCTTTGTGCATATCCCTTCGATACTTCATCTCTGATGAATACTATCGCTAAGATCGTCTAACACATCTTGAATTTTTGGATGAATGTTGCATCCTCGCCCTTGAACACCATTATGTGTACAAATAACACATCAAGCATGCTTACAATAAGCACCTCAAATAACGTGACTTTAATTTTTGGTTACCTCATCCTCAAAGGGAATTTGAATTTAACTACTCTGGAAAGGAGAAAACGTGGAAATTTTTCCCCCAGATGGATCAAACCATACATTATCACGCACAAGTATGGGTCAGGAGCCTATCATTTAGCCTCCCTTGATGGTAAACCAAAAGTGGAACCACTTAACGTGTTACACTTGTGACCATTCTATTGTTTTCATATCTACCAATGTGCCCTTAGTCATTCCTCCATTTTAGGCCTTTCCATTCCTCACCATAGTGATTTGGAATCATGTGGTCTTCTATCACTTCCTAGATGTGACCTTAAATATGGGCACCATGGATTTTCCCGTATCATATTCCTCCTGGATAGTTTATCCCCTTTGGTGATAATCCCATAATCACTACATTCATCTCCCTTTTGTTTTTCTATTGTAACCATATAAAGGGTCTAGGGGTGTTCCTTGTACATTCTTTATCCCCTCATAAGTGGTCTACCTCACTAGTTATCGCTCTCCCCCATGTAAAAATAAAAATTCAAGGATGCTCAAATGAAAATCAAAGTTATCAAAAATAGACTTATCCCTCGAAGGAAAGATGTTCATTAATGCAAAAAAGGAAAAAAATGATCAAAAGCATGAAATAAAAATTAAAAAATAGTCTAAAGAAGGAATAGGCCGATCCCTCGAAGGATGGCTATCATATATTATATCTTGTCATCCAAATTATGTAAAAAAAAAAGTAGACCATACCCTCGAAGGATGGCTACTCCTTATGACATTTGATGTATTCTTGCATTGATCAGACTTCCATTTCATTTAGCATCCTAAGAAATATTCCCACATTGATCAACTTTCTTCCAGTAGACTTCCCACATTGATCAATTTTCTCTTTCCACTTCCCCAAGTTGGGGCATATTTTTAGGGAATGCCACTTTTGGAGAACCCTCGTTCCTTGTAAAAGTTACATATGAAACCCCTTTTGTCATGAAAACATTAGGTCTATGAGATATTTCCATCCATATTCCCTCATAATCTTTAAGATGACTAACCATCGTTAATTTTTTTTCTAGCATCTACTTTGGTCACATTTGTATTGTGTTACCATGCTCCTTTCTTATTTACCTCTAATATGGTTGGAGAAATGTTTTTTTCTCTCACGCTTCTTGACATGATGTAGTCTCATTTGTACCTATAAGTTGTCATTCTTACATTTACATCTTATCTACTTTTCACCTTTCTTTACAGTCAAAAGTCCCATTGTGGCTATTGATATCATCCCTCTTTCGGGCATACTTCCTTCAAATTCCACCGTTGTGGCCATTTTTCCTTTAGGGAATTTTCTTTCCAATCTCAAAGTCCACTTTGGTACCCATACTTTTCCTTTGAGCATTTTACCTTAAAAATATCTAATTTACGCATAACATCTATTTGGTGTCTATATCGCTTCCCCTTTTGGGGCATATTTTTCACCCTTTTTGCCTTTATGACCATACTTTCCCCTCTTAGGGCATATTATCTCATCATTTTCCAACTTGGCCTTTTCGTGTCCCATTGGGCACCTTGTTTTTTCATCCTCATTCTTAGTGAATGCATTACCTTTTCATTTGATTCCTCGAGTATGAAGGATTTCGCATATAGTTGTGCATATTTTGATGACTTTCCCATGACTCATTGGTAATTTCAACTTGTTTCCATTTTACAATGGTTTCCACCCACTCACAGGCCCATACAAAATTATTATCTGTCTCTGTTGAGAGCACAATTGTCCCGTATCGATGTCATATTGGAGTCACTGCCATATTTTTTCCATCTTCATTACAATTATTTTTGCCTAGGGCATATTTCCTTGTTTATTATTTTACCCATCCTTTCCCACCCACCCTTTTCCATCTACCTTTTTCAAACGCGCCATTGATTCCCTACGAATTCATCGACTTTCCGTTTGAGGGGGAGATTATCATTAATACTTCTCATCTAACCCTTTTCATTTTTGTCTCGTGGTTCACTTTCACAAACCATTCAACAAAAGGGGGCAAAATGTAGACACCTAAAATCAATATTTAACCCTCTTCTTACTTGCGTACGCGTACTAATTTTAGATCCATTTCATCCCTTCCTAATTTAATTAAAATGCCCTTCATCTATTAATATTTATTAATTGGCATTAATTAATTCCTTCATATTTATTAATTAGCATTTAATAACAACTTACCCTAACCAATGTTCTATTCTTCACTCCTATGCTTTTCTATCCATCCCTATCCTCCACCTCATCCATATCTCATCTCAAAATAACTTAATCCCGCTTAAATGATTTACATCATATCCCCAATCCCTTAAATTGGATAAATCCTGCCTTAAAACAAAAAAAATCCCAAGAGGGAAAATTTCCCGATGGTCAGCGGCAACCCAACCCAGTCTTCGTCAACCCTATAAGTAAGTTGATTTCTTTCCATTCTCCATCAGATGCAAGATAATCCCCAAGCAATCAAGCAATCAATTCAAGTTGCTTTGTGACTAGAGAACTCTTAGAGCTTCCCGCAACAACCACAGAGTATCTTAGGTATTATTTAATGAGTTTGTGTCCCTAAAAATCCCCTTTGTGAGCTTATCATAGCTTATATAGTGCTTCTTATCAAGTTTACTATCATGTTGTCTTTGTATTCTTATAGCTAAGATTTTACACGTCTAGGGAAGCATTCGGCCATCAATCAACAAACTCTAGTTATAGTATTAGTGCTTGTAGGTTTCCATATTCATCCATTTCTTCTCAGCTTCATCCCATCTCTACTATAGTTTATTTTGACCACCGTCGATCTGCCCTAACATTGCTGAATTATTTTCCCCAGAGCCTTCTACAGTGCATCCAAATACCCCCCTGAACCTCTCAAATCAATAAATTTTCCTTCCTATCTTTCTTGCATTCAATCAAAAATTCTTGCCCCCTGGTCACCATCAACTAGGACCCTAGCTTACCTTCTAATCCCTCTTCCTGATATTTTTTGTTATCCTCTTGGTTTCTATCCTTATAGACCTTTTCTATAGGTAGATTTTGGCATACTCAGGCCTCTGTAGTTTCCAGATTACTCTCAGATCTTATAGGGTTTACATATTTTGTTCTTATTCCGGATCTTCCATCACAGGTCATCGTCGACCTTTTCTTGCAAATTCTAGGTTGTCATTAACCCAGACCAGGAACATTTCATCTTCATTTATTTTTATCATAACTACATAAAATCAATTCAATTTATTTTTAGATTCTTTAATTCCCTCAGATTCTGCATATTTTAGTTTATTGGTTATTTATATCAATCTTATTTGAAATATGAGGGTTAACATCCACTGAGGAAGCTCATGCTTCTTGAATATTTTTAGTCGAGAAGCCCCCGCCCCCATCCTTCAGTTTTACAAGTTTTGTCACAACAAATTTCCTTCATTCAGCACCCGTATCAGATACCACATCCAAGGTAACTTCAACCCTCTATCGTTTCCAAGGTTATTTTATATTCTCTTACATTATATTATCAACTTGACTTAGGAGTGAGAAAAATTAGGTAATCACCTTGTCATGTATGCAAAAGCCTTTTGGTGCTACGATGAGCCTTTTCACGTATGCGCATGATTTTTAACACCCGTGTGCTCATTTTCACAAATGTGCAAGCCTAACCCTTCACCTAAAACATAGTGTAACATCCATGCAACCATTTGAATGGTATCGTAGGCCCTTCACATTATCGTGCACATTTTAACACTACCACACTCAGAGGCTTGTGCATACATTAAAACGTCATTTTTCTTTGCTCTAAAATTAATTAAATGAACTTAAAAAGTAAAAAAAAATGTACATACCAAGGGAATGCCTATGGCTAGCCTCCGGTATTCTCGAATGTGATCTAAACTATGTCTATGCCCCACATTAAATGTCATCTCTCTCATATGTCAGAGTAAAATCACTCTCAAAAGTGGTAAAGGTCAATAAAAAATAGCTCGTCGTGATGGATTTTACCCCTCCTTGCCTGCTATTTATAGCCATTTTTCCCTAAATTGTTATTTTTCTCACCTCCAAGGGGCTAGATGACCACCTTGATTCTTCTATATTCTTATAGCACTCGTCGTGATGGTTATTTTTATTAAATAGTCAGTTTTGGCCCGTTTTTGCTACGTTAGGGCATGTATTTGCTTCTCAACGACCCTTTCTACTACCTAGGGCATATTTTTTCTTTCCAGCATTTGTGGTAATGTTCATGTAAATTTTCATTCTTCCATATCATTTTCTTCTTAAAATTTACAAAAATCTAAAAATAATTGGTAAAATTTTGAAAAATCCAAAAAAATTGTAAAAATTTATAAAAATCCAAAAAAAAATTCAATTTTTTTCAAAAATTTGTAAAAGACATGAAAGAAGTTGAATCCTGTATCAGACACATTTTACTCAAACATATAATTTTACCCTACAAAATATCTATCTTAGGTTTTCACTTTTCTCGCACAATGACTTGCGAATCATCTGAATTTTACCTCCATTAACAAAGTTGGTTTTCTTACTATGTATGTACTCCCTTGTAACAATGAGTTGCTTAGTAATTTTTCAAAGTGCATGATTGCTTTTTCATAGGACCCATGCATCCTCTATTTTTTCACCTCATATGTATCCTTGTTTGGGGTGTCAGTTTTAACCCTTGTCATTAACTCAAACATTCGGGAACTGAAGCTTGATAGAAAAAACATTATTGTAACTATCGTGAATGTTGTTTGTTTAAGTATGTGTTTGTACATGTTTCCCTTTCAGGTTACCTTATTTATTTTCTCGTATTTCATTATGTTATTTATGTTGCATGGATTTAGCATTTTAGTAATGAACAAATGTTAGTATGATATATTTTCATGTTATTTTACACTTTTGTTGTATGCGTATATTTTAATAAGAGACAATGATGTAGATCATATGAGAAAAGTTATGAAATATAATTTGTGTATTGACATCAGTTGGATGAAAACTCTATCTCCATTCTCTTTCTTCATTTTTCATTTCTTATCATTTTCTCTTATCACACTTTTTCTTCCAAAAAAACACTTGGGGCAATAGGAATTATATTTATCCTCCCCTACCCCACCTTTATCTTCTTCTATCCACTTCCTTCATATTTTTCGATTCGCCGATCAGACCTCTTCTATCAACCTCATCGATACTCGAGGGGGCATCCTTCATTTTATTATTTTGCTTCTATCCTTCTAAAATTTACTTGTCTATAATTATCTACTTATCGTTGAAGCAACGTGTCACTTACGCCACCCAAAATAGGGGTAAATGTAAACACCTAAAATCCACTTACGTACATTTTAATTACTAAAATTTTACTAATTATCCTCTTTCCTAGTCATTTCCATTAGTAACTAGTCACTTTTCCACTAATTAGCTAATGTTTCACTCTATCTTTGGTCTATTAATTAATTACATTTCATTAATTAAATAGCCTTCCTATCACATTCTGGATGCCAATTAACGACACTTTTGTTAGTTATAATCCACTTTTAATTGATTAATTAACCATTACTGAGTTAATTAAGCACCTATAAAAAAAGCATTTAATCAATAAACCCATTTTATATGGTTAAATTCCCCCCTTCACATCCTTTGAATCATATCAGACCATTTTCCTAATCGCTTTCATATAGCCTAAGAAAGCTTATTCTAGCCTAGTTAATTAATCCTAGTTGATTAATTAAATCACCCGTGACTCCTATGAGTTGCTAATTACTAATTAATTCTTATAAACAATCTTATTGACCTAAGCTTCCATAAATTTACTCTTTATCCTTTATCCCACATTCACTAATTTGATATCAATCTTCACTCCCAAATTGGAAAGCTATATAGGACCAAGAATCATTCCTCTCAACACTACACCATCACTTTTGCTAGTGATTAATATAAGCAACATTTGATTTCGAACCTGTTCTCCAATTGATTCTTGATTAGTTTTTTGATATTTGCATCCATTTCTCATTTAATTTGATTAGTAAATGGGAAGATCCAAACAATGTCCTTTGTAGCCATTTTTAGTGAGATTTTTTCCTCAACTCTTAACTGAAACAACTTTTCAATTTGATTGCTTATGATCTTCACAGGTTCATAGTTTTAAAGGAAGTCATAAATTTTAGTAGGAATTAATCATAGTTAGATGATTTATTTCATATTATATTTCCATTAAGATCTAATCTTGATGTTTTTATTTTCACCAACACAAATGTATGCAATGTAAAATATTATTGATACTTAGATAATGAGTTTAGGGACCTCTTATTCACCTTCACAAACTTTTAGAATCTCAAACACCTTCATTATCTCCATACAAGACTAATTTTGACAAGGTCTTGATGGATTTTCATACCCAAAACAATAATCCTCACAAAATGAGGTATAAATTCATTCAAACACCTATACATGGCCCATATTATACCTTTTTGGAAATATCTTGAGTTTTTTAATATTTTAATCTCACCAACAAGCTTCATTTTAAATTTTCATCATGATAATCAATATGCATGTATTTTCTGAGACAAACTTTGACTGTGTTTCAGACCACGAATTACTAGTCTTGTTTTTGAAGATAGTACCAACATTCAAAATCATACTTCATGAAATATAATTCTTGGACATAATCATAGGGTTTCTATCCTTAAATTTCAAGAACTGTGGATGGTGGGTTATGTGGAGAAAATGATGCAATAAAGTGCATTTCACATTTTTTATACCTTCTTGACAAACCTAAAAGGGTATTTTGGCCATTTAACTTGATATAATTTCAAATTTATGGACAAATCCAAATCATGGGATCAAAAATATTGATATTTGAAATATATCAACTGTAAAGGCTCACAAATTAAGTCAAAAACTTGGACACTTGCATCATGTCCATTATATTCAACTTGGCTAGTTTTACTCCTTTTATAGCCCTTAAGGAATAGGCTTTCCTTGGTTGACCTATTTCACAAAATTTATGCAAAGAACCATGTGAATCTATCCATGTATTAGGGACACATCCTAAGATTTCTCCCACATCATAATTTTCACCATGAAACCTTCATCACATGATTGTACATGTAAATTTATTCAAAATAAGAATAGTTCATTGCCTTACTAGTTGACCTGGAGAATGAGACCACCACAAAAATTAGTCTTCTACTATTCATATATGCCATAAATCATGACCTAAAGATTATTTTAAATTCCCAAATCAAATTCTCAAGATATTTCATAACCTAACTGCCTTCAGTTCTTATCCATCACTTTCTCATGAGGGTTTTAGGAGGGTTTACCAACCTCCTTAACTTGTCAAACTAAATGAATCATAAATGACGGGATATCATTATATTCAATCATTCTTGAAAATTTATCTAGTGTCAATTCCCCAACATTGATGAAGATATTGGACCACCATACAAAATTTTAACATTCCAATGAGCAAATCAAGACAAATTCAACCCTTAAGCTAGAAATGGTCATTTCAAGAGCATGTTTGCACTAAAACTTCATTTTCTTGATTTTCCCTTGGAATTTTCACCTAAATGATTGCACAAGAAAAACTAGGATAATTATTCCTTCACATGTCCCAAGACTTATTCTTATGCACTTTCTTGAAACTCATCAACCACCATGGTTTGTGCATGTATATAATAGCTTGTTCTCAAATAATGATCTTCTAAAAGACCTTAAACATGAGCATTAGTCAACGCTTTATAAAAAATTAATTATTGACATATATTCCATTAATTTACATCATCTATACACCATCCAATACATGTCCCTATCTTTATTACTATTTAATTTTCTTTTTGCATAATCCATGATATTTCCCTAGGTCTCTAAATTAGTTATAATTGAAACATGATTCACCTCATAATTCATGAACATTAAAAATTTTCATCATGTACATGTATTTTCCTACCTTGATTAATCACACTTAATCCAAGATATAATTCCTCTTTCTCTCCTTCATCCTAATTTTTCATTGATGATATTATTCATCAATGACAACTCAATATGCACATGTCAATAATCTCCCCCTTTTTCATTGATGAAAAACTCTTGGTTCTTCTCCCTCTTTTTGCATTAATGAAAAATTTCATAATTTTATCTTACGATCTCCATATTAATCAAATTATTTAGACCTCTTCTTGATTGGAAATATTAATAAAACTCATCAGTTTAAGCTCACAAACTTGTTTCTCCTTTCTTGGCTTTATTTTTGGCATTATAACATTAATTAAGCAATGTAGTTCCTACTGAATAGATGCATATTTACATGCCAAAAATCATTTTTATTACAAAAACAGTTATTGTAATCTTTATTCCATTTATCTCAGTTGATCACCAATTCAAAATATTATTTCGATCATATACAAGTTGTTATCTCAAATTTAGGCACTTAGGTCCCTGAAGCATTGGGTACTTTTAGTACATTTTTTATCAAACTTTTTCAAGCCATAAAGGTTCACATATCACTTGAAATTATTCTTTATCACTACCCTTGGGTACATTTTACCATTTTATAACTATTTAAGAAGTAATTAGACCTCATACCTTGAGTTTATGTCATCGTAGATGGTTCAACACTTTCACCTCTTCCCTGAGTTGCTCTTTCAGTGTTTATAATCTTTATTGGGTCATATCAGTGACTTTCTTGATTATGATCTGTTATCCCCTTGTCAACATGTTTTCTCACATCAAAACCTCTTCTATCCTTCTTGAAAATATCACTTGTTTTATCATGCACACATCCCTCATATAATACCAATAAAGCATTAGAATTTACAATTTCAACTTTGTACAAATACCTTCATTCAAGATTCACAACCTTGCTTAAGTAGCCATATCTTGCTCAAAACAATAAAATACATGAAGACACTAAATCAAAGATCAAATTTACTTTACATGCATAAATGCATCTAAAAACATGAATAATCCACTTAAGATGTTTCATCAACTCATTTTTAGCACTTTTCTTTATGTTACCGGTCATATGTGGAAATACGCAATTTTAATGATCTATTTAACATAATTTTGAAATATTCCCGGTCATGGGTAGATTATAATTCGTGTAATATTTTTAGAATACATCGATTAAGCCTCATTAACATATATAAAATTTCATGCTCAGTCTTAATTATTCACCAATAAAATGTTATTCACTAAATATTTTAGATGTTGTTTTCTAATCAACTTCACCTCCAAGAGGTACACATCTTGAAACTGGGAGAATTCTACAAATAACCAATTAAACTATGGAGATAAAATTTAGATACCAAATAATTTAATCTAACAAGTGAACACTAATTTTCTTTTTAACCAATTAAAATAATAAAATTTAATTTCTAAATAAAAGTTTGGCATATGCAATTTCTGAATTCCAATGTAGCCGCTAAACTACTTTAATTCAAGGGATTCAATGAATGGTCAATAGAAGAGTTTATGGTTCCTCCGCGCCCACAAAATGTAAACAATACAACTTATGTATTTGAATTATATTCCAAACATTACAGTTTGCAAAGAGACCAAAAAAATATGAAGAAAGATGAGATTCTTGGTCAATTGGAAAAAAGGTACAAATAATCCATTTCTTGATCACATTATCTTGTTTCCAAACATGGTGACACTTGACCTTGACTAAATTGTTTTCTGTGATGATCTTAAATTCAAATTTGTCTCTGATGATCTTTCAACAATTTTGTTTAATGTAGGTTGTCCATTTAAGTTTGCCTTTCAAAATTCTATCACCTCCATCTCAACAAGCTTGGGTTGTTTAGTAAGGTTTCAAGGGACTTCGACTTTTAATACATTTGGTATTTTATTCTTTGATCTTATTTGGTTACTAGAATATCAACCTACTATTCCTGTAGCTATTATGTAGCATGATATTTCCATGTATATCAACCGTTCATTTTTTATTGTAATTGATGTTGTGAAAATTTTGTTCTTTGTTGATCTAAAAAATAATATTATATATTTATGAGTTTTAAATTAAAAAAATACTTGATATAAAAAGATTAGAGCTGGCACATTCTTTATTTATTGATTAAATATACTCATTATTTATTATATTTATGTATATAAAATAAAGTGGACTTAGTCAATACTGAACATGTTAATTTTATACATAAAAGTTTAAATATATTATATTTTAATTGTATTATTTTTAACAAGTCTACTCAAAAGTTCATTCGTTGAGGTTTGAGTATGCATTTCAATGCGGTCAAAATGAATAGAAAAGAAGGCCCAAATGACTCAAAGTCCTATCGTGCTCACCAAAATATATGCCTAGATTTGGTCACATACAAGATGTGTCTAGTCGATAGAAAAAATTCTAAACAAGATTTCAATGCTACTAAATAAATGAGCTTAAGTTGCTATTGAAAAGAGAAGGATAATCATGGATTCTTTTAATGAATAAAATGGGTAAACTTCTTGATCTGAATCTATACCATGCACACAAACACACTAAAAGAAAATGTTAGTTATTTTTTGTGGTTAAGGGTTACCTGCGAAGGATCATATCCCTAACCATTTAAGGAGTACTTAAAAGAAATTTTATTACAAAAAAAATGACAAAAAAATGCATAAAGCATGAATGGTATACCTGACTCGGTCGCATTAACCAGTCGTGGGTGCAATTCAAAGGAATGATAAGAATATTACATTCCAAGTCGTGATCTCAGATGATAATAGCACACCACATTAGATTTGCCAAAATAAAGAGCTAAAATACCATATATGGAAATCCATCATAATCCATAATGCTCAATACATTACAATGCAATGACTTGAATTATTCAATAAGAAAGATGTACATATAGGAGGAGGGAAGTGCAACTACTACCTAAATCAGTGGTGAAGAACTCCCACTAACTGATACTGGTAGTTAAGTTAACTCTAAAAGACTAGTAAGCTAACTCCACATAACTAAGAAGCTAACTCAACACAACTAGTAAGCTAACTCCACACAACTAGTACACCTAAGCAAGCTAACCCAACAAGTGTAGGGATAACACAAGTGTAAGAATTATCCTAATAAATAAATAAAAGGATAAATAATGTCTTTTATCACCATTTTGTGGGGTCATAAATATTTTTTAGTTGTTTTTGTGGGATTATTTAATTTTTTTTTAATAAGATTATTGTGTTTTATGAAATTTTTGGTATTTTTGAATAGGAGACCTTATAGGCAAGGTGCATTTTATAGTAACATTTTTCAAATTTTTGGGGCTACGTGTTACAACATGTAGGATGTAGCATAACAATTGAAGATGAGATAGTGGTCATCTATGACAATTATTGTTACAATTAATCCCATTTTCATTGTGGGATTAAATGGTATAAAACAGGATTGATAGAAATAAAACTCACAAATGCAATTGATGGGTCACTTTAGACGAAGTCTTTCTCCTTCTGCGCTTGAAAGGAACGATAAGAATATTGTTCCAAGCCATGAAGATCTCAGATGATAATAGCACACCACATTAGATTTGTAAAACTAGAAGAGCTAAAATACCATATATGGAAATCCATCATAATCCATAATGCTCAATACATTACAATACAATGACTTGAATTACTCAATAAGAAAGATGTACATATAGGAGGAGGGAAGTACAACTACTACCTAAATCAGTGGTGAAGAACTCCCACTAACTGATATTGGTAGTTAAGTTAACTCCAGAAGACTAGTAAGCTAACTCCACATAACTGAGAAGCTAACTCAACACAACTAGTAAGCTAACTCCACACAACTAGTACACCTAAGAAAGCTAACCCAACAAGTGTAGGGATAACACAAGTGTAATAATTATCCTAATAAATAAATAAAAGGATAAATAATAACCTACACTAACACCCTCTCGTAAGCATAGCTTAGGTGGGTGAAAAAGAAGGTGGGTCTCGGCAACAAGGCCTGATGAGGTACCCACGTACAATAACTGGGAAAATTGGACACCGCAAGGTACCCAAAACCAGTAATAACAAAGTAGAGAGAGAAAAATCCCACTGCAAGATATCCTAAGAAGCTCGGCTCCAAAAACTCGTACAATGTTGAAGAAGTTTGGTGTGCACTGTGGTTTGAATCCACTGCTTGATCATAGAACTCAAAAACAACTGACACTGGGCTTCACCAAAATAGCTCCATGCAAGGAGACTGTCAATGGAGTGATGTTGAAAGTGCAAAAAAAAACACCAAACATAATTTGATCAATTTCTACAAATAGGTGTGCCACGATCCAAGAACAACCAAGGCAACAAGGCAAGGACACGAGATCCAAATAAATAGGAGTGTCACGATCTAAGAAAAGCCAAGGTAACAAGGCAAGGACACAAAATCTAAAGAAGCAAGATCAACTGCTACAAATAGGTGTGTCACGATCTAAGAAAAATAACCACGACAACAAGGCAAGGACACAGAGAAACAAATAAATAGGAGTGCCACACGATCCAAGAAAATCAAGGTAACAAGGCAAGGACACGAAACCCAAAGAAACAATATCAACACATAACAAGGCAAGGACATGAAACCCAAAGAATCAGTATCAACACCACACCCTCCCATACTATTGAATGGGTAGAGTGACACCACAATATCTGTATGAGTTTCCAAAATCAACTACTCGAACACTGACAAACTAACACTGGGCTTCACCAGAATAGCTCCCCCACAAGAGAGACTGTCAACATGCAAAAAAAAGTGTCAAAAATATAGATCCAAAATATCTCAACAAACAAGAGAGATATAAATGTATACACCCATAGATACAAGAATGCAACACCCAAAATTTTAGGACGTCGGGCTCAACTGAAATTACGTCCACAAGTGATTACAACACCCTCCCAAATTTGGCACTTTATAATTGAGTGCATGTAAATATTACAATGAGTAAAAGTACCTTTTACATTTGAAATATGTGTATAAAAATTTCACCAATGCGTAGATCTCAAAAAATACACAATTTCAAAAAAAGATCACCTTAATCTGAGCTATGGATCAAAAGTTATGAGCTCTAGAAGGTTTTTCTATTAAAATAATATTTTAATGTTGATGTTTTTTTAAAAGGTACACGTGACACCCAAATGTCCAAAGGGTAAAAGAGTGCATCCACATGATACAGGCTTGTGACCAAAGGATAAAAGCATGTGCCCAAAACCTAAATGTCCAGAGGGTAAATCATTACATCTGGAGGGTACACGTTTATATCCAATGGATAAAAGAATGCACCTAGAAGGTACAGATTCGTGTCTAGTGGATAAAAGACTATATCCAAAACAAAAATATCCAGAGGGTAAAAGAATGCATCCTAGAAGGTACATGCTTATATCCAATGGATAAAAGAATGCACCGAGAGGGTACAAATCTGTGTCTAGTGGATAAAAGAATGCATCCAAAACAGTCAGAGGGTAAAAGAATGCATCCAGAATGTACATGCTTATATCCAATGGATAAAAGAATGCACCGATAGGGTACAAATATGCGTCTAGTGGATAAAATACTACATCCAAAACAAAAATATCCAGAGGGTAAAAGAATGCATCCAGAAGGTACACACTTATATCCAATGGATAAAAGAATGCACCGAGAGGGTACATATCTACGTCCAGTGGATAAAAGACTACATCCAAAACAGAAATATCTAGAGGGTAAAAGAATGCATCTAGAAGGTACACACTTATATCCAATGGATAAAAGAATGCACCTAGAGGGTATAGAT
Organism: Taxus chinensis; assembly: GCA_019776745.2. Taxonomy (NCBI): domain Eukaryota; kingdom Viridiplantae; phylum Streptophyta; class Pinopsida; order Cupressales; family Taxaceae; genus Taxus; species Taxus chinensis. The sequence goes on from CM034157.1 coordinate 344,890,279, forward strand.
CTGCGTCCAGTGGATAAATACTGCATCCAAAATAGAAATATCCAAGAGGGTAAAAGAAATGCATCTAGAAGGTACATGCTTATATCTAATGGATAAAAGAATGCACCTTAGAGGGTACATGATCTTTGTCAGTGGATAAAAGAATGCCAAAACCCAGATTTGATTTGTCTCAAAACATGGTCGAGTTTACAGTTCAATTCTAGGGTTTTGACACCTTCCAAATCCAATGGCGCACTCTGTTTTGCATAAAAATGCATGTTACAGAAAAGTGCTAACAAATTATGAATACATGAAAATAATAAACCCTTGCTTGCAAAGAAAAACTTACAGATGGATGTCTACATCATCTATTGCTCTGATACCATGAAAGGAATGATAAGAAGATTGTTCCAAGCCATGATCTCAGATGATAATAGCACACCACATTATATTTTCAAAACAGAAGAGCTAAAATACCATATATGGAAATCCATCATAATCCATAATGCTCAATACATTACAATACAATGACTTGAATTACTCAATAAGAAATATGTACATATAGGAGGAGGGAAGTGCAACTACTACCTAAATCAATGGTGAAGAACTCCCACTAACTGATACTTGTAGTTAAGTTAACTCTAGAAGACTAGTAAGCTAACTCCACATAACTGAGAAGCTAACTCAACACAACTAGTAAGCTAACTCCACACAACTAGTACACCTAAGCAAGCTAACCCAACAAGTGTAGGGATAACACAAGTGTAAGAATTATCCTAATAAATAAATAAAAGGATAAATAATAACCTACACTTATCTCTTCATAAGACTAGATGCGCTTAAAGATCATATAGATTCAAGATTTTCATTGATCCTATCAGAGCATTCATTATTCTTCATGATGGATTATGCCTTTGACACTGTATAAAACACATATATAACTAATAGCCTCTGCACTTTATTCTCATTTGATAATCATACAACTTTGACATCTCATGTATAAACCTCAATGATCCAATAATACTTCTGAGTGACCTCATAATCTCATGAAGCTATGTACATAAACCACTCGTTATTTTCTTAGCTTTGTCTTAAATTCTCAAAGCTTAGACAATTTTAATTCTTCATTAGACCTTGATGAATTTTTTAGTACACTCAACTTTCTCACTAACATCTTGAGAATATTAGCTTCATCCTCCATTTATGAACTATATCTTTACATATCAAACTCAGAGCATCTACATCTCATTCTAATTTGATTAGAAGAAACTTGATGCATGTTTCTTAACTTGTCAATTAGACTATAGGCTACTTCTTCTTGAGCATCACTGTAACCTTTGAACAATCATGACTAGTACATTTACACACACTATTCATAGCAAGGATAATCACTTAAGAATTCAAAATACCTATTGTATATATTGAGATACTTATACAGGGACTTAAACTCAAGACTATTTTTTGCAACCTCATAAATTATTTTGAAGGTATTTTAGGATGGACAATATCTCAGTCACTACTAAGGAAAACTACTATGACACAACTAGATCAGAGCATCTAGATGGGTGATATGATTGCAGACAACATACCAACTTTGACAATTATATATGGCAACATGGGCTTTGTGAATAAATATACGCAATTTTCTCTTCTCATATGAACAACTAGGACCTTTAAATACCTTACATAGATCAGACATGTAGATGAACTTTAAGAAAGAAGATAGATAGACATACCTTATAACTACTCACACATTTACATCATTTTGAAGACTTTGATCATCACATACTTATGGTAATACACCTTAAATAACACATAATGATTCCTTTATATTATGGATGGCTTCTCAAAGCCCAGCGAAGGCACACCATGCTTGATAGATCATTAAAAAATGTACATAGTCATCACAAGATATCAAAGACTCTATCTTATTTCTTTCTCCCTTTTATATATTTTTATTCTTCTTAAGTTTCCTTTAAGATATGATCACTCCAACTCCTATATCTCCATATTATTATTGAAGTCCTTTAAAGCATATATGATGCATGTCTCAATCACTTTCTCTCTCTTGGTTATGGCTAAAGGTTCTTCATGACTTGCATTAGGCTTGTCTTCTTTCTTCTCAAATTTATCATCAATTTTTTATGTCATGTTTGAGATAAGTTCTCATATGATTGTATTTGATTTCTTCTTATTTCTATAATTATAATATGTTTTATTCTTGTCCTGATTTTCTGTTTTAGACCTAGAGTCAGGTTTGACCTTGTATTTGTACTTACCATCTTTCTTTTCAGTGGTCGTCTCAAGCCTTTATGACTTAGACTCACCTTTAGGATTGGTTTTCATATTTAAAACATTCTTACCTTTCCCTTTGAATGCATGAAGCTTGATGATGTACGTATGATATTAATTCTGATAGCAATGCTTTGAAAAATATCCAAGTCCATGACAATTGTAACACACAACATAATTATTTCTTCTAGATTGATGTGAACTGAGATTCCACCCTATATTATAAGCCTTATTACTATAATAACTCCTATTAACATGTCTAACCTTGTTTTATTTATAACACAAAACTTAAGTCTTACATCTAGGGCCTTTATTTTTCCAAATTTGACTAGATGGTTCATATACGAAGTACTTGACAGTGCATCCCATTTCTCGACAATTGAAACAAGTGATATTCCTTGACTTCTCATCTCTAAAATACCTCAATGGATGGTCATATTTGAAAAAATTCCTACACTCCTTAGCTTTATGCCCAAAACCATTACAAGTATAGAAATAGACATTGAAATATATTTCATACCTTGATGCATTAGGTTTCCTAAATGAGTTAAACCTTCTTATGAATGTCTCCTTGGTGTCCTTCATGTATGATTTTTTGTTTTCTTGGACCATATATTTTTATCTTCAAACTTATGCATATGCTCTCCTTTGAAACCTAATACTTATCTCCTCACTTGTTTCTCTTTGGACTCCCCAAAATTTTATCAAAGAACTTTAGATCTCTTCTCCAACTTTCCATACATCTTCAACTTCCTAGTTTATTATTCTAATTCATATTTCAATTATCCCAATTCTTGTTCATACTATGATGAAATCATCTTATTCTTTGTCTTTTAGGTATTTTGACACATTCTCAACATGAGATTCCATCTCTTTGAGGGCTTGACCATGTTTAAATTCCATATAATTGATTTCCTTTTTCAATCCATCAATCAAGTTCTCAAAAATCTCAAACTTCCTTTCAAGAACTACTTCAGACAATTTACACATGCTTGTGCTTCAAGGATCTCCTCCAAGTTGTCAAAATTTTACCAAGAGGACCTATCTCTGATACCAATTGTTGGAAACACCAACACTAAGAGGGTAGGGGTGAATTAATGATTCTTTAAATTTTGTAACCAAATTCAAATCTCATTAGCCATTCAATCTTAACCACGAGGAAACAACATTGAATCATGAGAAAATAACAAGAAAGAACACATGAAGACCATATTTAATGTGGGAAACCCTTAAAGGGAGAAAACCCAGTGAAATCAATGCACTACTTAGAAAAATTTCCTATTAATATTATAGATATTTCCATTTTTTTAGCATCTAATCAATTTGAAGCACCTACTTTAAAATTTAGCCGAGCTTTTACTTGAATTTTAGCAAGCTCATACTTGCATGGAAGCAACAACTCCCAAGGATTTAGTCAAGCACTACTTAACCTTTTGCAAGATACAACATTACAAGGAAGAAAAACTCCCTATGTGCTAATAAACAATTTATAATTTTTACAATGTTTTGATCACTTTCATTTGGTTTTCTAACACAACAAGTTGTGATCACTTATCTAGCTCCTATTATGTCTCTTACATACCTCTTGATTCACCTCTTGTCTCCTCTTCTCAATCTGCTACAACTACAAAATTTAATGGCCTCTCTCATACACAAATTTTATCCCTCATTCACACATAAATGGACTCACCTTCATCTACTCTTCATCAACTCATTCATCTGCTCATAACTTAGTCTTCAAGTCACACACACTTGATCACATACTCAAGGATGATTCTCTCTTTTTCATGAACTCCTATTCTCTCTCAATATAGGCATGAAAAAATAATTTTCTTGCACAAAATATACATAATTATACTATAGGGTTACATGCTCTAGAACCTCTTCTCTTAAACTTACAAAACACTTCAAATTCTTACCTCTTTCAACTCGTACAAAAGGTCTTGTATGACATCATCCAAAAACTGCCAACATGCAATGATTACATATGTATGCATGTCAAGTTGCAGTATTGTCCTTATATAATATTTTCATGACACTATATAAATTATGAGGATTGGAAAAACACTCCTCAACTCACTCCATAACTAAAACAACTAATAATATACCCTTTCAAATCTGACATTGTCATTTGTAACTTACATCTTCCATTTTTGTCCTTCTCCAACATTGGAATCTTTGTCCTATAGCTAATGTAGCTCATGCCAAGTGTTTTCAACTTGTGTGCACATTCCAAGAGTCTTCTCATATCCTTATAAATCCTTTAAAACCTCTTCAAACTTCCATTTATTCCTCAAGACTACATTAGAGCTCATATGCTCAACTAGGTATGCATAGTCATGGCATCTTCAAGAAATAGTCATAAGAATGCTTCATCAACAAAATGTATGAATATTTCAAAACCTTATGATTCTTGGAATAATTCATATGTGATCTCTATATCACCTTCATTTACAAACTTGGAGTAGCTAAATCACCTTCAATCTCACCATGACATACTGATTTGGACAAGGTCTAAAAGGGTTTTCAAACACAGAAAACTAGTCCTCACAAAATGGGTTAGTTCACCCATAAAACACTTATTCATGGCACATATCATACCTTTCTGGAAATATCTTGACATTGTGCATATTTTAAACTTACCAGAAAGCTTCAGTTTCAAGGTTTTCATAATGGATATACATGTATTTTAGAGACTAATCAGATCTGGTTTTCAGGACCCATAAAAACCAATCTTTCTCAAGAATAATTCCAACACATTAAAACACACTTTCATCCCAAAACCAATACTTGGAACAAATTCAACTAGGGTCCTATAATTCAATTTAAAGTACTCACATGCAGGAGTTATGTGGAGAAAATCACACTTACACCTTGTTTCTCAGACCTACTTGACAAGCCTAAAGAGAGCAATTTTGGACATTGAAACTTGAACACCAAATCACCTTATTAGATCAAGTTATGAGCTTAAACATGTTTTATTGTAACTCTATCAACTATCCATTATTGTATTTTCACTTCAACAACATGTTTTTACATCATCATCCCTTCAATCCATCTTGGCTAGTTTTGGATCTTCTAGCCCTTAAGAGGTAGGTTGTCTTGGTTGATCTGTTTCACACAAATTTTGTAAAGAACTTACCTGAAATAACTTCATGGAAACTTGGGGCACCTCAAAATTTACTCCCACATCATACCTTTCACTTTTAACTCTTACATGCATGAATGTACCATCAATTTTCTTCAAAACAGAGGTATTTGAACACCTTATAAGCTGACCTGGAGAATGAGACCACCACCAAAAATGAAGTATGATTATTCTACATGATCAAACCATCACATCAAATTTACTAATAAATTTCATTACCTAACTCTTTAGTTCTTCTTCATCGCTTTAAAGGTAGGGTTTTAGGAGGGTTTGGAACCTCCTTAGCTTCTTAAAATTCATTCATAAAATATAGGTCATTGTTATAACTCATTCTTCTTGAAAAATTCTCTAGACTTAATGGCCCAACACTGATGAAGATCTTGGACCACCATGTACAAGTCTAACGTTCCAACATGAGCAACTCAAAATCGACCCTCGAGTGAGAAATGGTCATTTCAAGAGCTTATTAACACCAAAACTCACTTTTCTTGCTTTTCCTTTAGAATTTTGACCTGAAAATTTTTCCACAACACTAGGAAAACATCCTTCACATGTCCCAAGACTTATTTTAGTCTGCATTTTCTTGAAACACATCCACCACCATGGTTTGTGCATGTATACCTAGATTTTTCTCGAGAATAGGCTTCCACAAGATCTCAAACGTGCCTTTACCAGTCAATTCTTGACCTATGACACCATCCACATAATATTTACACCATAAATATACATGATCCATACTTTCACTACTCTTCCTTTTCTTTATTTTATCCATACTCCATGTTATCCTTGCACTACGTCTCTAAAATAGGCCTAATCGAGCTTGTTTCATCTCATAATCCATGAAACTACCTTGATTTCCTCATGTACCTGCCCTATCCTTCCTTGTCACACTCACTCCAAGCTTCCTCTTGCACTGCATCCTAATTTTTCATTAGTGATCATTTTTCATCAATGACAATCTAGCACATACATGCCAACATCGTGAATAAGTTTCATTCTCCTTCAATTTCAATTAGCATTTCAGATCCTATGACTTCTCTATCTTCAATGTTATCCCAACTGATAAGTAATATGAACTTTATGTCATACAAGGCTTCAAAAGAAGCCATTTCAGCAATGAGTGATATGTATTATTTTATGCAAACGTAACCAATAGAAGATATTATTCCCACTTGTATTGTTGATCCATACAATACAATTTTAGGATATCATCCAGAACATGATTTACCCTTTCATTTTTTCCATCGGTTTCTGGGTGGTAAGATGAATTAAAATTTAGTTTTGTTCCTAAGTCTTCATTAAGCATTTTCCAAAACCTGGAATTCATTATATCTATCTGATATTGTCAACTCTAGTATTCCATACAATATAAATCTTTCTTAAAAAAATATTTTTTCTAATACTCGTGAATCATCTTTTAGATTCCCAGGTACAAAATATTCCACTTTCGTAAGCTTATCCACAATAACCAGAATTACATCATGTTTATTTTTGTTAATGGACATTCCTCTGACAAAGTCTATGATAATTACTTTCCACTTATACTGTGGTACATTATGCGGATACAATAGCCCTTCTGGATGCAAATGTTCCACCTTAACCCTTTGGCATTCTAAGCAATGAGATACATAATTTGTTACACCTTTTTTCATTCCTTTCTAAAAGTTTTGTTTCTTTATGTTGGCTAACAATTTATTACTCCTGGATGACCTAAAAAAGGTGCATTGTGAAATTCCTTAAGCACTTTAGTTCTTAATTCATTCCCTAAAGGTACATATACTCTACTAAAATAACACAAAATTCCATACTATTCAAATTTGAAACCTTCATACCTCTTCTCACTAGGATTGTTCTCTAGTGCAGTGTTAACTTGCTGCTAATAAGGATTTGATTGAAGTTGTTCTCTAACTTCATCTTTGAATTGAGTTCTTAAAGTAACAATAACAAAAATATACTTCCTACAACTTACGAAATTTTCCACACAATTTTATTTTCCCTTAATATAACTTATATCAAAATCATATTGTGATAATAATTCTATCTACCTACTTGCTATCTTGCATTTAATTTCGGCTAAGAAAAGATGTATTTTAGACCCAAATGGTCTTTTTTTAAGTTAAAATATTTTCCTAACAAATAGTGTCTCCAAAATTTCATAGCGCATGGACAATAACATCAAGCTCTAAATCATGAGGGGCATAATTCTATTCATATAATTTTAGTTTTCTACTTTCAAATGCTATTACATGCTCATTCTGAAGGACTCATCCCAATCCTTCTCTAAAAACATTTGTTACTATTGTAAAATTTCCATTTGGATCTAGAATATTTAATATTGGAGCTGAAGTTAATTTTTCTTTTAATAATTTGAAGGATTCTTCACACTTATGATCCCAAAAAAATTTATTATTTTTCCTTTGAAAAGAAATTATTAGACCTACTACTTTAGAGAAATCCTTCACGACCTTCCTACAATAACCAGTTAGTCCCATAAGAATTATAACTTTGTGCACATATTTAGGATTTGGCCAATCTAGGATAGCCTTTATCTCTAAACTGATCAACTGAAATTCCTTCTTTACTAACTATGTGACCCAAATATTGTAGTTCTTTTTTGTAAACAATAAATTTAGACCACTTTCTATACAGTTTATTCTTCCTTCAAATATGCAAAACTGTTCTTAAATTCTTATCATGTCCCTTTATATATTTTGAATATATGAGTATTTCATTAAATAATACTAACAAAATTAATCTAATTATTTTTTGTAAAACATGGTATTAGTTAAATTGGTAAAGGCTGCAGGTGCATTAGTGAGTCTGAAAGGTAAAATCATGAACTCATAATGCTCCCATAACGTGTTCTAAAGGTTATTTTGTTGATGTATTCATCTTTAATTATAAATTAATGGTAACCAGATGCAGATTGAAATTTGAATAGATTTAATCACCCCTCATTTGATCAAAAATATCATCAATTCTAGGTGTAGTCACAAAATCACACACTTACTATTACAATTAATACCACCAAGTATGTTGTTTTACCTATATGGATCTTGCACACGAAACATATTCACTAATGGCTCATCCCCTAGTCCTATTGTCAGTTTAGTCAGTCATTTTCATTGATTTTCTTACAAAATAGTTAGTTAGTACATTATGGTCATCTCATAGGTGAGTATCACTTTGTCGTCAATTACTTAGTTTTCATCTCTAGTCTTTACATAGGACACCTCAGGGAGGGATTAGGGTGCCCATGGCCCTCCCAACCCTTATTTTTAGGTGCCCTAGTATATAGTGGCACTTGGGTCACATTTAGAGTTTTGAGGTTGGTCTTTATGGTTTTCCCTCCCATTCCCCTAGGTACCAGTTGGCATGTCAGGTCATTAGTGTTGAAATTTGAGCAAGACATACTTATATAAACACAACATACTTAGTACCTTATGGGAAAACTATTTCTACTAAGGGCTAGCTATATACTAAGGCAAGGGACTGCATTTGGGCACTATTTGCATCACACACATTGTATAGGACAGAGATGTATATTCTATTCCATCTACCATTTTTCATTCTATCTAGTTATTTCCCGATATCTCTATGTCATTGAGGCTAGGGAATCCTAGGCACATCATCGCACACAAAAAACACACAGAACTACATTGGGTATGAGATGTACTCCATTAATTAGTTGTAAGTCCACCATTATGGTTGCTAAGGATAGTCTGACCCCTTCATATGCATCTTTCCTTTTTTTAGGGGTTTGATGCGTTGTATGGGGTTTTACAAGTGATTATTCATTATAGGTTTATGACATCATCAGCGAAGCTAGTACGACATCCATGCGACAAAAGGTGAGTCATTGCAAAGATCTAACGACCCTTCCAAACTTAGGTTTTAAGTTGTTCTGTAGACCACGATGCCCATACTACAGACTAGGGTGCCCATAGGAGCCCTAATCCTTCCCCATAGGAGCCCTAATCCTTCCTTAGGTGCCCTAATCTAGCCAAATTTTCTCCTGCTGCAACTTTTTGAGGTGTGTTTTGTTATCCTACTAGTGTCTGCTCATCATCTTGTTCAGTCCCAGATTACAGTGAGGTAAGTCATTTTCAAGTTAGTACCTTTCCCTTCTATTTCAATTATTTCACTTTATTTCAATATCAAATTAAATTAGTTAGCATTTATACTTTATTTACATCAATTATTGCATTGATGTACTATTTAGATTAACTTCTAAAAATCATATTTTATGTTAATCACTAGGCAAGGGATATCTGTTTTTAATTGTTACCCTTGTTTAACATTCAGTAATCAATGCACAGTCTTAAAGATCTATCCTTCTTCTTTATGAAGATTACCGATGCTCCCCAAGGTGATACACTTGGGTGGATCAATCCTTTGGACAAAAACTTGTGCAGTTGATATTTCGACTCAACTAATTCAGTTGTAGTCATTCTATAGGATTATTTTGACAGTGGATCAGTTCCTTGTTTGGGGTCTATGAAAAAGTTAAAATCTCATCTTGGTTATAAACAAGGTAGTTTTTTAATAAAAATATCCTTAAATTAATTTAAAAGAGGGAAATGTTTTATTTTTTTCTCATTTTCTTTAGTGCAATCTATTATTTTTACTGCATAAAACATGCAACTTTTATTCCTAGCCATTTTTAGCTGTATGGAAGATATTTTTATTATTAGAAAATCTCTTTTATACCTTGTATTATTGATGTTTTGTGTTGATCATCAAGGCATATTATTTTGTTTTCTTAGGCAATGTATGGATTCTTAGTGCTGAGACATCTAGTTCATGCCTATTAAAAAATTATAAGTCCTTAAAGGAGCTACAAAAAATGTCTATTTCTATAGTAAACTCTGGTAGTTCTAAAGTTGCTTCAAATAAACATTGTGCAACTTTATGGAAAACATTATTTAATGCTTATTTCACTAAATCTGGACATATTCCAGCAAATCTGGACTCTAGTATTTAAAGTATTGGAAGAAATCCATCTCTATTTTTACGTATATTGGATTCCATTTTTGTCTATAATGTATTCCATTAGTAGCAATATTGGATTCCAATATTTTCATTATTGGACTTATTCTAGTTCCAATTTAAGTATTATTAGATTCCAACCTCGCTATTATTGGATTCCAATATCGCTATTATTGGATCCCAATTTGGCTATTATTGGATTCTAATTTCACCTCTATCGTAATCAAATTTATAAATCTCAATTTTTGGATTTCAGTTTCACTATTTACATGATGAAAGTGCATGCTAGGTGAAATAAACCTAGCAGAGTCAAATTTACATTTTCCATGTAGCCACTAAGTTTACATTTTCCTTACGGCCGCTAAGTTACATTTTCCTTGTGGCCAATAAGTTACATAAGCCTTGCGGCCTCTAAGTTACATAAAAGGATGATAAGCCTAGCGATCACTATCTTACATAAGCATATAGGATGTTAACTTACATAAGCCTAGCGGTAACTATCTTACATAAGCGTATAGGTTGTTAACTTACATAAGCCTAGTGGCCACTAATTTACACAAGAGTAGATTTGTCTAGGTGAAATAATCCTAGCGGCTAGAAAGTTACACCAGCCTACCAGTAGCAAGTTTCATAAGCCTACCCACCGCTAAGCTACATAATCCTAGTGGCCGCTAAGTTACATAAGCCTAGGCACCACAAAGTTACATCAGCCCAGGGGTTAAATTTGACAGACACCTATGCCTGTCAAACAATTTTTAGATGATGGTAATTTTACAATATTGCCCTTTAAAAAATACAAAATAGTAGTTATTTAAATACTTCAAATTTATATTTATTTAATATTTTATGTATATTATATATTGATATAATTTTTATATAAATCTATATAAAAAATGATGGTGATATTGTAAATATGCAAGTTACGTGTGATAAAGTCAACTACTTTTATGCTTTTCCATTCTGTAAATCATAAAGAACAACAAAGAGTTAAGAATTACATTAAACAAGTTGTTTTGAAGAAATGGATTTGAAAATGTATTTCCATAGGCAATCAATTCCTTTGGGAAAATTACATTGAAAATTACATAAGCATTGATCCCTCGCAAGGGTATTAATTATTGTTCTTGAATTTGTGCAAGGTATTGTTGGATAGCTTCATGACCCTGATTCGGTATTTTAATTTGATCTCCTTTCCATATTTTTCTTGGACTCCATGCCCAGATGATGTTGTCTATATCAATATCTGATGTGTCCCTTGATTTTTGCCACCATTTCTTTTTCTTTAAGCATTCCTAGTACCTTTCTTTTTCTGTATTTCCTTTTCCTATGGGTTCCCACTAGCGTACCCTTATCTTTTGAGTGTTTGTGTGAACATCATGTATTATTTTTAGTTCTACCTTTCCCATCCATATAGGTACATTATCATCAGCTTGGTCTTACTAGTATCATCTTCTCAACATTCACATCCACTACTGGGTTGAATTCCTCTCGAGGTCTATCACAAATAGGCCCAACATATATATCCTTATTTGAAAGGACATTTTGACTATAGTAGCTATCCATGTCAAGATGTGGTGCACCCACTATCTGATCATACATTGTGCTATCCTAAATTATTTTTGGCCAAAAAAATCTCTCCTCGTCATGCTACAATTGACAAAGGGATTCTCTAGGGCACGTAGAACATTTTTCCAATATGCAATCTTTGGAACCCAGTATGCTTCTCCACCATCTGTTGAACTCTTTTCCCAGTGTGTGATGTATGCCTGAATGCCTCTCTGCATGTCTGCCATCTCTTTTAGTTCTTTGAAGGGTGCCAATGGAGGATCCCCTTCAGGAAAGAAAGGTTTCCCATCCACTATTTTCTAGATCTTAATTGAGTGTGACCATTCAGGAATCCATGATTGATGCTTTGAACTCCATGACAGGAATGTTGTTGATGACATGGAATTTAAACATCTTTGGTTTGTTGATACCCATGATCTTGTGGTTACCATCTAGCAGGTGTGGTTCCACAAAGGCCTTAAAGTCGTAGACTTCCTTGATAAGGTACAAAGTGAATGTGATGGAATCCTCTTGGCATGTTCTGTAAGTGTCCATTATTTGTGGCAAAGAGAATGTTTCCAATTTGCACAATGTTGTTGATAATCATCTGAATGTCCCATCTATGTCTTCATGTGTGTGACCCACTGGAAGGAAACTCACATACACTGTGTTGAAAACCCTTCTAGCTGTCAACATGGATGCAAATGCAAACAATGTGATTTTTGTTGTCACTTGCAACATTATCTAGTTGCAAGTAGAGAATTGGTGGTTTTTTTCTAAATGAACTTGAACATTTGCTTACAGTATTAGTTGTATGAGCACCCTCATTTTTCTTCTTGTATTCCTTGCACTTGTCATATGCATCATTTTGCAACAGTGCATCATGTAATGGGTGTTTTGATGTCCCACTACTATATAAAAAATCACCATACTGATCTGTAAGTGGTTCTTCTAGCTTCCGGATACATAGTGCCAATGATGTTATTGTGAAGTTTTCTCCTCACTCAACAAAAGGGAGACCAAAGTGCCTGAAACCGCATGTTTTGTGCCCATGTGTCAGCATACTAGTCAAGGTGACAGGGAGATTAATAACATTGCTTATTGATTTTTCTTTTCTTCCCATCCTTGGTATTCAGTTTTCATCTTGTCCATTTTTTCATGCACAATGCTCAAATAGCTATTAGGATTTTTGTGATTGCACTCTATGTGCATAGTAAGTTGCATGAAACTTTGAATGTAATCATTGTGCCATTTCTGGCATTGATCTATTTGTGCCAGTGTTTCTAGACATGAGGTGGTTGCACATTTGTTCTTAAGCTCTGTGCACTTGTCACATTTGGTGAAGAAGTTGTTCTTGGTGATTGAAACATGGGAGAAATGTTCTTGCCATATTTTTTGAGATTTGACTGTGACATTGGAGGAAGGTCCAACAGTGAAAGGCCCTCATTACACTTTTGTAGGTATGTAAGAAAAACTATAACATGCAGGAAAAAGTCTCATTGTTACTTTAGTACCATCTTGTCCCACTGAACGAGACATGTGTGGGGATATATCAGAATTCCTCTCCACCATTTTGGATATCAATGCAATAGTTGTGACAATGTTTGGCATTTGTTTTTGTTTTCCTGTATTTCCATTTACTGCCCTCCTCTCGCCATTAATCCAAGATTGTTTGTATCCTGTAATAGGTTCTTTTTGGGATTCCATGACATCTATACCATGCATTCTGACATACATCCCTTCCACATAACTTCAATTTATCTATAGTATGTTCTAAAGTTTGACCTTGATCACAACTGCTAGCATTTGTGGTGAATGTATTAAGTACAAAGTTTTTGATGGTAGGTTCATTCATACCTAGAGTTAAATTCCAACTGTGATTGAAAGCACTTAGAGATAGATTGGAGAGACATCCTTCCTTGCAGCAAGGTTTTTTCTCAACTTCAGACAAAAATTGTTCTCTTGTTTTTTCATCATTTTCCCTTGCCTTTGGTGTACTAGATGGAGTAGAATTTACCTTTTGGCATTTGCAGGCATTGTAAGGTATTTTTATCAAGTTTTCATTACTACTACATATGGAGGATTCATATGAATTTGGGTATACCAGTTGAGGAAATGGATCTTCAAATGCACTCCACATTTTTACCGAAAACTCTTCTGGAATTTATTTTAGCCTTACTTCCATAATGGAACCATCTTGATGGGCCAACTGGCTGGTAGGCCATTGGATGAGAGATCCTTATGATATGGAGCAACCCTTGCAAAAGGGATAATTAATTTATCAACATGCACCCCAAATGTATTGCCATCTAATTTTTTAAAGTGCACCATGTCTCCTTCACAGACATTTGTAATTGTTGCTTCTACAACAAATTTGTGTTCTTTTGAACAAAAATGTATCAACTTGGCAGTAACCCCCTTGAACTTCAAATTGAAGTCATTGTTTGATGTGGCGATTGTTTCTTGGAGTTCAGAATTTCCATTCACATGAAGTGCAGTTCTTGTTTCTAGATAAACTAGGTTTTTGATTGGCCAGGAAACTTCGTTGTTGCATTGTAGACTTGGATAACAATCATTTCATGTAGTTATAATATTCTCCACAAAAACACCAAACTGTGTGGGTCCCAACACTACTCCCGAAATCACATGTTGTTCTTGTACCAGGGATATAAACCCTTCAGCTATGTCACCTTATTTTTGAGCACACTTATGTTTTAGCACCATGTAGGTTGTAGAAAATTCATCCCTCTCTTTAGGAGTTGTGAAACAATGGCTATCACTGTTAGAATTCAAACCCTCATCCTCATTAAATGTATCCTCTGAGTCACTGCTCATGATGTTTTGAATGCCATCACCCCCACATGTGAAACTTTTGAAATCACATGCTTAATCATTTGCTTCCTTTCCCATGGGATAAAGTATCCCTTGTTTTCAATTTCTGCCAGGGTTTCACAATCATCAATTGTGTATGGAAGTCTCACTCTTCCATTGAATACAATACTTATTGTGACAATGAATAAGCTAGACCCCACATCTCTACAATGGAGTGTATCTTTGGATGGATAAACTAGTCCCTCCGCAACTTTCACACCTTTGGATAGTAAATCCACATGTGCTCCATCTTCAAAAATAGAGTTCATTTTCAACTGTATCCACAAATAAAAAGAGAAAATTAGTACTAAGGACACTTAAATATTTAACATTAGTATGGAGAATTGAAATCACAATGAGAAAATAAAAATATACATCTTATATGAACATCTTTAAAACCTCATTTAATCCAAATCTTTAAACATATAACAAATTGTATTACACCCTTAGATCCTGTTGTTATGTGTATAATTTTATCCATAAAACACATAGTGTAGGGGAAATGAGCCAATTATATAATTTTTATAATGCACACATTTTTTTACCCTTTTGTGCATTTAAATTTTTTTGAATGCACACATTTTATTTTGTTTCTAAGGGATTTAAAATAGATACTTTTTCAGTACAAAGAAAATTAATATTGGCCCTTGCTTGTGAATAAAATCACCTTTTTGGGACAGCTGATGTGTCACCTTTTTATTGGCTGATTTGTACATGTGACTTGATTTTACTTGTGTTATTGGCTACCTTTTTTCTAAATTTTTAGTATAAAAGTTATAAATGTTGACTTCAATTTTTACAACTAGTGGTACTATACTACACATTACCACTCACAGTCATTGGCTTATTCACAATCATTGGCTTCTTTCCCCTATGGCTTTCAAAAGTTGTATAGCCTAGTGGCCGCTATGACATAATTTTTTTTTACACATGCTAAAATTCAAATATTGACTAGAATGGGAGGCCAAAGTTGGTGATTGCACTTCAATGTGTGAGCGAGCACAATTCCAAGTTCAAAAACTCACACTTGGATGTGACAGTGATAGACTCATCGTAGTGTGAGAGTCATGGCCTCATACATCTATGAAGTGTGATTCCTCGCATGACAAAGTGTGATCCCTCACATGACGAAGTGAAGTTGATCCCTCTCACGTCAAAGTGTGATCCCTCGCACATGTCAAAGTGTGATCCCTCAACATTGAAAGTAGTAAGCATTTTCAAGATGAAGTGCGAGCATTCACACTTGGAATAGCGATCACTCACATATCGAAGGGAATATTTTCACCTACCATTCTAGTCAAAAATTGTCTAGCCTAGCGGCCTCTTGGACTTAAATTTAGGGCCATTAATATTGTGTCGAAGTAAATCGTTCATGTATATTTAATTCTCTAATTGTATAGCTATGTTTATTTTATGGTATAGAGTTCAAGTTTAGTCTTTATTTGATTAACGATGGTGGTATATGCTTTGATTCAATTATGTGTATTAATTGTTTCTAAGCTTTTTATATCTTATGTAATCTTTTAACAATATAAGTTTATTTTTAATAATTGTGTATAATATTGAGTAGAAGTAACCCATGCTAACGTAGTTTTTTATTAATAATTGTCAATATTAAAGACTTAATTTCAATTAAATATATGTATGTCAAATTTAAGTTTCAAACAATGTTGAATTTTAGTTTTCATACATTAAAAATTATGTTATAAAATTATTACCTTAATTCTTTACAATAACAATTACACTTTTTTGTAAGGTCAAATGTTACCTAATTAATATTGTGCTTCCCTAAACATTAAATGGCCATTAAACCTATATAATGTAAAATCTGCCACTTGAGAGTATTTTTTTATTTTTTCGTACTGCATTTAATGTTAAGTGGTACAATATTAAATTTTAATCCACACAAACTCTGTTAACGTTTGTATTTAATGCAATAAAATGGAAAATTGTATACTCATTTGAAGGTGACAACACCAAAACAAGGAGCACATATACAAATGGGGGAAGAACAGAGTTACAGAAAATTAAAAGAGGTAAAGCATTGTTATTTTATTTTGAAGAATTTCATTTTATACACCTATTTCACAATGATTGTAAATATTGCATTTGTTAGTGGGTAATTAACCAATTTTCAATGTTCTCCACATGTTTTGATTCTATGAATTTACATAGCACATGACCCCTTGTATATTTATTTTTAGAAAACAAAAAATGAAATTAAGTTTAGATAAAAGATTGAGTACGTAAATTGTTTCATTTGTGATTGTTTATAGTAACTAATAAATTTTCAGGACATGGAAATATCACCATTTTCCTTGTTTTCACGTTTGAATCCCAAGTTTTCAAATCAACTCCAAGGAACTCTGCAGACAATATGGTTTTTTCAACACAACTAAGAAACTACCATGTAAAGGACTTCTGCATGCAAAACTTAGATGGAAATAGTGTCTCAAATTTGCAAGAGAATACAAGTGGCACACAGAAATTGGGTCCTTGCATTCCACATTCACAAATCGATCTAAATTCTCCATATATTGTTGATGATGTTGATGATTCAAAATTAGAAGAAACATTTTCAATAACCCATGCATATGAAAGAGATAGAAATAATGAGGAGCTGATGAAAGAATACAAAGAAGAGTTGTGGTCAAAATCTGATGTGAAAACATTTATTTCAAAATATGAAGAGGTGTATGAACATTTAAACCATGGAAAACTTGACAAGAAACATTGGGATAATATAGCAGATGCTTTGAATCAAGTTTGTGGAAAAACATTCATTGGGATGCAATGCAAATACAAGATGAACAAGTTGAAGAAAACCCTCAAGAAGGAGAAACAATTGGAAAACACAACATTGGCAACACATTCAACATGGATTTTCTATGAAGATATGGATCACATTACACAAAAAACACACAAGGTTATTGGTTTTAATGGAAAAGAGAGGGTTAATATAACCACTATTACTTTTGAAAAAGATATGAAAGGGCAATCAGAAATCCCTTCTATCATTATTGAAATTTTGGAAGGAGCAAATCAAGAAACCCCTTTGAATAAAAATGGAATTAAGAGAAAAGATGTAAAAATAAAAAGAAACTCTTATGGAGATTTGAAAGAGGTAATAAAAAATAGCATGCATCTATTTAGTCAAACATTGAAATAAATTGAGCAGGGAAAGGCTTCAACTTGAGCGTGAAAGAATGGAACAAGAGAGAAAGCTAATGGAGAAAATATTGGATGTACAACTTCAAGTTGCAAGTCTTTTTACCCAGGTAAATTACAATTTTTTTAACCATATTAATATAGTATTGCATCATTCATTCCATTATAAAAGATGGTATACATTGTGTAAGAAAAAAAATCATGCATTGGAGTTAGCTAATACTTCTCTATTTTGCATTCTTCCTTTTTATTTCAGAACAATTCCAACAATCAACATCATGGGCACCACCAAGATCATTGACACACACATCAGACTATAATGAAGATATTGTTTGTGTAACAAAACAATTTAAAAATGATGTTGGTAAACATGTATATTTTTGTTGAGGATAATATGATAATTCAATATGTGAGACATCAATTGAACCACATATCATTGGTAGTATAGTCAAAGTATGGAATACTTATATACTCTCTATGTAATTTATAGATGATAATATTCACCAATGAGCATGGTGTTCTTTTGTTGATAATGTTGATAATATTGATAATATTTGTGTGTGGCATATATGGTTAATATTTTGAGTGCCATGACATAAACCAAACAATGTAAAGTTTTTGTAATTATTCGAAATATGATAATTCAATATCACCATTTGATAGACATCAATCAACCACATATCATTGGTAGTATAGTCAAAGTATGAATACTATATACGTGTACTTATATCAACTTCTATAAATAAATTAAAGTGGTTGTCATTATCAATTTTCAATGACACATGTTGTTCTTTTGATGATATTGTAATTTAATATTGATAATTTTGTGCTGTGTTATAGTAGGTATTTACCTTAGCTCATGTTCACCTAGGTACTTTATTTACCTTTATTGTATTTATCCTCAAAACTTAAGTGTGTGGATATTTCAAAATTTTATCTTATTTAGATATTAGGAGATATAATCTAGTTGTTAGGTATAGTTCTTTCATTGATCTATGGTATTGACTAGATCCTTGATGTCTAGTTCTCTCCTAAATCTATGGTCTTGACTAGTAATTTAGACTAGTCATTTCATTGATTTATGGCTTGATCTACGACATTTTGATATGGTTCTTAGATTGTTATTCCTTGAACTATTTAAGTAAGGCCCATTCTTTGTAATTGCATTGAGTTCCATAATAATATATGATATTGATACTCATTTGTTTGCAAAGTTTTATGTAAAGTTATTTGGTGAATTACTTTCATCTTATTGATCATGGTGTTTGATTAGCATCTGTGTATCTATGGCTTGGTACGATCTAGTAATATCGTTCCTTTCATGGTCATAGAGGTATAATTTGCTTGTTGCATCCATTAGTCAAAGGTTTTATTTTGCAAATAAATTTTGACATTTTCATATATGATTGGGAAGGCAAAACAATTTTGTTTACGTGTCATTTTTATGGAAATCAAGGCTAAACCATTGATTTACTAATATGAAAAAAATATTTTAATTCATCCTCTCGGCCGTTTCTGTAAGACTCATTTTTTGGTTTTTTTGTTGTTGCAGAAGAAGCAATTGGTTTCGTTGTTTGCCCACCATTAGAAAAGAAATCATAGGATTTTTTTGGATTTTCTATTTTATTGAATGTTTCAACAAGGAATATTTCATGTTTGGATTATTTATACACAAAATTGAAGACTTTTAGATCTTTTTAAACAAAAATTCCACGGATGCTGTGAATTATACTATTTTGGGAAAAATGCAGGTTGCTTTTTATGCGAATAAGGGCACCATCCTACACAGTCCATAAATAGTAATTTTTACCAGAAAATTTCTCATAAATGACGTGAAACCCCCCCCTTGAAATCATATGGTAATCATATGAGGGCTTTTCTTGTGATTCATGAACTAGTAGGTGCTTAACTTCAGACTTTGTGTGGTGAAGGAAACAACATTTTACTTTTGAAATTAGTGGCACCTAAGAGTGAAATAATTATTTTGAAAAATACACAAAAAGCTTGATAACTTTTGATTGGTAACTCGGTTTTGAGTGTCCTTTTTTAAAAAAGTGTTTTATTTTTTCGTGCTCATTTCTAACATTGGAGTTATTGATTTTGAGTTTGCATATCCATTGAAAGTGCCAAACATGTGCATTTTAGGAGTGTTGTAATCTTGTGATGCAATTTAGCTGAGTCCGATTCCTAAACCTTGTTTGGAGTTGCAATTTGTACCATCATGGATTCTGAGAATGATATGCTTTGATGAAATATCAAGAGGATATAAGAAAATAGACTGAAGAAATGAAACTACAATTCATTCACCAATAATAGTTCCTGCAAAACAAACTTGCTAGCCTACAACCACTGCCATATAACATATCCATGCTCTTATGAGCTGTTGCCTTGTACACTGACATTGATTTCACATCTTTGGATTATGAACCTACTTTTGATGCTTCTAAACATATGAGGCTTGTTTACTGCATGCTCTTCCACATCTATGCCTATTACAGTACCACATGTTGTGTATTACTTCTGCTTAGCTGAATGGATTTTTTAAGAAACATACCACTACATTCAGAAACATGCTTCGTTCTATGGGTCTCACTAGTGGAGTCATTGGTAGACATTCACAGGGTATTGTTTCTTCTATTCCAATGTTAAGTGGAATTCTTGTCATGACATTGGTTTTCAAGAAGATACTTCATTGGGATCACACATTGACAAAGCTCCTTTTTTCATTCGCTCGACTCTTTCTGAGGATCATGAGAAACACATGAGTTCTGCACCTTCAATCAGGCTTGAGAAACCTGAGATTTCAGCTGTCAGACATGATCAACCTGACACATCATTCTGATGTTCTTTTACATGCACCCATTGTGCATTTTGAACCAAGTCATATGCAAACATCTTCTTCATCCATCTGTGTTTATTTGGGGTGGATATCTGATCACTCGTGGAGGCAACATAGACATTCATTGAGAGGACTCTACAGGCATGGCTCCTCCACCATTGACTTTAAGGCCTCTTACTCCACTTTGCTATACCTTATGCATTCAATAATGCTTCTTTTTTTCAGCATTTTTCTTTAGCACATTTTGTAGTGTATCTCTCTTGTTTGTTGAGAGATTTTGTATCTGTATTTTGACACTTTTGGCATGTTGACATTTTATCTCTGCAATGGGGGATCTATTCTGGTGGATTCCAGTGTTATTTTTTCAATGTTCAAGTATGTTGTTTTGAAAACTCATAAAATTTGTCGTCACTCCACCCATTTAGCAGTATGGGAGGGTGTGGTGTTGATCCTGCTTCTTTAGGTTTATGTGTCCTTGCCTTGTTACCTTGGCTTTTCTTAGATTGTGACACTCTAGAGTTTGTGTCCTTGCCATGTTGCTTTGGTTATTGTTCTTGGATCGTGGCACAACCTATTTGTAGTAGTTGATCAAATTATGTTTGATGTTTTTTTTAAGAACACTTTTGACATCACTCTGTTGATATTCTCCTTGTATGGAGCTATTCTGGTAGGAAGCCCAGTGTCAGTTGTTTTTGAGTTTTGTGAAAAGCAGTGGATTAAGTGTTTAACATTGCACACCAAACTTCTTCAGCATTGTAAAGTTTTTTGAGTCCAAATTCTTGGGATGCCAAAAGTTGGTCTTTACTCTCTTCACCACTTTGTTGTTACTGGTTTTTGGTACCTCACGGTGTCCAAATTTTTTTCCCAGTTATTGTACATGAGTATCTCATCAGGCCTAGTTTTGTGAATCATACTATGGACATGCCACTTGTATTTTGGCCCCTAGATTCACTTGAGGGGGGGTCTTAGAGTAGGTATTTACCTTAGCTCATGTTCACCTAGGTACTTTATTTACCTTTATTGTATTTATCCTCACCCACTTATGTGTGTGGATATTTCTTTTATCTTATTTAGATATTAGGAGATATTAAATCTATCATTGTTAGGTATAGTTCTTTCCTTGATCTATGGTATTGACTAGATCCTTGATGTCTAGTTCTTGATCATAAATCTATGGTCTTGACTATATTCTTTGATGACTAGTTATTTAATGATTTATGGCTTGATCTATGACCTTGACTAATTCTTATATTGTTATTCCTTTCCTATTTAAGCAAGGCCCATTCTCAATGTATTGCATTGAGTTCCATAATAATATATGATATTGCTGCTCATTTGTTTGCAAAGGTTTTATGTAATGGTTTATTCTGGTGAATTGCTTTCATCTTTTAAATCGTGGTGTTTGATTAGCATCTGTGTTCTTGGCTTGGTACATATTTGGTTATCATTCCTTTAAATTTTTGGGTAAATTTGTAATTCCTGTAAAATTATGTAAGGGAAAAACTGAGGTAAGATTTAATAATTCATTGGAAAATCTGATCAAAGTTTGATTCCCAAAATTTTGAGCATGGTTTGTTTTCATGAATTGTCAAAAAGGTATGCATTCTCGTATTTTCTCCTTCCAAATTTTGAAATTCTATAGATGTAGGTTATATTTTGTAATTTTCAAAAAACCCTATTTGTCTTCTTCATTATACTCAAAATTTTTCTATTCTTTAATGCTCTTTGACAAACACTTCTCAACTGATAGGTTTTTGACATCATTTTTTATTCTTTTTTGATGATCCCTAAATGATTTGCTAAATATGTGTGTACCCCGCTTTGAGTAATGTAAAACATGTTATGGGTATTTTTTGCAAGAGGATTCTGAGAAATGATTCAAAATACCATGAGATGGAAATCAATGATTACTAGAAGTGAACAAAATGGGTGTTGTTGAAAAGGATGAGGAAAATAGATTTTTGTTCAGTTAGGGTATGTTAATCATTTAGGGATTTTGGATTGTTAGTGTCTGTCAGTTTCTATAGACATTTTGTTTTAAATTAAATTGTAGTAATGGAATAATGATAGTAACTTCTAGTAGATGAAATAGTAATAGTAACATAAATAATTGTTTGCCTGTTTCCAGTAATTGTTTGATTACATAAGGAAATTATTAGAAATAATTTTGAACAAAAAACATATATGTGACTGCCAAAGAAAAAATCAAAGAGTTTCATCTGTGTAGATTCCTCTTTGAAAAATAGTGAATTGGGGAATTATAAAACCTACTATTTTAGAAGTTAGGCTAAACAAGATTTTGAATAATGTTTCACTTAATTGATAGTTCTAGAAATACATATACAACATTTAGAGATTAAAATTACAAGGCCCTGGTTCATTTTAGTTAAATTAGCTAATGATATATCAACACTAAAAATTATAAGATGTCATGGCTTTTCTTTCTTAATGTGACAATAAGCATATGGAAATAGGGAGATGTGATATCATGGAAAATTATGATGTTTTATGACAAGGAAGATTATACAAAGGGTTTGGAGTCTGTATTTTCATACTAACACTACAAAGAGTGTGTTCATTATATTTATTAAAATTATACCATGGCCTTTGAGACTTCATTTACTAACTAATTATAGATCACCATCACTTTTGAGATTTCATTTATAATTAAAATGTGGAATTTTTATATTCCTTTCAATAACTTATAGTAAATAGTATGAGAACTAGTTAAGGCTTGATCCCTCACGAGGGTATCTAGTGCAACACTTGGCTCAAACAAATTTTTGGAACAAACTAATGAGAGCTAAGCAAATCGTGAACCCTGAAGAACACATGTAATGCAACTCTTTTCTCAGTTCAATATTATATGTCTAGTGAATGATGAAACACGAACACTAAGTTCAAAATATTTTTTGATGTTGATCATAGTGACCACTAAGCTTGTAAATATTTTTTTGTGGCTGACCTTAGAGACCGCTAGGAACATAATTTGTATGTGTTGACTACTCATTGTGATATTTAATGACCTGGGAGATTATACAATTATAATTAATTAAAGAGACATCCATTAAATGGTGTTTTGCTAACACTAAGTTCAAAATATTTTATCCAGGTAGATGTTATTGACCACTAAGATTTATATATAGTTTCTTGTTAATGCATTAGTAGTTTTCATGTTAATGATGCCTAGTGAACACTAACCTATAGGTATATCCTTGTGGCTGATCGTAGTAACAGGAAGGATAAGAAACATATTTATTTGTTAATGATTCTTATACATTGTTAAGCTCCTAAAAAATATGTTGTGGCTGACCCTAGTGACCCTAGGTTAGGATAAGAAATACATATGTATGTACCCATCAATAGTGATTGGATTTGAATTCTTTTTCTCATTGCAATAATTTTTGTGCTTTGAAATAATCCTAGATACAAAGAATGTCTAAATAGTTCGTTGTGGTTGAACTTAGTGACATTTGTAAGATCAACACTATGTATATCTTGACCCCCCACCAGTTCAAATATTGTAGAAATTTTTCTCATTCTAATAATAGTTGTCCTGTGAATAATCCTAGATATGACCAATCTCTAAATATTTTGTTGTTGATCAACTTAGCGACTGCTAGGATTTGAACTACGTAAGCTTTGAATCCTTAAGAGTGCTTGTATTGAAAGAATTTTCTCATTGCATTAATATTTTTATTAGAGTGACATCTAGCAAACACCATGGTTAAAAAAATGTATATCTTGACCCCTCAGTGGTTTGTACAAAGTGCTTGTCATTCCATTAATAGTAAGCCTATGAAGATTCTTAACGAGACATATTTGATTCCTAATTAATAAGTAAATGTTGATCTTCTTGAATGCATGTACAAAAAATTTCTCAAGTCAATAGTAGATGTCCATTGAATGATGTTTAGTTAATACCAAGTTAAAAATATTTTGTCGAGGTGGATGTTATTGACCATTAAATTTTATATATTTTCTTGTTAATGCATTAGTATTTTCCTGTTAATGATGCCTAGCGACTGCTAAGATATAGGTATATCGTTGCGGCTGATCATAGTAACAACTATGATAAGAAGTATGTATTTATTTGTTAATGATTCTTATAAACCATTAAGCTCTAAAAAATATGTTTTCGCTGACGTTATTGATTGTTAGGATCAGAAATACTTATGTTCGTAACCCTCAGTAGTGTAAGGATTAACATTCTATTGCTCATCACAATAATAGTTGGGCTATAAAATAATCCTAGATATGACGAATCTCTAAATAATTCATTGTGGCTAAACATAGTGACCACTAAGATCAACACTACGTATATCTTGACACCCCACCAGTTCAAATATTGGAGAAATTTTTCTCATTCTAATAATAGTTTTCTGGTGGATAATCCATAGATACAACCAATCTCTAAATATTTTATTGTGGCTGAACATAGCCATTGCTAGGATCTAAACTACGTAAGTCTTGAAGCCTCAAGAGTTATTGTATTGAAAGACTTAGATCAAAATTAGATCTTCGCAATGTGGGTGGTTGTCAAAAAATGAATAATCCTTCCAAAATATGTTGCATGTGAATTGTCAAGAATGATTTTGCATAGTTTCTAAACTTAGCTGATCCACAGTTGAATACAATAATGATTCTTAATGGAAAATGGTAATGATAGGACCACCAGCGGTACACTTAATTAAGCTAGACTAGTAATGGAGCTTAGATAGGGTTGCTATACATTTTCTTTGAATGAAGCATTAATTAATCCCTCTTGGAAAGTTGCAAAAATTGGCTCCACTAGGTAATGTTAACTTGATAAAATTAAAGTCATTGGTTTTCTCCTAATTCTAAAGTTTTATCAACCATTGATTGCTACACACAGGTAATGATCTTATCGTAGTGGATCGCTAATGCCCTAGACACCTATTTTTTATTCAATATTTATTTTGAAATTAAGAAATTATACCTTTTAAGGATTTTTCTAAAATAATAGTAAAAAATATTTTTATAATTTACAAAAATCTATTTGTAGGTAAACTATATAAGATTAATATCACATTCTTGTTAATACCATTTCTATATATTGTATTTTCTGACATTTTAAGTTCTTGCCCAAGATATTCTTACTACTCATTGAAAAATGGTATCACCCAAATTTGAACATATAGTCATACAATGACAAATGTAATCTAGGATAGTTTTTCAGATGAAACGTTTTATGAATATTTTCCCCTGCACTGAAATAATACGTCCCGCCTATGGTGGATGCTACGGATATTAACAACTTAAGGATAGCCTGGGATTTGCACTAGCGGTAGAGGCCCGTTCGATTATTAGAAAGAAACAGGTGTTCAATTAGTAATAACTTTTTATTGAGTTTTGAACAATTAAGCTTCAGGGTTAAAGAATATGTATGCAACACTTGGACTTCAGGAATAGTCAATGTAATATGATAAATTATCAGTCATTCAAAAAACGGATAGTATTTAAAAGTGTACATATGTAATTGAAAATAATGAAGAGGTAATGTCGAGAACCTTGAGGAGTATTGGAAATAACGTAATGATTTATTAATTTATCTCTCTTTTTAAATTAAGAACCATTGAAAATCATAGTGGTATTTATGTCATTCCTTTCAATTAGTAATGGAGCTTATATGGCTTTTGAAGCATTTTCTTTGATATGAAATGGATGTGAATTATGGCATAGTCCAATGCTCGATTTCAAATAAAACTCATTAGGTCTTTAGGGGGCCTATGTTATTATTTGTAAAATGTGTTATGTAACAACAAAACCTTTTTTTAACAAAATTTTCTTAGCGACCATTAGACCCATTATTGTGTTTTGTTTCTCGCACACTCTGCTCAAAATTGCAAAAAATTAAATCTTTAATAATCTTTACGTTAGTCCATTCAATTGGTGTTGTTACCAACAAGTAATGTTAAAAATTATCCATTCATATGTCGACTTAAATCCTCTCTCTCGCTAACATAATGATTTTCAGAAATTTTTTCATGATATCTAATAATGTGGATGGTTGTTAGACAATGGATAATCCTAGATATGATGTGTTAATTGTCTAACAATTTTGCATAGTTTCTAAAATTAGTAATCGCTAGGATCTAAACTACGTAAGTCTTGAAGCCTCAAGCTTGCTTGTATTAACAAACTTAGATCATTGTATTAATATTTTTTACTAGAGTGACACCTAACGAATGCCATGGTTAAAACTATGTATACATTGACCCCTCAGTGGTGCATGTACAACCACGTTTTTCTCATTCCATTAATAGTAAGTCTATGAATAATGCCTAGCGACCACTAAGCTCTAAATATTTAGTAATTTCTGACCCTAGAGACTGCTATGATCAACACTTCTTTCATTTATTTGGAAATTATTTTCTAAGCTTACCTAATATTCATAATAAGGGACATATGAATGGTGCCGTAAAATAAATTATGTCATTTGTCTCAGTAATTGTTTATGTTGATGATGTATGCAACGTTTGTGGCCCTTTAATTTTTCAACATGGCAAGAGAGTGGGAAATGTTGATGGTAGATACTTATTTATATTCCAACAAGGATGATAGAGTAATAAGATATACCACGTTTGATCTAGCTACCTTACATGAAGAATTTCAGCATTACTCAACTCTATATTCCATAGTTCAGAATGAAAGTGTTGATGTTGATGTCGTAGACATAAAGGGTATACCTTAAGAGAAAGTACTACTGTTTCACGACATAAGCGTGATAAAAAGAGTTGGTATCTATTCAATTGTTGTTGAACTAGAGGTTCTTCCATTTTCTAGAAGTGATTGTTTCCTATCTACTTCATGCCAAGTCCAAGGATTTGTCATTATTTTCTAAATCAGGGAAAAATAGAATAAAGATTTTTTGCAGGGAATGCATACAAAAGTTATTATAAACTTCTAGAGTCAGACTCCTTGTACAACTCAAACACATTCGAGTCCTAGATGGCCCAAAGGAGAGTAAGAGATGTTTTGTAGAGTTGGGTCACTGACCCATTAGATAATATGGATGATTCTAAGTTTTTTGATATCCTTATTAAAAGGTTTAGACCAGGATTCTATATTGGCATGGCACTCATGAATAGGTGATATGGAAACTCATCAATATCTAAGGTGGATGTTTCCTGGATCCTCTTACTTTCTTTTATTGTTGATGATGGAAGATTCCCTCCTTAGGTTAGGTGCTTTGTGTCAATTTAGTGAGACAAATAACTAATTTCGTCGACAAAGGAAAATCATTTTACATGGCTTCCTATCTTCTCGATGTTGTCTTTGGTGTTCTTGAATGTCTGGATTTCTATCAAATCTGGTATCCTTCGAGCCCTTTGAAGGTAAATGAGAAATATTCAGACTTGTATGCCCATCATTTCAGATCACATATTCAAGATATATGCACTTATTTGTATCCCGCTCTCTACCAACAATTACATGAAATGATGTCACCGAGAATATTTGATGCCATCCTCACTTCCATAAGGAAAATGGGAGTTGTATTCTTCTATCCAGAATATACAATTATCATGATCGAGGGGCTCCTTACACCTCCTTTTTAGTTTCCATATTATGTGCCAAAAAAATTGGCAGAACAAGAGGTTGCATATCAGATTTGCAATGGTATTGCTTTAAAGTGTAAGGAGAAGAAGCTTAAAACACATCCCTCCTTCCCAGTCTATGTGGGACACAAAAAATTTAATAGGTGGACCAATTTGAAGGTTTCCTTGGCCCATAGAAATTCATTTCATCTCCTCAAACACCCTTTAAGGAAATATGATAAAAGGAAAAGGGTTTCCCAACACCTTAATTCCCTTAAAGGACAGTTAAATATATTGTATGCTCATGTGCTACATGATGATAATGACTAGGTATGGATCACCCAAACACAAGATAGCATTATTATGTAGAATATGAAGGAGTCAGAGGTGGTTCCAGCTCCGAGAGAAATTATTAAAAAGGATGCTACAAAGAGAAAAAAAGATTTGTATTCAGAACATTCACAAAACCCTGTGCTCCCTTATCTCCACCAAATGAATCTCGATCTGATTTTTGAGAAGTCTTGTCTAAACCAAATAAAGCTCCAAATTTGGTCGCATATGCCTTAACTTCATCAAGTGAAGAAGATGATACTAACCAAACTTAAAATCCAAGCCAATGAAGCCCCAGTGCAACCCTCTCAATCTTCTCCCTCCACTTCACGATAAGCAAGAACCGACTGGGTAGAGAAATTTTTAATTTCCTACAAAGAACATCAAGATTGGGAGGCACAAGAAGATCCCTTAGTGAACATTGAATTCAATCCAAGGATGGGAACCTTGAAAAGGGTAACCAAAAAGAATATGTCAACACAACAAGCCATTATTTGGCATGAAAATTCATAAGACCTCTTCACTCTTACAAAGAAAAGGAAAGCCAAAGGATCCCAAGTGGTGCAATATGAGGAAGATCTAGAATCCTTAATAAGGGCTACAACTGAAGCAACCGTAGAAGTAGTGAGGGGAGTACGTGCTATAAATAAAGAGCTTGAAACTCAATTAAAGGTCATAGTTCCTCCCAGCATAGTTTCTAATGTAGAAGAGGCATTGCATGGCTTGTACAATAATATAAAGAATTGCATCCATGTAAAGGAGCGGGAAGAACCGTTCTTGAAAAAAATGAAAAACTCATTACAAGATGACATTGTTGTAGAAAACATTAACACATATGGGGCAGGTCATTGAAAAAGGCATTTGTAAAGACCCTCCAATTATGACCATGGATGATATTGGTATATGCAAGACATATGCTAATTATACAAAGGAAAGACTAAGGGAATGGAATGAACAGGTAAGAAAACTTTCTTTGTAGTTTGACGACATTATTTCTAGAGGAAATCATGTTTTCACTAGAAGCTTGGTCATGGAATTATTTAATGGAAACCATGAATTGGTTTCCGATGAAGAGTTTGTGACATCACTTAAGTAATTCTTGGTTAATTTTAAAAGGATAATAACTGAGGTGAACAAAGGAGAAACTTCACATGTCATTGAGATTGTTTTAAAAATAAGGGAAAAATACTGAAAATAGAAACTCTAAAGGAAATTTCCAAAAAAAAAAAATTGATAATTAAAAGGATTTTCTTGACAAGTCTGTTGTGCTATATAGAAGCATGATTCTTGACATATGGAAAAGATAAAAGAGATTCTCATATTTGAAAAAATATTTTGAGGAGGCACAAACTATGAGATGAAAAAATAGGTCCCGAACAAGAGCAACAAACCCAGGAAGCAACTATGCCCGTGGTCTCGGATCAACAACAACCCATAGTTAAGGAAGAACCATAGTGAATCATAAATTGTAGTATCTGAGATAGGTGGGTAAGCACTGTAATATGTATGACATGTTAATAGATGAATATTTATAATTGATTGAATGTTTGTGTATATATTCCAAATTTTATACTTATCTAAACATGCATTTGTTGTTTTGATATGCTAAGCTCCAAATATGTCATTGTGTCATAAACTAGTGCAAACTATTCTCAAATATAAATAAATGCTAAGACTCGAAATATCTTACTTTATTTTGTTAAATCTTTATAATTGCTATGTTCCAACTATTATGTTATCCTAATCATAGTGATAAACCAATATCTTCAAATAATATGTTGCAAAATAATATCACGAACGCTAAAAAAAAAATTCATTATTTTACTTGTTAAATGCTAGCGACATCAAAGATGGAAATATTACAATAGTGGTAGCACTTAGATGCCTAAGAGTAGCTCAAAATAGCCTCCTAGAATCTTAATGTAATGTGTTTAATCCTTTCAAATAAAATTTTTTGCTCCAAATTTATTTTTTTAAATCCCAAGCAACCATGTTAAGTTCCAACTATTATGTTGTGGCACTACCTAGAGGCCTACTAGATTCAATAATACCTTGAATTAAATGTGTGAAATCCTAGCGAATGCTAAGTTCCAAATAATATTTTGTGACAATACCTAGCAGATGCTATTTTTAAAATATCTTTCTTTGTTTTGTTAAATCTTAGAGACATTGTTATGTTCTAAATATTATGATATGGCAGTGTCTTAGCAGAGTATCACTTCATGATATCCATTATTGAGAACTTGCCAACAACTTTCAAACATTATGAGTATGCATATTCTAGCAGACACTAGCCTCCTAGAATATTAATTTCATTTGTTAAATTCTTGTAACCACTATGCCCCAAATATTATATGTTAAATCCTAACATACGTTAAGCTAAAATTATTACATCGTTGTAAAGGCTAGTCGCTGCTATGCTCAAATCAATTTCATCTAAATTGTTAAATCCTATCGAAAGATTTTTTTATAAATTATGTTTTGGTAGTACGTAACAACTGCTAATTTCATACTACCTTAATTTAATTTTTGAAATCCTAGTGACGAATAACGTACAAATAATATGTTGCAGAAATACCTAGCGAACGCTAGACTCGAAATATATTTCTTTTTTTAAAATCCTAGTAGTCGTTATGTTCCAAATTTTATAATGTGGAAGTGTCTTGGCGGCATATAACTTCATGATATCCATTGTTGAGTACCGATATCTAAGCTCGGAAAATGTTTTCGAGGCATAACCTAGCGGCTGCTAAGCTTGTAATATCTGACATGTTTTTAGTTGAATCCTAGTGACAACATATCTTCAAATAATATGTTGCAACATAAGATAGAGGATGCTAAGCTAAAAATTTCATTCTTCATCTTGTTAAATGCTCGAGACATCCAAGCTCAAAATATTCTATTGTGGAAGCAACTAGATGCCATGTAGCTCAAAATTAGTTAATTTGATTTGTTAAAGCATACCGCAGACAACTTGTAAACATTATGAGTATGCATATTCTAGCGGATGCTAGCCTCCTAGAATCTTAATTTAATGTGTTAAATTCTTGCGACCGCTATGCCCCAAATATTATATGTTAAATCCTAACGAACACTAAGCTAAAATTATTACATAGTTATAAAGGCTAGCGGTCGCTAAGCTCAAATCAATTTCATTTAAAATGTTAAATCCTATTAAAAGCTTTGTTTTAAAATATTATGTTGTGGCAGTACATAAAGGCTGCTAATTTCATACTACCTTAATTTAACTTGTGAAATCCTAATGACTACTAAGGTACAAATAATATGTTGCGGAAATACCTAGCAGATGCTAGACTCAAAATATATTTCTTTATTTTGTTAAATCCTAGCGCCCACTATGTTCCAAATATTATGATGTGGCAGTGTATTAGCGGCATATAACTTCATGATATTTGTTGTTGAGTACCGATCTAATGTTTTCGTGGCATAACCTAGCTACTGCTAAGCTTGTAATATCTGACATGTTTTTGGTGGAATCCTAGCAATAACATATCTTCAAATAATATGTTGATACATAAGATGGTGGATGTCAAGTTAAAAATTTAATTTTTCATCTAGTTAAATGCTCGAGACATCCAAGCTCAAAATATTCTATTGTGAAAGCAACTAGATGCCATGTAGCTCAAAATTTGTTAAAGCATATTGTTGAAAACTTGCAAACATTATGAATACGTATATTCTAGTGGATTTTATCCTCCTAGAATCTTAATTTAATGTGTTAAATTATTGTGACAGCTATGCCCCAAATATTATGTGTTAAATTCTAAGGAGCGCTAAACTTAAATTATTACATTGTTGTAAAGGCTAGCGGCCACTAAAATCAAATTAATTACATTTAAAATGTTAAATCATGTCAAAAGTTTTTTTAAATATTATATTGTTACAGTTCGTAGAGGCCGCTAATTTCATACTACCTTAATTTAATTTGTGAAATCCTAACAACCGCTAAGGTATAAATAATATGTTGCAGCAATAACTAGCAGACACTAGACTTAAAATATCTTTATTTTATTTTTTTTAAATCCCCTAGTGGTCGCTAAGCTCCAAATAATATGTTGTGGTAATACCTAACGGTTGTTAATTTCATACAAGCTTACTTTAGTTTGTGAAACCCTAGTGATCGCTAAGCTCCAAATAAAATGTTGTAAAAATTCCTAGCAGACGCTAGAATCAAAATATATTTCTTTATTTTGTTAAATCCTAGTAACCACTATGTTCCAAATATTACAATGTGGCAATGTCTTAGTGACCTACTTCTTCAAAATATCCTTTATTAAGTACCGATCGGTAAGCTAAAATATGGTATTGTATTAAACCCTAGCGGTTGTTAAGCTTGCAATAGATTTCCTTTTTTGTTAAATCCCAGTGACATCTAATATCCAAATAATATGTTGCAACATAACCTAACGAATGATCCACTAAGAATATAATTCATTAATGTGTTGATTGCTAACAGCCATAATGTTCAACATACTAGTTTGTAGTCGTCGATAGAGACATAATATTGTGTCCTTCCACAACAACCCTAATGAATTAATATATGTACCAAAACTCTATCTTCCACCAATAATACATTGCCAATTGATAATATTGTTTTGAAAGAATTATATCGTCGTGACTACCATACATAAATACATAGTGATTAAAATATTTAATATATAAATTTAAATACATAGCGATCATAAATATATTTAAACCATTTTGATTCTCTCCATATGACCCAAAAGCTTGGATGGATGAAATGCAAGAATGAGGCTATTAGCTCAAATGAAAGATGCTCTAAGATGAAATGCCTATAGTTTAGCTATATGCATGTAAGGTGTAAGTAGAAAGGTAGGAGGAGGGTTCTTTATATAACCCTCTGGATTGAAGGAGATTTACATCCTATTGTATGTGGGATAATAGAAAAGCTAGGTTAGTTATGGATAAACATGGTTTAGGAGTGGTTGAGTTTACTTTAGGAGAGTTTAATTTGTCCTCTAGTGACTCATGGGATTTGAGGGGATTTATTGATTAACCAAAGTGATTAATTAATAGGTGTGCAAGCTTATAGAAGCTTTTTAGAAGAAAATTAGCATGATTTAGGCTAGATGAAAGGGGGTTTAATCAAATAAATGATGATTTATTGATCTAGTAGAAGGGGAATTAGAAATAATTAATTAATCTAGATAGAAAGGGGGGTTAATTAATGGAAGGTCGTTAATTGGTGTATTTTTTGGATAGAAGATTTAATTAACTAGCACGTAATGTAATTAATTAACGACGATAGAAGAGAAAATGTGTGATATTGACGATATATTCGTCAATTTGCGGGAAAGGGTATAATTAGCACAATTTAAGTATTTAAATTGCTTGAGCTAAATTATAGGTGTCTACATTTTCCCCTCTTTGGGGTGGCGTAAGTGACACCACTTCAAAGATAGTAGACAGGTAAAATTTTGAAGGGGTAGAAGAAAAATTAGTAGAAGTGAGAGATGCCCCCTCGAGTGTCGATGGGGTGATGAAAGAAGGTGATCGACGATCGAAAAAGGTGAGAGAAATGGATAGAAGAATGGGTAGGGGCAGGATGCCCTAGGTGAATTAGAAGAATAGTGTTGATAGGGGAATGATATAGAGGGAAAATGAAGATGGCGAGAAAGGAATGAGCTTTCATCCATTGTATTAAAAACAACTTCTGTGTCATCATATTGCCAAGGATCTACATCATCGGTCCTTATTAAAAATATAAGCATACGACAAAAGTAGAATGACATGAAAATCCATACTACGAACAATTTCCCATTGCTAAAAACACCAACTCAATGCAACATACCAAAAGTAATGCAATACGAGAAGGAAACAAGCTCATTTAACAGGGAAACAAGTACAAACACACATACTCAAACCAACAACGGTCAAGACTGTTGCACAAATGTTTTGTTATCAAGATGAAGATCCCCAAGTGTTCATGATTGATGACAAGGGTTAAAAATGATGCCCCTGGAAAGGATACATGTGAGGGAAAAGGATGAAGGATGTATGGTCCAATGATAAAGCTTTGTGCGCAACGAAACAACATCAGGCAACTCGATGTGCCCCAGAGTACCGACGAAGCAAGCAGGCTAGCTTTGTAAATGGTTGTAAATCTGATGATCCACGAGTCATTTGATTCATGAACATGTGAAAATACCAGCAAGATATGGAATAAATACCATGCGCAAGACACGAGTTTCAGCCGCTTGGAGCTATTTACCCATTTTTGTAAATTTTTGAATTTTTTATAATTTTTTAGGATTTTTGAAGATTTTATGATATTTTTTTATTTTTGTGATTTTTTTATGTTTTTGATTTTTTTTAATATTTTAGGGGTTTTTTTATTTTTACGAAAGAAAGGAGAAAATAGGAGGTCACCTGAAAGTAAGAAAAATTCCCCAAGGAGAAGAAACAGGTGCAGGTAGCAAAAATATGCCCCGACGTAGTGGAAAGTAGTTAAAAATGATTATTTAATAAAAATAATCATCACGATGCAGAGAGAGGAAGTGTTAGAATGACCACAACATCAAAATATGCCCCTAGGGAATCATGGAGGGTTAAAATGGCTAGATATACCCCTCCGGGGGGTAAACCATCGTGACAAGTTCATTTGCTACCGATTTTTTACCACGAGTGATTCGAGAGCAAGTGGTGAGTGAGTGAGATGGCACGGTCTAGAGACGATGGAGGAGAGATGATGTTGTCAAGAGTACTACCGGGAGGAGGCATGACCCATCAGTTTGTGAGTGCCTAAACTCTTATCGTCAAATTTCACATTTATTAGCATTAATCAACATTAATTAGGGTTAAATTTAGGTGTCAAAAACATGTATGCACACCTAGGGGTGTGTATGCGGTCATAGGGGCACGTACACATGTAAAAAATGTGTATACACATGCATACATGCCCAAATTATGTGTACGCCCATGTGTACATGTCACATATGTGTACGCATACGTGTAGGCATCAAAACCCTATGTACACAAACTTAGGTCAAAACATGCATACGCCTTAGCGTATACACTCAAACACACATGTATGTGGTAAAAAGGTCATGTACATGCTAGTTAGAGGATAGAACATAAAGGAATGAGAGTATATGTGCCACATGGGTGCATACATAAGAATGTGCATGTACATGCCCAAAAGGGTGCGTAGGCACTGAAGAAGGAAAAATCCGCAACTTACCTAGAAGAAAAATGTAGGAGTTTTTTAGAGGAAAATGATGAAATTAGTTGATTGAGGACTTATTTAGAAGAAAATAGAAGAAGATAGAAGAAATGTTAGTTCTGACACATGTTGTGTTATTTTTGCAAACCTGACTGCCCATTCTATAGACGAGAGAGCGTCATGCTCGTCTTGTGGCCATAGAGGTGACCTTTCGGACACACACATAGGTGGATGATGATGGATGTTCTCATGTGAGGTGACTGGGTTAGCCCACATGGCGAGGATGCCTCTATTTCCTTGGATCATGGTCTCTTGACAACTTTGGTGGAGTGTGGCATAACGAGAGAGTCAGTGCTTTTGACTCCCGACTGGGGAGATGACCGTGACTCTTGAGGATGTTTGGCACATTCTTCGTGTGTCCGATACAGGGACAAGCTCATTGAGTACATCAGCAGGGAGGAGGAAATTATGGACAGCTTGATTGAGGTTTTTGGTCGCATTGATATACCTCGTCAAGGGATGACGGTTCATTTGAACCGTTGCATAGCCCATCCCAGTTTGTATTATATGGTAGTTTATATGATGTCTCTTATCAGTGGTTTTATGCTCACTAACAAGACAAGTACCACATTTCCTCTAGGTTTGATTACGTGATATAGGGTATATTCCATGGTGAGCATTATTGTTGGGGCCAGTGCATTCTAGCACATTTGTACTGGGATCTACACCTCATTACTTACCACAGTCAGAAGACTGTGGGTCCTGCTACACTATTATAGATTTAGGCTTGGGACCATATTTCTGTTGGTCACCCCGTAGGTACTCTTTGAGTGCGGGATCTAGAGGATCCATTAGTCATGGGATGGGTTTCCATTGGTGATGACCTTCATGGTCACCAGGGTGATACATATGTACTATAGGTAGATTTTTGATGATGTTCAGTAGCATGACATAGTATAGCGGCCCTATAGTCATTACCAATGGGTAGAGGATGCTCTTGAGCTTGTCATAGCCATGGTTGAGCATTTCTTGATTGGCAGTTGGGGCTACATCATGGATTTTTAAAGGGTGGACAGGTGCCAGAGATAGTTTGGCATAACACAAGATGTACCCAGTCCTGATATGTGGTATGCTCACAGGGAAAGCTGAGAGATTCGACATGGGCCTGAACCATTCAACCTGATAGGGCCTGAGGTAGTTTTGATGGGATGGTGCCACTGGTATGGGCACCCATGAGATACATCAGAGATCCTGGGATCATGCCATTGAGTATGGAGCTTTGTACCTGATAGTTCTACCATGTCGGCTTACTATTCCACAGGCTTTATGGGATGTCGAAGTTAGGCCACCTTCTGATGATGAGCATGAGCCTTTACATGAGGGTGATGATGATGAGGATGATGATGATGATGATGATGAGCTTGATGGTGGTGGTGGACAGGGTCCTCCACCATTACCCCAACAGAGAAAGAGTAAGGTACCCATTTTCAGATAGATACAGATGCCTCGAGTGGGCATACAAGTTGGTATTCATTTTCCTTTACAGTAGGTGGCAGCACACAAGAGCACCACATGGTCCTCCTCCACGACCAATTTACAGCAGGGGCCTATGCCTAGCCCACCACATAGTCCGCTCAAGAGGTGGAGGGGATGGAGATGGTAGAGATCAGGGATAGTAGTTACATTATAGTTACAGTTACAATAGGCCATAGCCATCCAACTTCAGGTGACAACCGAGAGGGACCAGGCTCGGGCTCAGATACAGGTTCTTACTACAGAGTGAGACTGAGGCCATAGCGCAGGCCAGCAAGGGAGGTGGTGGAGATCAGGCCACTTGGTTCTAGTAGATTCAGTAGTTGGCTTCACAGAGTGCACAGATTATGGGCTTTTTAGAACACTCCCATACACAAATACAAGTTGTTACTACAGGGAGAGATTAGGTCATATTAGAGAGGGACCGATTGATAGCTGAGAGATCAGTAGGCTACTACTGAGTTGGTGAGGGTACGAGTCGAGGTGGCTTCATTCTGGTGAGAACAGATGGGGCCACAGTGGTGCCGATGTATTCATGGACTTGGCTATGCCAATGGCAGGGCCTCCTACTACAAGGCCCTTACTACGAGATTGTTCCAGAGGGTCAGAGGATACCCATTTTTAGTGATTAGTAGATGGGACTAGATCACCAAGGCCTAAGCCATCAATGAGATCCATGGAGCATCCACGAGATCCCTAGACAGGGGAACAAATAGGAGAGTCAAGCACACAGGTGATGCCCCCTCCTTGATATCATAGGTCTCCCAGTCCTCATGAGGGATCGAGTCAGATTTGACTTGTTTTACATAGATACACTGATGTATACATTTTTGATGTACACCTATTATGAAGGCTCATTTTGATTGATGTATGTATTATTTTGGATTGTATGCCTCGTATGAAGGCTTTTTTATCGATGCCCTTGATGGCATATTTTGTATCGATGATGTATATTCTCTTGAGATAGACATTATATACATGTATATGGACATTTATATTATATCCATGATGTATATGATTCATGATGTATTATGGTTATGGATGATGATTTATCATGATGTTGTTTGATTGTACTTCTTATGTATGTATCATGATGGATATTGATGATGTATCACATGTTTTTTTTTTATGATAGATTTGTAGATGATGTCAATTGTATTGTACATGTGATTTTTAGATTAGATTGTATGGGATGATATGATGATATTGGTGCAGGGGGGATAGATTTTGATATTTGTGACCCCTCTTGCCCCCTTTGATGATACGATATGTGATGATTAGCTTTAGCATACATGTATGATGTAGACTTTAGCATTTTTATTTATATATGATGTATAGATGATGTTAGATGTGATGATATAGATGGAGATATGATGATGTGATAACAAAATAATGTACAAGAAACAAACAAGCACAAACAAATGTTAACAAATCTACCAAATCAATACACATTAAAACAACCTAAGACAATCACAACTATGTACAATTATTTACAAGCATGCAAAAACATACTCCATATGTACACACAAGAATGAATCTAATCTAAGCAAGAAAAGATCAATCTAAAATGGTATGTTTAAGCAACACACTATACAAATGTATAAGTAATTAAAAACTATACAAGCAAAATGTACACAACCAAACAAGCAAAGCAAGAAACAAAACAAAGAAACAAAGCAAGTAAACTAAAACTATGTTTTTGTGATATTGTTTTCAATGTGTTTTGTGTTGTTTTTGGGAGTTTTGTGAAACAATTTTCTATTGTTTTTGTATTTTCTTATTTTCTATTGTTTTGGGTTTTTTCAAGCTTTATGTGAATGTTTTTGGTGGTTTTCCATATATTTGAATGTTTTTGTGATTTTTGAACATATTTGCAATTTTCAAAGGTTTTTCCAAAGCTATGTACAGGAAACCGAGAAACATGGATGCCCCCAGCGTTAGACGGGAATATACAAGGGCAGGTGCCATGAGTTATATATAGGAAGGAGAAAGTGTGAAGGTGCCCCCAATGTTAGACGAGGAATATAAAAAGGCAATCCCTTCACTGATTTACAAGAGGAGAAACAGCCAGATCAAGGCTTGACAGGATAGGTTCACAAAGAATCTCGGATGTAGGTGTGGAACTAGCCCTAGGCTAAGTAAAAGTACCCCCTAGATGCAAGATGCTTGTGAACAATGAATCCTCCCAAGGTGCCGGAAACCAGTTTTCACCAAGGGACCTATCCAAAGTGCCACAATTGTGTGGTTTTCACATTTGGATGACTTGTTTTCTCTTTTTATTTTTCTCCTTTTTCCTTTTTTTGTATTTTTTATCATTTTTTACTTTTTTGGTTGTTTTATGATTTTTGTGCCATGTTCAAGCATAGAACCACTTGAGGTGCATGGCGTTCATGGGTTCACGGAGCTCATCTCCATCAGGATGGGCAAGCTTGTATGCTCCTGACCCATATTTGGCCACAATGACATAAGGTCCTAACCAATGAGGTTCAAACTTTCCTTTCTTCTCTCTTTCTGCCCTTGTGTTGA
The DNA here is from genome assembly GCA_019776745.2 of Taxus chinensis. Lineage (NCBI taxonomy): Eukaryota > Viridiplantae > Streptophyta > Pinopsida > Cupressales > Taxaceae > Taxus > Taxus chinensis. The sequence continues at coordinate 344,930,262 of CM034157.1, forward strand.
ACTGGTTCTCTTTCATTACCAAATCTCCAACCTCAAACTGACGAGGTATGATCCTTTTGTTGTAGTTTTGTGATACTCTGTTTTGATACACCTTGAGATGGTTGAGGGCGTGGATGCACTTTTCATCTAGGAGCTCTAATTCTGCCAATCTAGCCACTTTGTAATCCTCATCTTTATCTAGATAATCCCTAAGAGATATTCTCAGAGAAGGAAGCTTGATTTCCAATGGGATGATGGATTCAGTTCCAAATACTAGGGAGTAGGGTGTTGCACCAGTAGGAGTGTGAATGGAGGTCCTATAAGCCCAGAGGGATGGGTGAATTTGCAAATGCCAATTGCGACCTATTTTACTCACCATCTTTTCCATGATTCGAACAAGTGTTTTATTAGTGGCTTCTGCCTACCCATTACCTTGAGGGTAATATGGCATGGACCACTTTAGTCTTATCTGAAAGTGATGACAGAGATATTTTACCATCTTGTTCTTGAAATGATTTGCTGTTATCAGTAACAATGGCAGCAGGAATGCCATACTGGAAAATAAGGTGATTCATGATGAACTTTGATATCTGAGCACCTGTAACATATGTCAATGGAATGGCCTCCACCCACTTAGTGAAGTATTATGTGGCCGTGATGATGTGGGTATGACCATCAGATGAGGTAGGGGTGAGCTTCCCTATTAAGTCTAATCCCCATTTAGAGAATGGCCATGGTGTTGTGATTGGTTGTAAAGGTTACGATGGTGCATGAATGAAATTTCCATACTTCTGACATAAGACACACTTCCTTACATAGTTACAAAAAAATGTTTCCATAATATGCCAGTAATAGCCTACTCTTAACAAATTCTTTGCTAATACCATTCTGTTTGTATGGGCTCCTGCACACTCCTTCATGTACCTCCTTGATCACTTGTACTGACTCTGTTACATCTAAACAACGCAACAAATTCCCATCATAGCCATGATGATAGAGTGTGCCTCCTAGGAGGGTGTAATGGACTATTTGGTGGATATGGACTAGTTTTTCATAATGGTAATATCAGGAGGAAAGGTACCACTTTGGAGGTAGTTAAAATATGGGCATACTATGGGGAGTGGGGACCAACAACTTCACATGCTAGGTAATAATTCGGTATGTTGTATGCAGCTTGATGTAAATTTTCAACAAAAAATGGCATATCATTATTTTATGGTGGAATCTGCAGCATAGATTCTACTGTTTCCATTGCATCTGCAGATCGGTTTTGTGCCCTTGGAATTTGTTCAAAGGTGATGCACACAAAATATTCTTTCAGAGTTTCCACCAACTTTTTATATGGGATGAGTTTTTCATCCTTGACCTTGTACTCATGTTGACTTGTTTGATAATCAGTTGTGAGTCACCAATGACCTTAAGGTGGTGGATATTCCATTTTATAGCCAACTTCATTCCAGTGATGAGTGCACCTCATATTCTGTAATGTTATTTGTGCAAGGAAAGCCAAGATGAAAAGCTTGTGGTATGGGGTCTCTTGAAGGAGTGATTAACACTACACTTGGCCCTGAGCCATGGAAAGTAAATGATCCATAAAGATTGACTTTCCATATAACAGATTCTTCAATATACATCAATGATGCATCTGGTAGATCCAAACTCATAGGTTCTGTTCCAGGTAAGGGTGCTTCTGCCAATTGGTTGGTGAAGCACCTTATCCTTTGACTGAATTTTGGTGTATATAATCAATGTCAAATTCACTGAGTAGGATGATCCAATTAGCCATCCTACCATTAAGGGAGGGTTTTGACAATAGGTATTTGAGTGGGTCAACCTTGGATATAAGCTTGGTTTTGTTATTCAATAGGTAATGAGAAAGTTTTTGGAAGGTAAAAACAACATCCAAACAAGATTTTTCTATTTGGGGATAGTTGAGCTCATATGAAATTAGGGTACGACTGAGATAGTACACTACTTTTTTTTTGGCTAAGGTCATACTGAGCAAGCAAAGCGCCAATAGAAAATTGGGTTACAGATATGTATAGCAAAAGTGGTTCACCTGGGGTTAGAGGCACGAGGACTGGTAGATTTTCCAAGTATTGTTTGAGCAAGGCAAAGGCATGTTGTTTGCTCTGGTCCCCAAATGAAGTCAACATCTTTCTTAAGCAGATGGGTGAAGGAATGACATTTTTTGGCAAGCTGTGAGATAAAGTGGTGGATGGCTTGTATTTTCCCTTGTAGACTGCGTAGTTGTTTGATGTTCTTGGGAGGAGGCATTTCAGTAATAACACTTACTTTGGTTAGGTCTATCTCAATCCCTCTTTTGGATACAATAAAACCCAATAGTTTTCCTAACAATACCCCGAAGACACACTTCTTTGGATTTAGTCTGACCTTATATTCTTAGAGACGTTCAAAGATACATGCCTCAATACTTCAGGATGGTCTTCTCTTGTCTTTTATTACCCTAAGATATCATCTACATAGTCCTCCATGATGTCATGAAGCATATCATGGAATATTACTATCATTCCCTTTGATAAGTTGCACCGACATTTTTGAGGATGAAGGGCATTACCTGATAACAGAATGTTCCCCAAGGGGTTGTAAAGGCCATCTTATGTTGATCTTCCTCTGCTATCTTGATTTGGTTGTAGCCTAAAAATCCATCCATAAGAGATAGCATTTCATAGCCTGCAGTCGAATCGACAATCATGTCAATGTTAGGAAATTGAAAATCATCTTTTGGACATGCCTTGTTGATGTCTCGAAAGTCTATGCAAATTCTGATTCCAACAAATTTCTTTTGTACCAGAACTATGTTTGATATCCACTCAGAGTAGTTGATAGGTTTGATGACCCCTGCTACTAAAACTCTCTCTAACTCATTTTTAACCAAAAGGGCCACTTGTGGATGCATTTTCCTTAGCTTCTGTTTAATAGGCTTTGCGTCTGCATGCACTACTAAGTTGTGCACCACCAAAGTTGGATCTAATCCTGACATATCTTTATAAGACCATGTGAATATATCCACAAATTCTCTAAGAAGCAAGGTGAATGTCTTTTTCTCTTGTGCTGAAAGTGAAGCTCCCAGCTTGACTATCTTTGGTTGCTCTTTTGTTCTGATATTTACATCAATAGTTTCTTCTACTAGCATTTTTGACATATCCTCCATACGCATAGGATCAGGAGGAAGGTTGAGATCTTCTTCTAAGGGTGTCTCTATGAGATTTTCACCCTCAGCATGGTCACTTCTTTTGTCCATTGATTTTTTTATTTGTTGGTCAGCCAATGCCTCAAAGAGGTTTTCACTGTGTGACTTGGACTTACGTTTTTGCCGAGGCTTTTCTTTGGAACTTTTTCCCTCACTTTTTCTTAAATTTTGTTGACCACGAAGCTCAGCTTCCTCACCGAAGTATGCACAGGTATCTAGGTCAATGAAGAAACCTTTCTTATGATCTCCAATAGGAATGGTATCACGTATGCCCATAAATTTTGCAATAGCCTCATCATTCTCAAAGAGGTCCAATGGCACATGACGTTGTTGGTCCCAATCGACAAGGGTAGGGTATACAAGGTCAATTTTAGGATCGGTGGGGGTTATGGTAAGGATAGCGGTATCCATGAAAAGGTTCATGGAGGCAAGATCCTCGTATTGGCTAGAATGGGAATTTGTGTCACTATCTGAATAAACAGAGCTATCCTCACGTTCAGAGTAAGTAGCATCTTGATCCATGGGGTGCGACCCATATGGCTGAATACCAATACCATAGCTTTCATTTTGAAATGTGGAAGTGGGACTGGTTCTCTTGCTCCTTGTTCAAACTTTCCACATCCGAGTCCTTTGTAGCCCATGGAATACATCATTCTACTAGATTTGTGTATATTGGAATTTCATAGCAGGTAGGCTTAGTGTCCTCGGGGACCCAAGTTGTAGGTGGGTCCAACAATTTCTCTTCTACAAGTAGTCCACTAGGTAAGAATGTCCCAATAGTATCGTTCATCTCTAGGCCGTTTAAAGTGATAATTGGGTTTGCTCTTGTTTTTGGTGACAAAGATAGATCTGAAACCAGGAGATCCTGTTGAACATTGTATTCTCCACAACCATACTCAAGGATTTTCATCTCCCATGAATCAAAGGGAGAGGTAGATGTAGAAGCCTCATGAGCACAAGAACTTAGGGAGTCTGAATCTACCCATGATTCAAGAGCTTCTGACTGAAGGGGAATAACAATATCAGTGGAGGGACATGTATATGTACCCCTACATGCAAAGCTTGTTGAGAGCTCTGCAGTGAGTGAAGGGTTCTGGATCACCTTGAATGGTAACAGTGTGTCCCTCATGTTTCAATTTAATACACTGATGAAATGTTGATGGTATGGCCTACATGGCATGGATCCATGGGTGGCCAAGAAGCATATTGTATGGAAGTTCCAAATCTAAGACATGAAACTTCATGTTGTGGCAAGTAGGCCCTACTTCCATTGGCAGTGTTATTGTTCCAGCTGACTCCCACTTTGTGTTGTTGTATGCGGTTATGGTGATAATGTGGGACTCTAGATCTTCCTTCATGTGTCCCAACTATTTGATTATTTTTAATGTGCATATGTTTAATCCCGACCTATTGTCCACAAGCACTCTCTTTATCTTTCGGAGTGAGTAACAAATAATTCTATATAAAGAGGAAGGTTATGTGTATGATCTTCGTTAGGGATTTCCTTGTGGTTAAAAGCAATGTGTTCACTTGGTGCAATGTTTTCCACCACAGCTTGTAGGTGTGAAGGATCTACTTCCGTTGACACTCCTGACCCCTGGAGGGTTTTGTAAAGGATGTCTTTATGTATGTTTGATATCTTGAGAAGATCTAAGATTGAAATCTTAGCAGATGTCTTCTCAAGTTGCTCTAGGATATTGTACTGACCATCTTGAGGGGTAGATAGAGGAGGTTCTGAGATCGTGAGATGAGCATGCCTTGTTACCACAGTGCAATATTTTCCCTTGATCCTAATGGTATTCACATGCTCATCAAAAGAGTGAACACATCCAATGAGTGAGTCATAATGATTGTTATCACTTTTGGTATACAGATAGTTTACGACTTTGTAGCTTTGGGATGACTCTCCCTGATCCGGATTTTTCTCACTTGGTTTATCATGTTTGGGTATGGTTGTGTGAATATTCCCATCTTTTGATTGGGCATTTGATTTAACTATGGTGAATTGAATTCTATCTCCTCACTATCAATGAGATCTTGGATATAGTGGTGGAGTCTTAAACACTTATCTATCTTATGTCCCTTGACATGATGAAAATTCACAATATTCATGCTCTTTTTACCATGAACGTTTAGGAGAATTTTCATCAAAGGGTTGTGTTGTAGGATATGTCACCATGTGGACTACATCTAATTGTTTCAAGATCATGGAAAAATAATCTGTAAGAGGAGTGAATGTTCTACACTTGGCTGGTGGTTGGATCGGCCCTTTGGTCAGTTTAAAAGGTTGACCAACTTGGACTACTTGTATATGTTTGGAATCTGTGATTCCATCTCCTACCACATTCTTGTTTTTGTTAAAGATCTTTGGCTTGTCTATCAGTTTGGTAGATTGATTATCCTTGGAAGATGATTTGATTGTTCCTTTTGCAATGAGGGTTTTCATATTTGTATGCCCTTTTCGATGACCTCTTCAAAACTCTTGAACACAATGCATTTGTAAATGAAAATCGATGTTCGGGTTTAGATTTGGTACAAATATGCTAACAAGCTGTTTTTCAGGGAATGAGCAAGGGAAGCGGCTAGCTAGCCCCCGCCATCTTTGTAGGAAACTTGTGAAGGTTTCATTTGGATGTTTCTTAGTGTTACATAAGTCTGACATGGTTATGTCACTTTCCATATTGTATGAGAAATGTCACACAAATCTTTCTGCTAGTTCAAGCAATGTGAAGATAGACCCATGAGGTAAGCAAGTAAACCATTCCAAGGCTTGTCCTCCTAGACTTTTTGGAAAGATTCGTATGAGGTAATTATCATTGTATGCCACTTATTTTCATGCCATGTAAAAATATTTCACATGATCACATGGATCACCTTTCCCTCTATACTCGTCAAATTTTGGCATTTCGAATATCTTAGGAAAGGGTTGAAGCAACATAGCTTTATCAAATGGATGAGGGCATAGCTCTTCGTATTGATACCTTTTATTATGTCCCCCATTACTTTCTTGAAGGATTGAGCGTTGCTTTCATAGATTGTAGTTCTTGTGAAATAAGTTGGTATTTCATGGGGGAAGGTGGCATTTACATGCGACTATTTTTTGATATTTCACCTTTTAGGATTTTTATGTGAAGCTCACTATTTTTTACTTTAGGTTTCTCCTGATGTACATTTTTTTTCCTTTTATACATGAGATGTCAGTAAAGCTAGTTTTCGACTAAGGTTCTGAATTTGTTGTGGTATAGTGACTTCTTCCTCATGATGTTCTTCTTCATCTTCATTGAATGGGGGTTGTTCCATGTTTTCATGTTCTATTCTTACTCTATGTGGTATCTTGATAAGTGGAATTTTATAACCCCCCGTGTTTTCATTTCCCATGTTTGATGTGGAAGCATGTCTGTGTGCTAAGATTTCGTCCATGTTGATGAGAGGTGGTTCCTCCTCATGACCCTCATTTGTGGGTGGAATAGTTTCATGTTTTGTTGGCATTCTAGCACCTAATTCTACTACTCTCGCAAGCACCCTATCTTTTTTTATGAAAAGGAACTCATCTAATAGGGCAGGGTCAAAATCAAACTCCACATGTGGTGACCCTAACTCATCACCACTATGATCTACCATTTCTTCCACTTATTTCTCTGTGGAAATAATAGGCCCTAAATCATGACCAATAAAGGGATTTGACCCTTGTTTATTTGATGTTTCCCATGCTTGTTTTTTTTAATCACTTGTCTTTTAGCTCTCAGTCTTGTTTTGGGGGCCATGATGAATGAATTTCACTAAGGTGTTTTGAATTTGTTCAAAAGGTATTGAGTCAAACCTAAGTGAAATTCTATGAATGTCAAAGAATGTCAATAGTTCAAAGAATGATTGTCCTAAATGTTTCAAATGAGTGTCAAAAATGAATAAAACAAGGCACAATCACACAATTTTTATTCCTAGCCAATTAATCAAATGAGGTACTTCCTATGTTTGTTTTCAAATGGTAGTTTAACGTTTAAGATGATCAACAAAATGTCACCACTTATGTCAAGTTCAAAGAAATGAACAAGGCATAAGTAATAACAAGAAGTTGATATGATCCCCAAACAAAGTATACTAAAAGCGAGCTTGAATCCAATCAAGACCTATATCTTAAAAAGTGGAAGTTACGAGTATGAACAATGTAACAATACCACTAAGATATGTTAACCAAACTTTATGGAAAAGTAAGGTATTAATATAAAAATAATATTGATATATGGTGATACACCAGAGAAGGAAAATGTTAAACATCTATCAAAACTGCCATGGGACAAGGAGAGGTGAGCAATGGGAAGGATGGACAGACGCATCACAAACCCAAAGATAGATTTCACACAAAAAATATCCCAAAACTCCATGAACACGGCTCCAGACTTGTAATGAACATTAAAACATGCACAAATACCTACAACGAAGAGAGGTAAGAAGAGAACAAGCAAAAGAATGAGCAGGGATGGACAGATGCATCACAAAACACGTTTTTTGTTGCTCCAAAAGTTTGCACAAAACATCATTTTAATGGTAAAAGAAAAAACGCCATTACAGAGTAGGGGAGGAGGTTCGAACTCCATTTTCAACCCTGGAGAAGAAAAGAAGGGAGGGCAGAGCTGAAAATATGAACCACCTTTTAGAAAATGAGCCAAATCTGGCTTTATACAATGTATGGGTCGAGCCCAGGAGAGAGAAAACGTAGGAAAACGTGCAAGCAGCCCAACCATTGACCAAAACACATTCTTCATTAAAATCAGTGGTTGAAACATCACTTTTGGCCATGTTGAAGAAGAATGTGACCCATGTGCATTAAAATTGGTTGTTGAAACATCAGTTATGGCCATGTTGAAGAAGAATGCGACACATGTGCATTAAGACTGGTTGTTGAAATGTCAGTTCTGGCCATTACCACGTGCCAGAGAAGTTTCTTGATTTTCTCTCTCCAAACTGAACCAAAATGCAAGATTGACCCTGGAATCATGTAGAGAATTTCACTAGCTTTCCATTGATATAAAGAACGTGAAAATCTGAGCTCTGGATTGAAAGATATGGTGATCTGAAGATTTAGGGCAAAAAACAGGCCAAAACGGATCGGCGGGAAAATATTTGAGTTTTTTCCACGCTCTGCCACTTGGATGACACGTGTCAGGCACTGATTGGCCGCGCAATTCTCTTTCCTTCCCTTTCCGTGGGTTTTCCTTGAAAATTTTGACTTTTCTTACACTTTGGAAAAAAATTCATTTTCCCCCCCGCGCCCCGCCACTTGGGACACGTGGCATCGTTTGGTTCATCGACAGGGGCGCAGGGAAAACCTTTACCTTTTATTTTTTTGGCCAAAAACTTTGCTAAATTTCCAAAGCTCTCCCCGAGCTCTGAACTCCCCTACTCCTTGGGACACGTGTCCTGTGTCACCTGGCTCGGGCCCTCTGTTCCATTTTCCCCTTTGAAACTTTTACCGACCACTTAGCAACTTTTTTCCTTCTGACACGTGGCACGTTTTGATTCATTGGCGGCTCTTTCGGCTTTTTGCATCCCTCACGTACCTTTGGCCCGGCTATCCCAAACTGCCTGGGACAAATATCTCCGAACCGCCCGATTCGGGCTTCCTTGTCCCTCTTTGCGGTGAAGACACGTGGCAAGATTCGATTGGCTCGCAGCTTTTTCGAATTTTCGCGTCCTCCGCGTACTTTTGGCCCAAATTTCCCAGACGAAAGTCTCTTTTTTTGGCCGAATCGGCCGGTTCGCGTCCTCCGCCTACTTTTGTCCCAACTGTCCCAGACTGCCTGGGACAAATATCTCCGATCCGCCCGAAATGGACTGACTTGCGCCAAACCGGCCGATCCGCGTCCCGGGCGTACTTTTGGCCCGAATGTCCCAGACCATTTGAAACAAGACTTAGGCAATTTTTTCCCCCTTCAGCCGATTCACCTTTTCGCGTCCCGACGTCCCAAGTGCTGCGCAGACCGCCTGGTGGTTTTTTGGTCGATTCGTGCCCCGACGTCTCAACTGTCCCAAGGACCGTCTAGGGCAAGACTTAGCCAATTTTCTTCATTTTTTCTGCCCCAAGCTTGGATTTTGCAATTTTTTCACATTTTTAAAACTTGCTGGGTTTTCTTCTTGGACAGGAGAGTTAGAAAGAAGTCGAGGGGACCCCAGAAACATGATTTTGGGCCTTGAATCAATCTATTTACCTGGGACTTGAATATTCTGATGCATGTTATCAAAATTACCCTGGGGGGTGAATTTGGATAATAGTAACAACAACACCTTTCAAGATCTAGGTAATGTTTGAAAGAAAACTAATGCTAGAGTATACCAAGTAATTTTTAGAATGCCCATAGTAAAACGTTACAATCTAGAAACTTAGGAAAAGTTTGCAAGAAACAAGATGTAAGTATCAAAAGTGTTGTGATACAATACAAGAAAGATAACAGTTCAAAGGAGAATAAAGGTGATGAAACAATCCTAACTACAATTGATGATCTTGACTTGGGTATCAAGATCAAAAAGGATACCAATAATATGAAAACATATTCACACACTTTAGACATTTAACAACTCAGCCGCAAACATGGATGAGCTTAAATGAATGCAAAAGTGGTGAATACAATCAATTAGCAACACAAGGGTAGTCACTCCTCTATTGATCAACAAAGTGTCAAAAGAAAGTGAAGGAAGTAGATCAATTGGGGTTGAAGAGAGTTTGGATTCACTTCGATGGAGTTTTACCTTGCTCTAGGGCGAGTGAAAAAATAAGATGAATGATGTGTCATTTTAACTTTAATGGACTCTCCCCTTGTTCAAAAAACAAGGTTACAACTCTGAGAAAGTTCTCCCTTTGTGATGGCTCTCAACTCAAACTGGTTTTGATATGGTCAAAGTTGGCTCCTAAACAAGATAGCTTCCTAGGTGGTGTTATCACCAAATCACAGCACCCCTGTGCATATACTTGAACTCACGGTGTGATTGGATAACATGGGTACTATCTCCAAGTTGTGGGACTTGCTACTTGAGATAGACCTCCAGAGAAAGCTGGTTCTTGCTCCTAAACTACCTGCCACAATCTACTCTAATGCAGGGGAAACTAACTATTCTAATCTAAATTTCCAAGGGACCAGGGAGAGAGAATGCATAAAATGAAAGCCTACACTAAAGTGGTGATACACCAGAAAAGGAGGGTGTGAGAGTAGTCTCCGAATGTGTGAAATACAGAGGCAAAGTGCACACTAAAAGAGGTGATGACAGTTCTCCATAATCTAGCAAAATGCATTCACAACAATATTCCAAGCATACACAATAATAATGAATCCCTGCAAGAACATAATAATAGACACAATATTCTTGTAGAAAGATTAAAGGGGCAAGAGGAATGCAAGAAAACACAGCAGGGGAAGATACATCCACAAACTGATATTTTATTGCTTCATGATATGCACAGTTCAATCTATTACAAGATAAGGGCCTGGATCACCATGCAAGGAGTCCACTACAAGGGCCTGCACACATTGGCATCACAAAGCAATTTTGACATAGCTTTGCTACAAGGAACTACCCCCCTTTACAATGAGCCCAACACTCCAATTTATAGAAAAATGAGAAGGAAAAGAGAAGGGAAAATGGAAATCCCGAAATTTGTCCTTCAACCACCTATAAGAGGCATTAAATGGAGTAAAATGATTATATATTACTTGCAAAAGGCTCCCCATATTGTCCCATGTGCTGTAGCAGAGAAAGAATGATGACCATGCCTCTTAATTGCACTCCCAACCACCAAATGAAACACTGTTGTGAACCCAGCCACGTTTTCTAAAAAATCTCAACCAATTTCTGATCAAATCTAGAATTTCTTAATTTCTGTGCATTGGGGTCGGAGCCATGATTCCAACAATACCAATTTTGTATGATTTCGTTGAGAAATGCAAAAGTTATGGCCTTCTGAGTACGGGCAGCTATTTTGGGTCTAGCAGGCGTTTTCTGTCATTTGACGGGAATGAGCATTAACTGACTAGAGCCGAATATATTTCTCTTAATTAAATATATCTACCCTCATCAAAAATATTTTCGCGTCCTCCGCGCACTTTTTTCCTAACTGTCCCGGACTGCCTGGGACAAATTTCTCTGAACCGCCCGAAATGGACTGACTTGTGCCAAACCGGCCGATCCGCGTCTCTCACGTACCTTTGTCCCAACTGTCCCAACTGCATGAAAACAACACTTGGTTGATTTTTTCCACTTTTCGGTTGGTTCACCTTTTCGCGTCCCGTGCGTCCCGACGTCCAGGATGCCCCTTTGCTCTGCAGACTGCCTGGCGGCCTTTCGGTCGATTCGCGCCTAGATGTCCCTCATGTCCCAACTGTTGCGAGGACTAGGACTTGGCCATTTTTCATGATTTTTCCTGGCCCAAGCTTGTTTTCTGCAACTTTTTCACATTTTAAAAACTTGCTAGGTTTTCCTCTTAGACAGGAGAGTTAGAAAGAAGCCGAGGGGACCCCAGAAACACGATTTTTGCCTTGAATCAATATAATTGCTTGGGACTAAAGAATTTGATGCATGTTATCAAAATTACCTTGAGGGGTGAATTTTGGATAACAGGTGGTTTGCTCAACTAGGTGTCACAAGTTATCTAATGCAAGCTCGATTTACCAAGAAAGTTACATTGACTAGTCTTAGGTTATCTCAGCTTTACTTTAACCCGTCCAAACATAGTGAGCAATAAATGTGTTCATCATGTGTTCTCATTAGGGTCACAATATGGATAACTTTGACGCTAAATTTCAAGTTTATACTAGTCAAGTAGGTGGGTGGAGCACTTTATGTTTCATTCACAAGTTTCCCTCTTGTGTGGACTACTTTGGGGTTCCTAGGACGACCCCATTATTGTATGTTAAGGATTATACCAAAAGGGTTATGTCCTAGCTAAGCGGACAGGGCATACCCTTATCCGAACCTGTAAATACAATATTGTGATTGTGGTGTGTTTTTAATATTTTATTATTTATTTGGTTTTCTTGTACAATGTTTGACAACCTGCATAGAAACTATATTAGTAGTTTTTGTTTCGATCCTCCTTTCTTTGACAAGTATTTAGGTCTTGCATGACGGATTTAATATTTTTTCATAAACAAAAAGAGGATAAAACACCATTTATGATTCTCAGAATCATCCTAAGAAGCAAGAGAAGAGAATACATGACGTATAATCCAACTATACAATTAACAATGGAAAATATTCAATTTAAACGCAAAATTTGTTCATTTTAACCTAAGTTGACATTCTTTCTTTTAGCAACAAGTGTTTTTCAAAACAAAAAGAGATATAGAAATAGTTTCTGATTCCCAAGATCACCTAAAAGGTGAGAGGGAAGAGAATATGTGGATCTAATCTCAAGATTAAGCATGCAACATTCATTAACCCTTTTAAATCAAATTAACAAGAAATATAATCCCTTCTTGAATGGGAGCCTCTAGCTCCCCGTTTTGAAAATCCCTCACTGATATCTAGAGCGGCATGAATAAAAATAAAGGAATGCTCAACATAACCCGATGCCTAAACATATTCAGTAGAAATAGGTCGTGCATGTATTTCTTTTGAAACTTACCTTCGAGAGTGATATACCACATAATATGATAACAAACTTCTTTCCACACCACATGAATATAGGACCTTACAATGCCATAAGTAAGAAAATAGAATCTTTCCTTACCTTTAAAAAAGGTGTTGATTTCATGGTCTCTACAATTCCGATCTTTGAAGATCTTGAGTCCGTGTGTGTCCATACCCATAAACTGGGAAATAAATTTCTCTAAAATCTCCATTTCCATCCCTTGAATAGCAACCTTTCCATTATTCTAGGCCTTTATGAACTCCCTAGTGAGAGAAGGGTCATGCCCTTTCAGCTTGGAGATATACTCCCTTAACCACCCAATTCTCAGCATGTGTCACATCAAAGGATTGTTAACAATAGCTCCATGAATCAAACGTTCAAAACAAACTCTTTCACCACCCATGGCTTTTGTGTTTACCTTCCAACACCAAACCAGTCACACAACAATTATGTAAGGTTCAAAATGAATGAAATCCCCTGTATTGATTTCATAGCACTTAAGATCTATAGCTTGACAAGCATAAAAAGTGATATCCCATATGCGACAAAAAATAATTACATTATGACATGTCATGGTGAATAATATTATCAATTGCTAAGGGGATTTCATCACCCTTCACCCAAACTTTTAAATCGTTATTATACACCCCTAAGTTAGCCAACTTGTCTGCACATTTATTACCATTACGGGAAGTGTGTGTGATACTATAATTTTCAAATGCTTTAAGATGTTCCCTAACATCCTGTAAAATATTTCCAAGTGTCTAGTTCTAGATGAGATTCCTTTTAAGGGCATTCACAATGAGCAATGAGTAACCTTCAATTTAACTATGTGTGACACCCTTCTCCCTGGCTACGTTAACCCCCCACAATAAATCTCTTGCCTCCACCACATTGTTACTTTGAAGACCCAACGACCCAGCATATGCCAGAATCCAGTCACCCTCATGGTTTCTAATAATCCCCCCTCGTCCAACATGACCAATATTTCCCTTTGAAGTATCGTCAAAGTTTATCTTAAACCAATTTTCCTTCAATTTAGACCATTTAACTACTGGTTTAGACATTTTAATATCGAGAGGGCTAAAGGAGAACTGTTTGAGGACTTCTTCCTCCACTCTTGGATAGGTAGCTTTAATCTTTCCCTTAAAAAAAAATTTGTGTTCTTTGATGGAAGAACAATAATGAGAACTAACCTTTTTGATATTATCTTTCTAGTTTCTAAAAATAATATCATTCTTAGCCTTCCACAAGCACCAAAGGAAGTGGGGAAGCGTCGTCCTCCAGGCAGCCACCAAGATAGGAAATTTGAAAGGACACTCCCATTGTAGACATAAGTCAGCTATGGTGTTAGGTTGTAACCACTGGATCTGAAACATCTCCATCATAGAAGAAAAATAAAATAAGAAAAAGGACACAATAAAAAAAGGTCGTTAACAGTTTCCTCCTGCTTTCCACATAGAGGACATCAACTGCGAATGGTCATACCTCTCTTCCTTAGATTATCCACTATAAGGATCTTATTTTAGACTGCTAACTAGTAGAATATATTAACCTTGGGTATGATATCTTTCACTCAAAGCAGATTCCAATACTCCTTTTGGAAAAAATCTTTAAAATTTAAAAGATATACAGATTTGACCGTGAAATTTCCTAAATCCTCTTTTTTCTAAATGACATATTCTTCTTGATATTGGAATCTATTAATATGAAAATTCCTAAGTTTAGTATTAATTTCTATGAAGGGTTGTAGATATTCGTTAGAGTTAGGGGGGATCAATAGTAACCCATTTAAGACCCTCATTACTAGCAATCCAATAGTCCTAAACCAAGACTTTACTGGTTTCCTCAAAAAAATGAGAGACAGTTTTCCAGGGCTCTTCGATAGCTAGGGGGTTTATCCTCGATCCAATAATCCTTCCAGAAGGAGATTATATTTCGCTTCCCAATGTTCCATTTAATACCCTTACTGAAAATCTCCTTGGAAGCCTTGAAGGATCTCCAGAATATGGAACCATTAGGAAGATCATTCTACATAAAGAAAGTTTCCATTCTAGCTATATTTCTTAGATATTTCTTTCTGATAATTTCCACCCAAATTTCTTCCTCTTTGATAATCCATATGATAAAAAAATTAAAACTTGTATAGTCAATGAAACATGATTTATACATGTATTTAAGTCGAGATTAATATGATATCATATGTATGTTATGTTAATATGTATTAAATTAGTGTTAATTTTTTTTATGTTTTTAACATGGGAATTAAAATATATGTGTAAGGAATTTACAAATTTTCCATTGTACTATAATCATTCAATGCCATCAATTATAATAATATAATGTCAATGTCAATGCCATCCACTTTAAAGAAATATAAATATATATAAAAATTTAAAGAAAACAACAAGCTTATAGTCTCTGCAACCTATAAAATATTAGAAGCCAACAACAAGCTTATTATGAATTAGAAGCCATCTAAAGAAAGATTTCTTTGACTAAATACAAGAAGACCACAAAACATTAAATCTATGAGTCCATCTACTAATGGTCTCACAAACATTCCACTTATTGTTAAGGCCTAGGGAAAGGTTTGGGGAGAAGGCAATATTTTCATAGAGTTGTTTGGAAGTAGCCTCTTAGAGAGGGGGGCCTTTGAGCCACCTCATAGTATCCCAAAATTCATTCTCATCCTCCATAATTAGTCCAGTAGAGGGAGCTGTGAAAGAATTTATGAGCATTTTATACATTCTGAACTGAGATTGAGGTAGCTTATAGAAAGCTTTAAGGTCTGTCCATTCCATCACTTCCCAAATCTGTACAAGTCATGAAATATTTTAATTCCTTTCTCAAACCAAAGGAGGGCAGAACAACCTCTTGTCAAGGCAAGGATCTTGTCATTATATTTCTGATTCGACGAAATCAATTTGTAGGCTTGGCACCTAATGTCAAATGAAGAGAAGATAGGCTTCCCAACCACCAAGTGCTTCACTTGTTCCCATGCCTTCCAAATTGACTAAAGAATAAAGGACCCATGAAGAGCAACAAGAAATCCCTCAAATAGTAAGTCAACCAAATGAAGTCCTTTTCGTCTCTCTTGACCCTTCAGAGCCTATTGGAAATATTGACTCTGTGGGTACGTACCCACAGGCCCTGGGTATGAGAGACCTGAGCGAGAGAAGAGAGAAATTCTAGAGAGAGAGAGAGATAGAGAGAGAGAGAGAGAAAGAGAGATTGGGAGTGAGAGAGAGATGAGAGTGAGAGAGTGAGAGAGAGAGATAAAATATAGTGAGAGAGAGAGTGTGTGAGAGAAGCAGAAAGAAAGAGAGTTTGATAAAAAAGTTCAGTCCATTAGTTGGTTCTTGCATTCATATTATCCAAAATCACCTTCTAATCATCCTTAATGATGTAGGAAGGATTCAATGTTGTTCCTTAATAGTTTCTAGGACAAAATGCTCTTTGAAATTTTAAGCTATGTAATTTACAGTTTCAAATATAGGATATTAGTACTGAAGAAAAATAGAGAAATGATTTTTATAGAGGGTCCCAAGTACAAAGGTGTAGGATTAGATGAGATATCTCCAGGTGCCATTAGAGACCAATAAATCACCCGTCGAAGTTATAGCATTTTTGGTCTTTGGATCTTAAGGGACTACGTCCGGACGAAGTAGCCCAGAAGCAACGGCACCATTTAGCACTGAAATGAAGCCTCCATAAGAATTAACAAGGCCACTCAAACATGTTGGCACAGTTGGTTCAATGCCAAGAGCTTCCATTTGTAAAATATTGTGTTTGACAGCCTTACACTGACTCAAACTACAATATTTTTCACTTTTACAAACAATAGGACATCGAGAGAACCGAATGGAGATGGAGAAAACTGAGACAGGCTTTTGTATATGGTTCTAAGGCATAGGTGTAGGATCATACAAGATGAATCTAGGTTCCACAGAGTCTAAGAAATCACCCTTCGAAGTTATAGTTTTTTTGGTCTCAGGCTCTTAAGGGACTACGCCTAGATGAAGTAGCCTGGAAGAAACAACAAATTTGCAACCAAAAAAAATCCTCCACAAGTGTTTACCAGGCTACCCAGATGTGTTGGCACAGTCAGTTTGGTGCCAAGAGCTTCCATTTGTAAAATATTGTGTTTGACAGCCTTACACTGACTCAAACTACAATATTTTGCACTTTTGCAAACAATAGGACATCGAGAGAAACAAATGGAGATGGAGAAAACTGAGATAGGATTTTGTAGAGGGTCCTGAATGGAGGTGTAAAGATTAGATCAAAGATACATCTCTAGGTGCCACAGAGACCGAGAAATCACTCATTGAAGTTATAGTATTTTTGGTCTCCAGGCTCTTAAGGGACTACGCCCAGACAAAGTAGCCCAGAAGAAACAACACCATCTGACACCAAAAAAAGCCTCCATTAGCATTTACTAGGCTACCTAGATGTTTTGGCACATTCAGTTCGATTCATGAGATAGCTTTTGTTTGCAAAATATTGTGTTTGACAACCTTACACTAACTCAAACTATGATTATTTTGCTTTTGCAAACAATAGGACAATGAGATAACCAAATGGATATGGAAAAAAAGAGACATGATTTTGTAGAGGGTCCTAACATGGAGGTGTAGGATTTATGATATATCTCTAGGTTTCCATGGAAACTGAGAAATCACCCATTGAAGTTATACATTTTCTGGTCTCACATCTCTTAAGGGACTACTCTCAGACGAAGTAGCTGTGAAGCAAATGGCACCATATGACATTAAAATGAATCCTTAATTCACATTTACCAAGCCACGCAAATGTGTTGGAATAGTTAGTTCAATTCCAAGAGCTTCAATTTGTAAAATATTACATTTGACATTCTTGTACTGACTCAAACTAGACTATTTGGCTCTTTTAAAAACAATAGGACAGTGAGAGGACTAAATGGAGATGGAGAAAACCAGAGACATTTTTTTTAAGGGTCCTGACAATGCAGAGGTTTAGGATCAGACAATACCTCTCCAGGTGCCAAAGAGAACTGAGAAATCAATCGAAGTTATAACATTTTTATGTCTTAGGATTCTTAAGGGACTATGCCCAGTTTATGAAGTATCCTGGAATAAATGACACTAAAAAAAATCCTCCAATATCATTTACATAGGCCACTTGGACATGTTAGCATAGTCATGATGGTGATGTAAGATTCTTTCATTTGCAAAATATTGCGTTTGACAACCTTACACTGACTCAAACTACAATATTTTATGCTTTTACAAACAATATGACAACGAGAGAACCAAATGGAGATGGAGAAAATAAAGACAAAATTTTGTAGATGGTCCTGACATGGAGGTGTAGGATCAGATGAGATGTTTCCAGGTGCCACAGAGACCTAAATCACCTGTGGAAGTTATAGTGTTTTTTGGTCTCTAGGCTCTTAAGGGACTACAGCCAAAAGTTTGGAAGCAACAACATTATTTGGCACTGAAAAGAAGCCTCCAAAATAATTTACAATGCCACTCTGGACATGTTGGCATAGTTGGTTTCAATGCCAATGAAGCTATTCCCTTTGGAAAAATATTTTGTTTGACATCCTTGCACTGACTCAAACTATTACTATTTTGCACTTTAATAAACAATAGGATATTGAGAGAACTGAATGGATATGGAGAAAACGAGATAGGAATTTTGTAGATATTTCCAAATGGAGGTGTAGGATCAGACAAGATTATCTCCAAGTTCCATGGATATTGAGAAATCACCATGACAAATGCTTATAGTCTTTTTATGGTCTCAAATCTTAAGGGACTATGCTCGGAATGAAGTAGCTCGGAAGCAACGACACCATCCGACACCAAGTTTTCGAAAGCCTCCATTAGCATTTACCTGGATAAGATATATGAGTGTTTTTGGCATGCAAGTGTGGTTTGATTCATTTTGCCAAGAGTTGAGGAGCTTTCAAACATATTGTGTTTATGACATTAAACATACTCAAACTAGAACCTATTTGGAAGTTTGCAAATTCTTACTAGGACTCGATGTAAGGATTACCACAATGGTAGAAAAGAAAACTCAATGAAAAATATGGGTTTTAGAGGGTAGACATGAAAGTGTGGATTCCAGACTATATAAATGACCTTTTGATAGTTTACAGAGAAAATATTTCATCAAGCAAGAAATTTTTCTTGGAAATGATCGGGCATTAGGAAAAATCTATTGACATTCAAATTTGAAAATCCTATCCTAGAAACACAAAGATTGTTATGCAATTAAAGGATAAAGTGGATTTCCTTGGACCACATCGAAGAGTTATCCCAATCTCATAGGTTGTCAAGAGAACAATAAGTCAAATGACTCATGACGATTAGGAAGCATTTCTCAAAGAGAAATGGATGTATTCCAAGGGTGATCAAAGAATATCTAATAGAGACCTTATGGAAATTCAATATAAGGTCTCACTTGACTCCTTTTTAGTGTATTGAAATCACATTATTTCATATTGTAATGGATGTAGATAGATGAATGCAAGCCAGGAGACCCATAAGAGAAGGAAGATTTTGGATAGTAAATGACAAATAAGTTAGTATGAATGGCATTGATGTGGGTGGAGATTCCTATGGATTCAAGAGTTCATCTACTTGTATGAAAATACAAGATGTACTCTTAAAAGTCCTTCAAGGAAACACCCATGAATACTTATTGAAGGTGCACCTGGTTTTTCTCAAAAACTTGAAATGCCTTATAAAAGTATGCCATTCTTACAAGTAAAATCCTCCAATTCTGAATCTTCTTTGATTAGAAATCGGTGCCAAAACTATGTTCCATTGTATCTTATGGATCAAAAAAGTTCCCAGGCAACTAGGGGAGCTTAAGAATCATCCACAAGCATGAGGGATTAAAGAGATAATACTGATAAATTATATGGCATTATGATCATGAGAAAAATCCATGGATAAAATTTGGGCATAATCTTCACCTTCCTCAAAAACACATGTTTGCAAAGAACATTTACCTAATACAATTATCTCTTTTTTTCTGAAATCCTTGTGAAAATTTATATTTAAATTCCAACA
Organism: Taxus chinensis; assembly: GCA_019776745.2. Taxonomy (NCBI): domain Eukaryota; kingdom Viridiplantae; phylum Streptophyta; class Pinopsida; order Cupressales; family Taxaceae; genus Taxus; species Taxus chinensis. The sequence goes on from CM034157.1 coordinate 344,950,144, forward strand.
GTATTATAAATTGAGAATAACAACCAATGGTATTTTCTTACGGATTAGGATCAAAGAAAATTAGATCATCATTGACAACTTTTCTAAATAATCTATTTCAATTGTGCATGTTGAGCTCCAAGAACTAAATTCCAAGCTAACAGAGCTTAATATGTCTATTTCTTGTATGCTAATATTACAATTCTGAGAGGCCAAAGTTTTCTATTTTATTTTCTCAAGTATGAAACACTCAATGTTTGAGAAGTTTCTCCAATACAAATTTCACCTTTGAATTCAAAGGAGAGGTATTTCCTAATGGTAACCTCATGGTAGTCCTCGAGTCTTTGGTTATATGGGAGACACTGTTATGGCTTCCATTTACAATGATAGAGATATTTGTATAAATGTCAGTCAAGCTACTTATAACTAGGCTGTAGTCTCTATATTTCAAGTTGTTTGAGACCAAAATCAAGGCTATAGGCTTGATGACTACTCAGTATCCGTGGCCTGAAGGGTCTTGTAATGAAAGGTTTCATACATGGGTTTATGTGGGTGAAGGAATTATCAAAATGGAAGTCTCACTAAGCATTTGCCAGCTATCTCGTTTCCTATTGTCATCAAAAGAAAGAATACTATTAATTGATAACCCCTGAGTGTGTTAAAACATTGTCTTATTTATGCTTATTTTGAACACTTCAAGAAGTTTTGTCAAATTTTGGCTAAACCATTTTGTAGCTCAAGATATCCAAGTTCCTAGAGGAAGGACACTTTATCAAGAATATTGGTTTTGATCCTACAGTGTCTCCAGTATATTCTTTAAGTTTCTTCCATTTCCTTTGAGATTAATTTTTGTGCTCTCATGGTGGCCATAAAATATATATATAGGGAGCTCTTGAAGCAGCTATTTAATTAGGATGACTCTAACCTATCAATGATAACTAAAGAGGTCAGTAACTAAATATGGTTGGTCTCTTGCATTCATAACAATGTTGTGCCTTAATAGTTTCTATGACAAGATGATCTCTACAATTTAATTAAATATCTTCTTTCTGGCCTAAACAATCCCAAATTTCTCAAATGTTCTTGATATTCTTTGAATATTTTCTCTTCAATAAAACCTGAGAGATAGTTAATATGAGTCCTTGGACTCCATTTTGATGAACGAAATCTCATGTGGAAACAACCATATCACATCATGAGAAGTTGTCCTATTTTTGATAGTATGCAAATAGTCCTTTTGAGTTAGTGATGGTTCTATTCAAACCAGGATACTTTCAAAGAAAAGTTCTTGGCAAGAACTGAACAGTACCAAAAAATGGGTGGCCTAGAGGGTGATGCTTCATCTTCGTGAATCATGGAGAGGTCCACATTGATGCTACACCTCCATGTCCCTTACAGACCCTTTGACAAAATGTTCAAACTGTGGTTTTATCTTCCATCCAATGGGTCATCCTAGAGCTTGTCTGATCCTATCATACATGGAAGACCCTATATAAAAATGAAATTCTCCATTTTCTCCAAAGAGATTTGGTCCTCTCGTTATCCTATTCATTTGCAAAAGCACCAAATAGTCCAGTTTGAGTCAGTGTAAGGTTGTCCAACACAATATTTTGCAAACACACATTCCTAACACTGTTGAACCACTTGTTTCATTGCATCAGGGTGGCCTGGTCAATGCTTGAAGAGGATTCATTTCGGTGCACAAAATCCTTCAATTATAAACAAGTACTAGGAAACATGTTAAGAAAAGATTGTTCATACTTGATATAGGTTGTGAAATGAGAATTTGAAGAAGACATTTTTCATACAATATAGGTGGTGAAATGAGAATTTATTCTTGTTGTTCATTTCCAATATTTAATTTTCCTTAGATTCTCTTAGCTTTGAGAATAATAAATTCTCTACTAACAGTGCCAACCATGTGAAGGTGGAAGCTTTTTTGGCACCACTAACCTACATAAACATGTTAGTAAACAATTAAATAGAATTTTAAAACCTACACAATTTAAAAAAAAATCATTAAAGTAAATATTCAAATTAAATTCATGTAGATGTACATATCTAATCTTAAGTGAACATACCTTTGACTTGAGAAAGTAAGCCACTTGGTAGGCTTAAAGATAGTTTTGTGTATCTTCATTTGTACAAATTCAATCCAGTGAACCATCTGGGTCTGATCTAATTTTTAGGGTGTCAAGTATTGCTTCATGGTCAGACTCATGAACTTTCCACAAGACCTTATTGTGTGGTCTACCTCCATATTTAATCAATTGAACATTAGATGCAACAACTAGGTGAGAATAATGAAGAATCTTTCTATGAGTTTCAAAGTCCTCAAACAACCACACATTGGAGTTCTTCATTGGGTATCTTCTTAGCCATGTTCCAGTAATAACCATGGACCCCGTAGGATATTCTAGGCCTTCTCCATCTATGATTGGGGCTATCAATTTCTTTTTTTCCTCAACACAATGACACAAATAATAAGATGTTCCTTCTTTATTATTTTCTTCTACAAAAACATGACCTACATCACATTGTACACAAAATCGTTAGTTTCAATAATTGATTCATTAATAAGTTCCATAACATGAGAAAACTGTTGGTTAGAAGAGAAACCTTGGAAATCAGTGTTTCAACAGTTTGAGGATATGGGAAAGTTTTGGATTCAAGACTATTGGGAAGTCTCAGGGGATGGGCCCAAATGGGTAGTGTTTGTTAGGAAAATGGAGTAGTGCTCACATATATGAGCAAATATATATTTGTGATTATTATTATTAATGTGTAATGTGTAAACCGTATATAGTTGTATTGTTATAGATTTTTTATTATAAACAAATCATAACAATATTCTTGTTTTGTGAACTCATGTAGAATAGGAGTATTGAGTTATTTGTAGGAGTGTTGTTGAGCAACCTCCATGTTTATAGGAAAGCATACTCATATATATATATATATATATATATATATATGTTATCATGAATGTATGAAAAGACTGAAGAGGTTGAATACAATATTAGACAATTATTTTCCTGTGTATCAATATTGTTGTACCAATAGTGTTAACCCCACATCCCGATTTCATTAGTGAGCATCAGTGCTTCATAGATATCAAATGTAAATTAAGGAACTTTCATATCCCCAGATTTCAACAGCAAGAGGATTCTATTATTTGGAAAGAAGAGGAATCTGGAGAGTATTCAGATAAATTTTCCTATCTTCTGAACTTCAAAGACTCTGTTTAAAAGGAGTATTGGAGCATAATTTGGGTGAAGGACCTCCTCCCTAACGTGAACATATTCTACTAGTTGGAAGCTCAGAATAAATATCTCACATTGGATAATCTAAGGAAGAGGGGTATGGTCTTACCCAATAGATTTTCTCTATGTGGTAGTGAGGAGGAAAGTGTAAACCATCTCTTCCTATTATGTCCCTTTTCTCAGGGGGTTATGAACTTATTCAAAGTTTAGTGGATCCAACCCAACAACATTGAGGATTTTAGTTTGTAATGAGAGAGCCCCTTTAGATTTCTGGTCATTGTGGTAGCCTGGAGGATGGTTCTTCCTCACTTCATGTGGTGTTTTTGGAAGGAAAAGAACACTCTTATCTTTAGAAACTAGGGTTCATTTTAAGACCCCCCTCCAAAAAATAGTTTAAAATTGGTGGCGAATCTCCAAAATTGACTTTCGCATCAATGGAAAATTTCTGAAAAATCATTTCGCGGCAAAGCTGAATGGGTCAGACAACCCTCCAACCCATGTTGGATGGATGGGTTGGATGACAGACAATGGAAGACCATCCAACCCAGGTTGGACGATCATCCATCATCTTCTGTATAATCTAGGTTGTACGGTAGATGATGGATGGTCATCCGATCTGGTCTTCTAACTCAACCATCCAACCCAGCCATCCAACTCAACCGTCCAACCTAGTTATCAAACCCAGTCGTCCAACCCAGTCATCTAACCCAACCGTCCAACCCATTTTTCCAACTCATTTATCTAACCCGATCGTCCAACCCAGTCGTCTAACCCAGTTGTCCAACCCAACCGTACAACCTAGCCATCTAACCCAGCCATACAATCTAGCCGTCCAACCCAACTATCCAGCCTATCCATCTAACCTAGCTATCCAACCCAATCATCCAACCCATTTATCCGACCCATTCATCTAACGCAGTCATCTAACCTAGCCATCCAACCTAGTTGTCCAACCCATCCATCCAACCCAATCGTCCAACCCAGTTATCCAATCCAGTCGTCTAACCTAGCTGTCTAACCCAACCATCCAACCCATTCATCTAACCCATCTATCGAACCCATCCATCCAACCCAACTACCCAGCCCAGCCATCCAACCCATCCACCTAACCTAGTCGTCTAACCAAGCCATCCAACCTAGCCATCTAACCCAATCATCCAACCCAGCCATCCAACCCAGTCATCCAACCTAGCCATCCAACCTGGATTGGATGATTTCCCATTGTCTATCATCCAACCCAGTTGTCCAACTTGGGTTGGATGATTGTACATTATCTATTGTCCAACCCCTCTTTCTAACCTCATTTGGATGGTCATACATTATATATCGTCTAACCCAGGTTGGACAACTAGGTTGGACGACAGACAATGGACAACTGTCCAACACAGGTTAGACAACCATCCATCATTTATCGTCTAACCTAGGTTGAATGGCAGACAATGCTTGTTTGTCCAACCTAATTTGGATGGTTAGTCACTCTTTTTTGGATGTCATTATTAAACGGGTACCCCCTAGAACCCCCCAGGATATGTATTATACCTCAACGAATACATGTATAAGTTAATTTTTACATATAAATAATAGGTGAACTGACCCATACAAATGACTTGTCGGCTAAATTTTTTAGTGAACTGGGTGGCAGCTAACTGCTAAAAATTTTCCATTTCCAATTTCTAGAATCCCTAATATTTGTGAGTTTACGAAAATTCACCACTAAAAGTTTCCTTGTCAGAAACAAGAAATCCAACATCAAAAAGGTAAGTGTTAGGTTAATTTCTTCCATTAAAGAGATCACCAAAATCTTCAAAGGTAAGATAAAGGTTGTCTGTCCTAAGGGGGAAGAGGAAGTTCTCAAACAATTTTCCTTTAGTCCTCCTCCGATCAACTTGCCTTGAACTATGATTAAACGGTCCAAACCGGAAGGAAACTGTTTTAAACTGAACTTTGATGGTACATAAAAAGGAAATCCTAGGAAGGCTGGTGGAGGGGGTATCAATAGAAATCATGAGAGTGATTAGTTCCTGGATTTTATAGGTCCTATGGGAATTCAAAGCAATAATGTGGTGGTGGCTAAAGCCTTGTTATGGGGGGTCAAATTAGCTAGAGAAAAAGGGATCAATCACATCCAACTTGAGTGGGACTCACTTCTCATTGTTAATGCCCTCAATAGAAATAACTTTCAAATTTGGGCTTTGGGAAATATTCTTCAAGAGATAAAAGTACACCTTAATGCTTTCAATAGGTTTAACATCAATCATACCCCCCATCTAGGTAATAAATGTGCAGACAAATTTTTAAACTTGGGGGTTTATAGTCATGATTTCAAAGTGTGGATGAAAGGTGATGTAATCCCTGTAACTATTAATGATATCATACAACATGAAAGATTATGATTATTTCCTCTCATCTCATACAAATGACTTTATTTATCCAGTTTGCCAAGGTAGTAGGTTTGTGTGCGGTGTTTTTATTTCCAAGAACGCTCTTTTTGAAAGTTCATCAATTGTAGCGTGCATCTAGTTTTGCAATGGAAAGATAGTACAGAGAAACCATGGGAGGCGATAGAGCCTGACGTTGAATCCTCCAACCACGGCTACATCACCAACAATCCGTCTATGTGGCATATGCTCAGAATTGGGGGTTTTAGAAAGTAAATTTCCAAGTTGCATGGGCATGACCCCTCTCTTTCCAAGGATTTTGGGTTGGCAATGGGAAGACGGCAAGTTTGAGGTTTAGGGAATGGAGCTAGAGATCATTGAGAATTTCATTGCCCAAGTCACTGAAATGGAGATGAAGGGGCTTAAGATTTTCAAAGATAGCAACATAGGAGGGAGCACGAAATCAATACTTTCTTTGTTGGATAAGGAAAAATTCCATTAGTTTACTAATGACATAGCGAGGTCGTGCATCCCTAGGGTCTGGAAGGAAGTTATGACTGTATATCATGAAGTATATCACCCTCGAAGGCAAATATCAAAATATATATACTCATCATTTGTCACTGTTGAACATTTTCGGGCATAAAATCATGATGAGTATACCCTTTTTTCTTTATATGTCTCTGTCGGCTTCTGTGAAAGATTTTAAGGGCGGGGGGGGAAGTGGAGTCTCCCATTCACGAAGGTCTCATCCTTCTTCTGGTTCAGAATGGTAAACCGGTCCCGCCCAAGACAATGGTCTATTGAGGAGGATGATGATGACATCACTCTAGCTAAGTGCCTGAGAAAGATGTGTGAGGGAAAGGAATCCTCTAACAGAGCGGAGGAGGTTAATGACGAGAATCTTAGGGCTAAGGAGGACAAAGGCAGTGATGGGTCTTCCAAAGGGAAGGGAAAATGCATGGAGGATGAGGGTCTGAATTTCAAAGACCTGGGTAAAAGAATGAAGCAGATTGAGAGGGTTGTGTGAATTATGGATGAAGTTAACTCATGTATGAGGGAAGGGATAATAGACAACATCGAAGCCACTAAGCAAATCTGCATGGCTAAGATGAAATTAAGGGTCGATGTCACGGAGCTGGAAAAACTAGTTAAAGCCATGGGGGTTTGCTTGGAGGATGTGGAAGAGCGTTTGAAGAAAAGGAAATTCCAACTTGGCATCAACATCTTGGAGGAGGATGAGGATGGTGGGTAGAGCCTGCAGCAACTAGAGATCGAGCTCAATCAATTGGACCTTGTTGGTACCTCGGGCAACTCTCCCAAGATGACAAAAGTTAAACTAGTTTGCCTTGTTCCTGTGCTCAAAAAATTTGTTGTCTTTTGGCGAACTGCTCTTGTTTGTTAGCAGACTATTTTTTTGTGTTTCTATTTATGGTTGTGTTTATGGACCTTCTCTCTCCTGATGTTAAGTTTTGTTTAATGTAGAGCTCATAGAGGTTGATAGGTGTCCAGTGGATATAATTTTCTACAACACCATTCATCAACCCACTCTTTTGACTCACATTCATCCCAAAATGAATACGTACATGAAGAGAAAAAGCATGCCATTTTCCTTGTATGAATAGTCCATGAACCTACATTTGAACTTCTAAAAGAGTGCAACTCACTAGATCTGTTAGTGTATAAAATCTTCATATTTTGCAAAATTAGCTTCTTCTACCAACCAAAAAAACCTATGAACTATAGAATTACCCTCATTACCTAGACCCATTGTTGAGTTACACCATTCCATGATGGATGTTGCATCGATTAACTTGGCACCATCTTTGTACTTCAATTCTTCTCTTGCTAGGGATCTTTTAACACATGCTCTTGCACCATCATGTTCTCCTTTTCCATGTCTGAGCCTAAGTGAAATTCCAAAAATGTTGAACACCACTTATCCTATGCATCCTGCTCAACCAATAGAACATTCATGCATTCTTGAATTGTGATGTACAATTATCTGACCATATGATGTGTTTATCAAATATGATGTTTATGTTATTCAAATTTCCATAGAAGATCTCAAAACAACCTTGCACGAACTCTGATGAATGTGCATGATCATCACTAATATAGAAATATTACTCCCTCAAAATCTTTCTATCTTCCTTTGTGTTTTTAAGAGCATGAGTGAATACTATATGCACAAATATGGAAACCTGAATAGAGTTGTAGTATTGTGATTGCACTTCATTTTGTGGTTATAGAGTATAGTTTTCTACAAAATCAACAACTGACACAATGGTACCAAGAGGAAATGTGTCCTTGCATAACCTAAATTTCTCATCTAACCATCGAGCTTTGTGTGTATGTTGTGCATACTCATACACTATCTTCTCTCGAAATATAGTCATAAAATTTGATACACTTATTTCTTTACTCACTAATTCACACCTCTTGGCCTCTTTACCATCTTTTGAAGTGTATGCCACTGACTTGTATTTTCCAAAACTAACTAGTTCATTTCTGATTACATGTGTATTCTCTTTGTGTATACATCTTTGCAAAAATGTTGCAAACCACCACAACTATCACAAGTTCCTTCTAAACATGATTTCTTATAAATAATTCCTTCTTCTCTTGTACAGAAAAACACTTGAGATGAAATCTCTTGCTGATTTAGGTGGAATATTTATCATACACTCCTGCAAAATATTCTCAGTATGTAAATTAACACATATATGATGGAAAATATCATAATGCATAGCAAATTCAATATGTATCCTACAACAAGTAGTCTGTGAGTGATTTATTTTAACATAAAAAGGTTTTTCCATTTCAAAATACCTTTGACTAATTTGTATTTCAGGATGAGTCTCTTTAAACTTATTAAAAAATTGTGTTTGTGTCATATCCAAAAAATGTTTAGGATGTGATTCATGGTTTCGAGAACCAATTCTTCTTTTTAAAACATATTTTTCATTAGGTGAAACCCTTGTATTATTTTTCCAAAATTCTTCATTTTTATTTTAACTCTTCAACTATGTCTTTGTCTTTTTGTGGTAGTCTACCAGAGAATTCCCATAATTCATTGTTATTTGTATCTTCAATTCTTTCACGACACCTAAGAGCTTTTAATAGTGTTTTCCTACTTATTTTTAGTGCACTACTTATTTTTCTAATCAAACAAGTGTTTTTTGTTGTTTTACTTACTATAGTTGATGTAATAACACGTTCGGGTAGTATTACTATCTTTGGTATGTGAGGTTGGACCTATTGATTGGTATGCATTCATTAGATTTTTTACAATAGATTTTTCACTGTTGGTCTTAGATGTTCTTAGACCAAGGGTCTTCATAGTAGGTCTAAAATTAATATTTTTCATCATTTCAACAAACAATTGACATCTACTTGTTTCATTTAAGTCATTAAAAAATGTTTTCCATATCTGATTAGATTTTCTTCTACAAGTGCATTCACTAATCTTATTATTAGTCATTGGGTTTAAAATATTTTCATCAATCTCAAGTAAAAGTTTGGGTGTTTTACACAAAATTTTAATCGGTGATTTCAATGGAAATGATTGTTGAATATCATATAAACATTGTTCATTTTCTATTTGTTGTTCATCTTCATAATTTGGTAAAGAGTGTGTGTTTTCAATAGGTTGGTCATTTGGTGTAACATCTATGTTTAAATTTGGCATTGCATCATCATTCATTGAATATTCATTATTTATTGATTCAATTGGTGTTTGAGGATATGTTGCACCATCAATTTCATTTGGAAGAGATGACATACCTTCATCTCCATACGTTGATTTCTTTTTTTCATGGATTTTTTGCACTCGCTCCCTTGTTTTTTTTTTTTTCTTCTTTCTTGGCTTTGTTGGATGATAGATGGATCTTTGGAAACATCTCCAATCTCTGGTAAAGATGTGTTCAATTTCTATTTTTCAAGCCCTTTTTTCATTTGTTCCCTTTCTTTTCCAATTTCTCAAGTGTTTGCCTTCGTGGTCTCCTCCCCATAATTCTCAAATATCTTTATCACCACAAGACAATTGAAAAAAAATGTTAATGAGTGTTAGGAATATAATAAACAATACAAACACACTCATATCTCAAATAATGCTTAAATATTTCACAAAACAATCTCTATATAAGATAAAATATACAAAATTGTCAAGAAGAATAAAAAAAGTGCAAGAATATGCAGACAACCCGTGATCAGTGGGACCAAAATCACGAGATTCTTTTTTTTTTTTGTGTTTGGATTTTATTTTAAATTTCATTTAATAAGTGCATTATAATGTGAGCACATGTTTCATCTTCTATGGGTTTGAAATTCCCAATCCATAGGCTTGGATTTTCTTTGGATATCCAAACCTAAGGTTTGGACAGTGCAATCCATGAATAAATCCGTGTTTTACAAAAAAAATCAATATCTCATGTGTACACCTCGATATCTCATGTGTTATAACATAATATTCCAAAAAAAATTATACTATGACGTCAAGCTTGGTTTTATTTTTGTGACAATATACTTCTTTCTAAAATCTGATTAGTTTAAGGCTTTCATCCTTAATTTCTTTTACTAGTGCCTTCTTTTCTTGTCAAAACGTATGCATACATTTTTGTACACAATTTATGATTTTTTCATCCAATTTTTTTAAAAAAAAAATGTGGCTTGATCTAAACTCCATTCTACACACATTAAAAAACAAAAAATAGACAATTTTTCTCAAAGTTATGGGGGTGTACACACAAATATTTCATTTTCGGGATGTGTTCACTTTGAAAATTAGTAAAAAATTATATATTCATCCAAAAATTATGAAAAATTAGTGGGACCTCATACATGGTCTTAGCTAACTTTCTACCAAAGGGATTTGAAAAATAATTTATAGAACTCAAAAAATGGGGGGGTGCACACACAATAGGTTGTTATCTTTTTGACACAAAAATAGACATACTTTGTGTGTGCACCACATTTGACCCTCTTAATCTATCTAATTAATCTAATTATTCCTAATTTCCCTTCTCTAGGTTGTTTATAACCCCTAAACCCCCTAGTTCCTAATCCCTAAGCTTTTTATAGATTTTATTTAATCCATCTCTTATCTCCCACTTACCCATGATCACTTCCCTAGGAAACCCTAACCCACCTAAATGCTTTAAAGCACTTATCCCAATCCATAAAATCCCCATATCTTGAATAAATCATCTTTTCACCACTCAAATGGATGGTTCCCCGTAGTTGGCGGTGACCCACCTGGGTTTCCATCCAACCTATAAAACATTTACCTCTCCTCCCAAAGGGAGGCATAATCAAAATTCTCTTGCATTTTTGTGATCTTATCTTTGAGCTTGAGCATTTCTTACAAGCTGTGTCAATCTTCTTGGAGTCCATTTGAGCTTGTTTGCATCACTTGTGGAGACTTTGGGGAGTTTACCTTGATCTTATGTTGGTTTATGCTATCATTTCTTATTATTACTATTATCTTTCAAACTAACATTTTGCAGGTTCAGTCCATCTTCCATCAAAGTTTCAGATCTTCAACTTCTTCTTTCAGTAGATTCATTTTGTTTGCAGGTTGTCCATCCAACTCATCCACCTCAGCCTTGTTTAGGACATGCCCAGGTCGTTGTTGACCTAGACCCAGCCCTGTTCTATCACCTATTTTACTCTTCAGGATCCTCATCAGTGTGTTTCTCTATTCTGTTACTGTTTCCACTTCTCATATATGTCACTCTACTTCTCTGTCAGTCTAAATCTTATTCATGTCTATCTCTCATCATCGCCAACTCAGCCAAGTTCTCTATCACCCATATCCTGCTTCCATCCAATCCACCCAAATTTGCATTTTCTTGCATAATATTTGTTTGCCATGTCTCATATTTCCTGCAGGTTTCTATCAGTGTTTTTCAGGCCTCTGTCATCATCTGATCTACACTCACATCCTTCCAGATCTACATTTTCAGCTTTTTGTTCAGATCCATCCACTCAGGTCACCATCGACCTGCCCTCTACAACCTGGGTCACTGTCGACCCAGCCAGGTAAATTTACTTTATGATTGATTTAGATCAAGATCTGCATTTTTATCCATTTCTATAATTTCTAATTTCTGTTTAGCTTCAATTTCTGCATATTATCTTGTTCATTATCATTGATTTTATCATCTTTTATCAAACATGGGGGTTGACATCCGCATAAGGAAGTTAACACTTCTTGGAACCAAATTTTTCGGGAAACCCCCTCATCTACCATCTAATCCATTTTCCTCTTAGTTACCTTTGTTTTGCAGGTTCATCATATTTGCAGTGAGGTCATCTACTTTGCACCCTTGTCCTTTGCATCCTATCTTCTTCAAGGTACCTTAAACCCTTGCATTTTGGAGTTGTTTGATTTTCTTTAGTATCTATTTCACTAATATGAAAAGGAAAGAGAAAGTTTGGTCAACATTCTGGCACACCTGGTGGGACTTGACCCTTTTAGGTGAGTCTCTTGCACTTCATTTCATTTCATTTTTCCATAATTATTCATTTTTCCACTAACATTATAGGTAGAGACTTTACTTTTGCTTGTTTGTGTTGGGATTTTTGATTGCTTGGATTTTACTCTTCACTTACTTCATCTTGAAGATCAGATAAAAAGGAAAAAAATTCCAGGTATTCTTCCTTTTTGTCTTATTTTCTCCTTTTTGCATTGCATTTTCCCTTGTGTGTTTGTTCTCATCAAAATTTCACATTTGGTTTTGGGCTTAAAAATAACCTCTTACATCCTTGCTTGTAAATCTAGTATAAGTAGGGGTTTAATTGGTTTCATTTCACATTCTATCACACACAACCAAACTCACACATCAATTCACACATCGAGACATTCCCTACCAGGTGGAACTGATTGGGATTTCATCACCCAACAGGAAATCCTCGTGGTGTTCTGGCCATGTTATAAATCCTGCATACAGACTCGGGCCTCACGTACCTTTGGGTATATCGAGGAATCCCCATCCAAAACTACCTGAAACCAACCTTAGATTTCCATTTCTTAGTGCCTTCGTTATCCATTCCCCCTTTTATTTTTCACATTCTTTAATTAATCAAGATAAATAAAAACATTACATGCTTGAATTTTTTTTCTTATTTAGTTAAACAATCGTTTTCTTGTTTTTTTCATGCCCATTATCACACGCTCTTTATCTAGGAAAATATAACAAAATCTTGGATCAAACGATCCCATCATGTCATCCCAATAAACTTCCATTGTGACCATTGGCTCATCCATGCCCTTGGTTACCTCTTATATGGTCACCCAACCTTTGATCATCAATGTGCCTCATCAAGGACCTCTTGTTCAAACCACCACCTATGAGGAGACCAATCCTTTCTTATGTCATCACCCCATCCCATCTAGACCACCTACACCTCCATCTCCTACTCCTTCAGGGACTCTTGGGCCTCCTTCTAGCCCCATGTATGACTTCCTATTTCATAGATCTCCCACAATCTCTCAATCATATCAATCCACTCAATTGGTGGATCCTATTCCACCCCCACCACCTCATATCAACATTATTCCCACTTCATCTGATATTATCACTAGCATGTCTATCCAACCATCACAATCTATTGACATTCACATTTCTACTTCTCATATGCCTCAACAATCAAGTATTCCCATCCAATCCCAACTGTCTTATTACATTCCTACTTTCCAACATCACACATTCCCCCAACCAATGCAATCTCCACCCCTTAACATCTTCAAACAACCCTTTCCTAATCCACCACCAAAAATCAATTTCCACCTTCCACATCTTACAAATTTAATCCTTATGCAATCAATACTATACATCAAACACCTCCATCCTTACCTATCTCATCTACCTCATCATCTACTCCTACCCTAGACATTGTGCCTACGACTTCTTCAATATCTACCCCCACATCTACATCAACTATATCCATGACTACCACACCTATCACATTAACTTCTACCACTTGTCCTACATCTACATCTATTCCTACCTTTACCACATCCACATCGACTTTGACTATACCTACCACTTCATCCACATCTATCATGCCCCAACCTATCATATCTAACCCCTTATCCACATCTACATCAAACACACCTATCACTACATCACTTGCATCCCTAAACATCCCAATTGTACCCATCTCTCCATCAATCCCAACTACCCCTATATCTACCACATCAAAAAATTCACTCACATCTACCTTGACATCTTCATCACATATACCTACATCTTTTCCCATGGCCACATCACCTATTTTATCCCAATATTCTACACTTAATCCTTCAACATCTACCATTTCCACATCTATACCCACTACCACACCAATCACATCTTCTTGATTTGCAAACATATCAATGATACCCCTTGAAACATTTATGAAACAAGCACCCCCACCTAAGACAAACACAAAGGGTATTCATGCCTCCTCTACAAAACCACCCATTTCTAAATTAACCCATCCAAAACCTACACAATCCACATCTCACATAGACCTCATCAATCACATCATTCAAACACCTCTTTCTCCATCAATATCCACATCTACACCCACCATTGATTCTACACCTATATCTACTTCATCACTTATCACATCCACTTCATTGGATTTGATCATACCTACTACTTCACCCACATCTATTCCACCCTTACCTATTATACCATCCTTAGAATCAATCCCAATTCCTCTTTCTTCACTTTTACCTGCACCAACCACATCGACTATTGTGACCACATCTACACCATCTTCTCCTCCCACATCATTCTCATCATTTGAAGAGTTTTTGGAAAGCAATACAACTTGCAATAACTTCAAATGATGTCCCTATATCATCCACAAGATCAAACATCCACATCAAGCCAATATTCACCTTCCTTAGATCTCATCAAACATAAATTACTTCCTCCACCAATACCAACCACACAACCTTCAGACCCTCTAGTTGAGATTGTTGTCATTCCTCCCAAGGGTACTTCTTCACAAGAAAAATCTAAGACCCTTGGCAACTTTCCTCAAAGGTCTCTTTCACATCCTCATAAAAAGATAGACATTCCTCCACCTAAGATCAAACAATCCAATGCCACATCATCTATCTTAGGACCACATCCATCTCTTCTAGGGCCAGCCCCTTCATCCAAAACATCACAATCAATCAATCAACCCAAACCAAAATCATCCAACACTTCTTCTTCTAGAACACCAACCATCACTAAACCTAAATCCAAGACATCAAAACCTCAAAATACTAGGACTCAACCTTCAACATCCAAGTCATCTCACACATCCACATCTCAAACATCCACTTCCTCTTCTAAATCCAAAATTTCTCATAAAGATAAGGTACCTCCTAATACTTTGGTTGAATCATATGTGGAGGTCCTTCAACACTTGCTTCAAATTTCTGCCATCACACTTCCTCCTATCAAGGCCTTTGATCCACATAGTAAGAAACCATCATGGTTTGACCCCAATCTCATTTGTGCTTATCATTGTACCCCAGGTCATGACATTGAGCATTGTAAGGCCCTCCAAACCATCATCCATGATCTTATTGAGGATGATGAATCTCTCATCCAAGGGGATCTTCCTTCTCCATCCACCACAACTAATCCAATCCAATTTCTATTTCTCCATCCATCCATCAAATTTTCTAAGTCTCCTCCTTCATCCACATCATCCTCCATTATAATCTCTCCCCCACACATCATTCCACCTAAAGAGGGTCCTCCCTTGTTCATCGATATTGTTTTCCTTTCCAATCACCCCTATGATCCCCAACCATCTATCCAATCCAAATCCAAAGTTATCATCAACATTCCTTCTAATGATCCCATCCAATCTCCTTTGACATCCACTAGCTCATCTACATCTAAGTTACCCAATGTAATATAGTCTCTTTCATTGGGGGAGCATATTCCCCTTGTTATTGATCCTCTCACATCTTTTTCCTCATCCACACATCTTATCCACATCAATTCATCCCCCTATCCATCCAAACAACTCCCTTGACATTGGGGGACTTCACTTTAGGATCAGTGTACCATCAGATTAATTCCTTTTCATCCTTGACATTGTCTTATCTTATCCAACCCATCTCATCCAATCTCATCCAGTTTATTGTCTCATCTTAGCCATACAATCTATCTAACATCTTGTTCTCATCCTAAGTCCACCTTTGTGGCCATATTTTTGCCTCTTTTGGGGCACCATATTTTCATCCTAAGTCCACCTTTGTGGCCATATTTGTGCCTCTCTTGGGGCACCATATCTTCATCCTAATTCCACCTTTGTGGCCATTTTCTTCCTTTTCTATACACATATTTCTCATCACTTCCTCATTTTTGATACCATCCTCATCCACTATTTGGGCATATGTTTTTTTTTGGGGCACCATATTTTCATCATATCCACCTTTATCCATATTTATCCTCTTTTAGGGCACCAAATCTTATCTTATTTTTCATCCAAAGTCCACCTTTTGTGGCCATATTTGTCTCATTAGGGACCATATTTTTTGCTTCCTCAAAGTCATAGTTTCCATTTCTCATCATATTATCAAAGTGCCCTTTATCATCTTTCCATCTTATCCATTTTTCATCCTAAGCCCACTTTTGTGGCCATCTATTCATCTCGTTAGGGACGCATATTTTCTTTTCTTCCTCAAGGGTAGCACATAGATTTTATCTTCGCTCATCTATCTCATCGTATCCCATATTTTGCAAGTTGTCAATCTATCCTATCATGACTTTAATGTTGGTGACCTCATCCTTAAAGAAAATCAGAATGTTACTACTCTAGAAAGGAGCCAACATGGAAAGTTTTCCCCCAACTGGATTGGACCATACATTATCACACATAAGTATGGGTTGGGAGCCTATCATTTGGCCTCCCTTGATGGTAAACTGGAAGTGGAACCACTTAATGCATTGCACTTGTGACCATTCTATTGTTAGCACACTACCAGTGAGCACTTATTCATATCCTTAGATCATTCCTCCATCATTAGCCTCTTCCATCTATCATTGTAATGATTTGGAATTATGTGGTCTACCATCACTTTCCTTGACATGACCTTAAATATGGGCACCATGGCTCTGTCCATAGAATTTTCCTTATGGATAGGTTCTCCCTTCTTGGTGAGAACTCCATGATCATTACATTCATCACCCTCTTGTTTACCTCTTGGAACCATGCTAAGGGTCCAAGGTGTCACTTGTACATTCTATTATCCCCTTCTAAGTGGTCTACCTAGCTATTCCCAGCTCTTCCCCATGTAAAATCAAAATTCATGGATGCTCCTATCAAAATTCAATTCATCAAAAACATACTGCTCCCTCGAAGGACAACTTGTTCATAAAAAAAAAAAAAAGAAAAAAAAAAAATAAATAGACCGATCCCTCGAAGGATGGCTATCATGTATATCATTCTTTCCATCAAAATCATAAATCATATAAAGTAGACCATACCCTCGAAGGATGGATACTCTCTTATATCATGGCATCGAAGGCTTCCCGCATTGATCAACCTTCTATCTTATTGGCATCCTAAGAAATCTTCCCGCATTGATCAAATTTCTCATAGAAAACTTCCCACATTGATCAGTTTTCTCTTTCCCCTACCCAGAGCTGGGGCATAGACTTAGGGAACACCACTTATGGAGAACCCTCTTCCCACGTACAAGTTACATCATAAACCCCTTTGTCATGTTGACATTAGGTTTATGAGTTCATTCCATCCATATTTCTTTCATGATCTTTGGTATAACTAACTATCATTGGTTATATGTTAACACATGTTTTGGTCGCATGTGCCTTGTGTTACTTGGATCCCCTTCTTGTTTACCTCCAATGTGGTTGGAGGCATCATTTCCTTGCGTGCACCTTGATATGATGTAGCATCATTTATACCCATAGGTTTCCCATCATCAAGTTGATTTCTATTCAATATTTTCCACATCTATCCTTTATTCCTTTACATGAACATCTACTCTATATCAATCATTTGTGTACTATCCATCAACAATCACACATCCAATTTACATGTTCTATTTATCATCAGATCTATCTTTATCATTTATCACATATATTTTTCAACTAAATATCACATATTATATATTAAAACATCCAACCATTGCATATAAATTCACCATCATCATCAAATATAAAGTAAAAACATATCATCATCATCATCATCATCACATATCCACATCACATCATCATAAATCAAATAATCAACATCACACAATTGACACATGCTAGAATACAACAAACCTAAAATCATATATCATCAAAATAAAGTGTATTGGTACATCATTGACCTCTAAGGGTCCTCTCTCAAAGTAGAGATGTTATCAAAACTAGTAAAGTTAACATCAGAAAGCCTAAAATATTTCCCCTTTGAGGCAAGTCCCTTTGTTTTTCTCTTAGCCTCATCACCTTTACCATGGCCCTCTCCTCGATGCGGTTGAGCCACACTCTCTGTGCTCCCAAATGGTCATGCTCCAGCTGCCACTCGCCACTGCACATACTACCAATAACTCAATGTCTATGGTAACTTCTTGATCACAATCCCCTCATAATATTTATCCTCTTGTAGCTAAGGCTCTGTATCGATCCATGGATATCATACCAGGAGGTTCCATCTCTCCTCCTCCATGTGATGCTAGAAGTGCACCACTCATAGACTCTGCAGTTATAATCATAGCAAGATCTCCAAAGTGGTCTCTATAGGCCTCCCACTAGCTCTTGTACTGATCTCTCTTCTCGATGACTCGGTCCCTCTCTTATTGAAGGGTCTGGGACTTATGTCACGCAATATCTTTCTCCCAATGAGCAGCATCCCTCTCAATGATCACCTGAGCTAACTCCACACATAGCTACACCATCTCTGTAGTCTCTCCTAGACCTCCATCTCCATCTCTACCTCCAGGAGAAACCTCTAACTCAATATCCATCTCCTCCTCTCCTCGTCCCCTCTCTCTCTCCAGATACCCTAGCCACCCAAGTAGTGGTCATCCACTCAGAAAACCTTGCTCCAACCCCTACATCATCATCCTCATCCCATGCATTGGTGCCTCCTCCATTGGGTCTTCATGTCAAGGACTAGGTAGATCCCTATCTATCTCCTCATGCCTATAGGAGATGGGCTCCTGGGTATCGTCTGAATGACCCAAACTATTGTCGAACCCTATCAAACTAAATTTCCTTAATCATCTCTGGCCTATGGCCCTGTACCCACCTTGTCCTCCTCATACCAATCAACTCTCCATCTTCTCCAAGCCATACAGGGAAGTCCCTATATGGCCGCCATCTAATATGCTCTCCCTTGAGCTCTGTAAACTGTCACTATACAATTTCTGCATCCCTCACTCCTCTATCCCATGAGCCTGGTCATCTTGCCATCTCAAGAATCCCATTGTAAGCTCTATATGGTCCCCTGTGACCCATGGTAGCCCTGGTGGCCTGATGACTACAATGTGCTCATAGGCCCAATAGTGTAGGAGGAAGCCTACATCTAGCCTTGTCCTCCTCTCAACTCTGTACATCGATAACTCATAATACACCTGTGCTAGCAGTGTGGTACCAAATGAGAACATTGTCCAATAATCAACCATATCAGGCAAGGACCCCTGCTAATGCCCATGGAAATTTGGCTCCACCTGAGTCTGGCAATGCATAACAAGAAATGGCCATCATCAACAAACAAATCAATCTACTTTGTGCATCCCCATGCTCATACCTCATCTCATAAGAGAATGCCCCTGATGCAAATGTAATATGGGGTGCATTGGCTCCAAACAACCATGTCAACACTACTCTAATCTGTTATCCACTGTAATGGGGAATATCTTCTCCCCTGTATCGGTAGTCTAAGGATGTGATACACATCCTCTAGGGTGATCGTCATCTCACCCATCCTGAACCAGAAGGTGCATGTATGCATATCCCACCTCTCAACTAATGTGATCATCAACCCCACATCCCGTGGGATCCTCTGATAGTGTCTAAATCCTCCTAATCCCACTACCACTAAGTGATCCCACTCAGCGTTAGCTACATCCCTCTGATCTGGTCATATAGTGTTGGGACTTGGTCCCTCAAATACAAGGTCTCTCTGGCCTGCAATCATACAAAACAACAAACAAACATCAATTTTTCATCATCATTTTACCCCATAATATTTCTATCTATCAAAATCATCCATTTTGACCCCAGTTCGACACTGACCCAAGCCGGGTCGACATGCCTAGGACTCGATCGATGCCTTTTAGGGATACGTTGATGGCGACCCTAGCCATTCATTGCCGACCGCCCTCTACACCAATCCAAATTTATAAAAAATGCAAAAAATAAATAAAACATTAAATAAATTAAAAGCAAGGTAGGGTTTTCATTACTCACCATCATGTGAACCCTCTAGGCATTTCCTGGCTGCTCCTCTAGCCTCCATCTCTCTCCAAATCATGATCTCCTTTTATAGCTTAAGCTCTCAAATCATCACACTACAGGTGTGAAAATGAGCATTTGTTGGCTGACTTTGGGCTTATATAGCCACCTAAGTCACCCTGACCCCCTTGGGTCGTCGTCGACTGGCCTTAGGCGTCATTGACTCACCTTGGGTGTTGTTTTGACTTTCCTCCTCTTGTTCATTTTGTGCTCTTTTTCTAGGGCACCATCATTATCCTTGTTTTTCAAAGTCCACCTTTATGGCCATATTTATTTCCCCTTCGGGCATTTTTCATCCTCGACTTTTCTTATTTTTCCTTTTCGGCCATTTTTGTGTCCTTTACCAAGGCACCATTATTTCCATTCTCATCCTTCATGGATGCATACCTTTCCATCGATTCCTCATGTTTGAAGGATTTCACATTATTTTCACATTAAGTTGCACATAATTTTGATGTGTGCCTATGACCCATTGGTCCCCACGGCTTGCATCCATATTGAGTGGTTTCCCATTGGATTCCCTCCATTTTTCTATGATTTTTCTGACTCACTCACAGGCTTGTAGGACATTTTCGTCATCTCCCTGAAGACTGTGACCTTTGTTTCCTACCGATGTGACTCCTAAAATCACCACCATATTTTTAATCTTTTTTGTTTGAATCCTTCTTACTTGGGGCATCTTACCTCGCCTCCTCATTTTACCCATCTTTATTTTCTTACCCACCCTTCTTCATCTATTTTTTTCAAACTTATGATTGAAGCCCTACTATATCATTGATCCCTCATTTGAGGGGGAGCACATCATCAATCCTCATCATCCTTCATCTTACCCTTTTATCTCTCATCATTTTTGTCTCACGGCTTGCCCAATGCAAACCACTCAACAAAAAGGGGAAAATGTAGACACCAAAATTTGGTATCGCTACCCTTGTCACATGCATTCACTTCTTTACCATGATCACCTATCTAGACCCCCCTTCTTAATTAATTCATCATTTATTAACATTCCCATCTTTCCCATCCATTATCCTATCCATTTTAATTTATTATTAATCTTCATCAATTATCCCCTAATCCTCATCTCATTATCTAATTAATCTAATTATTCCTAATTTCCCTTCTCTAGGTTGTTTATCATCCCTAAACCCCTAGTTCCTAATCCCTAAGCTTTTTCTAGCTTTTATTTAATCCATTTTTATCCCCCATTTACCCATATCACTTCCCTAGGAAACCCTAACCCACCTAAATGCTTTAAAGCACTTATCCCAATCCATAAAATCCCCATATCTTGAATAAATCATCCTTTCACCACCAAATGGATGGTTCCCCGTAGTTGGTGGTGACCCACCCAGGTCACCGTCGACCCTATAAAACATTTACCTCTCCTCCCAAAAGGGAGGCATAATCAGAGTTTTCTTGCATTTTTGTGATCTTATCTTTGAGCTTGAGCTTTCTTGCAGCTACTTACAGTCTTCTTAGAGTCCCTTTGAGTTTTTTTTAATCACTTGTGGAGACTTTGGGGAGTTTATCTTGATCTTATGTTGGTTTATGCTATCATTTCTTATCATTACTATTATTATTAGCATTCACTAACATTTTGTAGGTCCAACTGCCATCAAAGTTTCATTTTCAGCCTCTCCTTTCAGTCATCTTGTTTGTAGGTTGTTCGTCAACCCATCCATCCTCGGCCTTGTTCAACAACCCAACTCACTCATCATCACTTCCAGGTCGTCATCGACCCACCCTATTTTATCACCTATATTCTACCTTCAGATCCTCATCATGTGTTCTTTTTTTGTTACTATTTCCAATTCTCAGATCTGTCACTTTGCTTCTCTGTCAGTCCAAATTTTTTCTACCTATCTCCAGTCACCACCAACTCAGCCAAGTCATTGTCATCGACCCTATTGCTAGCCATCCAATCCATCTTAAAATCCCATTTTTCTTGCATCCTTTTATTTCCCTGTCTCAAACCTTCCTCTACAGGTTTTTGTTAGTGCTTATAGGACCTCTGTCATCATCTAATCTACACTCAAATCCCTCAGATCTACATTTCCAGCTTGTTGTCCAGATCCATCCACTCAGGTCATCATCGACCTGCCCTCTGCAACCTGGGTCATCATCGACCCAACCAGGTAAATTTACTTTGTGTTGATTTAGATCAGATCTACACTTTTTATCCATTATTTCTAATTTCCATATTCTATGTTTAGCTTCAGATTTTCTACATGTTATTCAGTCCTTTTATTATTTATTTTATCATCTTTTATCAAACATGGGGGTTGACATCTACATAAGGAAGTTAACACTTCTTGGAACTGACTTCTTCGGGAAACCCCCTCATCTACCATCTAATCCATTTTCCTCTTAGTTACCTTTGTTTTGTAGGTTCATCAAATTTGCAGCGAGGTCATCTACTTTGTGCCCATCCATTTTCATCACTATATTCTTCCAAGGTACCTTAAACCCTTGCATCTTTGGAGTTTCTTTGTTTTCTTTAGTATTTAGTCCACTAATCTAAATAGGTTATCAAATGCATCTAAGATTTTGCACCCTTTTAGGGAAAACTTGTTTCCTTTGTCACTGTCAAGTCATACGTCTATAAGGTGAGAACCCATTGATTCCCCTATCACTTGACTTCATGGTCGTGTAAGCCCACCTCTGAGACTGTACATTGTGGATACTATACACTTTTGGGAACCTTTTTCCGCTACTTCCTATGGGTCATATGTATATAGGTTGAGAGCATATTGGTTCCCATATCACTTGATTCTCTGATCGCATAAGTCCACCTTTGTGGCAATTTGTTTTCGTGCCCAACCTTGTGACATCTTAAATGGAAACACAACATCACACAAGAATGTCCCTTCATTCCACAACCTATTCAAACCAGTGATCACCACACTTCATTATAATGACCCTTAGTTTGAGGGGGGACCATCTATCCAACACAAATCCGATCATTCTACTCATTTTTTTCCAACGGCTTGTCCATCACAAACCACTTGAAAAAAAGGGGCAAATGTACACACCTATTTGCAGTACTATACATTGTTTATCTATACTCCTCACATTCATATTCAAAACATTAAATTATCTTATTATCCCATAAACCATGTTCTCACCCCTGTAAAATCACACTTTCCCCCAAGTAAAAATTTATTTCACTCACTCTAAACCACCTATAACTCATCCTAAACCATTTTCCTTTAACCATCTAACCTCCTAACATCTTCCTAACTATCTTTACTCGTCTCCATACCCAAATTAACCCTATTGGAAGTGGTTGAAACCACTTCTAAGCTAATGATTTTGCCCACCTGTCTAACCATCTATCCCACTTTTTTACGAGTTACTAATGATTCTAACTAATCATCGACGATTATATGAGCAACGTCAAACCTCCATGGAAAGGATCCTCAGACATTTGTAGCACAAATTTGGTTCTCTAGTGACCTAGACGACATCATTACAGACACCTTAACATCACCTGCATCCTTGTCACATCCTTGGAAGCTTCACAAATTTTGTATGATTCCCACAACACCGTTTCATAGCATTCTTCATCTAAGGTAAGCTCTTGTCATTTGCTTTTATATTTAGTTTGTTAACGCATCACCTTAAAGCTTGAATCAATTTACAAATAATCTATTCTACACCTTATTCGCATCTTATTCAAAATTTATCCTTTTCCATAGTAATCGCCAATGATTTATCTGAATCACCAGCGATTACCTTAATTCGCTAGCGATCCCTATCTTTTTATCACTTTAATCGCATTTCTCATATTCACAATCAATATATTTTCTATATAATCTGTCTATTTTCAATTTGCTTCTCTGTGTAGATGACTGTACCAGGTCAGACACATCCGATTACAAGCATATACGACCTTCTTATTGTTTCATAACCACTAGTTTGGGAATAATTCAACATTACACACAAACTCAATCTTTGTGCCATCTCCTCGACACCAAACATTGAAGACATCAAAGATCAACTTGAAGTCATATGCAAAGAAAAAGAAGTTGTTAAACAAGTTTGGTTTGATTACTTATTGGATTTCAATCTTGTTATAGCCCTTGCTTGGGCCACCTATCACACGGAGAAGGATGTCTCTATCCATTTGGTTTTTTAATCATCATCTTATTGTCAATTTTTTCCTTTCGGTATCACTTAATTGTTAAGCGAGTTGACACCCTTCAAGGAATCCTTTTGGTTCCTAGGATCAGCCTTTGTCGAGCAATTCGTCATCTTTTATCTAATCTCTATCTTGTACAACTATCTCTGTGTGTAGGTTTCTCTCATCTGTTTGAAATAGGAGTCCCGCAACCATTTTGCATATTCACACTTCGACATTGCATTGTTGACGTAGGTATTGTTAAACCATGTCGTCCTTATGAGTTTTTGGTGTTTTTCCATGTAATTAATAAACCGAAATCCACCAAAAACATATACATACATATACATATACATGTATACACACAAACGATGGATGGATTAAAGCTAGTATAGACAAATGGACCCATCTAGTTATATTTGGGAAGGTAATGGTATATATATATATGGATGAGTAATATAGATTTGTCTTAGGCCCTCTTCTTGCATGACACAGTCATGGCCCCCTCCCATTTATAGACAAGGGTTGTTAGCCATATTTAAATATGGGTTGATCATGTCTATATATAGGGGAAGAGACTGTTTGTACCATATTCAAGAGAGAAGAGACCATCGAATAACCAATTGCTCACACTTAACGAATGAATGCAAATGGAATGATACCCATCCATTAATTCATATGAATGATTTGTCAAAGTTACCCCTAATCATATAGTCATCCATATAGGCCATCTGGTGGAGGGGTTGGATTGTTAATTTGAATGACCCAAAGTCGATTGTATGACTGGAATTAGTCGTTACAGTTGAGTCAATGTCGTTATATAGGCCATTTGGTGGAGGGGTTGGATTAATTTAGTTCATTTCATATGGAGTGAAAGTTGTGTAGTGGATAGATGCATCATTCATATTACATATCGATATAACTCAACCTATAATATTTTGTGACTCAAGCTTCCTACTTTTAGTTTGGTTCCATTCATGTAGGTTGTATTATTGAGTGAAGTGTGGGGTGATTGAATGGAGTGCCTCTGTCTATACCCATAGTGCTGAGCAAACATATTCTAGTCTGCGGATGCATTTCTATCCTATTTCTATTGAGTAGCCCTGGATGTCTTGATTCATGTTGAAGAGGGCTTGGTAGGAAGAAAAAGTAAAATAACACGTACCTATGACGGTGAGTGAGGATTCCTTGATACATATAAAGGAGCGCAACAATAAAGAGCATGATGATTCGTCGACCCCTATCCATAGAGAGGGGTATACATGAACATTTACTTACCTAATATTGTTGGGCCATCCATTCCAACCATATTTATAATTACACGTCAAAAATGAGTTAAAAAAACAAGTTGCAGTTTCCAGCACTTGCTGACCATCAGTCCCCCGCGTTATGATAAACGTGTACACGCTTCAAAGTAGAGGTAGAATATCGTTGTGTGTGTGTGTGTGTGTGTGTGAGAGAATGATATCCTGCTGGTCTTCGGTCATTCGCGGGCATGTAATGCTAGCAACACGCAGAGAAAGGAGCAATGGTGCCATCACTGTCCACAGCATAAAAAGCAGGCTTTCATGCCCCTCCACAACTCAATTGGGCAGGAGCCTCCCCTGCCGTTGCAGAAGCCGAAGGAGAATAATTACGGATGAAGGAGAAGGAGAAGGAGAAGGAGAAGGAGAAGGAGAAAGAGAAGGAGGCGGAGGCGACTGTGATGATCGCGCGTATGCCAGACTAGAAGCGTACACGGAGGCCGTAACGTCGGAGGTGCTTCTGGTGCATGCCTTGCTCGATGGCCAACAAGACCAAGTTATCATTTTCAAGGTATTTCTTTCTTTACTCTTATTAATATTTCAGTCCCTGTTTTTTCTGCGCATGTGGTTTCATAAGGTCTTTTCCAAAGCTAAAACATGATTGAGTCATCACCACGAGACTGCAGACAGAGACCTGCAAGTTTTCTCACCATTCTTCCACACCCACAAATCTCACATTCACAAACATGACACAACTTTTCTTCTACGCTTCTTCCGTAATCGATTGAGGAATCTGTTTTCTCTCCCAAGGAAATAATCTCAACTCCCATTTCTTCACCTTTCTTTTCTGCTTTGCCGTTGCAGTCCTTCACTTTAATCACGATGGATTGCAATATATAATTTCTTTTCCAAATATGGTGTTTAGAAAATACACAATATATCAGATTCACAGGGTCAAATTTACAGAGTTATATCTCCCTCGATATTGCTTAGATTCCCTATTGTAACCAGTTTTCGGAAAGCTCTGAAAGGCTACTTTCTACCAGCACAAGTTCGACTCATGAGATTAATTTTGCATCTAGATCACATGGTAAGAGTGCAGATATGGTTTGCCCCATTGATTTGCTTAAAATATCAAAAAAGAATAAACAACTCTATAGGATCCACACTCTGTCTTTGTAGATGTTGGGGCTGATTTTTGGCAACTTGAAGCTCTTTCTTATGCTCTAAAATGAGCACAACTAATGGACAACTCCTTTTGTGGCTCTAAACTAGCCAAATACCTGATTGGACATGGTTTTCTCATAGCTGATAAACTGATTTTTCTAATCTGCCCATCTTCTCTGTGTGCAACTTGAACACGTGGAGTACTTGAGGCACTTCCCTGATCATATTGGATGCTTGTAGATTGATCTGAAACATTTTCTACTTCATCTTTTGTAAACAACCTCATATTTGACTCTTTTCTCAAGCTCAAAAGAACACTTAATAATAAGAGAATGTCTTTATTGAAGAAGATAGATGATGGAGGTGGAATACTTACAATTTCAATTGGCTCTTCCTCATCATAAGAATCTTCCAAGTCTGATAAAACCTCATCCTCTTTATTGTTCATGCTTGAGGAAAAATCCTTTTGAATTTGAATTTCTTTGTTGATTTCCTCAACAGTATGACTTATTGAATTATGATCCTTCACTAGAAGATGATATAGGTTCAAGATTGTTGATCTGATCCTTAGAAACATTCATATGCTCCTTCAAAACATTATCTTTACTTTGTATCTAAAAAGATTTGAGAAAACTATGTCTAACATTTGCTTTTTGGTCATATTCCTCCTGCTGCGTCTGTAATTTCAACCACTTTCGTGCACTCCTCTATTGTAGGCTTAACCAACCGTGGAAATTGTTTGTCCTCAAACTGTAAGCTCCATTTTGTTAGATTTTGCCTGAGAACTTCTTACTTGGCTCTTTAGTTGGCTG
The DNA here is from genome assembly GCA_019776745.2 of Taxus chinensis. Lineage (NCBI taxonomy): Eukaryota > Viridiplantae > Streptophyta > Pinopsida > Cupressales > Taxaceae > Taxus > Taxus chinensis. The sequence goes on from CM034157.1 coordinate 344,977,572, forward strand.
CTCTTCCAAACTGATTTGCTGATTAATTCAGAATGGATTTGGAATATGAGGGTGGTGGTGGGTTAGGTTGCTAACTGATTTTGCAATGGTTGAGATGATTGAGAGGTGTAAGATCTTACGGATGAGACACTTTAAAAAAGCTAGGAATTTGGGACTTGGACTCCAGTTGAAGTGGTTGGAAAGTAGAAGTAGGAAGGTTTCATGATAATAGTGAAGAATTACCCCATTGACAGGGTTTCTCAACACTATATTGGTAAGCTTCCATCTCTTCATTCCACTCTGATATTTGCCGTATCAATCTAAACACAAAGTCTATCTTCTCTTGAGGGCTATACCAACTTGGTATACGACTAGAACATGGGTAGGGTACATTGAATCCAAACTTGGCTGCCTTTATGGAACTTGTTGCCCTCATTTGCACCATTTTTATCTCCAAGTGTTGTACCTGCATTTGCAAATCATCATTAGGCATGGAACCATTTCCATAATCTGCATATTCCTGCTCCTGAAAAACACCATGATTATTAGGATCATACTTGCTTAGGAAAACTAAGGGGCAAAAATTCATTATGAGGGACTTTTGAAAAACTCGCCAAAAAACAAGCAAAACGTGTAAAAGAAGTCGACTTGCCAAAGACGGCATAAAATCTTTCCTTTTTTGGATTTTTGGTGAAGAATCTTCACAAGTGTAGAATAAAATTTGCCATTTTTGGAAAGGGTCCGGGAAGATGTAGCAGCAAAAACTTGCATGTGCCATAACTTTCATTCTGTGGCTTTGTTTCAGGTGCCATTTTCTCTAAAAGTGCATATTTTCTCGAGCTCTACGCATTGATGGCAATATTTTTCTTATTTTCATAAAATGCATTTTTGTACCTTTTTGGACCAAACAACTTCTTGCAACCCTGAAAAGAATCATGAGCTTTGATCGCCTGTAGACAAATTAGTAATTAAAAATACTGGATAGCTTTCCAAAACTCGACGAGTATTCTCCCGTGCTCGGAAGTAATCGTCCCACTTGTCAGCTTGGTCGAAAGTAATTTATTGAAATATTGTAACTTGCATAGATATGAAATTTATGATGATATTTTTCAATGTCAATCATCATAAATTCATATTACTTGATCAGCCGGTTGTCGTATCCGCATGATGATGCGATTTTGTATTGTATTTGTATTCAAATCTAATAGAAAACACTTCTCCAACATTTCCAAAAATAGTGGGGGCTCATTTGAAATACATATTTGTAGCTATGTGTTGCTTAAAAACAATGTTTTTTGATGGAAATTTGAGTATTTTTTAAGTTGCCGAGTCCAATTCTTGAGTATTGGCCGAATCATTGGTGATGTTTTTTTTTGGGGTCTGGCGAGTATTTGGATATTCGAGTATTCCTAAATGATTAGGATAACCATATAAATTGTTTGGATCATGGGCATATTCATTATGAAAGGGCTTATAATATTGATTCTGGAGGAAGATTTCTGGGAAAAGGAGATGGAGGGAAACAATAATTCTCTTGAAATTGGGAATTCCAATGAGGAATTGAAGTCATGATTGCACAACCTCATAAAAATATGGAAGGATGGAGGAAATGGTCCGCTGATTGAGAAAAAGGGATCTTTGGGCCAATAGAGTCGTTGGATGCTGAATATTTGTGTTCTGAAAACATTGATATTTGCTAAGAATAACATCAACTTCATTAGAAAATTTTGTATTGTCCTACCAGGCGTGCCAGAAACCGTTGTCACCTAGAAGTTGCACCTCGATAAAGAATGGTGTGTGTACTCTATCTCCTGTTGACAAAGTTGGGACACCTCAAGGCTGATGGGTAACCTATGTTTGAGGTGAACCTCTAGAGAGAGGGCTGGTTCCCTTGTGAATCACCTAAAAAATGAAAACTTTGATAAGGAAAAGGGAGAAGGAATGCAAGAAAAGGGAAATGAGGGTGATACACTAATAATTTAACACATTAATGTAACTCTGCACATAGGGAAATCAAAGGTCCACACACCTGCACAACTCTAAGCTATTTTGCAAAATTAATTCAAGGGTTTAGGAGAAAAGGCAGCAGCAGAGGGAGTAAATTCCATACTAGAGAAACACAATATTCCTATCAAACACAATGAAAAATCAGAAAACAACAGTATGAGAGGGAAAAATGAAGCTTTTTTATTCAAAGGTGCAAGTACAAGGCTAGGATTGCCAAATCAAAACAACCCAAGAGTGTGTATATTATATTTTTACAATAGAAATCAGCCTATATGAAGATGAATCAACTCTGCCTTCTCAGAATAAATTGTTGTTTTTGGACTGCCATTCCTTTATTTAATTTATTTTTATCTTCCTCTTTTGTCATGGGCTGCATGCATGATTTTATTAATTAGAATCCTCCTATCTTCTCCCTTTAGCAACGCTCTATTTATGGACAACAACATGCTTTGCTTTTAATTAATTTATTTGTCTTTTATCCTCACCTTTATCCTTTTGTTTTATTTGTCTTTTGACTCTTCCTTACTTCCTTTGGTGTAGACTTAGAAGGGACAACAATTCTTTTATTTCTTTTTTTTTTTCCATTTTTGTCCTTTCTATCTTTGTCTTTGGCGCCACACTTTGGCTGACTGCAACTTATTTAATTAATTTTATCCACACTTCTATCTTTGGCGCATAAATAAGTAGACAGCAGTTTGCTTTAGCTAATAAAAACCCTTCTTATATTTATTTCTCCTTCTCTTTGACGCATGGGCTGATTCTAAAAATGGGACCTCAGTTTACTTCTTAATTTTATACCATCCTTTCATGCACTCTAAAAATAGAACTGTACTTCTATTTTAGCACCTCCATCTTTAGAAAATCTTCTAAAAATAGCCAAATGCTATTTTTAGCCAATCTTCCAAAAATAACCAAGTGCTATTTTTAGCAATCCTTTGTGTGGAAAATATGTTAACAAGAACCACTAGAAATTTCTCTCGCTGCGAGAGCTGAATTTCTTCCCTTCTCTATCTTTACTATTCAATAGAAATTATCTACAATCTATGATTGTTTTATAGCGATAATTTCACCCTATATATATCCAATTATTAAATAATAGTGGTGGAGAGTCAATTCTTTAAACATCAGGCTGACTCATAACCAAATATAACTTATTTCACAAGTATAGATTATAAAAGTTATCCTTTGGACCAAGTCTATCTAAACATAAGCTATGTGTCTCACATGTTGGCTTCTCAATAACTTTATATTCATCATTATATCATATTCCTAGGTGTATTATTTAAATTACAACTCATCCATTGTTTTCATGTAAAATCAAACATGTACAAATCCTACTAATTTTACAAATTATAGGTTGCCTGGATTATATCTTCAAGCTGTTTAAAGGGCATCTTGTTCTTCTTCCCTTCCGATTTCTACAAAAAATTAAAGTTCTATTTTTTCTCCAACTGCGATCTTACCTGCTCTCATGCTATAGTAGATATATCATAAATGAACTACTTCTAATTAAGCATCCACAATACGTGTACATAGTAATAATGCTTGATAAATATTCGAATCAACTAGTGAAGTAAATACACAGGGTTAGGAAGGTGCATCTTGAATATGATGTTGTAGAAGGACCTTCACAAAAATTTGAACCTAGGAATCCACAACTGCAGGCAAGATGACTACAACCCAAGAATTTGTAGATAATTGAAGGGTGTTTTTGGGATGGCCCTCGATGCTTGACAAGTGTCCAGACCAGAATGCTCTTTCTGGTTATGTGTCAAAAATTAAAAATCTTCTATAGGGTTTTGTTTACTTGATTTTGTCCTTTGTTTTTCGACCCTAAGATCTCATGCAGAAATTCCTGTGTACCTACAATATCGGATTTATTTTCTTCCCTAGAGTGTTAAGTAAAACAAAGCGGATTTAGGGCCCTATGTTCATTGGGAAGCTGTGATTTATGAGGCCCCTAGGTTGGAAACGAAGATTTCCAAAAAGAGTAAATTGCATAAGAGATAACTTTAGAATGTGCGCCAAAAGTGCTTCACAGTTGAATGCTAGCATTAGATGGTGATAAGTGCTCTATGATTTCCTAATCGATAAAATGGAGTTTAATCCATGTTTATTTATAAATGAAATTTTAATTCAAACTTAACAATATTAACCACCCATGTCGAATTCCAATGGTTGGGACTTGAAAAGGTGAAAGAGGAGGATACCAAAGTTCCCTACGTAAAGGGGATCTAAAGCACAAGATAAAATAAGGATAGGCTAAGGAATGCACAAATATGGGGATCTAGGAAGTTGGAAATCAATAAGAGCATCCATATTGCATAATTTGGACCAAATTACCCACATATAGACAAGTGTACTAAATCCACATAAATTAACACCAAACAAATGCCATGGGACCATTTTAGTTGTCTACCTTTTTCCCCACAAATAGGTGGTGTATGTGTGTACTTGAAAGTAGAACATAAAAAATAAATCATTAAAGGATACAACTGATCTAAGTCTTTGGAATTGGAATTGATGAGTCTTGGAACCTACAAACCACTTTTTTGGTACAAACACGGATTAGTGAAAAATAATAAATGCTTCTGTCAAAATGGTGCAATGGGGAAAGAGAGTTTATCCTTTACATGATGCAATCATTCTGATGATCTACAAGTGCTTTAAGCACACCCTCCATCCTCAACACTCCTTTCGCCCTCCTATGTGGAATCCTTACTCTTCTTTTCCCCCCTCCTCTGGCCCCTGTCTGGTTGCTCCTTCAGCCCGTCTCTCTAAAAAGAGGCCCAGGATAGCTTTTCTGACTGCATTCTCCACAGCCAGATGAAGAAGGGTACCCCAGTGGTTGACAATCATCCCTCTCCCCCAACCCTGGGGAGGGAGAAGTTGCCCTTAGTCTAGTTTCTTTTGGTAAGAACATGGTGGGGCCTCCTAAAACCAGGGATTCTAGCATCAGAACTGATATTGACCTTCACACTGATATGATAAACTGGATTCGCAAGGGACATATCTGGGCTCAAAGACAAGTCAAAGGTTGCAGGCTTGCGGTGGATGGAAGTAATTTGGATGCTAACCTTCTGGAGGAGCTGAACAATAGAGTCACCAAAGTTGAGCAAGAGCAAGCCATCATTAGATCCAAACAATGTGATATCCTGACAAATTTCAAGGCCACTCTTGACTTCCTCACTCTTGTCACTCAACACTTGGAGGATGGCAAGGGTAAGGACAAAACCAAGTCTGAAAACATAAAGACCATTAAGAATGGGCTGGAGAATGCGAAAAAGGCCTTTTTCAAAACTCTGATGTAATTGGTTTGTTGGCTGCTTCTTCGCTGTGCTTTTGGTGTGTTTCTTCTGTGTTTTGGCTGCAGCTATGTTGTTGGTCTTGGTTTTCTCTTCTTGGGCTTTATTGTATATCTCGGCTTTGGCCTTTTCGTAACTGGGTAGGGTCCCATCCAAAAACCCTTTATCCTAATCTGAAAAAAAAAAAAATATTAAATGCTAAATATGAAAATCGACTAGAACAAAATACCTCCTTTGGCCCTAGTATGATATCTCTGTCAAACCATCAAAAGGGATACACGGATGGAGTAGAGTTAGACCTATGTATGTCTTAAAGCAATGGGTCTACTCTTTTCAGCAAAATCAAGGTCACTGAGAATTGAAGTTAAAACTCCATACGTAAGACAAAGGGCCTCCAATTCTGAAAAAAATATGAGTTGTTGAATCATTGACTAAGCTAGAAATTGAAGTTAGGACTTCATATATTAGGTAAAGGGCCCTCAATTACACCATGTTGAATATGATGATGGACATGCCCCTTTGGCTTTTGTATGCAGCTGAAGGCCCTTGGCTCCGTCGTTTTCCATTGAAAAAGTGTGGCTTTGAAAACATAATGAGAAGGATATATGTCCCCTTTTTGAATTTAGGATGAACTTGTGAATCTCACGTCTCAAAGAAAGATATTAGATGTAACATGTCTAGTATGGAATAATATATAATTGTGACGTACAAAGATACGATATTAGGAACATGCACTAGAGATATATTGCCCCACATTTCCTGAAGACATAGATCGAATAGTAATGCAGCAATATGGGAAATGGAAAAAAAATTATAGCAGCGAGTTGTTTGTCCTCAAGATATGGAAATGATTATCATAAGTAGTGGGGTCTTGCCTCAATAGATGCCTCGAGCACAATATGGATTGTGGTCCTACAGTGAAGGTGTAATTATAATGGATACGTGACAAGGATTATGGACACAAAACAATGGCACAAACATTAGAACAATAAGGAACACATCATACACATGAGTAAACATGACGAGGAACACAAAAAACATGTCAAATATAGGATAAGGCATAGAGTAAACACCTTAGGCATGGAAATGAATATATAAAAATATCAAACACTAGAAGACAAATCAATCATATAGAACACACATCAGGCACATGAAGAACACATTAGGCACATGAAAAGCACATCAGGCATGTGTATAAACGAATAACAAACACTTTAAGGAATAGAAGGCATGGGAATAGGAGTATAGAAATCACACAAAGAGCAAGAAGAGACATCAAGCATATGAAAAGGCAAATAACAATCTCAATCAGATAATAGGCACATAAGAATAATGAACATGATAAACGACATGTCAAATACACGAGTACAATAGGCATGATAATAAGACACAAGATTTGTGTGATATGAATCATGGCAACATAGGAAAATATAAACATAGCCATCATGGTAAGTATTGTTACAGTGGATAAAATGAATCAAAGCCATGCACCTATTTGCAGAATGTCCTAGGACTCCATCATAATCACAAAATACACTTGGATTTTAATTTCTAGGCAAAGGTTTTGAAGTTGTCTTATTTGTGGTAAAGTGATCATGTTGCACTCATGTAATTTTCTTCAAGATTTTTTGTGGGTTCTCACTAAGCCAAGTGATTTGCCTATGCTCTTTTTGTGAGGTTAAGATAAGCTTACAAGATGGTTTTCCTATAGAATCAACCTAATTCACAAGGTTTTCTGAACATCAAGCAAAAAGTTCAAAATCCTGTGAACTTTATGAAAACCCAAAAAAATCATTTAAATTCGCCCTAATATTTGTCTTGAAAAGGGATCAACATTTTTTATTAAAATATATTTTAAAAACGCGTTTTTTATTAAGGTTTTTAGATTTTTCTTGTAATATCAACACTTAAAGGCTTCTTTCAATATTATTTCGCTTTGTTCTACGAATCTTTGCTATGTGAGAGTCGGATTTACAGTGTTGAGTGCCTTTGTATGTGGTATTCGTGTGTGGCTTTGGAGTGACCAACCTACCTTGTGACCGCCAAGCTGCTGCATATATAGTCAAGATCGCCATTTTCCAGTTCACAAGAGACTGTAGATGGTAAACACCATTCACTAGTTTAGTGGAGACTGCATTCGCTAGTTCAGTCGCTGCCATTGTCACATGGGTTGGGTCACGGGTTGGGTTGCCATAGTTTTAGCTTTAACTTTCATAAATTTCCTTTAGCTCATTAGGTTTACGTTTAAGTTTTTAAAATATTTTATTTTTGAGTTTGGTTCTTTTCAATTTCTTAAGTTTTCATTACTTTATTCGAGTGTTTTGTTTTTTAATTAATTTAATTTAATTATTTAGTTTTTACTTTTTGATATTTAAAAAATATAGATTTAACATTTATAATGTTTAAAATATATGATATTTATTATGAAATAAAAAATATAAAAAATAAATTTATAATTATTAATATTTATAATTTATATAATATTACAAATAATTTTTTTTTTCGTATAAAAATTGCTAATTTATATTTGTTGAATTTTATCATGATTTTTTTCTGAATTTTATCTGTGCCAAACTCAAACATGATTATGAACCTTGTGACCTAGGAATCAACCACTTTAATATATGGTTCTTGTTTGTAGAAAAATTATGCTATTAAAAACGCTGCAGATAATATAACATACAAATGCATGACAAGAATGATGGCACTCAACAATAGCTTATTATCAACAAATGGTGTAAATAAAATTCATGCAGTACAGGGAAGACTTAATACAAATGCCCTTACCCCTTTGTGCAACAACTATTTAATTTTCATGATGCAATGGTTAGTGGTTTTTTCAACTGCTCAATTGAACCTTAAGTAGTTAGAACCATTTGTCCACAAGAATATCTCTCATTTCAATTATTGATTCATAAATCCAATCTACATTAAACCCCTGCCACATCACCCCCTCTTTTAGAAAACACAAAGTTCCACATGACAATACCCATTCAAAAATTATATATACAAAAATAGCCCAAGAAGGAAGAGGGGAAGAAGAAGACATCTTTGGAGGCATAGAGGGATGAGTTGGAAAAGATCTTGAAGAGGTTTCCCATTCTGATTTTATCATCTAAAGTTCGGACCAGAGAGTATACACCTTAGTGGTATGTTGTTCCAACCTTTTAACAACCATGAGTTCACGTTCTTGTGAACCCTCCGCACAACTTTTTGTAGCTTTGTTGGTCTCTTCCTCATTTTCCCGAAGCTTTCCATTAAGTGCCTTGACTGCTTCCTCATACTCAACAAATTTTAACATCTAATCTTGGGTGACTGAGTTTGTTGTGCGAATTGATCCTGTATACACCTTATTTTTCATTTACTAAGGAGTTCGCTTTGCAAGTTGTCAGTGCATTCATACCTTGGAGTGTGTGCCTGGAGTGGGGTTTGGAATGGCTGGAAGTATCTCGTGAGAGATTATTGTGGCGTTTCCCTAGCTTTCCCTAGTGCGCCTTACCCTTCTTACTACCACTTGATAGCCTTAGTACTACCACCTTCAAATCTCCATCATACCTCCTCTAAGTGTTCTACACTATCTCCTTTGTCTTTCCTCCCCTTTACCTCTATGGACTAATTGTAGCTGACAACATTGACCATTGTTGATGCCTTCTGGTAGAACCCTTTTTCTGTCCGATTGGCAGATGTCGTAAGCTTAGTGAGATAATGACTTAAGGTTATGTTCTCTTATAAATAGGTGTCATTGTTTTCATTGTACAAAGGTATCATCACGTAGTTTTCTTTGTTTGTTCTTGCAAATCTTTATTTAAAGGTTAGGATGTCTTAGGGTCTAGTGGAGCTTATACTTACAGGTCATCATTGGAACATTGTGTTACAGGAGCCATAAGAATAAAAATTGCACCAACAAGGTCTGCCTTAGTCTTTGGAGTTGTAGATAATTAGTGATTTCCCGCTAATTAGCTAACATTCCCCTTCATTTTGGTCAATTAACGACACTTCGTTAATTAACTAGCCTTTCCTTCATTTTGGATGCCAATTAATGACACTTCGTTAGTTATAATCCTCTTTTAATTAACTATTTATTAGTTAATTAAGCCTTTTAATCTCGTATTTAATCAATAAACCTTCTTATTGGTTAAATCCCCTTTCAAACCCTCCAAATTCTACCAATTTCCTTCTAAATCACCTCCAAATGGCTTCTTAAGCTTATCTTGGCCTATTAATTAATCCTAGTTGATTAATTAAATCATCTCCAACTCCCATGAGTTGTTAATCACTAATTAATTCCTTCTAATCATGTTTATCCCTTTCTAATTCTACTTTATCTTTATCCCACATTCTCTAGGTTTCTAGCTTCTCCCAAATTGGAAAGCTATATAAAGAACCTAGTACCTCCCTTCCAATCTTACACCAGTGTTTCACCTTTACACTATATGCACATGATAAGAGCATTTCTACTTTGAAAAGCTTATTGATCTAGCATCCATTCTATCCTCTACTTGCAAAGAGTAGTAAAGGAAGAACCATACATGGAAATTAAGCCATATTGGTGAGATCATTTCCTCTTCATGGAGATAGCCTTCCTTTGATCACTCATAATCACGATTGGTTCAACAAAAGGAGCAACTACAATTTAAAAAGCCCATCAAAAATAACAAGGGATGGCTTAGTATTTCATGTTTAATTGGATGCATTAGTTAGTTTTTCCCTTACATAGCTTTATCATAGTGTTTTTGATAGATTAGCTTAGTTATGGAGACTACTTGGTGTTAGTTTTCATTAAATAACTTAGCTTGGTTTTTCACTTGCATACATATGGCACGCCCGGTGGGACACTCCTTTGTCTCATGCACATTTCTTAAGTTTTTGTAGTTAAGTTTCATTTTTGCATACTAACCTCTTTTTAGCACATGTTGATATAACTTGTATTTCTTAACATATTTTGTTGAGTTTGCATGTGTTGAGTGTTCCTTGTAGGTGTGAAGGAGGTAAAGTGCTACCAAATTTGAAGCTTATCAACAAAAATTTGAGCTTTTTGACATTTTTTGGTCATTTTTCATGTGTTCTTGAAGAGACACAGGCTCCCTGCATTAGCGTTAATATTCTCTGCATCTGTGTTACTCTTCTTGTCATGTGTTAGCTATTGTTTATCATGTGTGCTAGCATTGATCCTCTTTGCATGCTAGTGGTTGTCTGTGTGCTATCTAGTGTTGCTCTGTGTGTGCTATAGCTCCTCTTTGTGCTACCATTCTCTGGAAATGTGTATTACCATTTTTGTATGTTTTTCACCTTTACAGAAATGTGTTTATTTACCTTACTGTGCATTTCCAATGCTAGTGTAGCTATTCTTTGTGCATATTGTTTCTCTAGAAATGTGCTACCATTGATCTGTGTTTTCATCTTTGTGAAAGTGCACTGCATTGATCCTTTATGTGCTATTATTTCCCTGTGCATCTACTTCATTGATCCTGTTTAGTGCACTACATTTACCCTTTGTGTGCTAGTGTTAGCCTTGTGTGCTAGCATTTTGTCCTCATGCGCTAGCATTCTGTGTGAATTTTTGGGCTTGAATTTCAAAATTTCCAGAATCTGATTTTTGGTGTTTTCTGTTGTTTTACAGGTTTTCTAACTTCTATTTTGTAGGTTTTACTTTTGAAATCATTTTCTAACACATTTAAATGCTTTAATGAATGTTTTTTTCCATTTTACTTAAGTTAGACCAAATTTTGTGTATGCTCTTCTCTTGCACCTTTTGGTGATCTTGAGAATCAAAAGCAACTTTGGTCTTCTTTTCTAAAATTTGTGTTACTTGGAAATTTCATCATTTAAATTGTTTAAGGGAATTAATCTTTTAAAAGCATTTAAGTTGTTCATTTATTTAAGTTTTTCATTTCTACTTAGTTGGATCAATCGTTGTGTATGCTCTTCTCTTGTGTCTTTCGACGATCTTGAGAATCAAAAACAACCTTGATCCTCTTTAAACATTAAGGTTTATATGGGAAACTACTAAATTTTTGTGTGCAGGACCATACCTTCACTTCAAAGAATCAAAATCAAAACAAATACTAACGACATTGTTGTAGGTTTCCAATGGTGTGCTAAACCACATTTTTAATCAAAGATAAAAAACACACCATTTCATTCAAAACATTGTATTTGCAGGTTTGGATAAGGGCTTAAACCCATCCGCTTTAAACTGTGGGAAGTATCTTGGCATAAGCCATAAAACTCATTATGAGGATTACCACAGGAACCCCAAAGTAGTCAACACATTGAGGGAACTGGTTGATGAAATGGGAAGTGCCCCACTACCTACTTGACTAGAAATACCCATGAGGAATGCTTCAAGTTGTCTGTATGAGGCCTCTTTCATTAATTTGATTGTGGGGTAATGGTCCTTTGTCTAGGAGTTATCTAGTGAAGTGTACCTCTCTTAGACAAGTATTGGTGAGTGTTGAGAACAAAATCCTAGGTAGCCATTTGGCATTGGGGCCAACTTGACTTTATCCAATCATGTTTCAAAGAGCCTTCACAAAGAAAAAAATTCCTTGGAGTCAAAACCTTGTTATTTCAAACAAGGGGAGAGTTCATTGAAGTTTTGCCATGTGTTATTCATCTTGAAACTTACAAAGCAAAACTTATTCCTAGTTTCTACCTTGTTATCAAACAAGGTGAAACTCTGCCAAAGTTGGGCTACATATTTTTCATCACCACTTGTACTATCTCCCTTGTTCTCTTGTTGACATTTTTGGTCAAAAGAAAGCAACATGAAGTGCTTCCAAAATCGTGTCCACCACTTTTGCACCCACTTACATCACTCCTTATTGTGACATTGATGTAAGTGTTGAAAGTGTGTTGGTACGTCTTCATATTTTGGTAGCCTTGTCTTGACATCCATATTGAGATGTCTCATTGTAGAAGGTTATCCTATCTTGATTTCCCTTTGATGTCGTTACGCTGCTCGCATTATATCAATACATTTTTTATACTTACATCTTGTTTTCTTAAACTTGATATAAGTGTCCAAATTGTATTGTTACGCTGCTCGCATTGTGTCGACTCATTGTTATACTTAGACCTTGTTTTTGTTCAAACATTGACTTAAGTTTTGGAAGGTGTTGTAGTTACACTGCTCACATTGTGTCAATCCCTTTTTGATACTAACATCTTGTTTTTCCTAAAACTTGATTAAAGTATCCAAATTGTATTGTTATGTTGCTCGCATTTGTAGCCTCCATTTTCAAAACTTGGACCTTGTTTGTATTAAACTTGTTTTAAGTGTATACCTTGTATTTTTAAAATCACTTCAACCCATTTTTCATACTTAAATCTTGTTTTTCCAAAAACTTGATTTAAATATTGAAATTGTGTTTTCATCTTATCAAAAACAATCTTTGAGACAAAATTTAGACATAGGGAGTAGGTTCTTTTGCGATTGATCCCTTGTTCAGAACTTGCTAGATTTTCCTTGGTGACCTTTTCATCGTACATTTTCATCCCCCTTGGAAAATTCATTGTGACATTTTGATTGTTTGAATTTTGATTCTTTGGGATTCTTTGTCATTCTTTGTGACATTTGTCAGCTGTTCACGCTGCTTGATTTTTCCTAGGTTAATTGTAGTACTTGTACACATTTTTCAAACCTTAGAAAAAACATTTCCTATCATGCCTCCTATTACAAGAATGGGACATAGAAGATTAGGATCAAATACTTTCCTTGGTAATAACTTGGACCCATTACTTGAAGAAGAAACATTGGTTGACCATAGTGGAGATGAGGAGACATCTCCTCAGGATAACTTTGAGTTTGACCCTGCACACATGGATAAATTTCTCTTCCATAATAGAGATCAAGTTTTTGTAAACATTGTAGAATTAGGGACTAGGTTGCAACCTAAATTTGACCATACTCCTCTTAAAAACATGGTTCATGGGGAAGAAGAAGCAGAATTTCCCCTTCGATCTATTGATGACATATTAAATCTGGGACATGCTTCTACTTCTGGTCAAAGAAATAACAATGAAGAAGAAACAACTCCTAAAAACACAAGTGGTTATCGCATACCACTCATTCAAATTAATCATGAAGCTAGAGTTGAGAATGAAGATCATGAACAACCCCCTCCACGTGAAACTCAAGAAGAACCCCAAAATGATGAGGTCACTGTTCAACAACAATTACAAGCCCTTAGTCATCAATTGGAAAACTTAGCTTCCCATGTCCACAAAGACACAAGTAGAGTTACACGTAATGAGAAACCTAAGGTCACATATAATGAATTTACACTGAAAACCATGGTGGTGAAACATCAAAGTCTAACCGTGTGTATATACCTACCACACCTTCATGTGGCCAAATCTTTGACCAAGAGTGGAAATCCATGAAAAATTCCCTTACAAGTCTTCAAGAAAATAACGTTGGACATAGTAAGAAATATCAATTTGAAGAACTATGTCCATATCCTTTTAATCAGGAAATGTTACATATGCCCTTTCCTCCTAGTTTTGATTTCCCTAAATTTGAACAATATAGGAGTAAAGGTGATCCATGTGATCATGTCAAAGACTTCTTCATGGCTTACTAGGAAGTTGCATATAGCGATAATTATCTTATTCACTTGTTCCCACGAAGTCTTGGAGGCCAAACACTTGAATGGTTTCTTCATATTCCCAAAGGGTCTGTTTTTATGTTTGGCGAATTAGCTGAAAAGTTTGTTTGCCACTTTTCATTCAATATGGAAAGTGACATCACTATGATAGACCTTTGTAATGCCAAACAACATAATAATGAAAACTTGTTGGTTTCCTACAATGATGGTGAGGGTTAGCTAGTCGCTTCCCTTGCTCTATTCCAGAGAAACAACTTGTTAGTATCTTTGTACCAAACTTACATCCTGAAATAGCCTTTCACTTGCAAATGCATTGTGTAAGCACTTTCGAAGAAGTTATTGAGAAAGGAAGCCAAATTGAGAAGGATTTACTAGCTAAAGGGACTTTAAAACCCTTTCAAAGAGATAACCATGAGTCTAAACCTATAGAAAAACCAAAATTATTCAACAATAACAAGAACATCGTAGGTGATGGAATAACATATTCAAAATGTGTTCAAGCGGTCCAGAATACTCTCCTTTGAAACTTTCTAAAGGACCGGTTCCACCTGAAATTAAACGTCAAGTTCTCACTCCACTTATGGATTCTTTGTCATCAATTTTGAAACAATTATATGCAGTGAACATGGTTAAGTTCCCTAATACTACACCCTTTCCTGATCATGCACCGAAACCATCATGGTACAAAGACCATGAATATTGTGAATATCATTGTGTCAAAGGCTATACCAAAGATAAATGTTTGAAGTTGAAACACTTCATTCAAGACCTCATAGATAGTGGAGATGTTGAAATGGATTCTCCTGAACCCAATAAAACCTCTAACAAATAATTGGGAATCTATAAAGAGCCATTCCCTAAGCATAAATAGGTGGAGAAAAATTTGGATCAAGGTCAAGTCATCCCAGAATAAAAAAATTCCAATCATGTTGTTGTTGAAACAAATCATCCTTTTGATTCCCTCATTGGTTGTGTTCATCCTCCTACTGAGGATGTAAATACCATTAAGATAAAGACACAGGAGTGTGTTGTGGCAACATGACGTGCTTGTCTTATCATTCTAGAACCTCCTCTTCCTACCCCTCTGGATAGTCATTATGATCTCCTTGAGCAACTTGAGAAGACTACTGCCAAGATTTCCATCTTGGATCTTCTTAAGATATCTAATGTTCATAAGGACATCCTTTATAAAACTATTTAGGGGTCATGAGTTTTCAATAGATATTGATCCATCATGCTTCCAAGCCTTGGTGCACAACTTTCCCATCTGAGCATGTTACCTTTAGCCAACATGAGATTCTAATGGATGATCATACACACAATCTCCCTTTGTACATTGAAGTGATTGTTACTCGTAAAAAGATCAAAAGGGTGCTTGTGGACAATGGATCAGGCCTAAACATATGTACCTTGAATCTCATCAAACAGTTGGGATGCACTGACATAGAATTGGAGCCTAATGTAATCACCATTAAGGCTTATGATAATGCAGAGTGGACAGTCAGCTGGAACAATAAATTTTCCTATGGAAGTTGGGCCCACTATTCATGATACCCAGTTCCATGTCCTGGACTTGGAACTACCCTATAATATGCTCCTCAGTCACCCATGGATTCATGCCATGCAGGTCATGCCCTCAACTTTCCATCAATGTATCAAAATGTACCATGAAGGACAAACACTCACCATTCTTGGGGACCCACAACCCTTTGCACATTGCAGAGTGTTATCTGGTTATTTCCCCACTGCATATGAATGTCCTTCTACTGAAATAGTTGTTCAGATTCAATATGAGGCCCTCGCCACCTGTATTGATCTTGATACACTGCCACATGAAATAGGTGCTTCTACATCTGTATCTCCATCTGCTACATGGGAGATGAAAGTCCTTTCTACTGCGGAGAATACAACCTCCAACAGACCCTCCTCATTTCCAATCTTCCTCTATCACCTAAGACACATGGTAGACCTAGTTATTAGCCTCAACGGTCTAGGGAACATTGCAATATTGACACCTTCCTTCCTGGTGGCCTCTTGGTAGACGAGAAAATGCTTGACACTTCTACATCCCAGTCTCCTGATGATATGATGGCCTCATGCTATCAAGCTCCTAAATATTCCATCCCTAACAAGATGATGTATGTCATGGGTTACCAAGGATATGGATGTGGCATAGATGAACAAGGTGTGTGGGAACCTCTTCCAACACCACATGAAAAGATGGAAAGATATGGTATTGGTATTTGACCTGTATGGGTCCCATCCTCAAGAAGTTAAAGCCACCTCTTCTGAATGTGACGATAGTTCTTCCGGTTACGATAAAAAAAAATAGATTCCCTATGTAGTCTTTACGAAGACCTTGCCTCCACGAACCTATTTCCTGACATGGCTATTTTAACCTTGTCCCCTTCTACTCCTGAATTAAATCTTGTTCACCCATCCCTTGTAAACTGGGACCAACAACAACACATACCAATTGATTTCTTTCAGAATGATGAAGCAATTGGTGAATTCATGGGTCTACGTGATGACATTCCTATCGGTGACCACAAAAAGGGCTTCTCTATCAACCTTGATGCATACACGTATTTCAAGGAGGAGGCTGAGTTTTGTGGTCAACAAAATCAAAAGTAAAATGAGGGAAAAATATCTTCTAAAAATCCTCGTCAAAAGAATAAATCCAAGTCCCATAGTGAAAACCTCTTTGAAGCACTATCAGATAAACAAATTGAAAAATCAAATTTAACACTTTTGACCGGAGCTTTGAACCGGGGGGTTAGGCCCCAACCTAACAAGAGAGAAGAAGAAGAAGAGAGAATACAGGATGAAGAAGGAAGAGGGAAGGAGAGAGGAAGAAAGGTGACTGCCCACACCGCATACAAAGAACCAAAAGCCCAAGCAATGCAAAAAACTGATCCAACAGCCAGAGGGACACAACAACCTCGTCCAATGCAGGTGCCAGTGAGACGGTTGGCCTCCCTCAGAAGAAGTTGATACGCGTCGCGCGCCCTGTCGCTAAATTCATTCCATTGATCAATTGCAGAGTAGACAGGGAAGCCAACAACCTCAATGTCCACCTCAGGCAGGAGACGATGATCGAGCCGACCCATCGTGAAGAGGTTGCTAACACTTTTTGTGTGGTGAAGAAGAGCTCTGTATTGTTGACATATCCACTAAATACCACATCCAGTGCCGACTGCAAGCTCGTTGACCTCTTCAATCCAAAGGAGAGGATCCAACAGGGAGAAGTCAGCTAATTCCTCCCCCAGCCCCATGCGATGAATGACAAGAATAACAAGAGTTACACAGGAACTCAACAATGACCAGATCCTCCTCTAAAAGCAAACAGAAGGAGACGAAAGCAGCCGTTATGTCCGCATTGGAGTGCACACGGTGAGACTGAAACCTGTAGGTATCACCCAACAAAGTTTCAATAGCCTCGGCTTCCTGATCCAAGGAGAAATGAAAGATCTCTGAAAGGTGAGAGTGATCAATCGCCAAAGTCGTGGCGACGTCCGGCACAGAGTTTTGCAGTATAACAAATGGGAAGAATAGAAATGCCATTATGCCACTCGGAAAGACTAACAACGAGAGAGCCAAAACAGGGAATCACAAATCAAAAAGAGGACCACATCCTCCCTTAAATGGGGTGAAACACGTGTAAGAAGCCAAATCCGACCTGAGAGCACTAGCTATTTTGCTCGCTTGAGATGATTCTTGGAAGACCTTGCCACGCATAGACTATATCAGAAATGACACTGGCGGCAGGGTGATCCATTGCGAAGTTTGCCAGTAGATCAGCGGCATAATTAGTTGTGCATGATGTGCCAAGTACCAATCTTGCCCAGCCAAAAGAAAATATGTGGGATGAAAGAGTTGATTTTCCACGAGGGGGAAGATCCTCTAGATACGACATGGATAATTAATTGTGAGTCACCTTCAATAAAAAGTTGAGAGCAACCCAAAATAACAGCCATCTTCACCCCTTCTAAAAGTGCTTGGGCTTCTGCAACATTGCACGAACCATCCCAGAGGGGAAATGATCCAGCCTTAATAAGAAATCCTGAATCATCTCTAAGAATACATCCAACCCCTGATTTGCCCGGATTTCCTCTAGAAGCACCATCGAAATTAAGTTTCCACATACCCTTCGAGGGGGTCTCCACTTGGCCCTTTTCCTTTGAATTAATTTTTCAACCTGTGAGATACCTTTTTTAATGATAGAACCTGGGCTAGGTAGCTTGATGAGAGGCCAAGAATTTGAGATTTCAACATCTCTGGATGAGAAGTTGGAGTTTGACAGACTGTTGATACTAACTTTTTCTGATATGGCCACTTCCAACTTGTTGAGAAAAACATGTTGCTCAGCCTTTTGATCCTGGAAGAGCCGAAGATTTCTCTCCCACCAAATATGCCAAAGGAGGAAGAATGGAGCAATGGACCAAATAGAACAAAAAGAGCTTTTGAAATTGAATTTCGGCCATGAGAGGAGGGTTTCGCTGATATTTTTGCATGGAACCCAAGCAAGTTTTAATTTACAAAGAAGCCAATCCCAACAGCTGGAAGCGAAAGGACAAAAAAGAAAAAGGTGGTCCAGGTCTTCCTCATCAGCACCACAAAGCACACACTTGGTGGGACCCTCATAGCCCCAAGACCTTCTCCTCGCTTGTGTCAGAATTTTCTTTTTCAAAACCAACCACCCAAAGATGGCCACTTTGGGGGAAATACTATTATGCCAGCAACCAAAAAAACTTGGGAGGCCCTAGTCGGATCAAGAGGGAAGAAGATCATAACCCGCTTTCACGGTGAAGGAACCTGTGTCATCCCACAGCCATAGCAATTGGTCCTCGCTGCCAAGGAAATGAGGATTTTTGACTTGAATGGCTTCCTTATAAAGTGATGATTCAAGAGTGGAGGGCACAAAATTGGTAAAATATTTCCAATTCCAAGAGGGCGACCCGTTCTGATGTTGGTCTCCATAATCAGCAACCAAAGAGCCCCATGAAATTTTGGTCTCGTTCATAACTCTGTTGAGTTCAGGCTTTAGATTAATAGGAGGTAACCCGTTCCAGCTGTCCTCCCAAAAGTTGGCACGCAGTCCATTATTGATTTTCCAAGAGACCAAGTCTGCAATCAGGGATCTAGAATTACAAAAAAAGTTCCAAACATGTGAACCTTTGGGAAGCTCAGAACTGGAGAGCAAGAGCTCGGGACGACCACCCTCAAGATACTTATGGGAAAGAACTTGAAAGGCAAGCCTTTTAGCATCCGAAATAAAGTTCCATACAAGTTTAGCCCTGAGAGCTGAGTTCTGAAGAGCGAGATCCATAATACCCAGTCCACCCAAACGTTTGGGCAACTTGACCGTATCCCATTTAACCAAGTGGAATTTTCGCTCTTCATTGTTCCCTTGCCATAAGAATGTTCTGACGATCTTCTCAATTTTGTGAAGAACTATCTTGGGGATTTTCAAGACAGACAACATATAGATAGGAATGGCCAGAAGAACAGAGTTTA
Organism: Taxus chinensis; assembly: GCA_019776745.2. Taxonomy (NCBI): domain Eukaryota; kingdom Viridiplantae; phylum Streptophyta; class Pinopsida; order Cupressales; family Taxaceae; genus Taxus; species Taxus chinensis. The sequence goes on from CM034157.1 coordinate 344,996,989, forward strand.
TCAACATGGCCCTCCCTGCCAGGGATAGCCATTTACCTCTCCAGGAGAGCAATCTGGAGCAGAGAGAATTAATGAGCCCATCCCATAAAATGGCTTTACCATGCCTAGAGAAAAGAGGTATGCCTAGATATTTGGATGGGAGGACACCCACGGTAAAGCCAAGAATAGCTTTGATCCTGCGTTGTATTCTGGGAGCAACATTAAAAAAGAAAATGACAGATTTGTGGAAGTTGATGACCTGTCCCCGTTGCTAAAGAATAAGAATTCAGAAGAGAAGAGAAGCATCTTGCTTCAGGAATAGACGCTTGACCAAATAAGAATGTATCATCAGCGAATTGTTGGTGCGAGAGAGGCGGGAGATTGGAAGTTATGCGAATACCTTTGAGAGATCCATCCAGTAAAGCAAATTTGATGCTCCGACTGAGAGCTTCCGCGACCAGAATAAAAAGAAAAGAGGAAAGAGGGTCACCTTGTCTCAGTCCCCTGTTACTGCTGAAAAAACCTTCTGCCGAACCATTGACCAAGACTGAGAAACGTGGTGAGGCAATGCAGTTGAAAATCCAGTTGCAGAAGTGCCAACTAAATCCCATAGCATGAAGTGACTTAATAAGGAATCTCCAATTGATACGGTCATAAGCTTTACTAAAGTCCAGTTTCAACATCATGCCAGCTCTAGAGGAAGAGTGAAGAGTATGAATCAATTCATGCGAGATAATGATCCCATCAGTAATAGACCTCCCTGGAATGAATCCACTTTGTTCATGTGCCACTAATTTAGAAAGAAGAGGGCTTATTCTTGTGGCAATGGCTTTTGAGATAATTTTGTAGGTCGTGTTACAGAGAGAAATCGGTCTGAAGTCATCTAAAGAATCTGCCGGAGACTTTTTAGGAAACATGCAAATGAGAGTATGATTTAGTGCGCCCAGAAGCTTACCTGTATGCCGGGATTCCTCAACAGCATGCCAGACTGTATCCCCAATAACTTCCCAAAAGTCCTGAAAGAAAGAGGCGGGGAAGCCATCGGGACCAGGCACTTTGTTCCTTTTCATTGAAAAAACTATTTTGTGGACTTCCTCCTTGGAAAAGGGGAAAGAAGCTTTATATTGTCCGCATCATCAACCAAAGAAGGAATCTATTGAAAGAAGTGGAGTTGAGGGCCCAAGGAGGTGGCTGAATCACCATTCAACAACTTTTGGAAGAACGATACCGACTCTGATTTGATTCGGCTTTAGGTGGACACCATAGAGTTATCTTCCAAATGAAGGGAAGAAATATAATTGGAATTTCTTCTAGCTTTCACCGACGCATGGAAGAACTTAGTATTTTTATCACCATCAGCTAGCCAGACTTCCTTTGATTTTTGTCTCTAGTAAGTTTCCTCTAATAGGAGGAGTTCGCCAAGCTCCCTTAACAACAATTTTTCTTTTAGAAAGTCAGCCTGATGCATCCCATGTGAGAAAATAGAGTCATTAAGAATACGAAGCTCTTTTTCCACTCTGATTTTCTCTTGAAAGATGTTTTTGAAACAGGAGGCATTCCAGGCTCTCAGATTGTCTTTCAACAATGAGAGTTTTTTGGAGAGAATATACATCCACGTCCCTTCGACCATGAAGGAATCCCACCAAGATTTAATCAATGGTCTAAGAGTAGAGTCCTGCAGCCACATATTTTCAAATTCGAAAGGCGATCGTCGAGGGGGAAGATCAAAGGAGATGTTTAAAGAAATAGGAAAATGATCAGATCCAGAAAGTGGAAGAACAGAGCTTTTCAAGAGAATGTTGTGATGCAACCAAACTTCAGAGACCAGAAATCTATCAAGACGCACTGCCATTGAACTGAACCCAAGCCTCCGATTATTCCACGTAAACCAACCCGAGCACGGCTCCAAGTCCACAAGATTGGTGGAAGACACAAAGGAAATGAAATCAGGTTGAGAACGGGGCTGCCATAGAATACCTCCCCATTTATCATTATCAGATAGAGTTGCATTAAAATCACCTGCAACTACAATCTGGGAGTTTACATCCAAAGCTAGGACTGGCTGAAGTGTAGACCAGAGCACTCTTTTCTTTTGCGGAATAGAGGGACCATAAACATTACACAAGAAGAAGGTCTCATCAGAATGTTTAATGCTAACCTTGCACCAAATGAAATTCGGGTCAACCAGGATAGGTTCGAGACTGCAACAACTGGATTTCCACAGAACACCCAAGCCACCCGAGGCGCCCAAAGAGTCTGAGAAGCAACCTTCCCATCCTTTCCATTTTCGAAACCATCCATTCTTACAACCAACTAAGGACATCTTAGTTTCTTGAATCAAGCATATATCAGCTAAAGAGTCAGTAACATAACGTCTTAAAAGACGTTGTTTGTTAGGGGCATTCAAGCCCCTAACATTCTAGGAGAAGAGGATCATTTGATCTTCAGAGAGGACCCGCCTCTCTTACTTAAGGAAGGAAAAAAGGAGCGAAGCTGAAGCTGCTTACCTCCAACAATTTCTTTGAGAGAGATGTTTCTCTTGGAGGGATGACCTTGAGAGCCCTTCGGCCCAAGATCCATGCCAAGAATCACCAGAGTAGTAAGAAGTGATTGCTTCTGCGGTTGATCCGATGTCGTGTCCCCGAGGACATCATCCTGAGAACCACAATGATCTCCATCAATAGAGAGGATTAATTCATCCTTCTTGTTCACCCATTTCTCCAGAGAGTCAACATTCCCACCCAGACCGAGAGAAATACCTTCATGAAATAAGGATAAAATCCTAGAAGAGTCCTTAACCACTGAGGCAGTTTCCTTAACAAGGGAAATGGTACTCGGGTCCAGGGCCAGGGATTCAAGTGTAGGAATCGAGTCATTAATATACGCTTTAGGAGGTGACTCATTTTCAACTAGAGGAGGAGCTGGATGAGAAGGAGCCTAGATAGGAAAAGTTTTCTTTCTCCACACCATTTAGCTGGGAACCTAGGGTTTATTACAAGATTTTTGAAAGTGACCTGGTTTTTTGCAAATGAAACAGCTGTTGGAAACTCCTTCATACTCCACTTTCTGTTCCCATTTCCCGGAGGGGGAAGTGATGACTATGCGATCTTGCAACTTTTTGTTAGGGCCAATGGAAATGCAAATCCTTGTGAAGGACGAAAGGGTGCCTTCTAGAGTGACAAAATCTATAAAAACAACTTTCCCAAGGCTGGACCAGATCTTGTGGAGAGTGGTTGCCGACCAAAACTCACTAGGAATTGAATAGAGCCTTACCCACACTTGGAATCCTTCCATTTCTACTTTTGCTAGATCGAAATGTGCCGCCCACTTGTGAATGTCTAAGCCTGAATCTACATGAAGAAAGTCTTTTCTCTCCATGGTGTCATTCCTTTGAGCTGAGCTCCGAAAGATTACAAGAAAGAAACCTCTTTCCAAAAAACGGATTCTAAGGCCACTACCCCACTGAACATCACACCAGTTTCGAATGCCTTCCAAAGAGAGCCGACGACCAACAAAGTTTGCGATGATTGCTCTGCTTTTGAGAAGATTAAGTTGGGCCGCTAGGTCATCCGAATCTTCCAAGGAAACTGAGACGAAATCAACAAGGCCCGAGCAAGGGCTTGGCTGACCGTTTTCACTGTTTTCAATGAGTGCTCTGTCTGGAGAGGAGCATCTGGGACCCAGACGTTTCTGTAATGCCTCCGACAGGCCCAGGCCTGTGGGAGGCTCCAACTCAGCCTCACGGGGTGAGGCACCCAACAGACCGTTGCATAGGCCGATTTTTGAAAAAAATGAATTCTATTTGAGTGGGAGAAACAACAATGGCAGAGGAGAATAAGTTCAGAGTTGAGAAGTTTGACGGCCGTAATTACCAGCTATGGAAAATGCAGGTGGAAGATTACCTGTATTAAAAGGATCCACACCTACCATTGGGATGGGATAGGGATTGAAACCCCAATTCATGTCTGATGAGGAGTGGAAGGTTCTAGATAGGAAGGCTCTTAGTGTGATTTGATTGAGTCTGGCATCATCTGTAGCTTCAAATATCTCACAGGCGAAGAGTACAGTAGAGTTGATGAAAACCCTAGCTAATTTATATGAAACACCTAGTGCATCCAATAAAGTTTATTTGATGAAAAAATTGTTTAATCTACAAATGCAAGAAGGTGGATCTGTATCTAACCATCTTAATGATTTCCACACTATTGTAAATCAGTTAGATTCAGTTAATATCCCATTTGATGAGGAGGTTAGAGCATTATTATTCCTATGTTCTTTGCCAGAAAGTTGGGACAACTTAGTAATGGCAGTTAGTAATACATCATCTACTTCTCTTAAATTTGAAGATGTAGTAAGTGTCATTTTAAATGAGGAAATGCGCAGGAAAAGTAAAGGGGAAAATTCTTCTTTTGGAAATGCGTTGAATATGGAGAGTAGAGGGAGGAGCAAGGAGAAATCAAAGAGTAAGGCTCGTGGGAGATCTAAATCGAATATGGGCAGATCCAAATCTAGGAGTAGAGGCATTACTTGTTGGAACTGTGGAAAGAGAGGACATGCTAAAAAGGATTGTTGGTTCAAAGAAAACAAAGAAAACCAGCCTGAAGGTATTAAAGAGGAAAATCTAACAGGTAATATTGTTCAGGATGCTCTTATACTTTCTCTTGATACTAGAGTAGAATCTTGGGTAATAGATTCAGGTGCCTCTTTCCATGCAACCCCTGATAAGGGCTATTTTAAAGAGTATGTCTAGGGAAATTTTGGATAGGTTTATTTAGGCGATGATGAGCCGTGTAACATTGTCAGGAATGGCAATGAACACCTAAAATTACAGAATGGAAATACATGGATATTGAGAGAGGTGAGGCATGTACCTAGTCTCAGGAGAAATCTCATCTCTGCAGGATAGTTGGGTGGTGAAGGTTGCATAGTCACATTCACTTCATATGCTTGGAAGGTTTCCAAGGGTGCCCTGGTAGTGGCATAGGGTAAGAAAGTAGGCACTCTTTATTTTTCTACTTGTATATCTAATTCTTCTACCATATTGTCTACTTCAGATGAGGATGCTAACATGTGGCACAGTAGATTGGGACATATGAGTGAAAAGGGCATGAAAATTCTACAGGAAAAAGGTGAGCTTTCAATTTTGAAGCATTTGAACTAGAGTTTTGTGAGTATTGAATTTTTGGGAAACAGAAAAGAGTCAGATTTCTCAAGGAAGGGAATACCAAGAAAGATACAAAAGTTGGAGCTAGTTCATACAGATGTGTGGGGGCCGGCCCATGTTGCATCTCATGGTGGTTCTCTGTACTATGTCACATTCATAGATGATGCCACAAGGAAGGTATGGGTATATTGCATTAAGCGTAAGTCTGATGTCTTTGATACATTTAAGAAATGGAAAGCACTTGCTGAGAATGAATGTGGTTTTAAATTGAAATGTTTGAGATCTGATAATGGTGGTGAGTATTGCAGTAAGAAATTTGATGATTATTGTTCCTTGAACAAGATTCATAGAGAGAAAATAGTTCCCAAGACTCCGCAACAAAATGGTGTTAGTGAGAGGATGAATAGAAAAATAATGGAGCGTGCACGGTCAATGAGATTGCATGCGGAGCTACCTCTTCAGTTTTGGGCAGAGGCCGTAGATACTGTTGTGTACTTAATCAACCATGGGCCTTCGAGTGCATTAGATGGAGGAATTCCCGAAGAATCCTGGACCGGGAAAGAGGTAGATCTTTCATTTTTAAGAGTATTTGGTTCAGAGGCATTTGTGCAAGTTAATAAAGAAAACAGAAAAAAATTGGATTCGAAATCCAAACATTGTACATTCATAGGCTATGGCTCCAATGGTGATTATGGATTTCGGTTTTGGGATCTAGATGAATCTAATAAGATAATTAGGAGTCATGATGTTGTTTGGCATGAAAATAGAATGTATAGGGATCAGGTACAAGATGAAAAAAATCCCAAGGAAGAATTGGTTGAGGATATAGCTCCTAAAAATGAACTCTCGGGTGGAAAATATCCACCTACAGGTACCGAGGCTGACAGTTTTGTAGGCCAAGCACGACAGCCAGTGTCAGCATCGACACTTCTGTTAGAAATTCAAGAAAATGTGCAGTAAGAAAATAATGATCCCGTGACACCCCCATCTTTGGTAAGAAGGTCACAACGTATTAGTAGACCTCCAGAAATATTTTCCCCTGCTTTGTATTACTTATTACTAATAGATAGTGGTGAGCCAGAGAGCTTTGATGAGGCAATGCAGGTGGAGTCCACTAAGGAGTGGGAGCATGGCATGAATGAGGAGATGGACTCCCTGGAGAAGAACCAAACATGGGATTTAGTCAAATTGCCGGCTGGGAAGAGAGTACTACAAAAAAAATGGGTCTACCGTGTGAAAGAAGAAGAAGGTGGACAGAAAAGGTACAAAGCAAGGCTTGTAGTGAAGGGGTATGAACAAAAGAAAGGTATCAATTTTGATGAAATTTTCTCCCCTGTTGTAAAGATGTCTTCCATTCGTACTGTATTAAGTTTAGTTGTTGAAGATTTACACTTAGAGAAACTTGATGTCAAGACAACATTTCTCCATGGTGACTTGGAGGAGGAGATTTATATGCAACAACCACTTGGATATGAGGTGAAGGGTAAGGAGAAATTGGTTTGCAGGTTGAAGAAGAGCCTATACGGGCTCAAGCAAGCTCCCCGACAATGGTATCTAAAGTTTGATAGTTTTATGCATGAGAATGGTTTTACTATATGTCAATTAGATCATTGTGTATACTTGAAATGCTTGGATAGTGGGAGCTACATTATTCTTCTGTTATATGTAGACGATATGCTTGTAGCAGGGTCTAATATGTAGGAAATTGCAAAGCTTAAGGAAAGATTGCACACACTTTTACAATGAAGGATTTGGGTGCAGCAAAGAAAATCCTCAGTATACAAATCAAGAGGGGCGAGAAAAAATATAAATTGGTGTTGTCTTAGGAGGACTATGTAGAAAAGGTGTTAGAGAGGTTTCAGATGCAGAATGCGAAACCCGTTAGTACACCATTGGCTAGGCATTTTAGATTAAGCAAAGAGCAATGCCCAACAACACAAGAGGAAAAATATTATATGGCACGGGTTCCTTATTCTTCAACAGTTGGGAGCCTTATGTATGCCATGGTTTGTACTAGGCCAGACATTTCCCAAGAAATGGGAGTTGTTAGCAGGTATATGGAAAATCCAGGTAAAGCACACTGGAAGGAAGTCTAGTGGATTCTCAGGTATTTGAGAGGGACCACTAGTAGGTGCTTGTGCTTTGGAGGGTCAAATTATACTTTACAGGGATTTTTGGATTCAGATATGGCAAGGAGATATTGATAGTAGGAGGAGCACTACTGGATACGTGTTTACAATTGGTGGTGTGGCAATGAGTTATATCTCAAAGTTACAGAAGGTAGTTGCCTTGTTTACTACAGAGGCAAAATATGTTGCAGTGACTGAGGAAAGTAAGGAAACGTTATGGATGAGTAGGTTCATAGAGGAGTTGGGTAAGGAGAAAGGGGATTGTAAGTTACACAGTGATAGTCAAAGTGTAATTCACCTCAGCAAAGAATGCAACCTTCCATTCAAGAACCAAACATATTCAGCTAAGATATCACTTCATACAATAGGTGTTGGACGATGGGAAAATTGAGTTAGTGAAGATTCATACAGATGATAATCCCAATGATATGTTTACTAAGAAAATGACAAAGGAGAAGTTGGATTTTCATTCAACTTCTGCAGGTCTTTAAGATTGATCTTGAAGTGATGGATCTATGGAGGTAGACGTTGCGGGAAGGAGTTGAGGTTCACGCGGAGGACGTGGAACCTGAGCAGTCTGTGCTACCCCATCTTGGCAAGTGCATAAGAGAGACCCCTTCGGCTTCTGATGAGAGTTCATCACATGGAGAAAGAAGAGTTGTTGGCACGTATCTGAACCCACCCAGTGACCAAACCCTGGTGCTTGGTTTTCCAGAACAAGGAAGGAGTATCATTGACCCAGTTGGTATCAGTGGAAGTGACAGATCTGTGCCTAGGAGGTACAATTTTTTAGTTCCCACTTCTATGGCTACACATATTCTAGTATTCAGAGGAGTCTTTGGACAAGGAGCAAGTATACAAGCCTTTGGTCTCACGTCTGGAAGTGGCGCGGGGTACAATAGTGGTAGTGGGGCATTATCACAGACCATCGGTGCACAGTTCAGTGGAACCTTGGGGGCACTTGGCACAACTACTACAGGACCTGGTGGTTCTGGTGGATCTGGTGGGTCAGGAGGGATAGGACCTGGTGGACCTAGTGGTTCTGGTGGATCTGGTGGCTCAGGAGGCACAAGACCTGGTGGACCTAGTGGATCCGGTGGTGGAGGAAACACCAGGGGAAACCAAGGCTCTGGCTCAGGAGGACAAGGGCCCCAGCCACCCCCTCAAGTCTTCTTTGAGATGTCTTTACACTTTCCAGATTACAGAGGGATTGAAGATGCTACAGAACATGTTCACAAGTGTGAGCTGCTATGGCGCGCAAAGGGGATCACAACCTCGGAGCGGAAGGCTAGTCAATTTGCAACAACGTTGCAGGGGCACACACATAGCTGGTATAGGAAATATGACCCTCATCAAATGGTGGTGGATTATACTACTTTAAAGAATAGCTTCTTGGTAGAATTTCACATCCCTGACTTTGAACAGAAGAGCATCAGTGCCTTGAAGGAGATTTAATAGGGAATGTTAGATAATGTGTGGGAGTATGATGCACACTTTAAAACTCTCTTGTCTAAGTTATCATATGATATTCACCCTTCACAACATGCTCAGTGGTTTGTTGGAGGATTGATCACACCTTTTAGAAGGGCCTTATCTCATAAAACTTTCACAGACCCGCGCGAGGTGTTGGAAGCTGCTCTGCATGCCGAGGCTGTTGGTAGTGTTGATACTGGAGTTAGCCCATTCCTGGAGGCTCAAATTGCTGCTATGGCTAAGGGACTGGAGAAGTTGTCTGCAAACTCAGCCCATGAGACTCGCAGTGGTTTATGGTGTACAGATTGTGAAGTAGAGGGGCATGTCAAGGGTAGTTGTCCCCGGAGGGCAGTACGCACCGTGACAGTAGACTGTGAAATTTGTCATGGGGACCATGATGCAAGTAGATGCCCCTTGTTACAACGTGCAATTCGGAAGAATGTGTCTTGCTACTGTAAGATCTACACCTCTACAACCCATGATACTAAGGACTGTAGGCTCATTGATCAGATCCATGAAGCCATTGATCATGGGGTACGCAAAACCAGCATTGCTAGTAGTTCTAAAGGAGATGATCACCACTATGAGGAGCGCACAGATGGTGGCACGTGTGGAAGGGGATTTCATGGAGGATTTTGTGGTCATGGTAACCATGGAGGAGGAAGGAGTGAGTTCCCATGTGGAACCTATTTTAATTGTGGGTCTACAGAACATTATAAATGAGAGTGCCCAGACCTATTGCAGTGCTCATGGTGTGGAAAGAAGCACAAGTATGAGGAATGCCTGGAGTTGTTTGAGCACATGAATCAGCAGCAATGGAAAGACAAGGGCACTGCAATGGTAAGCATTAAGAAGATAGACACACAATGGATGTTGCGGGTGACACGTGATGTAGGCTTGGAACCTATGTTAGTAACAACAAGAGCAGAGGCCATGCGCGCAAAAGAAATACCAAGGCAGAGGACCCTGGTTTCAAGAGAGGAAGTAGTTCATGGGAAGTACCCAGACCCTGCGCATCAAAAGGAAGTATATCAAGATACCATGGATGTCATTCAGAGTTTACAAGGAGAAATCTAGTGTCTAAAGGAGCAGTCCAGGAGGGAGGAGCAAAGGAGGAAGGTCGAGGTGCCAAAGGATGACCTGGATGAGGTCAAGGAAGTATGTAAAATGCTAAGGCAAGAGAATGTTATTCCCTTGCTAGGAGCATGGTTGAGGGAGAAGGTACCATGTGCTGGAGAAGAGTGTGAGAGATAGATCCTGCATGCAAACCTTCCCCCTCACAGCCTTGACTATGACAAGGAGATCACATTGGATGCAGTCATAGATGGATGGCTCCTTAGTAATATCCTCATTGACACAGGTGCAGAGGTCAATGTTCTCACTTTGGATGCATGGCATCAGATGGGGAGACCTGCATTACAGCCATCTTTGAATGTGTTGTATATGGAAAAAAAAATGAAGGAAATGCCCATTGGTGTCTTAAAGGATGCAACTATCACTATCCAGGGAGCTAAGTTTACTGGGGACTTTGAAGTCTTGGTGCTCGCCGAGGTAGACAATTTCCCAGCACTACTTGGGCACCCATGGTGTTACAAGAACAATGCTGACCTTTGGTTCAACAAGGGGTACATCAGCTTTGAAAATAAGGAGGAATGGGTTATTATACCCTTGGCTGATGGGAAGTCGACACCCTATACTGAACCTTTGGGGGAAGAGGTCCTGGATAGGATATATGTGTGCTCAATCAGGGATCCAGAGATAATCCATCCTACCGATGGAGTTATCCAGTTTGAGGATGCTCAGTCAGTAAGTGACACCACCAGCCTAGCATGTGATAATTGGGTGCATGGGACTTATGAATTGATCAGATGATAGTTGAGAGGATCGGTAACAAAAGTAACAAAGGTGCGTACAGTCCGGTGCCTAGGAGGAAAAAAACTACCTAAGTATTCAGGAGGGGCCTTCCCTGAGATCTTTTTACAGGAGATGGAAGCTCAGTGGAAGGAGGAGAAGGAATGGAGGGGGATGTTAAGTTATGTCCTACTCAGCACAGTGGCATGGTGGTGGGCTACACATCAGGAGAGCCTTTTGGAATGGCGTGAGGTGAGAATTTCTCTCTCTGTCAGGTTTTCTAGAAGCAACGTACCCACCACCATCAAGGACTACCATGGTAAGGAACCCACCTCTTTCCACATCCAAGCTTGTGAGAAGGTCTGGAGAGAAGGTGCGGAAGCTTTTCCACCATCCCTTTGGGTGCACAAGTTGTATTCTACACTATAGGGTTACGCGCGTGCATGGTACATACATTCTGAGACATGCTGCCAAACAGGAAATTGGCAAGAGCTAGCAGCTAACCTCATTCAAATGTTTGAATATCGAAGTACCAAGCCATCAGTTGATAAGGCATTGTAGGTTGTTAAGCACCTTACCATGGGGGATAGTGCCATGGCAGAAGATAGGCTGTTGGAACTGCTAGGTGGACCAGGTTTGGAGGCGCGCTTTGAAGAAGAGGTAGAAGAAGCAGAAGAGATACAACTTGAGCGCACGTGCTTGGAAAAGGAGAAAGGGAAATTAGCATATGTTATTGATGGGGAGGAAGCAGAGAGCTTGGATGTCAACCATTCCGTAGGGACGTGAGGTAGTGGACAGTGCAGATGCTCGCGCGTGCCTACCATGAGCCTTTGAAGACAAAGAAGGTTAACATCGGCTCAGGAGAAGAACCTAAGGAAGCTATTATTGGAGATTACTGGTCAGAGAAGGAGGTTTCTAAGATCATTGATCTTTTGCATGAATTTGAGGATTTATTCCCACGTGGGTACCATGAGATCAAAGGCGTCCACCATTCCTTGGGGGAGATGAGGATAAAGCTGAAGGATGGTGTGCCCCTGGTCAGGAAGAGACCCTACCAGATGAATCCCAATTTGTGTGTAAAGGTAAAGGAAGAGATAGACAAAATGATAGCTTCTGGGATCATTGAAGTTGTGGAAGAATCAGAATGGATAAGTCTGATGGTAATCAGCATCAAGAAGGATGGGCGGATTAGGATCTGCGTGGATTATAGGGAGCTGAATGTAGTTTGTGTCATCGATCCTTTTCCAACCCCCTTCACTGAAGAAATTTTAGAGGGAGTCGCTGGGCGTGAAATCTATTCCTTTACGGATGGATTTTTGGGGTACCACCAAGTCTGGATTGCAAAGGAAGACCAGGAGAAGACAACTTTCACCACTGAATGGGGAAGTTTTGCATACATGGTCATGCCCTTTGGGTTGAAGAATGTGCCTGCTATTTTCTCACGCATAGTGGTTCAGGCGTTCCAGGACTTCATCCACAAATTTCTTCAGGTTTATCTGGATGATTGGACAGTGTATGGGCTAGTGAAAGACCATTGTGATAATTTGAGGCTGATGTTTGAGAGGTGTTGGTAGTTAAGGATATCCCTCAACATTAAAAAGTGTGTCTTTGCTACACCCTTTGGGATGTTATTGGGGCATATCATATGTAAGGAGGGCTTGCTAGTAGATCCTGCCAAGGTTGCAGTTATTGTGGGATTGGGGGAGCCTACTAGCCAGAGCGCAGTGTGTGGATTTCTTGGGCATACGGGTTATTACAGGAAATTCATCAAGGGGTATGCCAAGATAGCCATGCCTCTAGAAGAATTTCTCAGACATAAAAGTGCCTTCCATTGGGGAGAGGCGCAACAGAAGGCATTTGACACATTAAAGGATAGGCTTGTCACCGTGCCTATATTACGTTTTCCCTCTTGGGACAAGCCCTTCCATGTTCATGTAGATGCCTCAGGAACCACCATTGGAGCAGTGCTTGCACAACCAGGAGAAGGAATTGTTGATCATCCTCTATGTTTTGCAAGCAGGAAGTTGACACCAGCAGAGCAGAATTACACCACGACTGAGCGCGAAGCATTGTCAATGATCTACATGCTTTTCAAGTTCAGACAGTATCTGCTGGCAACACCCTTTGTATTTTACACCGACCACATGGCGTTAAAGTACTTGGTGAACAAGCCCATTCTACAAGGGTGCATATGTCGGTGGGTGCTATTATTTCAAGAGTTTGAGTTTACGGTAGTTGTGAAGCCTGGAAAGAGTAATTGTGGACCTGATCATCTGTCAAGAATTGATTCAGGGGAGGATGCGCAGAGTATTGAAGAGACTATGCCAGATGCGCAACTGTTTAGGTTGCGGCATGTGCCCTCAGATTTGGAGGAGATTGCAGTATTCCTAAAGGAAGGTGTGGCACCGGAAGGGATGAAGGCATTAGAAAGAAAGCAACTAGCCATACGCGTCGCGCCCTACATGTTGATCAGTGGGGACTTATACAAGTTAGGGCGTGATGAAGTTTTTGCAGGTGTGTACTAGAGCATGAGCACCTCGCCATCATAGAGGAAGCACATGGAGGAAGTGTGGGTGGACATTATGCAGGTGATGCCACCACGCGTAAAATTTTAATGGCAGGATTGTGGTGGGAAACTTTGTATAAGGATTGCAAGGACTATTGTAAAGTGTGTGACCATTGTCAGTGCATTGGCAAGCCAGGAAAGAGAGATGAAATGCCTTTGTGCCCTATCCCTAGTGCTGAACCTTTTGAGAAATGGGAAATAGACTTTGTAGGCCCTATTGCACTAGCAGCGCGTAGGACTGGATCACGCTATGTAATCACTTGCATGGACTATTTGACAAGGTGGGCAGAGGCAGCCCCAACTAAAGACTGCACAACAGCCACAGCGGCAAGATTTTTGTTAGAGAACATTATCACAAGGTATGGATGTCCTTTAAGTTTAACCAGTGATAGGGGTACACATTTCTTGAATGAGACCGTGAGGATCCTGTTAGCAGAGTTCATGGTAGCTCATCACAAGACTACCCCTTATCACCCACAAGAAAATGGAACCACGGAAGCATTTAACAAAATACTGAGTCATACCCTGACCAAGATTTGTGATGTCAGAAGACAAGATTGGGATGATAAGGTATCAGCCATATTATGGGCTTACAGGACAACTTATAAAAGGCTGAACAAAGCCACACCATTTCAATTGGTGTTTGGCATGGAAGTTGTTCTCGGTTGAATTCATGTTACCTTCTCTGTGAATAGCGCGCGCAGGAGGGCTAGCTGATGAGCAAGTGCTGGAAGAAAGAATTGATGAACTAATGAAGCTGGATGAAAGATGATCACTTGCCAGGTGGAGCCAAACAACAATAGAAAAAGCAAAGCAAAAAGCATGGCATGATCGCCACATCAGAAACAAGAAGTTTGAGGTTGGGCAGATGGTCTTGCTGTATGATTCTAAGTTTCTGCACCATCTTGGGAAGTTGAAGGTCCATTGGTTAGGTCCCTATAAAATCTCGTACATCCTTGATTCGGGTGCATGCCAGTTACAAGTGCTGGATGGAATGAAATTTCCTGGACACTTCAATGGGAGTAGGCTGAAGCCCTACTATAAATAAGTCTTCTTGGTGTTTGTAAATAAGGTAGTTTTTCCAGTTAGTTTAGAATTTCCTTTATGCATTTCTTTTCTTGTGTTTCCCTTTTCGTGTTGTTGTTTTGTTTTGTGCCTTGGGTGCCGGTAACCCTTATTACTCTTTGAGGATTTTTGAGTGCGCAGAGGACCGCACATCATTTTAGTGTGGGGTGGAGTGATGTGAAGGAGAGCATGGGTAAAGTGCCAAGGAAGTTTGTGTTGAAAATCCTGGTTGAATGGCCCTGTTGAAAGAGGTGCATGGAAAGAAAATATGGAAAAGGATGGTTGGTGTCAAGATAAGGCTACTTTCAGATCCCACGTACAAAGGAGGAAAAAGTGCATAAGCAACATGAGGTAGGTGAGAGAAAAAACTAGGACAGAAGAAGTGCCTTTGGTGCCGGTGACGTGCGTGCAAGAGTCTCCTGTCTAGACAGATTGGTTGTGTGCCAGAAGGTTGGAAGATTGTCCGCGCAGGGTTGGGCGTGTGAGTTAAAGTGCTAAAGTCAGACTTTGTTTGAAAAATCTGCATTAAATGTGAAAAGTATGGTGGTAGGTGAAGTAGCATTTAATGCTTAAAAAGGGAAAAACTATAAATAAAGGGTCGAGGCATTTCATTATTCACTTTGCGTATAAGGAGAAAGAAGCACTTTTTGCATTTTGCAAACTAGGGCTTCCAAAAACTGATCCGTGTGAAGAAAAATTTGAAGAGATTGAGCGTAAGTGACTAGTTTGGATCTGTGAACCAGAAAAAAGGGATTTCACGGGTGTAAGAGAGTTGTGAGAAGGTGTCGTCTTGTGAAGGGATTATCCCAGCTAGGGTTTGAAGAACTAGGGCACGGGTTTAAGGAATTTTCTTCACAAATTCGAGATCTAAGGTGGGAAAGAGTGGAAGAACAGAGTTACAAGAAGTGATTGAAGTAAGAAGAGAACCTAGACAATGGCACCCAAGAAACCAGTTAGCACACCCAAGAAGAAGGGCAAGGGCAAGGGAAAACAACAAGAAACTGATGCACATACAAATGAAGAGTGGTATGCAGAAATGCAATACCCAGATGGAGTTTTGTTAAGGAAGGAGTGGGAGTCCCATCTAAGAAACATGTATGTGAATGACTACAATCATCGTACAAGCACAATCGAGAAGGAGATGGTGCTGGAGTTAGTGCACCCAATGAATAAAAGGACACCAGAGGGTTTTCCCATTTATAACGATGATGTGAAGGTAAAGTTGGAGAAGGCAGGGTTATTGCAACTCTTTGAGTTGCCCTACTTTGGGAAGCCTGAGTGCCTATATCAATGGCTGATGTCACGCGTACATGAAGACTACTTCCATTTCATAGGGTGCAAGATGTGCATTACCCCTCAGCTCATCTCACATTTCACAGGCCTCATCTGTGAAGGAGATGGTTTGGAAGATGACCTAGGTGATAAAGAGGCAATTAAGGAAACTATCACTGCCTACGCATACAAAAAGGGGTCAAGGTACTATGATATCACAGACATCAAGGACCCGGTAATGAAGATGGCTGCGCATCTGGTGATAAAGTTAAATGGCCAGGAGAGATGGACCCAGGTCAATAAGCCATGGTTGCATGTTTGCAGGAAGATCTCAGAAGGCACCATCTACAACTTGTCTGCATTCATCGTGGATGAGATTGTAAGTTGCGCGAAGGAAGGTGACAGGATCCTGTTCGGTAATGTCCTACTAACAATTGTGTTTTCAGAAATTGGAGTACCTGATGCATCAGACAAATTCATATGGGAGTACCTGGCTGAGGACCCTTCACCCACAAAAAGATTTGAAAAATACGCATGTGACTCCATGACAACTGTGCACAAGGTGTGCCTGGAGAAATGGTATACGCGCCTGAGGAATGCGTTCGGGGTAGAATGGAGAATTCCTGAACAACTGCCAGTGGCCACCAAAGGAGAAGCTGAATTTGCTGTGTACCAGCATTTCTACCTGGGCAGGTTCAAACTAATGGATGAGACATGGAGCCCATGGTGCAAGCTCCCCTTTTCCTTCACAGCTCAATACTTCCAAGTGGGAGTAAACAGGTTCAAAGAGTCCAAGAAGCTGAAACTGGACCTTGGTAATCTGGACCGGGACCACAGGGAAATGTGCAAAGGGTTGGTCTACCCACAAAGTGCGTACGTGGAGAGGTACGTGTCACATGAAGTTCAGATGACAAAGCCCATGACTTTTCCCATTGCAGGAGGATCCATGATGCGTGTATACCTCTACATAAGACCCAAATCTGAGAAGGGCACATATCTGGAGAATGAGGTGTCTATGTATGAGGATATAACTAGCAGGAAGAGACCTACACCCAAGCAGGTGGAAAAGGAGCCAGAGAAGAAAATACCAAGTGTGGTGGATACACAGGTAATAGGTTCCCCTGGGACAAGTGCTAGAACAAGCATGTATTCATGCAAGAAGAGGCCCATAGTCAAGGAAAAGACTCCAGAGCCAGAAAATCCATCAGACAAGGAGTCCTTGGGAGAAGAAGAAACAAAGTCACCTACACCGGAATCCCCAGTTAGGAAGAAGCAGAGGCTAGAAGAGGAGACCCTCAGAAGAAACTGGAAGTTTGGACAAATACATAGGTGAAGAAGAAGATAGTGAAGAAGATGTTAGTGGGGAAGATGAACCTGAAAAAGAACAAGGGCCACCTATTTTCAACGTACATGATTCGGATGAAGAAGGCAGAGAAGAGGAGCAGGGGTTCCTCTTCGTGCGGTGCAAGGATAGCCAGGAAGGGAGAGGCACCCAGGACATGAGAAGTGAGGAGGATGGCACGCAGACGTAGAAGGCTCCAAGCCTTATGGTGGAATAGATAACCAAGGTGGCAGAGAAAGAAGAAACAAAGGCCATCGAGACCTTGGTGGAGGAGAAGTTGGAATGCAGCGCTGAGCCAATGTTAAACAAAGAGAAGGAGGAGAGTGCGTGAAAGGACCATGGCAGCACTGGAGGCCCCATTTTAACTGTAAGTATTCCTAAGGGCATGTGCATGGGAGGAAGGTGTGCAGGGGAGGAGAGGCCAGGGATGGGTTATATTGATGACCCCAACAAAGTGTTTCGTGTGTGGTTCCAAAGCATGATTCCAGTAGAAGAGCTCGTAGCAATGTCATCTTTTGACAAGGAGGCTGCATACCCATGGATGAGGAAGATGCTCTCATGGGAAATTGAGTCCCATCTTGATGAGCTAGAATTTGAAGTAAGCCACGGAGCAATAATAACATTGCCAGGGCCAACAGAAGACAATCCAGTGGTGAATGCTCAGCAGCTCTCGGATGAACAACTGTGGAATGCACTCAACAAGGTCTCTGTTGAAATTGAAGCTAGACTCTTTGGGTGGAATGATAGAATCAAAGATCTGGAGGAGGACCTGAAGAAGAAAGAGGAAGAGCTAGCTGCAAGGGAAAAGGAGCTTAGTCAAGAGAAACTAATCAGTGCCCAGTTGCAGCGTGAGTTGAAGGATGAGAAGGCCAAGGTGTGCGCGGTGTACAAAAAGGTGGAGTCTATTAATAATGCTATAGTATTGAAGCATCCAGACCTAGCACCCCCGCATAGAAGTATGGATCTACCTTAGGATGCCTGGAGGATTTAACAAGAGTCCTCACCATGGAGAGGCAACCGTTAGCCTTGGAATCTGTAGAAGAAGTGGCCACGTGCTTGGAGAAAGAAGATAAATTGAAGGTCATGGCATTCGTAGCTGAGTACAACAAGGTTCTTGCTGATATAAAAGTTGCTTCCCAGACTGCTGAGGCCGCATATGACAATTGTGTGGATAGAGACAAAGTGGCAGGCATCTTGGTCACCACTCATGAAGCAGAACTCAAGGAGTTTCAAGAGAAGAATAAAGGAAATAGGCAGGAAAGGGAAAATCCTTGCCGAGGTCGAAAGAAAATCTGAAGCCATTGAAGCCTTAAGGGGTTCAATTAAAAACTGGTTGAAGGAACTGTACCCACAGATTACATGAAGAATGGATGTGCTGGATGATGTAGGCAAAGAGTTAGAGAAAGTTGCTAACACCATAAGCACACAAGGAAATGGGCTAAGATTTGTGGAGGTGAGCACCCTGGTCGGTGACCTCTGTCAGAGAGCGCAGAATGAAGTCGATGCCTGGAACAAGTTGGAGGCCGACTTGCAAAAGGATTTTCCTAGCCTACTGCAGTGATTCCATCACTTCCCATTCTTTCTTCTTTCTATATTCTTTCATCCCCTTATTCTTTTCCCATGGTGTAAGTCTATTGTATTCTTTCTTTTCACTGGAGAAGTGTTCCCATGGATGGAGAACAGGCGTAGTGTGGGGTAATGTTGGGCCCCTTAAATATTGGCTAAGTACAAAAGGTGCATAAGGCCTAGTTGGGTGCATAGGGTGGAGGGATTTAAGGCAAGGCCTAGTTGAAGAAAAGTGCGCAAGGATAAAGCGTGCAAGGTAGGGTTTAAGAGAGGCTTTAAGGAAACCCATGGCGTGTGCACGCGGACAGAACCAAGGGTTCAGGACTTAGCCATATTGGGAATTTTGGTAGAACATGTGAAAAGCATGACCTGACTGTGCATGCGGAGTGGATAAGGTGCCATCCTGGTGACAGGTTGGCCCAGGAAGGAGCATGCCTGCGGTAGAAGCTTCTAGAAGCTCATCATGGTAAAAAGTGGAAAGCTCAGGCCTGGAGGAGCATGCTCGCATGGAGGACCACATTCAGACACTTGGCATCAGATCTGAGGCCACTGGAGGATGAGTTGGCAGTCCAGAAAGCCTATATATACAAGCACCTGCAGAAGTAAAGATAGAGAGAGATAGATAGAGGGTGGAGCTCTGCAGAAATACTGCAAGAACTCTGTTAGTTTGGGTAATTGTGTTTAGGGAAGGATGTATCAGGGGTATGGGGTTTATAAATTTCTTTTGAGAGCCTAGCCATATGAGTCCAGATATAATGCATGACTGCGTGGTCTGCTTCTCTGTAATATTTTGTAATGGCTCCATGAATGTAATGAGGTTACCAGCTTACATGAATATGAACATTGATGAT
The DNA here is from genome assembly GCA_019776745.2 of Taxus chinensis. Taxonomy (NCBI): domain Eukaryota; kingdom Viridiplantae; phylum Streptophyta; class Pinopsida; order Cupressales; family Taxaceae; genus Taxus; species Taxus chinensis. Next base: position 345,016,247 of record CM034157.1, read on the forward strand.
TCTAATGCATACATCTTTCTCATAGTTCCTTTTCAATTATGTTTATGATTAAGTATGGATGCTTGTACAACTTCTTTCTATTTCTATATAAGTTATAAAATCTGTTAAAGCACTTTCTGTCTGGAATGACTGCAAGGACCTAGAAGCCGTTCTGAGCTCTATGGTGCTTGTATGTTTTACTTCCATTCAGATCTCTTAACATGAATCATAGATGATGTTTCCCACTAAACTCACATAAAAGAGAGACTCGGCACCCGCGCGTGCCTCGGGTGAGTGCCCAATGCCCGCTGGGTGATAGGCTGGTGCGCATGGGGTTCCTTTCTTTTGTGATGAGGGTAAAAATGACTAATGGGATAAAGTCTTCAAATCCACTAGTCTCCAAAAAGGGACATGACAAAGTGAGATGAAAATAGATGTGGTTTGGCTTTGTTATCAGTGGCACAAAAAAATAGGTTTGGTGTTTGTGTAAGGACTCTCTCGAAATTTTTGATCCCAATTGGAAACAAAAGAGATTGGAAAGTGGCAGCTGGTTCACCTGGTCCAATATTGTCAGGGTGGTTACAAAGTTTAGGCATGGTTGGATTATTTCTATGGCCCTTGTGAGGGCTTGGCTTTCTTAGGTCAACGTCGTTCCTTTGAGGTGCTTATGGATGTTATGGGGTCGGACCATCTTCCGATTCATACGGTGATCACTTTTTGGCACTTGGTGGATTTTCCTTCTTTGTCCAAATTGAATGTCTTTCATTCGGAGTCGGAGGACTTTCATGCCCTTGTTAAAAGAATTTGGAACCTTCCGCTCTGACTAGGTCGTGATTAGGGGTGGATCCTCTGGTGGGAAGTTGACATATGCCACATGGTCAAGTTTATGAGAGGTTGGGGTAGGATGATAGCTCAGAGATGAAAAAGGGAGGAGTGTGAGGCTCAGCAGCATCTTAAGGTGACTTGCATTGTCCTTGAAGAAGATCTGCATAATGCGGCTCTTCAGGAAATTTCTTGACATTGTGCCATCTTTTTCTGGTATTGCTGGAACAATATCCACATATTATTCGTAAGGGTCTGTTTGAACTTGTTGGGGGAAATATCACACAGTCATCCCTGCCTCAGATTTAACAAATAACCAGATATTTTGTATATTAAATAATAACCATGTGTGGGAAATGAATATGTTGGGAAGCTATGCAAGCAAACACAATAACGAACAACAAAACCAAGACCATGAGAATGTGGGGATGGCCATAGAATATTGGATATCTCCATTAAAATATTTTACTGTATTCAGCGCATGGTTGAGAGGCTATGGGCTGCACATTACAGCACGTACAATTATGTCCACTCCTTCATGTTTCACCTCTTTACTCAGTTATCCACCAAGATAACTATTGAACTTCCTATCTTCATATTATCTTTTCCTATTCTACTTAACACATATACAAAGATGTGTTTTCTCATTTGCTTGTTACATAACACAATGAGACAAACTGCCACGGTACATGGATTCAATTCCTGGCTAGTGCAAATTGCCCTCATCCAGTCCTGCCATGGATTTAACAAATAACCATATATTTTCCATAGTAAACAGTAAGAACATGTGCAACTATGAAAGTAAACACAATAATAAAAAACAAAACTAAGACAATGAGAATGAGGGGGAAACCATGAAATCTTAGAGAGCTCCATTAAATATATTACTGTATACAGCACAATTACACACAGGACAATTGCACACGCTCTTTCATGTTTCACCTCTTTACCCATTTCTTCACCAAGATAACCATTTGACTTCTTATTTTTATATTATCTTTTCCTATTCTACTTGACACATATACAAAGATGTGTTTTCTCATTTTCTTGTCCGTTACATAATACAAAGTGACATATTAAAGTGTATTTAAGTTAAAATATTCTAACAGAACTTTTGCCATTACTTTTTAAGCTGTGTAAGTGGAAAAAACCAGAGATTGAATTGTAATCATTACCAACTTTGTGGGCCTTAGATTAGCTTTGGAAAAAAAATTAAAAAATCGAAGGAAATGTAACTATAGTATATGGCTGTATAACAGATAATAGACTCAAAACCATGTATAATAAATTGCCTTTTGTCGGGGGAGGCAATTTCATGGAAGTTCTGCAAGCAATTTCAAAAAAAGTACATCTTAGAATATTACTTTAATATAATGGTGAATGAGTTCCATGACCTCAAGCAAGAGTCAATGACTGAGGAAGAGTGCAACAGGAAATCAGTGGAGGTTCTCAAGTATGTGGATTATTCAGAACACATTGAAGAGAATCAATTCCTTAGCAGACTAAGACACATTCACTTCAAATAGATAAGGATTTTAGAGACAAATTTTATAAAGGTGATGCTGAACACCAAACTGAAAATCATTAACATACGAGGAGATGGAAATGCAAGCCACAAAGAGCAAAACAACAGAGGAGGCTAAGTGTTTAAGCCTCCTTTTTCAACATAGTTAAAGCACACCACAATCAAAGCAATTGACCCAACATGTTAGGTTAATGATTGGACCATTCCCAAAAAAAATGAAGGCATTAGTTAACTTTGACTGTGGAGATAACGGGCCTTACACTGCAGACTATTTAAGAAGAAAGGAAAGTGTTCGAGTTTAGGGAACATACAAGATGCGTTACCCAATACAAGAGTGGCAAATGCACCTAGGATTTAAACAACCATGGAAGAGTATCATGCAAACTGTCAGTGCACAATGGTTGAAATTAAAGTTTTGATCATATGCTAACTCCCTTGTTTTGATATATCTGAGAGTAGGTTATAATTCTATAATTCTAGCTATTATACCAAACTGAGGACATAAGATGGGGAAGCTTGATGAACTTTGGCGAGTGAAAAAAGCTGCCCATATGAAGAGGAATGTGAAGAGGGTTGTATCTGAGTGCGCAACAGAATTAGGTGGACCATTAAAACTTTCAAAACATATTGCCCTTAAAATTGATTCGATGGTGGTCCCATATGCCTTATATCCATTAGGTTAAGGTCTATAAAACAAATTTTAATCTCATAAGATAGTAAGGAAGTCCATTGTCTGGCATCTATTGTTCATATGTAAGTGGATGCTTTGCTGAGTTAGGAATGGTTTACGGTAGGCAAATTCATGTTAATTTAATTCTTTTGACCATTGATATATTTTCTAATTAATTGCGGCTTCCTTGAGCTTATGAGTTACCATAATGAGACAATGACATAATTAACATCCCAAAATCCCAAAAGACCTCTCATGTGAAAGTTTGGAATGATATTTGAAATTAATTGGCTGGATGATCATTGAGAAACAATTTATTGGAATATCCATGCAATCGTTGTTATAGTCAATAAATGGCAGTCGAAATATAAGTAAAAGGCTTAGTGACCATTCTTTCGCAAGTTTATATTTAGGCAACTAGAGTCTTAAAACATGAATCAGATTAAGTAAAATTGCTATGGCTCGGGTCCCATATTTTGACAACAATGGTTGCTGCTCCTAGTAAATGGAGATCTATTTTGAATTTACAAACTTTTAACTAGAAGAGTAAAAAATAACATACCATTTGGTTAATCCTATTGTAAAGGGAAATTTTGTTGGTAAAAGGATCTAGCATGTCAATGGAGGACGTGGATGTTTTATGCTAATAGGATAATTTATTTAAGAAAGGGGATAAGCCTAAGATAGAACAAAAAAAAAGATAAAAACGTTGTAATGTCCCCTTTTCTAAAATAAAATAATGATGTTTTAAGCTAGTCCTGTTCATTTCCAAATCTCGAGTAACTTAATAATATCATTAAAATAAAAGATATTTTTAAATACTTAAAGTATTTAGTCTATTCATTACTATATGTCGGCTAAAGGGATGAAAAGGAAGGGACTTCATGGAATAAAGTGAAAACATAAAAAGGAGAAAAGTATAAAAAGATTAATCTATTGTAAATGCTAAAGTGGCCGACCCAAGGTGAAGAAAGAAACTCGAGGGAAAAGGCAATAATTAAATCAAATTATTTCTCCAAGTGGGATGATCCTTTTTGGAGATTGTTCTAGAGGTTTGTGCCATCATTTGTGTATAAAAGGAGGTCGCTTGGCTTGTTTAAGGATCATCTATTCCTTATCATAATTTTCACGAGGCTTTTGGGCTGCCGCTCATTCCTTTCCACTTGAGGATGGAAACCCTCTTGTGGGGCTGTAAGTGAGGACGAAAACCTTCCTTGTTCCCTAATTGAAGGACAAAACCCCTTCAATCCTTGAGGATTAGGGGTTTCTATTGGGCTTCAATAAACTGATTTAGTGATTTTAACGAGGGTTCTTGTGATGAATGGCTGCTAGGACATTTTTGGGAGTTTTCAATACGTTTTGGATACGGGAGTGGGTATAGAGTATCCGATACGTGAATACGGCAAAATTTTTTTTGGCCTCGGATACGGCATTGGATATGACAGTACAAAAAATATATAAAAATTAAAAAATATATAAATTTCAGCCTTCTAAATAGGAATTAAGTTATTAACCACATATTATGCATATGAAAGACAAGATAAGTAGATAACTTATAAGTTATAAGCTAAATAAGTGAATAACCACAACAAACAAGCTAGGATACCGATAAAACTTAGAAACTTAAAAGCTTAAAAGTTAAACACTTAAATCGAACACAATGTGAATGTCATGATATATTAAATTCAATCTATTACACCAAATCAGTCATGATCAAAGTTCAAACTATCTTTCAATATTCATCATATTCCTCTTCATCAAGAGGATCAACATCAGCTGCATCATCATCATTAGGTGGTTCATTAGAACCACATGGACTCGAACCACTCCCACTAGGGCCACTGCCAGTTGCACCCCCTTGTGCATGTGGGTCTCGTGGTGCCAAAGAACTCTCCTCATCATCTAATGGCAGGTGGGAAATGGAAGCATCCAAGTCAACTATCTCTGGATCAATATCCCAATGTTTTGTTGACCCTTCCTTGTACTCCGACTGCTTGTGGGATAAAAGGCGCAAGTTGGAATGTATGTATACCAAATCTTCAGCCTTTTTAGCCCCCAACTTGTTGCGCTTCTGTGAGTGGATGAAGCTATATGTACTCCAGTTGCGCTCAGAGGAAGATGAACTTGCAACCTATTGAGGCAACGCAAAGTCAATGCAAAGTTCAAACTTAAATTTTAAAAAACTAAAAGTTACAACAAAAAAAGGAAAGAGAATAAAAAAACTTACCTGTGCCAAGACCTTGATTGCAAGAGGCTGCAAGTAAACCGATGCATGACCATGGAGGTACCACCACATATGAGCATCCATCTTGTATTTGCTTCGAAGAGCGAGAAGGCTATGACTTGTTTCTGCTATGAAATTGCCAAACTCTATCATAACCATGTCTTGGGCCTCAGGATCAGGGAAGAGCCTAGACAATGCCGCCATATATCCCTCACTGACTTCCACATCCCTGTATGGTGCTACCCTCCCTGGCAAGGAAAGGATCTCTGTGTTGTAGAATCTAGGAGTCAATGCAAAAGCAAGTAGATGTAGCGGGGTGGTCATTTTGTTCCACCGCTCAATGAGGATTGATTGCACTTCTTTGAAAAATGTTTCCTCAGGATCTTGTTCTTTTGCATTTATGACGACTTTTATCTTCTCAATCATTGAGTCGATACCATCATATATCTCTCCTAGACATGGCTGATCCATGTCAGTAAAGCGGATCATGCTCATAATGGGCTCAGTAAAACTCAACAAATATTCTACTCGATCCCACCAAGTGTCATCTAAAATCATGCTCTTCACTTTTTGAGCCCGTTCAGTGTTTGATTGCCTCCATACAACCCAAAGGTTGGAGGTTACCATCCTGTTGAGTGCCTGTCGCACCTTCACAAGTCGTCTCAAGACGATTGTGTGTGATGCAAACCGAGTCTCAACAACCTAATATAATAAGAATGAGAAACAAAAATTAAAAAGAAAATTGAAAACTTTTGAATACTAATTATACTATATTTTAAAAATAAAAAACACATTTAAACTTTAAATTAAAGAAAAAAGAAAGGTAGCTTCCCTTACCTTCAATAGCTCCAACTGCGAGAATGATCTAAAAATGCCCTGCGACTGGTGATGGTTGGTGACAAACATTTGGATCTCTTCAGCCTCTGCATACACTTGTTGGATCCACTCTATTTTGCTGGCCATCTTTTTTAGCATTAAATTTAGTGAATGCACGACACATGGTGTCCAAAAAATATGCCCATACCTTGCCTCAACTAACATCCCCGCGGCTTTGCAATTCTTGGCGTTGTCCGTTATGACTTGGACAACATTTTGAGGCCCCACCGCCTCAATGGATTCGAAGAGGATGTTGGCAATGAATTGGGCATCCTTCACTTGCCCCTCACAATCAACCGCTCTAAAAAACATTGCCCCTTTAGGGCATACTGCAACCACATTGATCAAAGGGCGGTTTCTTGCATCTTTCCATCCATCAGAAATGATGGACACACCTGTTTTGGCCCATGAGTCTCTAATTGGTTGCAAGGAGGTTTCCACATATTTTTTTGTTTATCCAATAGGGTGGTGCGGATCTTCTCATAGCCTGGTGATTTGTACCCTTTTGGGGCCTCATTGATGGCTTTCACCATCTCATGCCAATAAGGTGACCTCACAACATTAAATGAAAGTCCATTTGCATACACACATCTTGCAATGTGTTCATCTGCAATTTCCCTGCTCTCATTTTGAAAGGCCTTTTCCAATGGCCCTTTTGTCTTACTTTTCTTTTGTGAAAGGGGTGAATCCTCATCATCCATGGAGGTAGGAGCCACAAATGGATGTGGCATGGCCACAATTGGGGATCCACTACTTGATGGGGCAACAGGAGGCCTCACTGATCGAGATGAACTTCCTCTTTTGGCCAATGGATGACCCGCTTTTAGCCAAATTGATTTGCCACTTTCATAGCCAAAGTTGCCTCTGCATCTTCTTGCTCTTTGATATATGCCAAAACTTGTGCTTTTGGCACCCCAACATTATTCTTCCCCTTGCATATTCTTATACCGTTACCCGTTATCGCACACAAGTGGCTTTTCACCCGACTGTAAGAGCCTTTGAATACTGATTCACAATCGTTGCATTTCCAAACAAAACAACCACCACCTGGAAGTTGTTCAAGTATTGTTACATGCCTCCATAATGGCGAATTTGGGTCAAATTCCTTGACCAAAGATTGCCCAGAAGAAGCGGAACTTGTTGCCATTGTAGAAGTACCTACAAGGTTCAAAACCAACAACATAAGCAAAGAAAACAATGGCATGTATTGAAAATTTCAAAAATTAAAAAGAAAAAACGGTTTAAAAATAAAAATTTCAATTGGGAAAAAAAAATAATGAACATAAGCAAAAACATGAAGTGTGTGAAAGATTAAATAACAAAAAAAAAGAGAAACAAACTTAGAAGTTAAATAAAACCTTACCTTCACTTAATAAACCACAAATCCTCCTCCTTTGCAGCTCCTCACACTCCTACCAGCTTAGGAAAATACTTGCAATGCTTTTTGTTGAAGTATCAAACCCTAGACAAGCAAAATGAAATTTTAGAGAGCCAAAGATGAAATGAGGAAGGAGAGGTAAGTTTCTTTGCTTTATGTTTTGTTTTTGTGTTTTACTTTTGTTTTATTGTTTGTAGTTAACTTTTAGGGTTTAAATTAAAAGAATATTATATTTTTTATTATTATCTAACTTTAAAAACATGTTTAAAAAAACAAAAAAAAAGTGTGTTTAGGTGGGAATACGCCGTTGGGAGCGGGCAGGGTACGATGCAAAAAAATATATTTTTCTGGTGGGCTCATCTTATCATTGTTCTAGCTCATGAAAAAATATTTTAAAGGGTTTTCTATATTTATTTCCAATTGTTTTGTGTATGTGAGCTGCCATAAATTAATACAAATCAGTTGTTGCTAGGGTTTGAAAATTTATTTTAGTTTTCTATCATTAGGGTTTTTTGCAAATTTTGTATCTTTCAAATTTGAGCCTGAAAGGGACATTACAGTGGTATCAGAGCACTTGATCTTACCAACCTGTGATTCAAAAGGAGAAGATAAAATAGTGGACATACTTTTTGATGATGCTAGGTTTGAGAGGTTTACCCAAGGGCAAGAGAGACTGGCTAATATGATGGCACAAGTGATCCATACCATGAGACATCCAAATGGTGAAGGAAGCTCTTCAAGGGAAAACAATAAAATCCATCCACCAAGAATCGTGAGTGATTTTTCATCTAGGTCATTCCAGCCTACTTTCCTTTCCAAAAGAAGAAACCATTCCGGTGAGGGAAACTCAACCCTCCATAGTGGATGACATTGCTGCCAGCTACGTTGAATATAGAGCCCTTCTAGTTGAGATCCGAAAAGAACTACCACTTGCCAACTTCATGGGATTGAAGAAAGATCGAGTTGGAATTGGACCAAGACTTAAACCACAAGCTACATAAATAGACTTGCAGCATGTCTTGAGGAAGGAAGAGGAAAAGAATTTCCAAATGGTAATGGTGGAGCAAGAAGAACAATCAAAGCTGCTGGACATTGAGAAGGAGCAGCCCATGGAAGCCCTAGAAGCACCTATCACTCCTCCAAAGATTGAGTCATTACCCTATGAGGTGGATTTTTAGGACAACTCTGGGAAGATACTTGACACGAGCAATAGTGTGAAGGCAAATCTATCAAAGGCTCCTACTTCAGCCCAAGGAGGTGAGCATTCTAATGACATCCCAACAAATACTCATCCAACAAAAGAAGGTAAACACTCGGAGGACAACCAAAGGTATGAAAAGAATGTTTCTAAAATGTGGTATGGAGCTGAAGTTTTTGATAAACATCTTCAAGGTAGTACATTGAATAAGAATAACATTCCTTGCATTGAAAAGAAATATGTTGTGAGTACTAGCCAGATCATAGAAGTTCAGTGGTTGCAGCCCATGGGACATATGCAAGGTCAAAAGACATGTCACTCCACATCCAGAAGTGTTCTCCACACAGCTGCAAGGGGGCAGCCTAGGACTGCACTTTTTGGACAGCAAAGAAGGGCATTCCAGCCAATTGAATTTCTGCAAAAAGAGCTGCCAAAAACAAGTAAGGATTCTTGTCAACATGGGAAATATTTTAAGAAGCATGTTAGGTTCAAAGACACAACTTGCAGCTGTGGGCATGTTGCTTCTTCAATTCAAGTCCAAGATTGTTTTGGCATGGGGAGCCCAAATGATCTTTTGAGGATCAAGGTAGATGTCACTATTGAGTTCTCCATCTCTTGTGCTTGGAATGAAAGAAAATTATTGCATTCAAACCTCATTGTGAAGGATTGTTCAATATTCTAGTGAACCTCATTGTGAAAGATGAGTTCAATATTGGTAGCTATCACTAACGAAGCGGTGGAACCAAATCCTTGGAACACTTGGAGACAAGACTATGGAGGAAGTCACCATTGCCGGGGCAGCGAGATACTTGATGTGGAAAATGGATAAGCCATATGATCTTTATGTTGATTTTCAAACACTTCCCATACAACATAGTTGGGTGCTCAATAATATAACTCAAGGATCGTGAGGGGATAGTGGTGTCCAACATGCCATGGAGTTGAACATTGGCTGTCATTTCTCAAGGACTGATGGGAGATCAATCTACAAGCAGAATTTTGTTTCCATGCACATAGTTTCAGTCATTGAATTGAGTAGTTTTCAGTTTATGGCTGCTGTTGAAGAATTTTCAGTCAGTATATGGTTGATTCCAGCCCCTATATTATTGCCATTGATGAATTTTGTGAAGAATTTACAGTATGACAGCTGCTGTCCTATTTTTTTTCTGTACTGTTTGCAACAGATCCAACCTCCTAACACTTTTTATGAACAATCATAAAAGGGTTTTCAATTACATGGGGAAAGGAATTCTAGCCTACTACCACGGTTGGGGTATTTGCAGCTGTTACAGGGTGGTTTCCAGCCACTAAAATTCTATTTGTGAGCGAGAAAAAGCACGGCTACGGCTACAACCATGCTTGGGGCAGCAAGGATGGACCTTTGGAAGTCCATCATGGGAAGGAAAGATATGAGGGAAAGGCAAGCAATAGAAGAGAGTTGAACAACATGCCTATGAGGCATGATGAAGCGGTTGAAGGAGTGATGTTGGGAACCCTTGACTTCATTAATATGTTTGTTCTATGTGCGGGTCCAGAAATGGAGATGATAGAAAAGAAGGTACATAAGTGTGGTTCAGTCCAACATTCTCATATGTATAAGAAGCAAAGTAAAGAAGTGAGCCTAATGAGTGGCATACATATGCGGAGAACAAGGGACGATGATATCCTCCAACCCAAAAACAGAAGGGACACAATTGGGACAGCCATGCACCAAATTTCCAATCTCAATGCTGCTGTCATAAGCATTATCAGCCCCTATGGCACTTCTATTTCATTAATGCACTTACTCCCAATAGCATTTTCAGCTCCTACATGGCTCACACCCTTGATTGGGGCAAAAGGATGTCAATTTTGCTGCTGTTATGACATTTTCAGAGTGTTGGAACCGCTGTTATCAGTCATGTACAACTGTATGTTGGCACACTTTAGGGGAGCTTTTCGGATGGAAGAAGTTTGGGAAGGGGTTCAGCTGAAGCAAATCATCATGGCAGCCACTTTGGCATCATGGCAGCACCTTGCACATGTGGGAACAACCCATATAAGTGTTGGTGAAGAGACTCTTATGAGTCAAGGAATGCATAGTTTTCACATGACCAAGGAGAGTGCAAGGTTCCTGGCACTTGACAAGCATGAGAAGGAGCAACTGAGTTTATTATCAGCCCAAGCAAATGATGAAGAGTTGCTTGCCCTATCAATGGGGACAACAAGAGATGAGGAAGGTAAGACTTCCCTCGAGGTAGTAGTAGAGGCTTTGGGTGATCATTTGGAGGCCCAAAGGTATGTTGAGCTTGTTGGCATGATATTGGTGATGAAAAGAAGGGTGGAAGAGGTTGCTGAAGTTTTTCCACACTCTGAAGAGTTCCGGAGGTCGATTTGGGACCCTGGTGTTTGCAGGTAGGTACAAGGAGTTGAAGAATGGAGCTTGCATTTGCTTGAGGGCAAGCAAATTTGGGAGGGGAGGACTGTAATGTCCCCTTTTCTAAAATAAAATAATTAATAATGTTTTAAGTTGGGCCCGGTCATTTCCAAATCTTGAGTAACTTAATAATATCATTAAAATAAAAGGTATTTTTAAATACTTAAAGTATTTAGCCTATTCATTATTATATGTCGGCTAAAGGGATGAAAAGGAAGGGACTTTATGGAATAAAGTGAAAACATAAAAAGGAGAAAAGTATTAAAAGATTAATTTATTTTAAATGCTAAAGTGGCCGACCCAAGGTGAAGAAAGAAACTGGAGGGAAAAGGCAATAATTAAATCAAATTAATTCTCCAAGTGGGGCGACCCCTTTTGGAGATTGTTCTAGAGGTTTGTGCCATCATTTGTGTATAAAAGGAGGTCGCTTGGCTTGTTTGAGGATCATCTATTCCTTATCATAATTTTCATGAGGTTTTTGGGCTGCCGCTCATTCCTTTCCACTTGAGGACGGAAACCCTCTTGTGGGGCTGCAAGTGAGGGCAAAAACCTTGTTCCCTAATTGAAGGACAAAAACCTTTCAATCCTTGAGGATTCTCCATTCAGGGGTTTCCATTGGGCTTCAATAAATTGATTCAGTGATTTCAGCGAGGGTTCTTGTGATAAAGGGCTGCTAGGGCATTTTTGGGAGTTTTCAGACCCTCTCCTAGGGTGGCGACCCCTCCTGGGGTGAAGTTTGTTGGCTTCTAGGGCACGACAACTCACTTTCTATCGGTAATTGGGTTCCTCATATTTTTAGAGGCTGATTGCACTTTCCGGACTTGTATTTGGGCTTTGGAATCATTATTTCCAGCCATATTTGTGAAGTGTATTTGCTGCTGTCATTCATTTATTCCAGCTGGTCCAAAAATACAAAAATATATATTTTTCCGGTGGGCTCTTGTCTTATAATTGTTCCAGCTCATGAATAAAATATTTTGAAGGGTTTCTATATTTATTTCCAGCTGTTTTGTGTATGTGAGCTGCCATAAATTAATAAAAATCAGTCGCTGCTAGGGTTTGAAAATTTATTTCAGTTTGCTATCATTGGGGTTTTCTGCAAATTCCGTATCTTTCAGATTTGAGCCCGAAAGGGACATTACGTCAAATGGACTAGAGATAATTGAATTGCGACCCTTTACGTGTGTTGCCATTGAAATCCTTAAACGCTTTGCTCACTGTGGTATCCTATTTTTATATTGTTATGTTAAATTTTTTAAATCACATGCATTTTCATTTTCCAATATAAATATGTGTATGTGTGTGTGTGTGTGGGCGCATTAACATTGATTTCAATTCAGTAAAATACTAACAGGTAGTTATTTTTTATTCCCATGGACCTCAAATCAAATTCAAAATAAAATTGAAATCAAGTCAACTAGAGAGATGATAGAATTGTGGCTTATCGGAATACTTATCCCTAGGGGTATCCTATTTTAATGTTTAGCATTTATAATAATTTGTTATTTTTTCTTAACCATAAGAACGCTCGAGAGTCATAGTTAGTCTTTGGTGACTTCGACATGAAATTACTCAATATTATAAAATACAAAATGCATTTATGTTTCCAATATTTTCTTTTTTAAGATTACATTCTTCATAGTATCTCCATAAATGGGTTTGATCATACGTGTCTAGCCAAATTATCAAATTATTGCTTGCAGACAAGTTTTTAATTGATTGCGAGAATCAAAAGTTTGAATCAATGGTCAAATAAGTCTCCATGCAAACACATACTATGGTTTCCTATTCTTTTCTATCATTTTGTGCTTGTCTGTAGGGATTTATCATAAACCTATCACATTTCTTATTTCGAATCACAAATAGGATGTAATCATTTAATATAACTTCTTCACCCCATGTTAAGGCAATAGGTTTGGCATAGGGATAAGTGATAATGCCTACAGTCAGTGTTTTACTAGTTCAATCACCAAATACTTATATTCCACACATGAACACAGTTTAGGTCCTAAAGAAGATATGTTTATCAACTCAGTTAAATTTGATCATATCATGAACTAAACACGTGCATTGCTGATTATGTGAAGATGAGTCAATTTTTTCATACTCATTCATGTCAATGATATTTCAGGGATTTTCATCTTCTTTGGTGCGGAGAACTTCATCAAACCCTTCAAAACCCGTTCTTCCATCAAGAGCAATTATAAAGTCCATTGATAGAATTAGAGTTCCATTTAATCCCTCCAATATAGATTATATTAAAAAAGACTTGAGCTGGGAAGAAGTTGAGGATCTCCTGAAAGGAAAGCAATTGTAACTGTCTTGACCGAAAGTATTTATATCATTCAGAAAAGTGCAAGCTGATTCTCTTGTGTAATTAATCTTTTACTTGATAGTATGAGACATTTCATTCAACCTTAGGTTCAGCTGGTCGGGTGGCTAGACTAGTTTAAAAATGTTCATTTGAAATATCAAAGTTATTTATTAATTTTGTGTTTGACTATTCTAAATTATTATATGATTCACATCCTCATCACTGTATCCTTGAGTACTTCCGGCACACACTTCTTTACTTGCCTTATTTTAGAAACACTACGGCATCCTTTTGTGTTAAGCATTTGCTGTTTGCTTTGAATCTTCCTATATGCAAGGCTCTTGGATGAAGCCTAGAGTTGAATTAGAATTCAAGCCTGTTGACAACAACCACCACCTAGGCCTTTTGATGTTCAATTGTTGGCATCTTTACTGAATTTGCAGAATTTCTATTTTTCGTATAAGTTTTGAAGCATTATGTATAATGCTCAGGTCCCAAGTGTTACATAAAGTTGTATTCAGCAATGAGGGATTGTTGAGATGAAAATATGGGAAATGCATCTTAGCTGTCATGACACTCTAAATTTTAATGTGCGTTTATGAGAAATATCTGAAATGTTGGTCATAGACATTTGATTTAAAATCAAATAACACGACTACAAATGAATAATGGTATAAATTTTAATTTCCTAATGAAAGGATTGGTAGAAGTAAAAGAGAAGTAGTTGTTACAAGATGATCTGGCTTGGAGCGAGTGACATTAAAACTCAACTTTGATGGAACCTCAAAGGGCAACCCCTGTGTAGCAGGAGCTAGAGATGTGTTCAGCGACTGCAGTGGGAGTACAGTTTAGTCTTTTATGAAGCGTTAGATTGTATATCAACTTATCAATGTAGCAGAAGTCAAAGCCCTTTGGAAAGGATTGAAGATAGAAAAGGACCAAGGATGAGCTAATCTGATAGTAGAATATGACTCTTAGGTTGTCATTAAAGTAGCACCAAAAGGTAGTAGTCCAAACTGGCAGGTAGACATTGCTACTTGGGACTGCTTTACCCTATCTCAGGATATCAAAAATCAGATTATGTGGACATGTTAAAAAGGAAGGGAACCAGGTTGCAGATCACCTAGTCAAGCTAGGGTTTAAACCTTTTAAATTCTAAGGGGATCAAGCTAATAATAGATTTTTCTTCTTCTTAAGGAGCCCAAATTAGAAGAATTGTAAAAGGGGGATTTAAATTCCCACAAATAATGAGTAAGTTCATACACTTCAAGTGTGTTGTGGGGGCGGTGGATATGAATGAATGTTACTCTGATGCCTGAGAAGATGGTAAAGGCTTGTCGCAAAAATGATAGCCTTTTGGGTGGTGCCATCTTACCAAGTTCCCATGTGAGGCATGTATTAAGGCTTTTAAGCTTCACCACCTTCATTTCTCTCTCATTTTCATCGCATGAGCAGAAATGGTGGACTTGGCAGATACTACTCCTATTTGACAGTCAATTCCAAGTTGGTTTTTTCAGCTCACTCAGATGCCTGATCAGAATTGGGTTTGGCTTATTTTTTGGTGGTTCTATCTCGCTTATTTTACTGCTACGGCCCACTTAGTATTAGGGTATTTCAAGGAAAAAATATTCCATGGATTTACTTCCGTTTGGGTTAGAAAAGGAAGCGTCTACTTCCTTGAGGGTTTACTTCTGCTTGGGGAGAGTGGATAGAAGAGGATTTTGTTGAGTCTAGCAATCCTCTTTCTTGGGGAAGGGTTTTTGCTACGAATCCTGTGTACATTTCTTTTCCTTGCTGTCATTCTCCAGCAACGGCCATCCCTATGGATTGTGATGGCCCTCTTGAGCGAGGTGATTTTTTTGGGACTTGGATTAGTTAGCTGGATAAAAACAAAATTGTTAAAAAATGAGGAGGGTGGTGCAAGTTGAGATAAACCTGTTAAATTTTTAATCTCTAGAGGATGTGCACCAAGGCTAGTACGAGTTGATAGAAGATATCAACTTGAAAAAAATAATGGATGAAAACCCTATAATTGGTGAGAGTACCATGGTATGGTAGAGGCTGCAATGGATGCTTGGAAGAGTTCTCTGGTGGAAAAAATCAAAGAACTTTAATTGCTCAAATGGATGTAATATCTTGTTTCAGGCACAATTATGCCGGAGGCTTGGACCTGTAAGTCCAGTAAAGGTTTTGTAGGAAGCTATGGCAAATACAGGGCAATCATTGCCTCGATTGGGTGTGGTGAGAATTGATCATATGGTAAGGGCACATTTAGTTTTTAGTAACAATTTGTCTATTAATGAGGACATTGAGAAGATGGGGGTTTGGAATTTCAGTGGTGGTGGATAAAATGTGGAGTCCTTTGAAGGGGATGGTAGGCCATTTGGTGAAGTAGGAAAGGAAAGTCAATGCTATTTGTGAGATCAGAATCAATACTATACTGGCTAGAGGTGTTATTGAAGAATATGAAGTGAAGCTGGATGAGCTGTTGAAAGGCATTGAAGCTAGATGATGCTGAATTAGTAAGACATGCCTATGTTCCAGTCACTGATTCGAAAGAAGAAGGTAAGAGGAGTAAAGGATGGGACCTTGATTTCCATTGCAACACCATATGTACAGCAGATCATGCTAGACTGCGGTGTAACATAACCCCAAAGATGCAAACTATTTTTTTCAAAATTCTAAACAACTATAATTCCAAGTTCTAGCATATCATATCCTTATTTGTTTTTGAATGGAAAGTAGAGGGTCGATGGGTCCCTCACCCATATATATCGTTATAAAAATTTCTCTTACAAAGATAGATTCGAAGAATCAAAATGTATATACATCCAAATACAATTGTCATCTGCAGCTAGAACGTAAAAAACAATAGTATAGCTTCCGCACCCAGCTCATTGCAGATCAAAAACCAATTCCACTTGGATCTGGGCAACAAAAACAAAACCATACCAGAAAATAACTATATATAGCATTTCATAGCAGTTCTTAGCAATTATCAATAATACCACTCTATTATTAGTACCACACATAGTTATAACATTGCAAAAATAAACAATTGCTCAGTGTCCTTTGCCTCTTAACATTTACATCTGGTTTCACCATTTAAAGATACATAACTCTCAATGTACATGATTCCTTTCATATAGAATCATGGTCTAATCAAGACTGATACAATATACGTCCCCAATAACAATTCCAAGAAATAAAACTAGAAACATTGTTGCCCTCATCCTAATGGTGAAATAGAATAGAGGCTGTGCTGGTAAGGAACGAGATGACCTCAATCATGGTGAGTAGCTTGATCCACCCCAACTGCTCACATTCATGCTTCCAAAGCATTCATGCTTCCACGATCTCAAACAATGAGAGAATCACGTCTCCCCAATAACAGCCAAACAATGCACCGTACTTCCTACACTCCATAAGAGTAAGAGATACATCATGTCTCCCCAACTGTTTCCATAAGTAAGTAATACATAGGTTAGCCAATCATAATGCATTTAAGTACAAGCAATCATGTAACACATATACCTATTTACCGATTCAACAGAATTCCATACAATCAATTACACTTCCTACCTAGTAGCCATAACACAACATAAGTACTATGTTTTAATTTGTAGGTACCCTTTTAAAAATAAAATAAAAATAATATTTTAACTTGCCCGAGTGACTTACTTTTTATTTTATTTTTTAAAAAGTGACAACTTAATATTACTTTATTATTATTATTAGAAATAAAAGAAAAGGGTGAGAAAAGGGAAAAGTAAAAATAAAATAAAAGGATGTTTATGGTTGCTTTTCCTTGAAAAACGTAAAAGTGAAATTATAAAAGTAGGATGCCTAGGGTCTTTTGGCATCACTTTTCAATCAACTATTCTTATTCTGCGAGTTTGAGCATTTTGCTTTAGCTTTCAGAATCAAAGTACGAAAATCCTCTTGTGGAGCATTATAAGACGAAAACCCTTCGGTGGAAAAGACTTGGGGACGAAAACTCTTAAGGTTTGTGTGGTGGTTCCATCTAGGGACTACATATTCCTTCATATTTGTCTATATTAGAAATCAACTTCATCAAATAATCAATTTTAGAGGTCATTTTCAGCTTGCTACAATGTCACTACAGTAAATTAGGGAATATTGAAGTCATGTACAACTTGCCATAGTGTTGCTACAATACATTATGGAAGATTTCAGTTTGTAGAGTATTGAATTCTAGTTTGAGTGTGGTTGAAGATTTGCTATTAGATCCGACAAAAATCTTATCTTTATGGTTCGTTATATTTTCTAATTTTCAGTGTTCAAAATTAAATTAAATAATATGATTTTAGTGTTTATGTTAGGGCTGTCACTATATGCAACAAATCTGGATTTTTCCTAGGGTTTATAAATCATTTTCTAGCATTTGTAAATTTTGATATAAGGGTTTTGCAATAAAAATAAGTTTTTATTAATCTTGCCCTAGGGTTTATAGTGAATTCGAAAATATTTAAAAATGTCCGCTTAGGGACATTACATTGGTATAGGGACATCACATTGGCATCAAAGTTGTGTCCTTGCCAGCCTGTGAGTCATGAGGATAGTGCAAAATTCCATGTTACAAAATGTTGCAAGCTTTCCAAGAATATTAGAGGGGTTTAAAGGCATAAATGAAGATAGAAATAAAGAAGGGAAGAGTTTAAGCCTCAAGAATTTGCCAAAGAGCCAAAACCAAAAGAGTTTCACTTTAAGGAAGAAAAAGAACCAGAGAATGTGGTTGAAAATGAATGAACCCCATTGCGCACAAGTGCAGAGGATTTAATGAGGACCCAAAAAAGGTGTGATGAATGACTAAGAAGAGAAAAGAAAGCTAAGTCGATAGGCACTCAAGCAAAACAACACCTACAAAAATTAAGGAAAAAAATTCTCCCATTGTAATTAGGAAGCAAGAAGAATAGTCAAATTCAGAGCCACGAGACATCATTGAGTAAGAATAGAGGGGACCCAACATACAGGTTGAAGGTAAAAATTCTTTGGTAATTAAAGATGTTTTTTTGACTTCTAATGATTGCACGTGTCAACAAAATTGGGATAAAGTCAAGGTAGAAAGAGCTTTACTCGTTGGATGCAAAGAGTTCAAGATGGAGGAACATGCACCACCCTTCGAAATTCAAGAGTAAGGGATATAGCTTGTAGTACATGCTATGTTATTGCAAAATTATTGTCATCATGTAAACCATGCTAAAATGGGTGATAGAGTATGGGATATAGCTTGTAGTACAAAACAAGTGGACTCTTTGATTCAAGTTCAAGATTGTTTTTACATATGGGATCCATGCAATCTTTTGAGGGTCAAAGTAGATAGAGGCATCAATATCATTATTGATTTCTCCATCTCGTGCACTTGGATTGGAAGGAAGTTTAGGAGGAACCATATAGGATTTGTTGTGTATTCTAACCACATTGTGAAGGATCAATGTTCATAGTTCATAGTCACGCCTGTGAGTTAAGTAACACACTTGAAGACACGATTGTTGGTGGGCCTCAGAATATCAGCTAAGTGCCAAAGGGCGTGTGGGCACACGAGATCAATATGAAGAAGGGTGTGCGGGGTAAATGTGCGCAAGACATGGGTTTTAGAAGGGTTTAGTAAAACCCATGGCGCGTGTGCCCGAAAAAGCAAAGGGTTTTAGGACTTGGTCATATTCGACATTCTAGGAAGCAAACGAGAAAAGCGTGACCCGACTACACATGCAAAGTGGGTAAGGTGCTAGCCTGGCAAATTGGTGGTCAAGAAAGGAATATTCCATGTGATGGAAGGATCCAAAAAGACATCATTGCAAAGAGTGGAGAGCTCGGATGGGAAGAAGCATACTCCATTAGAGGACCACCTTGACATTTGGCGACCGATTAATTACTTTAGAAAGGCATGGCGGTGGGCAATACAACTATATATAGAGATGCTCGGGTAGGAGAAAAAACAACAGATAGAGAGAAAATGAAAGGCGAAGCTCTGCAGGATTGATAAGAAGGTTCCAAAGAGTTGAGGTTCTCATTTAGAGGACTGTAGGAGTAGTAGCTTTCCTAGAGGGATGGGTCTGTGAAAATCTTTATGTAATATGGGAGCATAGTTAGGGTTTCTGATGCATAACTCTGATCTGCATTGTTACATTGGTCTGTCAAGGCTTGATGAATGTAATATGGTTACCGAACTTTGACTAATATGAATATAAGATTCTGTTCTAAGTATAAGTTGTTCATGGGTGTGAATCCTAGTATATTTCCTTTCTAGTATGGATCAGATATGTTATTCATATAATATTTCTCTGGTTATCTTAATGGGTATCTTAATATAATGCCTCATTTTAAGCTCTCAGAATGAATGCATGGTTCTGTACCTTTTTGCATGTTAGTTTTTGTCATTGATCAATGTATTCTCACAAGACTCACATAAAGGAGGGGCTCGGCGCCCGTGCATGCCTCGGCTAAGCGCCCAACGCCCGCTGGGTGATAGGCTGGCGCACATGGGATTAGACTGTTGTTCGAAGGGCATATAAATGACTACAATTGTAGGTGATGACCAAATGGATATAGGCTGGCGCACATGGGATTAGACTGTTGTTCGAAGGGCATATAAATGACTACAATTGTAGGTGATGACCAAATGGAGATAGTCACCACAAGATGCTTGATGTGGAAAGATGGTAAGCAAAATACATGTCCGTTGAATGTTCAAGATTTTATGATTAAGCATGGTATAGTGAATGGATTCCTAAGCATGGCTACAACAAACAGAAGACAGGTATATTTTTTAGAGAAATCAAGTGGCTAGAGCCACTAAATGCATAGAGACAACTAAGGGTCTATCCTTAGGTAAGATACTTCAATATGATAATGTTTGGTCTGTTTAGGATATACTCAATATTACACCCCTAAGGTGGCCACCAAATGAGATATTTGCAAAAGGGGGCTTTCTTGTTGGAAGTCACCAACTTTACATGATAGGGATAAGTGTTGGCTGCAAGAAGCATGAACCAAGGGCCAATATGAATGTGGTTTCCAACCTTAAATATGTCGTTCACAATTTTTTTGGCCTCTTCCATACTTTCTTTACAGTCATAGAAGGGTTTTCGGTCACATGGTAGAGGAGTTATCAACCCATTACCATTGTTGAAGCATTCTTAGTTAGTACAGGGCGGTTTCCAACGTTTACATTCTTTATTTGGAATAAATGGACTCAATTTTGTAGCCAGGGTACTATGTATATACACCTTTTTTTGATGCTTGTCAATCATTTCTTTTGTGTAGGGGTTGTTAATACATGCTCCTCCTCAGCGGGTGCCTTAAGGGGCCTGACATGATTGGGGTATGATTGGGCTTGGTCATGTGAGCTAGACCACAACATTTGAGAGATGTTTCTATTAGCCATAGTCACCCCATACTTGCCTCGTTTCTTCCCTTTGTTCACTCATTGTACTAATTATGTCCAACTACCCACTTATGTCAACTTGCTTCTCATATTGCATGATATTATCCTTGCTTTCGGTCACTTTGGATTTCTGTAATGCATTCCCATTTATTCTCTGACATCCATTCTTCATGTTTTCAGCATATGACCTTAGGGTTTCCCCCAAGGCCGACGCCATCGCCCACAGGCGATGGCGTTTGTTTTGGCTTTTTCGTATGTGGGCGATGGCATCAGGTATTCATACCTCCATGTTTTTTAGTAAATGACCCACTTTTCAAACACTTACATATAAATTACGTATGATCTGACCTTGTTCGCCATAATTCGTACTTTTTAGCTGATTTTAGAGTCTTGGAACTTACCTCTTTTGCATTTGGGTCACCATAGTGAGTTCGGACTGGAGATCCTCTTGTTGAGCTTTCCCCATCTCCACCTATAACGATTATGTCTAGGAGGTGTTGTCTCTGGGGGAGGATCATGCATCAACAGTGACACACTTGGTACAGGTAAGTATCTCTAACCCTCTTTAGTCTTTTATTTATTTATGTATGTATTTGTAATTGCTGGTCATTCATTGCTATAGGCTAGAGTAGATGTATGATTGCTTTGGTTTATCGCATTTTCTTATTGTTTTTTTTATTAGAGGTAAAAAGGGTTGAGGGGACCCTACCCCGAACACTGTCACCACTCCATGAGAGCAAATAATTACATTACCACCATAAAAAAACCGATAATATAACAGTTCATAATAATACGAGCTCCCCAGGAGCAAAAGAAGTGAAACAACATCAACAAAAAACACAGAGGAACTAACAACAACGTAGAAACTAACAACGAAAAAGCTACAGAGATAGTAAATAAAACAAAACTCCCCTCCCCAAATCATTTATAGGCTTTTTCAAGCCCCTCAAGCCCCTTAGCCCATTCCTTAGCCATAACATCTATGTTACCAGCCAAAGACACCAAGTTGAAACCATCGGGAGTCGCCTTTCTTTTCCTGGCCTGACTATCCACATCACTATATGCATTAGCGAGTTGACCCAGAGTCTGGATATGCTGCAGAGTAGATTTCACCGTGACTACACTCCACTCCATGTCGCTGTGGAGAATAACATGAACATGGTCCAACTCGTTGGTTATGAAACCATAGTTGGATTTTAAAACCTCGATCTCTCTGCCATGCCCATTGTTGACCGCTTCCTTAACTTGAGCTTTCATCTTATGCCAGTCATTGAACAAAAACTGCACTGAGCTCTCGGTGAGCTGCATATCTCCCTTAAGTTCCTCAATATCCACCGCCATCTTAGCCAAATGGTTCTCCCCTTTCATAGGTTCAATGTGCCCCATAGCCTCGAATTGTTGTTCCAATTGCACATTGATAGGAGTTGGAAGATCCTGTTTACTAGAATTCCCATTGGTGTTCAAAGGGACACTAGGAATTTACTTAGATTTCATTTCCCTAAGATTCTGGTCCACCACAATCTCAACCTCATCTTTATCCTCTTCTAAGTCACCTTCCTAAGAGTCAAAATATTCACTTGAGTCTTCTTCCTCGGAGTCCAAGTCGACTCCATCTGCAGAAGCTTCCATAGCTTTAGTTAGGGAGCCAATATTTTCAATATCCAGGGCAGCTATTTTAACAAGGGCAAGAATAAATCCTTGATGGAATGGGACAAAGACCCTTCTGGTTTTGAACTAAGAGATAGAGGCACACAAGAAGCGATAAAGAAAGTAGGGGAAGCTAAAATCCTAGCCATGTCTAAAATGATTAAGCATAGGCAGGTGGTAGGCGTAAATAAATTTTTGGTGGCCCTCAAGAGTGAGAAATTGGATAAGGGTGAGAGCCACCTTGTCATATGGATTAGGTAAAGACAGATAAAGATAACCAACAAAATGGGAAGTGAGATTTTCATTACCTTTGAGAAACAAGTTCAGCTCTTCAAAGGCTTCTTTTTTAGGTTTATAGACCTACCTCCTGACTGCAGGAATACCCATCGCTTTGGTGACCGAATCCACAGTAATCTCTATGCTAATCTGCTTCATTTCAACCACCACACCTTTTTTAGTAGTTTTCTAGGCGTTGGCAAAATCTTTGCTAAGATTTTCAAAATGACCTTCGAAGAGCTCATTCGAAAACAATTTTCACACCCTGGGTACAATTTGAATTTATTTCGGATTTTTGAATTATCTAAATTTAAAAATTGAGCAAGAGTTTTTTTAATCCCTTTTGGGTGTTTTGGAACCCCAATTTTCCAATTTCCTCTTTATCGATCAATTAAACGTTTTTTTAATCTCAACTTTCATGTATTCAAATAGATATATTACAAATCCTATTAATTTTCTAATCACATCTGATTATATAATGTATTCAATTTGATGATTGAATCCAAAATTAACTATGCATACCTTTTATCTGTTGTGGATGAAGGATTGGCAATTTTTTTTACTTAATCCAATATCTCGTTTAATTGCTTGCTTAATCAAATTAATCAATTACTTATACTGAATTTTTATATGATCAAAAGCTTCAAAAACTGAAAGAAAATCCACAAAAATTGATAACAGAGTTTAGTCAAAGGCTGTCTTCGGATTCACAAATTGTCAATCGATCTATTTAATATCCAATGAAGTACAATTAACCACCTTCACAAAATGATTAATAGATCTTTATACCTATTTTTAGAGCTTAAAAAGTAAATTGCAGACTCTAATTTCTTGTCATATATCGTCTCACAATTTCACATGTGGCTCTACGGGCTCCTCCGACAGTGCCCTTTCCGTGCAATTGCGATCGAAAATCACCTACACCTAGAAATCTACAACACTTCATGGAAAAAGAAGACCACCACTGTCTTCGTCTCTAAATTCTGAGAAAATTTGCTTTTTTCACCAAGTCTTAATTCGGCCTCTAAGTGCCTCAAAATTGATGATCTCTACAAGTTGCTCTATTTTGCCCTTGTTACAGTATGCTAGAAAAGCTATTTTAAATATAAATTGGCCTGATTTATACCTAGCTGAGCCAACTTGGCTCAACGGTGAGTCATTTTGTTTGTACCCATGAGGTTGTGGGTTCGACGCACACTCTTACCACATTTTGGTGTTGAGGTTTAATACTATGTGCAGTGGGATTATCCCACATGTCTTCCACGGGAGATGCCTGGTTGTGTGTTTAAAAAGGGCTTAACCACCCTACCTTGTTTTGGTTGCAGCCATTTGTGCAACGTTTTGTTGCCACGCACAATGGTTGGCCGGTGCATTTGGTTGAACTACCCAATGAGTGGGCCAAGTGGTGTGTTCATTGTGGCTTGTTGCTTAACGCCATGTTGATGTGGCGAGTTGTACTGATAAGGCTGCCCACTCCGTTGGGCCGAGCCATGTGGTGAATTGCTGTGTTGACTATGCCAATGCATTGGCACTATAATCCGCCGAGCTATGTGGTCAATTGGCTATTGACTCGCCACGTAACAAGGTTGGGCCGAGTTGATAATATCAATCTGTTGGGGCCGAGTTTGTATGGAACTATGGCCTGAGTTGTATGGAATAATCCTGAATGTTGGGCGACAATGGCTAAGAATTGATCAGTCAAAACGTCGAGTTATAAGGAGATTCGGCCCAACCGTTGAGGAGATAGGACTACGTCACTGAGCAATGTGGATAATGCCAATGCATTCGATCCAACTATAGTGGGAAGTTGATCACCCCCACCGAGCAGGTAAATAGCTCACTGAGTTGGGATCCAACTCGTAATGCATATACAACCCTGCAAGTGCAATTCAACTCCGTTGTACAAGGATAATCCCACATGCAACAGATATAGAGCATGAAGGCGGCATATAAATGAAATATCATTACACTCATATAATGAGTTGGAGGCCAAGGTGCCCCTCCGTTAAAAGAGTGTGCCGAACCTGGGTAAGGGCCCCAAACAAGCAAATAGCGGGGCCCACCAATTTTTCAACCGCGTGTCGAAGATCGGAGGTTGAAACACACATTTTTACTCTTTTACCCATTTTTCACTTTCCGACCATTATAAATCACTACCCTTTAAAGTTAAATTCCTTTATATCCTAATATTCTAAGTCTATCGTAAATAACTAACCGCGAAAGGGTACATATTTAAATGTTTTAATATCATATTATCTCGATGTTTAAAAACATTTAAATGTTTTTAAGAGGTATTGGAATAATGAAAAATACATAGTACTATTATTGTACATACTTTCAAAATTTGAATAAATAATACATTAACAAATCACCACATTTTAATGCTTCAATATGATGTAATATGCTTTAATATGTTTAGATATTTGAATTTATTGGACCCATTTAAATGTTATAAATATATATGTGAATAATGAAAAATATCTAGTAGAATTTAGTGTCATACCTAAGTAGACACATGTAATGGTTTACAAATGTCCACATTTATAGAAAATATGTTTTAATAATGAAATCATGAAAATTTAAAGATGTTTTTATAATAATGAAATTTAAATACATTGTAGTTTTTATGTATTTACTGTGTGTTTTAGAATGGACACCCACTCTCACGACCTGTATAAAGTTAAAAAAATATTGAAACTATCCTATACTAATAAATCACCACCTTTTAATGCGAAAATGCTTAAATACTTTGGTATCCTAATAGTCTTAGTCTATTGTAAATGGACCAAGTGTATCCATTGGTAATGGATATTTGCAGAGTCAAGTCATCTCTTCTGGTAACCAAAGGTGTGATCTCTTCGGTGATAGAAGACTATTCTTAGGTTTGGGCCCAGACTCTATTTGCTAGGTATGAATTGATAAACCATGCCATTGATGATCTTGTCTCATATGAGGAGGATATTGAGAAAATAAAAAAGGATACAGATGCCTAGATTTAGAAGCTTGGGGTACCAACAATGAACTTGGATACTTCAATAGATGATCTACTGAAAGCATTCGAGGACCGAGTCAAGAGGGAGGCTGGAGATCCATTCTCATTCATAGAAAACACATTGGAATCTATAGCATAGATAAGAGAAATCATTTCCATAACCATTGAGAATCATCAGACTCGGTACTCGGAGTGTAGAAACATCATCTCTCTTACGTAGAATTGGATCAAGTCACTTGGTTTCTTCCAAATACCTCAAAAGTATAAAGTAACACCAATAGTGGTGAGATCAAGTAAACAATTCAAAGGCATAGAGATCAATCCTGCAGATCTTTGAAAGGGTTCGTCAGTGGCAGGTTATTCTTAATAATAGTGCTCTCCCTCTTCTTCCTTCTACCCCGTTGTTCTCCCCTCTCCTTCCTTCACGTTCTAAGTCTTTGTTAAGGGTGTGTACTTTCTCTTTCGTCTTATTCCTATTTTTTCTTATTCAGTAATGTGACTATAGACTTATAATGTAAAAATTCACGCTTAGTTTATAAAAGGGGACTTAATGTTATTTCCTAGGAATACCAAAAGTCACATTAGGAAAAGGAAAGTGAAAGGACACCATAGGGGTAGATGAAGAGACATTTCTAGTTCTATAAATGTAATAAAACCCTCATTCTTAAGGGTTGTCAATTTTATACACTCAAGAAAGTAATGTTTTGAGCAAGGCAAATGAGATAGCTATTATTCAACTTGCCCACCTATTTTCCGATATTTTCTAGCATTGTACAACTTGTTGAGATGTCAATAAAGAAATGGATTTCTTCTTTTCATGACTAATAAATTTGTGCAACTTTGTGTGCATGGTTTCCTCTAGTCATTGATGTTCTAAACTCGTTGTTTCTTTCCTATAAGTTATGAATATGAAACTTCTAATTAACTTTTGAAAGAATATGAATTTCTACTTACAAATTTAATTTCTCTTATCTATTTTCTCACTCCCCTTCCCCCATCTTTCAACAATTCCTCTCTTACAATTCATTATAAGCATTTTCTACGTCTACAATGGAGTCTGCCTATTGGATCCCCAACCTCTTGGCCAACAACATATTTTCATTTTTATTCATTAAAAAAAAAGTGGAGTTGTACCACCCAAGGGGAGGGACCTAGAGTTTCAGAGCATTGGCAAGATAACCACCAATTTGTATACCCAACAAAATTTCTCGCCAACACCAACAAAAGAATATTTTCCAAAGATGGAGTTAATTTTTGTGCCTTATGGGATTTCTTGCTATTGGGGGGAAATCATAGGGAGTTCATAACAAATATTTTATAAATATGAGGGTCTATCCTCATATGAGGAGGGTTTTTTTTTCTATCTGAAAAGCGAAAGAAAGTAGTATAACTCTACATGTTTCCATTTTATCATATGGAATACATATGAACTTTGAGTTTTCAAGCTTTTGTGTCAAGGTGGTTGCATTGTACAATAATTGGTGAACATTGAGTGAGTTTAATTCATGTCTCCTTGTTAAGAATTTGAATTTTGGAATGGCATGTGCCTACTTATGATTTTATTTTTGTGTGTTGGATCTTGTACGTTGAAATTTGAATTAGTTATAATTTTTGTTACTAAACCAATATTATTTTGTAAGCATTTAATCTGTAATATTTGATGTAAATCTAAAACCCTTATTGTAACCATCTTATTGATTGATTTTTGTCAGACCTTGAGTGTATCTTTGGCATATGAGTATCGAAGCAATACATATTTCACTAGAACACTTGTAGAGCTTTATCATTGAGTGTTTTACATAATATATTGAAAATATTTGTAGTTGTTGAGTTTCAATGAATGCAAATCTTTGTGTTTGAGAAATCTTAATTACTTAATCACATATTCTTTAATTTCCAGGAAAACATGTTGTCATAGTAGTTATTGGTGCTTTGTTGCAGGAAATCAATAATCATTTATTCCCCCTCTTTTACAAATCAAACCTATTATATTTTTTCCCACACCATTACACTTTCATCTGAAGGTTCATTTACCACCCCGGTTGTTCTATTTCCAAACATCATTAAAGAAACTTCTTCACCCATTTTCCCATCAAAATTGATGCAATAAAAACTGAAATTTTCTCTCTAGTAACCTGTGTCTGATGCACTATGTATGGCATTCCTGTGACAAATATTGCAAGTGAGTGTTATATTCATGGCCATGATTAGCTCTGAAATAATCACCATTTATTGAGAGGAACTAAAATACAAATTATCCCCTCTCCCATCAAGTTAGCTAATGGGTCTTCTCAACCTGGTTTAAGGTAGAACCAAAAGTAGTAGGATCACACAATCTCCTTTGTATTTACCTCTCAATAATCCCAAGATCTTGGTTATATTGAGAATGGAAGACCCCTTCCCAATTGCAAACGACATGTATCACGTAGTCTGTCATCCTCTAAGCCTTTATATTCTTATAAATAACTTGCTAGGCCCCAAAAGGTGTATAATTAGGAACCACCAAGTTCTATCTATTTTTATTCGAGAGTTAAAACTACATGTTTTTAATTTGTGATTGATTTTCCCACACATTTCTTGATTGTTTTTTCTTATTTTTGGCTTGATGGATTTGTATTGGAGTATTATTCTTAGTTTACTATATTTATAATGGCAATTCCCTATTTTGTTGATGATTTCATACTTCTTAATTGTCATGTGTTCCAGACGACTTCTTCCCTGATTTTTTTATAAAAACCAAACTTTTACCCAAATGATAAGATGGAGATTTGAGATTCGTATTGCATTGTTATGGTACTAAAATCCTACGGAGAATTACATAGACAACGCAGAACATTGCTCTGTTTCTTCCCAGTACTGTTTTTGTGACCAATTTTCTTGCAACCAACTAGCTCCAACATTTTCTTAATTTCTTGCAAATCGATCAACTACAGTTTGTTCATTTATTCAACTTTCTATCAACCAACATTGCACACCTTGGATCATTTGGAATTCATTTCTAGAAAGGAAAGGAAGTTGAGGAGATAATCAATCCATCATCACACTTGGGAAGCTGTCACAGTATACAAGTAACCAAGGTGGGGGCGCATTTATATTTCTTTATAGCTTTCATTGGAACATTGTTATTTATATTAAAGGAAATATAGATCTTTTAAGTGGTATAATTTATTTCTTCATTGCTAGAATTTCGTGTTCAAATAAACTTCCATTAATATCTTTTATTCCATTCTTATCCCTCTGGATCTATAAGGGAAAGATGTTGGAAGAATATTTTTTTGTCTACGCTTCTTCATATTTATTTATTAATTGTTAATTACATGTATGTTTCATTTAGTATTTTGATGGGGAAGTTTTTAGGGAAATAATAAATTACTTCTAAGAAGTTTTTCTTATTTTTCGTGAATCTGAGGCAAAAGTAGTTAGAGAAAACTAAATTTCTAGAAATATAAATTAGCGTACATTATCTTATTAAATAATTTTTAATTCCACACCTTGCAACAAAGGAATAACTACATTTTGCTATTCACTGTTTATTTTATTTTAGTGTAGAAGTATATTGTTTTGTTTATATTAATTTATTTGTTTGTGTCTGTAAAATTTATTTTATTTAATTTTTCCAATACCAAAACACCAAAAAGATAGTTTATAGTTTTAACTAGATTTATTTATTTATTTCATTCAAAAGCTTCTTTAAAAAATACTAAAACAATTAGATAATTTTTTTTATTGTTTTTATTAAATACTTACAAATTGAATTTAATTAAATTTAAATGAGGAATCAATCATCTTTTGTTTAATTTATATTCATTTGTTTTATTTATTTAAAAGTAGGAATTTAAAGTAATTTAGAATTGGAAAGAACTCAACCCCCTTTTCCCTAGCAGCCTAGGCTACCAGAACTTAGCTCTCAGTCCCTTTGGATACTAGTTTGTTTGTTTGTTTCCATCCTTGTCGATTTGTTTCCCACATGACCATTATGGTTCCACCTCAACCACATTAAAATATTTGATTCGATAAACCAACCAAACATTGATAGAATCCAAGTAGACATTGACCAAGGTTTATGCCAATTAGTGTTTAGAGCAACACCTGCATGCCACCTAAGATTATTGGCCACATATTGCCCTTAACGACAAAGTAGAATTGGAATAATATTGGGCCAACCAATTAGTAGGGTTAGACCTCGCAACCCTTGATTTGTCCTTTACACATCTCCTCTCACACTTACATGACCCTCTTTAGAGAGGAATACTTAGAGGAAGAAGGACATTTATCTTGCATCCATAAATTGGGTCAGGTTATACTCGGTTCTACTGGCATTGATCGAGATATGCACATAGTAATCATCTTTGATGATAATATCACCCCCACACAGGTTAAAAAATCATTCATCACTCTTGACAAACAAATCCCCAATTTTCCAGTATAGAACCTTTGATTTCCTCCACTAGTATCCTTGATTTTATCACCATTCCCACATATACCACTTATGCTCAATCTATCCATCATATTGCCATCCCATCTATTACATTCTAGTTGTCTCGGCATGACCTTGAAAATTTGAATGCATATGAAATCACGTGTTGATTTTCAGGCGCACAAAATTGGTCAACCCAACATGAAGGACTAGTTCTTTTTTGTATCTATTTCTTTTTTCTTTCTATCTCCATCATTCTCCTCTCCCATTATTCAACGGGTGTTTATACACCCCCCAAATATGTTGGGTCAGGATTATAGAATACCTATTTTAGGTATAGAATCCTATTACAATCAAGTGAATCCTCAACAATCACCCTCATTATCAGGGTGGGCCGATAATTATTCACAAAACTCTCTCTCCCAAAACAACTGGTTCAACTGTAAGAATTAAGGAGATAGACCAACCCAACCGCAACTCTCAACTCGATTTTTCAAGGCTCTAATAACATGGCCTGTACACAAGAGCACAGTCTTTACATGTAGGTCTTATCGATACCCCATATCAGTATACAATTTGAGTCCTTTCCAATTCATTCACAAGAACACAAAACTCTTAGCATGGTTTTCCCATAGCAGTATCCATCTTGATTCTTTAGATGGATATTTGGATATGGTACAAGCATACACCAATTTCTTATTGCAAAATAATGTTTCCTCAAACCCTCCAAAGATAGAGGAAACACCACAGAATGGGGAGATAACTAAGGATAAATTCATAAGTAGGTATCATACACTCCCTCATCTGAGTAATGTACAACACACGCCTAGACAATGATCAAATCCTTCACCAAATGATGTTATTTGGACATTAGTTCGAAGGATCAAGGAATTTGAGATCTCTCAGGCTTCATAATTGGTACACATGATTGGATAAGGTAATAATCTATATTATCATAGCTATACTCTTGCCACTAATGTTAATATAGTGCAAAAAACTCCACCGCAGGTCCATTTGGGTATTTCGAATCTTGGAGATCTTCTTACAGGTTCTGGTACACTAGGAATGGATTCTCATCCTTTCTATTTATACCCTATAGAAGGGCTTGCCGGAAGTGTGTTCTCAAACTTTATCCCTCTGAACAATGTGACATTTCTTAGTTATATACCCAATAGCCCATATCGTAGTGCTATCCCACCATATGTCCATATGTATTCCAAATCCCTTCAAATGGATATGTACACTATTCTTGGTGCCTACAGGAAACATCAATAATATATAGTTTATATTTAAATAATATAGAATAAACTATATTCTTATTATTTAAATATAAACTTTATATTAGGTGGTTGGTTAATCTAATTAACTAACTAATTAAATCGGGGTGTGCCCCGTCACTTAAGAAGGTCATAACCCTTTGGGTTATTTAAATATGACCATAGGTCATATTCAGGATAATTCAAATCAATTGATCATAGATCAAATAATAATATTCAAATGTGAATATGAAGGTAAATCCTGGTAAAAACAAGGAATAGAAGTGAGGAGGGAGTTACGTGACTGGTGGATGTAAAAGTTTCTCACATAGTGGATTTATTCTCCTTGGTTTTTACCCATTTAGGGGTTTTCCACGTTATATACAGTGTTATTGTGTTTATGTGTTATTTACATTTATTTATGTTGTGTATAATTATATTTACATTTATTTATAATGTTTAACCTCATATTTAATTAATTGGCTAATATATTTTCCACCCCTCGTCCTGACATGGTACCAAAGTGGGATTAATAAATTAAATTAATGCTAAATAAACTAAGGTTGTAATGGTTAGGAAGTTAGGTGGTTAAATTATTTGGAATCCTATTTATCCCCCGCCTCCCCCCCCTTTCCCTCTTCGTATGGCTAGATTAATGTTGGTTGAATACGTGGAAAGTTATTTGGATTTTTAACTACATGTAAAAAATCATGTTCGGGAATTACTAGGTCTTGGAAACTAAGGTAAGAGTTATAAATTTGTGAAATATTTTATATAGTTTATATAGTGTGCATGATTTCGAGAAAATCATAAAGAAAAGTAAAAATTCAAAGTGAAACTTGAGTTTATAGGGGGAGACGAGATTCGACAGAAGAATTTTTTTTAAATTTTTTCATTGGTTGGGTAAAAAATTATTGTTCCCTAGTAACACATAATTTTTTACATTTCAATGTGAATTCTAAAACCCTATTCCATGTCCTGGATAGGGCCTCTGTGAGTTATTTTGCGCCTATAGTTAATATAAACTATAATATGTATAGTTTTTATAAAATAGTATTTTATAAAATATTATATATTATATATATAATATAATATATATAACTATATAAAAGATATAATACTATGGTTTATATAAACCTAATTCTAATCTATATAAACCTAAGTCTAAACCTAATTACCTAACCGAACCTATATAACCTAACCAATACATATATATAAAAAATATATAAGCAAACATATATTGGGGGGCCCCCTCCAAACCCCCCCTCCTTGTTGTGTGCCAAGTGGCACTCCTTTCTTGCCTTTGTGAGCCTTCCCCTGCGCCCACCGTGTGTCCCTCGCTTAACCCCCCTCACTTATGGATTTCCGCAGCCCCCCTCTCCTATGTGCAAGGATTAGTTGCACATTGGGTTGCTGGGAGATGGAGCTAGGCTTTATAAGCCTTAGCGCACAGATTTTTTGGTGTGATTATGGTCACACCACCCCATTTTGTTTCAAGCCCTTGTGGGCACATCTCGGTATTGAGCTTGGTTTTCCTTGTGAGCAGCTCGACCGTGGATGATAGTATTGTCTCACTGTGCGGCTCGACCGCGGTGTTATAAGTAGTTCGGTTGACATAGATGGTTAATTCAGTTTGTAATGAAATTTAAAATATGATATATCATTTGCATGATATCTCGGTGAATAAATCGTCGAGTTGGTTAGCCAATTCGGTTGAGTTGATAGAAAATCCTACGCAATAAGGAGCAAGAGCTCCCAAAAAAATTATATATAGATCTTTTTTTCTTTTTTGAAAATGTATATATAAATTATTTGTTTATTTTTTCAAAAATATAAACAAATTATGAAAATTATTTTTGCAAAAAAAAGTAAAATAGTATCATTTTATTTAAAATGATATGATACGACAACAATTTTTTCGTCGTCATTTTGTTACAAAACTAAAAAAATTCACTTACATTTCAATTTAATTTTTTGATATCATTCTAATGTATTCGTGTATAGATTATTCAATTAACACGACCTCCTTTTTTTGCGTAAATTGATCGTGTTCGATTATGAGGATTAAAATATGACAGGGTGAATTTCTATAAAACTCTTATTTTAATCCTTGTTTATTAATTATTTTTATCTCTATTTTATGTAAAAAATGGGGTCTAATCAATTTTCAATTGATAAATCTCAGATGTTGAATGGAAACAACTACAACATTTGGAAGATTCGATTGAAGGTAGAATTCATGGCTCGCAAATTATGGACAATTGTGAATGGAACTGAGAGAGATCCTACCGGATAATGTCGTTGCGTATCAATAGAAAGTACAAGAGGCAATGTCCATTATTTTGTGAAGCGTACAAGATGATTTTCTTCTTCATATCAGAAACCAAGAAAGTTTGAGTGAGGCTTGGGCTCAATTGGAATCAATGCACGAAGGTACGCGTTTGTAAAAAATTATTAAATTGATTTTAGAATTTATGAAAACTCTCATGAAGGGAGATGAAAAAGTGATAAATTATTTACCAAAAATAAAAAATATTAAGTCACAGTTAGATGGATGTGGTAGTAATTTGATTCAGGATAAATTACTTTATTTTATTATTCAATTGAATATTCATGAGAAATTTAGAAATTTCATTTCAATTTTGAATTCAAAATATCAAACAGAACAAGACATTCTAGATTTGCAAACCCTTAGTGCTCTTCTTATACATGAAGAACAAGTAATTTCAAATTTTGATTCTAACTAGAATGTCACTCAGACACTTCTCACTCAGAAATAAAAAGGTAGAATCTCTAGATTAAAAAAAAACCCAAAGAAAACTTTTAGACCTTTTAGCAAAGATAAAAAATTTGGAAATCTAAGAGTTATCTTTGATGGAAAATGTCATTAATGTGGTAAATTTAGACACAAGAAAGATGATTGTAAATTTAAAAAATAAAAAATTAAATTAAATTTCAAAATGGTAACAAATCTGACTAAAACCAATATCAAAACCAAAACAAAAAGCAAAAAAATAGTCAAAAATCAAATGCAATTGCTTTGTATGGCGCTCTTGTCACTGCAAAAAAAAGAGTGGATCTTGGATAGTGGTGCCTCTATGTACATGACCTTTAGATCCGATATCATATCTGAACTTAGTGAATGTAATGATCAGATCTATTTGGTGATTATTCCATTATCGATGTTCAGGATCAAGGAAAAGAAAAAGTTTCAAATGATTTTACTAACAATGTTTTGTTGGTTCATGTTTCCTCTATAACTAAAAGACCTAGATGGGCCGAGTTTATTTTTCAAGACTCAATTCCTTGAAACCTTCAGAAAATGACTAGAAGTCATCATACATATCATGCTTTAATGAATTTGTATGACCCAGAACCTCGATCTTTCGAAAAAGCTTCTTTTGAGGAGATATGGATAGATGCTATGAAATCTGAATATACTGACTTGATTAAAAACCAAACTTGGGAATTAGTCCCTCATCTTGAAAAATGAAGTATAGTAGGATCTAGATAGTTATACAAGATTAAATATAAAACAGATGGTAGTGTAGATAAATTCAAATCCAGACTAGTATCTCAAGGGTTTACTCAAAAACCCTGGTATTGACTACGTGGAAACCTTTTCACTAGTTGCAAAAATAAGCACAATAAGTATTTTGATTGCCTTAGCTACTCAGTATGGCTGGGAATTCATCAAATGGATGTAAAAAATACTTTTTTGAATGGTGATTTAAAAGAAGAAATTTATATGACCCAACCTAAAGGATTTGAAGAATTAGGTAAAGAAATGTATGTTTGTAAATTGAAAAAAATCTTTATATGGTTTAAAACAAGCTCCTAGAGCTGAATATTCTAAAATTAACAGTTTTTTCAATGAAGTTGGTTTTTCTAACTGTTCATCTGACAATGATTTTATTTGTTAAAATTGAAGAAAACGTTATTATTCTCATTGTATTATATGTTGGTGATTTACTTATCACTAGTAATTCTAAGACTTTAATTATGAAAATTAAAGAAAAATTAATGCAATATTTTGAGATGACAGACTTAGGATTATTGCATCATTTTTTGGGCATGGCTATATTTTAGGATAAAAATTCTATTGTAGTATCTCAATCACAATATGCAACTAATTTACTTAAAAGGTTTAATATGCTTGATTGTAAACCAGTTGTTATTCCTATAGAAGTAGGATGTAAACTTGATCCTAAACCTGCATGTGAAAAATCTAATCCTACTTTGTACAGGAAACTTGTAGGTAGTTTGATTTATCTAACTATTACTAGACCTGACATTGCTTATGTAGTAGGGATTGCTTCAAGGTTTATGCAGGAGCCTTATCAGGATCATTGGAAGTTAGCAAAAAGAATTTTTCATTATATAAAGGGAACAATTAATTTTGGTTTACATTATATTTTTCTAACAATGCATATTTACATGGATATTTTGATGTTGACCATGATGGTGATGTGATAGATCGCAAGTCTACAACTGGATATGTATTCAAGTTTGTGTGCAGGTTCCATTACTTGGAGCAGTAAAAACCTCAGCCAACAGTTTCCATTTCTTCTACTAAGGTAAAATATAGAAGTGCAATGGAAGCAGCAAAAGAAGCCATGTGGTTGAAGAGGTTATTGGAAGAGATGCACATGGAAGCTAAAGGAAGTAACTCCTCTTCTGTGTGATAGCTAGAGTTGCACTGCTCTCACTAAGAATAAATTTCAACATCAAATAACAAAGCATATCGAGATACATATGCAATTTATTCGCAAGAAGGTTCTCTGCAATGATATAGATCTCCAGTACTTTCTAACTGAAGATTAGGTTGCAGACTTGTTTCACGAAGTTATTGTGTGCTACAAAGTTATGCAAGTTTCATGTAATGCTTGGCCTTTTAGAGTTTCCATTGAGTGAGAGTGTGCATGGAAATCCCACCTCCTAACGGTGGGTAATTGATTGAATCCTGACTCCTCTATACTTATATTTTGGTTTAAAATCATTGTAAAAATATCTTGTATGATCTATGTAAACTGGTAGAGTTTACAAGTAAACTGATAGAGTTTATGGAAAATACAGACCTATGTGCATCTATTTTGTAAAGGAGGTCCTTGTGTTATAAAAGGCTCCTAGAGATGTGGTATAAGAATATTTCCATGAGAAACTATGAGATTTAGTCTCACAAATACATATGCTAGCCTAAACCTTTAGGGTTTATGGATTTGTAAATCCTATTGTACAAATAGGTAATGTTGGCATATGGATCCCCACTTAATATTAAGGGGGAGTGTTAGAACTATAATATTAAGTGTATCATAATATATAGTTTATATTTAAATAATATAGAATAAAGTTATATTCTTATTATTTAAATATAAACTTTATATTAGGTGGTTGGTTAATTTAATTAACTAATTAAATCGGGTGTGCCCCATAACTTAAGAAGGTCATAACCCTTTAGGTTATTTAAATATGACCATAGGATCATATTCAAGACAATCATTATCAATTCATTATAGATCAAATAATAATATTCAAATGGGAATATGAAGGTAAATCCTGGTAAATACAGGGAATAGAAGTGAGGAGGGAGTTACTGGACTAGTGGATGTAAAAGTTTCTCACATAGTGGATTTATTCTCCGTGGTTTTTACCCATTTAGGGGTTTTCCACATTATATCGGTGTTACTATGTTTGTGTTATTTACATTTATTTATGTCGTGTATAGTTACATTTACATTTATTTATAATGTTTAACCTCACATTTAATTAAATTGGTTAATATATTTTCCACCCCTTGTCCTAACAATTTAAAGGAGATGGATATCCCAATGACCATATTAAGGCATACACTACTCCAATAAGAGAGTTCATTTTGTGGGATGTTTTCATTGCTAATATAATGAACAAGTTATTGAGAATGAGGATTTGAAAATTATTTCACATCAAACAAAAACAAAACTAGTCCGCAGCCCACTTCATTCAGAGGTGGAGACAATTTATTTATTCCTCTGCAAGTTCTCTAAACATGGACCAAATGGAATTATGTGATCTTTTCCTCCGTTCACTTAATTGAGAAACCAAGGAGGATGTCTAGAAATTCCCCTTATGAAGTTATGAGGAAGTATTAGAAGGAACATTATGCATTGACTAAGTGGCAATCGATAGTGAATGTAATACCTATAGAACGAATGGGATCTTGGTTACCACCAACTCAAACAATTCAAACTATCCAAACAACTCAAAAAATAACCAAGGGCCTAAGGTATTAAATCAAAAACATGGTGCCACAATAGATGGTGTCATCAGCTTAGCCTAAAAATCCAAATTTTGTGAATACCAACAATGAAAATAACAACAAGAAGAATATGAGAAATCAAAGGATCAATAATCATGATCCCTCTATCAACACAATTAATTTTTACTATCCAATTCCTTAGTGAGCTCAAACCCAAAGTCCAACTCAATATCAAAATCCTAGCCAAGGGGCTTCAAATTATAACTATCACAATCAATATCAAAACAATAACAACAATTATGGGCCACAAAAAAACTAAAACCAAAGACCAAGGGATTATGATCCCAACTTGTATTATGAGTTTCATAGTGTGATAGATCATGAATCCCAGACTTGTAGGGACTAGAAAAGGTTCATACAATTTCTCTCAAAAGAGTAGAGACAAATTGTCATCGATGTGTTCTTACAAAACAGTGGAAGAACTTCTAGTAAAACCCACATGGGACCTATTACTCCTCAAAATTCTAGTCTAGGGATTCATAGAGATCCTTTTCTGAAGAGTTATGAGAATGAGAAGCTTAATCCTTAGAATTATAATAAAGGTATTCTCGTAGCGACTAATGATCAAGAGGCTTCTACGTCTAATGATCCTCAAGTTTCTCCTAACTTAGATTAGAGAAACAAAACAAAAATCGTAAGATTGGTTGAATTGGAGACAAAACCAGAGGTCAATACCGCTATGCATACTTGAGAGTATACATCACAACCAATTCCCTCTTATCCTCTCATACAAGATAATTTTCCAGTGGTTCCTAAAACAATATGATATTACGACTTGATCACAGATCTCACCAAAGCCTTTTCTCACATTTCCATATTAGATCTATTGAAGAATTAACCAACTCACCGATCTTCTTTTTTGGAAGCATAAGGTCTTGGTCACTTATTGTGTGCCACAACCCCATCATAGGCTCATATTTACCACAGATTTCAATGTTTATCCTCTGGGCCAACACGAAAGAGATACTGAGTTTGTGTTTGACGTCAACAAGATGTTTATAGATGTTGAGTTGGCACAAATGGGTGATCTCAGGTTATATTTGGAAGTATGGATTTATAATAACTATGTTAAGAGATAAATGATTGATGACGGGGCTGATTTAAACATTGTTCCTTTCTCCTTCTTGCTGAAGTAAGGATATGGATAGTGTTATCACAAAAATATAGGACCCTATAATTTTTCATGCATGTATGGATGAGCTATCAATGTTTTTGGGTAATATGGGATTGTCTCTCAGTTGTGTGACTGCTAACTGAGACAAACCTTTGGAGAAGGCCAACCTCCTCTACCTATATCTTACTACTAAACTACTCCTAGAAGGGAAGTTTTGCTATCCACTTCTATCCTAAGATTCCAAGGAACCACAAAGAAAGAGAGAGGAAATCCTAAGCTACAAAGGTGATTGCACCAAAAAAAGAATGAGAAAATATCCATATGAGTGAAAATGAGATGAAGAATGGGAAAGAGAGATGTGTTGGTTGCTCAAACGTGCACCCGTGTCTCGGATCTTTGAAAAGGGCCGAGGTGTCTGAGACCACAATGGAACCGTCCCCAAGTTGTGGGATCTTGCGCGCTTGGGACGGATCTCCGGAGAAGGCCGGTTCCTCTACCTACCTTTAATGCTACTGCTACTCCTAATGATGAAAGCAAATCCTAGACTAAACATGCAAAGGGACCAGGGATAGAAGGATGTGTAAAAAGGGGAAATCCTAAGCTAAGGAAGGCGATAGTGCAAGAAGGAAAGGGTCGATCTCTTTCCACGAGCGACGAAGGAAACAAAGTGGGCGTGGGAGAAGAGAGAGGACAACGCACACCACAGATCAACACACGGGCTCGGCCTTCCAGCATGTGCAACACATGAACGTGGCGACTGCAAGCAGAGGAGTACACATAACATGCTAGAAAACACAAACAAAGAGGCGAGATGCAATGAAAATGACAGAGGGAAGATGAGAGTTCCACAAAACATGATTTTATTGGTTAAGGGATGCACAATCATTTACATTCATGACATGAGGTGAGAAAACATTGCAGAGACCACGCCAAAGTCTGAGACTCGTGGGAAGATGGCCACCATTTTGGCATGGTGCCGTTACAACAAGGAGGGATGATTTTTACAAATCAAAACTTTGCTATTTATAGAAGAAGAAGGAGAGAAAATAAGGAGAAAGGAGGGAAACTCGGATTCAAATCTTCAACCACCAACGTCAATGCCATCTGCAAATCCGCCCCAAATTTGTCGTGTCTGCATCAATTACTTGTTCGGCGCCTTGAAGGAGGAGGAACGATGGATCAGATCAAATCCGATCTGGTTGTTGGGGGCAAATAGATCCTGTATTAATGGCACGAAGATGTTTCTTCATTTTCCCCACCCAACCTCTCTAAAATTAAAGTTTCAGATCTCTAAGGTGTAGACGAGGCCGAGATCTTTCCAACGGTGCCAAATTTGTCGGATTTCGAGCATTAAGTCAAAAGATATGCTCATTTGAAATTTGAATCGAGTTTGTACAAAATGGCGGGAACCAGCTACCAAAACGGGCGCCCTTTTGAAATCAGACATGTGGAGGGTTGGCACATGTTTGAGGGCAGCCTTTGTATTTTGCTTTTTAAGTTGCGCTGGGATGACACATGGCTTGTTCCGCGGCTCGCTCAGTTTCTTCATGTTTTGGCTAAGTCTTTTGCTTAGTAGGGTCATATATTTGATCGGGGACACACGTGAGCCTGGCACTTGTTTGGAAACCCTCCCCCAATTTTTCTCTTGAATTAGTTCCATGTTGACACTTGGCACCCTCTGTTAGCCTGTCTCAATGCTTTGACTATTCAACCCCGACCCTGTCCTTTTATGAAACTGGATGCGTGGAGGCTCTGCGCTCATTTAGAAACCCACTCAGGATTTTACCTTTGAAGCAGCGTCGGGTTGACACGTGGAATCTTTCGTAGGCACTTGGACTTTTCAATGGCCACTCTTACCTTTGGAGATGCGCCAAGTTGACTAGAAAAAAGGTGAATGCGTGGAATGTGGGTGCAAAGGAGAAGTGGAAGAAAGAGGCGAAGAGGGTTGTGCGCTATGTGTGCGGGGAGACGAGGAGCAAGCACGTGAAAGGGAAACAAAGGGGAGGCGCAGAGGAGCGCGCACGAGAGGAAGACATACTTGCAGAAGGCAAGTATGAAACAAGACATGGGCATTCAACTAAAGGAAGGCGCACAAAGGAAGAAAGAAAAGAGGACGCGTGAAAGAACTGAGTCTGGGTAAGCACACAAGAGGAATGCTAGGGACTTAGCTGATTGGAAGGTAAGTCTGCAGAGGTGTGCGCAAGGACTACACGACGAGATAGGAGAGAAAGTGGGCGCGCAAGGGAAAATGGAAGGATATAAAAGAATGCGAAGGGGAGCAGGAAGGCGTGCAAGGGCGCGCAGAGGAACTGCAATTGTGCCAAGGTGTTTAAAAGAACAATCTTGAGTGCATGCAACCTGAAATGTGAAACATTAGAGTCATAATGAAAATATAAGTTATCAAGATAACTAGGAGAGTTATTTGGATAGCAAGATGTCAGACACAAGTGACACAATCCCTAACTGCATTTGTTGACATTATTTCCATGGGGCACACCATATTTGAACCTATAAGAAGAACATATAATGCATAAAAACATGGAATATGCAATAAATGGAAAGAAAAATACAATAAAACACAGCTATAGCAGAGATAGCCGAAAAACATGGATTTATTGATTAAATGGATGCACATTTCATTATAATTACAAGAGAAAGGAAATGATATTCTTCCAGAATACTTAGATCAGAGGCCTACAACTCAACAATCTTCTCGAAATTTTTTGACAGAGTTCCATTACTTAAATATCCCCCCCCTAAAAATGTGCCTTAGTACTTACATTTATTTATTTTAGAGAGAAGAGAGAGTGTTGGGCCTTGATTTGACTAAGTCCCAAGGAAGAAGGGCAGAGCGCGTGGTAGGTAGTAAAGGAGGAAGGCGCATAGGAAATAGTGCGGAAGGGAAAGGCGCGCGGGAGAAGAGGTTGGCACGCGGGAGCAGAAAGGTTTGGGGACTTAGCCGTATTTTGAAGAAGTGGCAGGAGAAACACATGAAAAACTTGAGTAGGCGTGATGAATGGATAAGGTCTCAGTCTGGAGCCTTGGAGGTCAAGAAAAGAATGTTCCATGTAAGGAATATTCCCAGGATGATCATTACATGTAGTGGAGGTCTTTGCAAGCTGGCATAGGCATTCGAACATAGAGGACATCACTTCCACTTGGCATGTGATCTGCTCGTGAAGGGAACTATGGCAGTGTATACAGATTCTATTTAGAGAAGTGTTTGGGTCCAAAATAGGAGAGGTTGAGTAGTAATGAAGTACTGGGGGAATAAAGAGACTAAGGAGGTAACAAAGTGCTGTAAGAATGCTTGTAAGGATGTGGTTAAACATATATGCACAGGTTTGGGTTTGAACAAGGGTTGTAATGGCTAGCATAGCCAAGAACTCTCTGTACAAAGTATTTGTAGGGTTTTGAGATGATATTCCTTGATGTCTTTAGTCTGTATGACCCTTATGATGTAATGAGGCTACTGTAAGTGTTTATAAATCAATATATGGTGTGTTATTTTGGTTATTCATGTTTAAGGGTATAAACCCTTCTGTTATTCATGTTATTATGGGTCATATCTAGTTTTTGTATGCTTATTTACATTATTCATTCCCATTTGTGATGCATGTGTATGGATCTCGTATATGTATCTTTTTTTTTTGAGTGAATGTTTATATTTCCATTCCTGCAACTCATCCTCCATTAATGGCGAAAAACTCACGCAAAGCACACATAAAGGAGGGACCGAACGCCCTGCGCGCCTCGGGTGAGCGCCCAACGCATATTGTGTGATAGGCTGACGCGGTTGGGGTAGGAAGTAGGCATGGGGAAAATGACTACATCTTGGTTCCATTGCTAGGAAAAATGAATACATCAAGGTTGCCTTTCCCAATATACCTTGGTAACAATTTTCCTCCTAGGCGCCTAAGTGAGTGCGCCCTAACAACTCGAGTTACAATGCCTCTTAATTGTCTCCCCTCTAGCTCATAGGTCCCATGCACCCAATTGTCACATGCTACACTTGTTGTCTCACTTATAGAAAATCTTCCAACTGAATGGCACCTTCTGCTAATGGATGAATAACCTCAAGGTCTCTAATAGTGAGGACATAGATCCTATCACGATCTTCTTCTCCCAAGGGCTCAGTATAGGGCGTTGACTTCCCATCTGTCAGTGGAATGATGACGTGCTCCTATTTCTTCTCGAAACTTCTATACCCATTATTGAAACGCAAGTCAACATTATTCTTATAGCATCAGGGGCGCCTAAGTAATACTGGAAAGTTATCCGTCTCTGCAAGCACTAAAACTTCAAAATCTGCAGTAATCTTCGCCCCTTGAATTGTTATGGATGCATCCTTGAATACTCTGATGGGCATATCCTTTGTCCTATTTTCCATATACAACACATTCGAAGATGACTGCAATGGGGGTCTTCCCATATGATTCCATGCATCTAAAGTGATAACATTGACTTTCGCCATTGTGTCAATCAAGATGTTACTTAAGAGCCATCCATCCACAACTGCATTCAATGTGATTTCTTTGTCATACTCAATATTGCGAGGGGGTAGATTAGTATGTAAGACCTACCTCTTGTGCTCCCCACCAACACTTGGTAATTTGTCTGTCAACCATTCTCCCAACAGAGGGATGATATTCTCTTGGCGCAACATCTTACACACCTCCCTGACATCATCTATATCCGTATGAGGGACCTCAACGCTTTTCTTTTGTTACAATTTCCATGATTTCTCCTTTAGACATTGAATTTCCCCTTGAAGGCTTCTGATCACTTTCGTGGTCTCTTGATAGAATTATTTTTAATGAGTTGGATCAGGATACTTCCCATGTAACACTTCTTCTTTTGTAATGAGAGGCCTTTGCTTCGGAATCTCCCTTTTGCACGAAGCCTCAGCTCGCGCGGTCACTAGGACAGGTTATAGTTCCAGGTTTTGCGCCAACCTATGCATCCATTGTGGATCAACATGCTTCATGCTCACCATCCCTGTGCCCTTGTCCTTTTGGTTATGGATCATGTGCTTATATAACTCTGGGCACTCTTCATACTTTTGCTTCTTTCCACACCATGAGCATTACAAAAATTCAGGACACTCGTGCTTGTA
Source organism: Taxus chinensis (assembly GCA_019776745.2). Taxonomy (NCBI): domain Eukaryota; kingdom Viridiplantae; phylum Streptophyta; class Pinopsida; order Cupressales; family Taxaceae; genus Taxus; species Taxus chinensis. The sequence goes on from CM034157.1 coordinate 345,060,170, forward strand.
ATGCTATGTACATCCACAATTATAATAGATTCCAAGAGGAAATTCACTCCTTCCTCTTCTGCGATTGCCACATCCTTGGAATCCTCCCTGGAAGCCTCTTCCACGAGCTCCTCTATACACGCGCCCTTCATAATGACGACCATCATCCTTGGAACTATTTGCAATACTTGTCTGGCGCAAATCAGTATAAATGGCATCATGTATTTGCTCAATCAATCTACAATCCTTGGTGTCATGAGTAGTAGAAGTAAACATATTTTAATAGTAAAACACATTCTTACGGATTGCGTGCTGCAACAATAGACATATGCTTGCATCATGATCTCCTTGGCAAATCTCACAATCTACTAATATTGCGCACATCGACCTCCAAGGACAACTGTACTTTGTATGCCCTTCTACCTCACAATCCATGCCTGAAAGGCCATTGCGAGTCTCTTAAGATGAGTTCGCAGATAATTTCTCTAGCTGCTTCACCATGACAGCAATTTGGGCCTCTAGAAATGGACTAACATCGATATCCATACTTCCCACAACCTCATCACGCAAGGCAACCTCTAGGGCCTCGCGCAGATCTATGAAAGTATTATGGGAAAGTACCCTTCTGAAAGACGTTATTAATCCTCCAAAAAACCATTGAGTTTCTTGTGAATGATGAATATCATAAGACAACTTTGACAAGAGAGTCTTAAAGTGCGCATCATACTCCCAGACACTCTTTGTCATACCTTGTTGAATCTTCTTCAGCGCACTAATGCTCTTTTGTTCAAACTTAGGAATATGGAATTCTGCTAAAAAGACATCACACAACGCAGTATAATCTACTTCTATCTGGAAAGGGTCATACTTCTAGTACCAGCTATGCACGTGCCCTTGCAACGTAGTTGTAAACTGACTTGCCTTGATTCTAGGGAAGTGATGCCCTTCGCTCGCCATAACTCTTATTTGTGTACATGCTTTGCAACAACCTCAACACCCTTGTAATTTGGAAAATGCAGAGACATCTCAGAAAATACTTCTTGAGGTGGTTGAGGCCCTTATTCCCCTGATCCAGAACCTTGATTCCCTCTAGTGTTGCCTCCACCACCAGATCCACTAGATCCACTTGCTCTCGTTCTTACCGATCCAATAGATCCTCCAGATCCACCAGGTCCATCAGTTCCCAAGCCTTCTTTCTACCCCAAGCGCTCTGGCCTATAACCCAGAATGCACTGAGCGCTGACTCGGGCGTCGAGTCCCTCCTCTATGTGAGCCTTGCAAGAGTTTTCCGCCATTAATGGAGGATGGGTTGCAGGAATGGAAATATAAACATTCACTCAAAAACAAAAGATACAAATACCAGATCCATACACAAATGCATCACAAATGGGAATGAACATTTAAAAAAAGCAAACAAAAACTAAATCTGACCCATAATAAAATTAATAACACAAGGGTTTATACCCTTAAACATGAAGAACCAAAATAACACTCCATATATATATTTATAAACACTTACAATAGCCTCATTACATCACAAGGGTCATACAGATCGAATACATCAAGGAATATCATCTCAAAATCCTACAAATACTCTACACAGAGAGTTCTTAACTATGCTACCCATTACAACCCTTTTCCATACCAGGGCCAAACCCATGCATATATGCTTAACCACGTCCTAACAAGCATTCTTGCAGCACTTCGTTACCTCCTTAGTCTCTCTATTCCCCAAACACTTCGTTACTACTGAAACTCTCTTATTTTGGACCTAAACACTCCTCTAAATAGAATCTGGATGCACTGCCATATTTCCCTTCAAAAGCAGATCACATGCCAAGTGGAAGTGTGGTCCCCCATGGTCGAATGCCTATTCTAGCTTGCAAAGACTTCCAATACCTGTAACGGTCATCCTAGGAATATTCCTTATGTGGAATATTCTTTTCTTAACCTCCAAGGCTCCGTGCTGGCACTTTATCCATTCATCACGCCTACTCGGGATTTTCAGGTGTTTCTCTTGTGACAACTTCTTCACAACACGACTAAGTCCCCAAACCTTCCTGCTCCCACGCACTAACCTCTTTTCCCGCACGCCTTTCCCTTGCATGCTTTTTCCTGAGCACCTTCCTCCTTTACTACCTCCCATGCGCTCTGACGTTCTGCCTTCGGACTTAGTCAATTCAGGGCCCAACATTACCCAACACTACGTGTCTTGTCTGTCGCCGAAAACACTCTGCTCTCCACCAAAGAATAAAGAATAGGTGGAAATGAAATAATCTGCAACTGAATAAAGAATGGAAGAATGGAAGAATCCTGCTACAGCGGCGTGAGGAGTGGGAAATCTTTCTTCACGGATGCTTCAATCTTAACCCAAGAATCTTCCTCACTCTGTGCTTGTTGAAGTAAATCACCCACCAATGCGCTAACCTTGTCAAAAGTTAGTTCATCTCCCATAGCCTTTATCATGTCTTCAATGTTTTCCATATGCTTGCTAAGGTCGCCCATCACGTCCATCTTGCGAGTGACTTGGGGATATAACTCTTTTAGTTTATTTTTAATCGAAACCCTTAAGGTTTTGACCGCCTCTTATTTCTTTTCAACTTCTGCCAAAATCCTATTTTGCTCCGCCCTATTGCCCTTGTTTTTCTCTTGAAATTATTTCAGATCTGCCTCATGCCTGGAAACTAATATGCTTGTTACTCTATTGTTGTCACCATAGTTGTCGTACACAACTTCTGCCATTTGCATTGTGGTCTTCACTGAGGCAAAGAGCTTGAAGTTCCGAGTTATTATTTCACCAATCTTCAACTTGTCTTCTTTCTTCTGGTGCGCCATCACCTCTTCTGCCGACTCCAATGCAAGTGGCTGCCTCTATGGTGAGTATGAGCATTAAGTCTTCCAAACAATGCAAGATCGAGTCATATTTTTGTTCAGGAGGGGCCAGGTATGGGTGCTTCAAGATAATGACATCTAAAATGGCCTCTATCTTCTTGTGAAATTCATGCACCTTCACCTTTTCACCCCTTAGCTCACACCTCAATTGTGCATTCACCAAGTCCTTCTGCTTTATCTCTCTGTCGCTCTCAATGATTTCCTCATTCTTTTTCTATAGCTCCTCGTCCAAGACTTTTATCCTATCGTTCCTACTGAAAAGTCTTGCTTCCAATTCAACCGATACTTTGTTAAGCGCGTTGCAGACTTGCTCATCTGACATCTGCTGGGTATTTACAAGAGGGTTCATCCCTTCAATGCATGGTGTCTCCATTATTGCATCTTCATTAACATCAAACTTGGGCTCATCAACGTGGGACTCGAATGCCCAGGACAACATTTTCCTTGTGCACGGGTACGCATTCTGTTTATCAAAAGAAGACCAAGCGAGGAGTTGGTCCGTGGGCACTGTGCTATGGAACCGCGTGCACAAAACCTTGTTTAGATAATTGTTTTAAGTCATGGCATGTTTCTGGACTGTTACCACACCCTTTCCAATTGTGCACGCTGCCTCAGGGAAACTCACTGCCAAGTTGGGGTCTCCGCCCATGCTTCCATACTCCTTCCCTACACTTGCACTCTCCTTACTCTCCTTTAGCAATTCATTGGCGCTGAACTCTACCTCTTGATCCACTGAATGTCATATGATACCTACCACCTCCTTCTCAATTGTATCATTTATCTGTTCTTTGGTCAAGGTTGGGGTCTTCTGACCATGCTTTTCCACTTTCTCACTCCCTCCTTTGACGTGGGTGCCCTCCTCATAATCATTTCCCTCTTCATCCCCTTCTTCACTAGACTCGTGTACATTGATCACACAAGGATTCTGAGCTTCCTCACGCTCTTCATTGTCTCCATCATCTTCCTCCTCAAAATCATCATTCTTTATCCTTTTTATCTCTTTAGAGTCTAAGCCTTGCACAAGTTTCTGCTTCCTAATTAGTGACTCCTCAAATACCAGGGACTCTTCTTTTTTTGGTATCCTTCCCTCTCCTGTGCGGGGAAATTCTTTCAACGAACATAAGTGCTTGTGCCCCTATAGTCTACACTGTATGTGCCCTTGGTGCCTTGGTTGTCGGGATCTCCTCTCATTCTCTCTTCTTTATTACTACTTTATTCTTTCTCCCAGTGGGGTCCTCTGGGATTGATACATAATCCTCAATGTAAGCACCCTTCTCAAACTTGGGCCTTAGTCGCACATATACCCTTGCCGCCATCCTACTTGAAATAGGCAATGTCACCAGTTTTAACATGTGTACGTCATGAGATACATATTTCTCTACATATGTGCGCTTCTTAGGATACACCAAGGTCTGACATATCTCACGGTGATCGTGATCTACAACACTTAGATCAAATTTTAGTTTCTTCACCTCCTTAAAATGGTTTACTGCGTTGTGAAAGAGAAGGGCAATTTACACCAAAGAATCTTGGCGCCACCTATTAATGTAAACCCACTGATACATAAATGTTGGTATACGGTGAATTCAACTTCTCCATCCTCCAATGCAGACAACTTCTCAGGTATCCTCTATTCTGCCTCGAATGCATCACACATCCGTTTATACCATTTCTCCAAGCGCGCCCTATGAGGGGCCGTCACGGTATCACAAGTATATGCCTATGATATTTTGGCTGGGGAGGGGTCCTTATTTGGGTATTCCCAAACAAAATTTTCCGGACCATCAGACACTCCAATTTTTGTAAAGATGATTGTGAGAAGGACGTTACCATACATAATATTTTCCCCAGCGCGCACGACATCTATGATCTCCTCTGCAATGAAATTTGAAAGGTTGTATATGGTTCCCTTTGAGATCTTGCGGAAAACATTCAACCAACTTTTGTTTATCTATGTCAATCTCTCCTAACCACTTATTTTTGTAACCAAGTGCGCGGCCATCTCAATGACATGGTCGGTTATTGCATAGATATAAAAGTGTCATGCCCCACCTTGGGACAACATAGAACAGCCTAAAAAGTTGATAAATTTTTTTTTTTTAAAGCGCGAACTAATGTTTCGCCTGAACATTTTCATTAAGTGATTTTATTCTTAATGATATAATTTTAACCATATTGCTAAGACATTGTTTTTAATTACTTTGATTTATCCCACTGTTAACAATATTCACACATTTAAAAAAAACATATGTATTATTGACTAACACAACTTACAAGAGAAAACATCTACCTATTTTAATTAATATTTCCTCCCCCATACAAAAAGTTAATCCCACAATATTACTTATTTACAAAAGTATGTAGGGTTTCTCTTGAGCCCTAGGATCAAACCATTATGGGCCCTAGATTTGGAATAATACTAAAATTTGCCCTAATCCACTAATAGCCCCTTTTCTTCTCTTTCTCTTTATTCTCCTTTTTTTTCCTCATCTTGTTTTGGTTTTGGCTCTTGAATGTACAGGTTGTTGGAATCATGGAGTTTTCCAAGGGAGTAATTTCATATTGATTTCAGTTGATAATTTATATCAAAATAGAACAAGATACATATGTATATTATATGTATTTATGTATAATAAAAGTGGCTAGGGTTTTTTATTTATTTATTTTATTTTATTGTAAGTCTGAGTTTGATACAACAGCCTAGCCGCGGATGTTTTTTTTGTTTAGGTGCTGGCGTGCAGGGTTAGTGAGAGATAGAGGGTCGTGATGGAAGAGGGCGCGGAAGGGGCGACAAAGGAGTGCAGGTTTTGTGGAGGGAAAACGTGTGTGGGAGAGGGGCAGCAACGACGCGTGTGGGAGTGGCGGCAAGGAGGCCGCGCGGGGGACGGGGAGGGACAGGCGATGCAGCAGCGATCGGGGCTGAGTTTGGAGGGGTGGGGGGGAGCCATGGCGTAGGTGGGGGCGTGAGGGGGTTTGGGGAGCGGCGAGGGGGGGGGGGGGGGGGGGGGCGCAGCCGAACCCCCACAACATTGTTTTTTTTTGGTTTAAACTTTACGCAGGGGTGGGGGGCCGAACCCCCCACCAAACAGTTTTTTTTTTTTTTTGATTATATATTTTTTATATTATTAACATATAAATTTCAAATTTTATAAAAACGTTTTCCCCCCTTTTTTTGTTTATTATTATTATTGTTAAAATCATAGTTATATATATATATATATATATATATATATATATTATATATATATATAATATATAATACTGTTAAATATCATATATATAATAGGTATACTGCTATATATATATTTTATTCTTTTGTTAAAAAAAACAACATAGTACATTGTAAGAATATGATTATAATAAACAAACTCATAATGTGTGTGTGTGTGTGTGTGTGTGTGTGTGTGTGTCTATATATATAACTTATTGTGCACACAAGGAGAATTAAAAGCTTACTTAACTATAAATTACAGATTTTTAATTTTATTATTTTGGTGCCAAAAGAAATTTAGAACTTTCACTATTCACACTAAATGATTTATTTATTTTGATATTGTAATGATGAAGCCAAAAATTTGAAAAGAAAGATATTGCTTAAACTATCACTTAGAGGAAGGATATGCACACCAAAACTACTTCTTCATCCATTCAAATAAGCTAACCAACAAGTAGAGTAAAATCAGTATTATTCCATTCTCTAACTTTTTCAAAATTTGTCACAATAAGAGTGTTTCAAAAACGATGTCCAATCTTATATTTACACAAGTTCTCAACATTTCACAAGATGAAATCTATCACAAAATAAATGAACTTTCCAACAACTCGTATTAAGAAATTTTTTCACTATTTACAATCCTTTTTATTTCAACTGTTTAAGTCTTCCAAAATGGCAAGGCATAGTTCTACATCATTCCAGGTATTCAAAGGAACCCCATGAAAGGTAACATGCAATTGTTGAGGGTAGATCTATTCACAGAAAGGATGCTAGTTTACATATGACTCCAAAAACCAAAAAGGGTTTACAGGGAGATGTAACTTCTTACATAATTATATTCGAAAGAGGATTACATTGCAAGAAAGTATCACAAGGAAGGATAAGAACAATGAGAGCCCAAAATGCCACCAATTCCAACTTGAGAGCCATCTTCCATGCCTTCATAAAACCATGCAAGGAGAAAAAAAAAAGCTTGTTTGCCACCCAACCATAGGCATCATCACATGCCTATCCCAAGGTTGGGATGTATGCTAGCCTCCCCCAAGCCCATGGGAAAGAGGTCAACTAACACAAAACTTGCACAAGATGGAGGTGAACTAACAATGGTACAAGCACACAAAGATAAGACACATACAAACAAGACTCCAAAATTTACAAGGAGGAGAACCCATGTTCTTCCTCAAAAGTGGGGAAGAGAGGAGAAAGTTCTCCAAAGTTATACATCAAAATTATTTGCACAAAATAAACATCTCCATATCCTCCTTATTGCTCCTAATTCAATCAAAACCCTCCTTATTCCTCCCCCTTTCTCCAAGTCCTCCTTGGAAGGATTTTCAAACCCCAAAGGGGTTTCCTTACCAAGAATGGGGAAGGAGATTCAAGCCAAATGAATCAACTTCCCCACCTCAACCATTTGAGGGGAAAATAAAAAGACCCTACAAGGCTTGTCCATCAAGCCTTGAGGATTGAGAGGGAAAATTCCCTCTCTCTTCCCCCACACTCCAAAACTCCATCATGCCATATGATGGAGGGAGTTAAAGAAAACAAACAAGCAACCAAAATCCACATACAACAAATAACAATTACAAGCAACCAATCTAACAAGTAAAAGAAAAACAACACAACAAAAAGACATAAGAGCCTACCTCAAGGAAAGCTCTCCAACTTCAAATTTCTCCACACCTTGACTCAAGCCAATCTCCAAGCTCCAAAATCCACAAGCATCCCAAGCAAGAAGTTTAAAAAAAAAGTCCCTCTCTTTTCCCATGAATGGGAATTTGAAGAGGAGCAAGCAAGCATCCTCACAAATGAGGGGGTGACATGTGTCACCCCTCTCCCTCATCAAGGTCAAAGATGCCAAAACAAAAGAGAGAAAGGGTAAAATTATCTTTTTGCCCTCTTCTCCCAAATCCCCTAAATGTTAGCAAGACAAAACTAGTGAAACTTTTTATAAACACTCAAATCCACATCCCTTACATGGATGTGACTAAACAAGAGGTAAAAAGGGAGGGAAAACTCCCTCTAGCCTTGAAAATAAGCCCCCTACCCATTAGGTAGGGTCCAAGGGCTCATTTTTATGTTAGGGGGACTCCCAAGCTACAAAGGGGTCCCCAAAAATGCCCAAAATAACCCAATTTCGGGTTTTGCATTTTGGCACAAGGGTAGAGGGTGTGGGGGCCACCCAATCTCACATGTGACCCTAAACCCTTGTGATTAAGTGAAACAAAATCTAAAATTTAAATGAAAGTGGGATTATTAACCCGCAAAGCAAGTTTACAACTTCACTAGCAACCCTAAACAAAATTAATAATTCAAAGCACAATACATTACAAGAATTGGGGTCACTCATAGTGCCCAAAATTAATAATCTCCTATACTAAGGCTTCACACAATGAACATGGCTAGGATTCGGCCCGTGGGCTGCTTGTGTAAGATTGAGTAGCTGGCCTGAATCCCACTTTCTCCTATAAACTTGTCACCTGCACACTCATTGCACACATTAACCGTACCTGTCCAATACAATATAATTCAATGACATAGTAAGATATCAATGCGTCCTAAACTAACCTAACATCCTACTGAAATCAAGATGTGACAACGTGCACAATTATACTCAATATTCTAAAAGTTAGACAAGATGATACGTGACATATAACCATAGAATTCCACATGCAACAACTATCCATTATTATAATTATGTTCCAACCACATCATCATATCCATTAGTATCCATAACATTATAAGAAAATGCAACAATATATAAATTAAGCTGGATTGGCGCCATATGCCTAAATGTCCACACATGTCTAATAAGATCCAATATCTATATATAATGTCCAAGACATAACCAATCACTGTCAAAACATGTCTATGAGCAAAGAAACAACAAGCTACTGAGCTATAAAAAGTGTGGGCGCTACAAAAAGTAACGCGAACGCTTCTTGTAATCATATTCTTTAACTGTTTTCTTGATGGATTCCTTGTCACATAAGTCGTCATCCAACAATTCTCCCTCGTAGATAAGGCCAATGAACTTGGAAATTAGCTGAGGGGTTATGTGCATTCTTCATCCTGTGAAGTAAAAGTGATTCTCATGCATGCGTGACATTAACCATTGGTATAGTCGCTTGGGTTTTCCAAAATTGGGCAACTTGTAGAGGTGCAAGAGCCCAACCTTTTCCATTTTAACCTTTTCTTTGTCATCATAAAAGGGCTTCCCATCAAGTGTCCTCTTTTCTGTAAGGCGAACCAAATCCAACGCCATTGCCTTTTCTGTGGTGCTTGTTCAATGGTTATAATCGCTCATGGGCATCTTTCGTATATGAGACACCCACTCCTTTCCTAACAAAAAACCATTTGGGTACTACATCTCCACATACCATTCTTCATTGAAACTTGTTGATACGACGGGTTTCACTTTTCCATTGCCTTTTCCCTTCTTCAGTGAAACATTAGTTCCCTTCCTTGGTGCCATTTTTCCTTTTCGTGTTCTCGTAAATTCTTCTTTCCTTCTTGCTCAAACTCTTCTTAATCCCTTGGCTTTACTCCTCTGCAAAAAATCCTTCAAATCTCATGCCCTAGCCCTGTAAACCCTAACCTAGAAAGTGTTCCTTCCACAAGACAACGTAGCACCCACGAGAATCATTCAACCAAACTTCTTCACTCATGCCAGTGCACTCCCTTTCCACTTTGGTTCACATGTCAAACTCGCCGAATCTTCCACTACACATGCAAATCTCCACAAATCGTTCTTCACAAGGATGCCCTAGTTCGCAAGAGCTCTTCAACACAAACACAAGGTAAAAATAACTCACCCCGACCTTCTATTATAGCTTTTTTGCTTATCCCGCACAGACTCCGATTTCACTTACCAACATACAAACACATTAAAGTCGGCTTTTTGAAACGACATCCCTCTGCGCGTTTTACCCAACATTTTCCCTCCGCGCATAAACTCACATGAAAATTTTTGTAACCTTCTAGCGCACAAGACTTATTTGACAACATACTATCTCACGCACACTCCCTGTGCCGAAGTATGCCAACCTCTGCGCCCTTTACCAAATTCTTTCCTTCTCCTACCTCATGTCACTCCTGTGTTTTATACCCATATATGTGCTTTTTTCAAAGGATTTTGACACCAATCTTCTCTCATGATCACCTCTGCTATGCGCACCCACAGACTTTTGACTTTAATACCTGGGACACCACTTCAACATTGCTCCGCACACTTTCTCCATCTCTTACCACGCTCTTCTTTGAACTTCACTTTTATATTCCAGCCCACACTAAAAAGATGCGCGGTCCTCTACGCATAAAACCTTTATGATGTAATTAGCCATCGACGTACACACGTGCCCAAAACAAACCAAAAAGGAACAAAGAAACGAGAAAGGAAAACAAAAAGAAAGGAACTGCATTAAAGGAAATCCTAGGCTGATTGGCAATATTGCCTTATTTACAAACACAAAGAAGACTTATTTATAATAGGGCTTCAACCTACTCCTATTGAAATAACTTGACAACTGTGTTTAATCCAACGCTTGTAACTGGAAAGTGCCGAAATCAAGTATATAGGATACAATATACATGCCCAACCAATGGACTTTGAACTTCCCAGGATGGCGCAAAAACTTGGAATCATAAAATAAAACCATATGCCCAACTTCCAACTGCTTATTCTTGATGTTTCTATGATGCCATACTTTCTGCCTGGCTTTCTCTATTTTCGGACTCCATCGTGTTATTGTACGTCTTTCATCCAATAACATTAATGTGTCAATCATTTCTTCAAGCTCTTGTTTATCAACTAACCCTCCTGTGTGTGCTATACACAACGATGGTAACATTAATTCAATAGGTAACATAGCCTCTGCTCTAAACACAAATTGAAAAGGTGTGGCCTTGTTCAGTCTCTTATAAGTATTCCGATATGACCATAACACGGAACAAACTTTGTCTTCCCAATCCTTTCTTCCCACATCACAAATTTTGGTCAATGTGTGACTCAATTTTTTTTAAAAGCTTCCATTGTCCCATTAGCTTGTGGGTGATAAGGGGTAGTCTTATGATGGGCCACGATGAATTATACCAATAAAATTCTAACTGTCTCATTTAGAAAATGAGTACCCTTATCAGTTGTTAAACTCAATTGGTATCCATACCTGTCAATTATATTATCCCACAAGAATTTAACTGTTGTTGCTGTCATGTAATCTTTTGTAGGTGCTGCTTTTGGCCACCTTGTAAGGTAGTCTGTGCATGTAATGATATAACATGATCCTATCCTTCGTAAGGTTGGGGAAATAGTGCCTAAAAAGTCAATTACCCACTTCTCGAACGGCTCTACACTGACAATCGGCCTTAATGAAATTTCATCCCTTTTCCGTGGTTTACTAAGGCACTGGAAATGGTCACATGCCTTGCAATACTCGATACAATACTTGTAAACCATTTCCCACCGAAGGCCAGCTAGAAAGATCTTGTGTGTGGTCGCATTCCTTGCATAGTGTCCTCTTGAAATTCCACCACAAGCCTCTTCCATGATTACAGTGTGCTCATGTTCTAGTACGCACTGATGCAAAACCTCATCACAACCTAGCTTGTATAAGTGTCCACCAATTAACATATAGGGCGCGATGCGTATGTCTAACTGCTTCCTTTCCAACACTTTCATCCCTTCTGGTGTCACACCCGTTTGTACGAAGAAAGCATTATCTTCTAAGTCCAAGGGCATGCACTATAGCCTGAACAACTGTGCATCTGGCATTGTATCCTCAATGCTCTACGTGTCCTCACCAAATACTTCAACGCCATATGGTCTATGTAGAAGATAAAAGGGATTGTTAGCAAATACCACCTAAACTTGTGCAGCGCATAGATAATTGATAATGCCTTGCGCTCTATGGTGGTATACTTATGTTTTGCTTGAATAAGCTTCTTACTACCAAAGTATAAGGGATGATCAACAATCCCCTCTCCAGGATGGGCTAAGAATGCTCCAATTACCATACCCGAAGCATTGACATGTACATGGAACTGCTTATTCCAAGAAGGAAAGTGTAAGATAGGTACCGTAGTCAGTCTATCCTTCAATGTGTTAGAAGTTGTTTGTTGCACCTCATCCCAATGAAATTTCCCTTTATTCTTCAATAAATCTTCCAACAACGTGACAATCTTGGCATAACCCTTAATGAATTTCCGGTAGTATCTTGTGTGACCTAGAAATACGTGCACAATGCTTTGATTGGTAGGCTCCTCCAACCCGTAAATAAAAACAATCTTGGCAGGATCTACCAATAAGCCCTCTTTGCATATGATATGACCTAATAAAGTGCCGAATAGAGTAATAAAGATAAACTTCTTGATGTTGAGGGAGATGTTTAGTTGTTTGCATCTCTCAAACATCATCCTTAAATTTTCACAATGGTCTTTTACTAGTCCATAAACCGTCCAGTCATCCAAGTAGACTTGAAGAAACTTGTGAATGAATTCTTAAAAATCCTATACTACTATTCGCGATAACATAGTAGGCACATTCTTCAACCCAAAGGGCATAACGGTATTGGCAAAGCTTCCCCACTCAGTTGTAAAAGTGGTCTTCTCCTGATTTTCCTTGGCAATTCTAACTTGATGCTATCCAGAGAATCCATCTGTTAAAAAATAGATCTCGCGCACCGCAATGCCCTCCAAAATCTCCTCAGTGAACGGGGTTGGGAAATGATCAATGACACATACCGCATTCAAATCCATGTAGTCAGCACAGATCCTTATTCTTCCATCCTTCTTAATACTGATGACCATCAGGCCTACCCACTCAGAATTTCTAACGACTTCTATTATCATAGATGCTATCATCTTATCACTCTCTTCGTTCACCTTGACACGCGAATTCAGATTCATCCTGTAAGGTTGTTTCCAAATTTGGCGCGCACCCTCCTTCAATTTGATCCTCATTTCTCCTAACGAGGTGTTAAATCCTTTAAGCTCATGGTATCCGCATGGAAACAATTCTTGAAAATGGCGCAGAAGATCGATAATATTTGAGACCTCCGGGTTCGTCCTGTAGTCTCCATTAATAACTTCTTTTGGTTCCGCCTCTATACCAATGTTATCCTTCTTGGATTTCAATGGCTTGTGGTAGGCGTGCACTTTTTCATCTGCACTATCCATGACCTCACGCGTACCCTCAGTATGGTTAACATCCAAAGTTTCCACCTCTTCATCATCTATTAAGTAGACCAACTTTCCTTTCTCTTTTTCTAGGTAGGTGCGCTCAAGCTGTACTTCCTCTGATTCTTCCTCCACAAAGCGCGCCCCCTACTTTGGTTTACCTAATAGCTCTAGAATCATGTCTTTCATCATGACACTGTCTACCAAAGTAAGGTGCTTGACTACCTGCAATGCCTCATTCACCAATGACTTAGTACTCCAATACTCAAATGATTGAACAAGATCCACAATCAACTCTTGCCAGTTCCCTGTATGACATCACATTTCTGATTGAATATACCAAGTGCGTGCACAACTCTGTAGGGTGGAATAAAACTTGTGCAGTCATAGGGAACGGGGTAAATATTGCATGCCTCCCATCCAAGTCTTCTCACATTCCTGAACATGTCCTGAGGCAGATCCCCTTCCATCATAGTCACGAATTCTAGTAGGTGCATTGCTCCAGAGAAACCTAATAGAGCGCAATTCTCACTTCATGCCACTCTAGAAGACTATCTCAGTGTATCGCTGACAAACGTGTTACTGTCCCGCGCAAGGTATACGTCAACATATTTCTCCTTTCAATTTGATAGGTCAACTGAACTTCCATTGTTCTCAGAAAAACATTAGGGTTACCTTCCCTAGTATAGCTTGGTAATTGTTTTCCTGCTTGGCACTTAAGTGAGCGCGCCCTGACAACCTGAGTTACAATGCCTCTCAATTGTCTCCCCACTAACTCATAGGCCCCATACGCCCAATCATCACATGCCACACTAGTTGTATCACTTATAGAGTGAGCATCTTCCCATTGAATGACACCTTCTCCTGATGGATGAATAACCTCAGGGTCTTTGATAGTGCGGACATAGATCCTATCCTGATATTCTTCTCCCAAGGGCTTAATATAGGGCGTTGAATTCCCATCTGTTAGTGGAATGATGATGCGCTCCTGTTTTCTCTCAAAACTTATGTGCCTCTCATTGAAATGCAAGTCAACGTTATTCTTATAGTACTAGGGGCACCCAAGTAGTGCTGGAAAGTTATCCTCCTCTGGAAGTGCTAAGACTTCAAAATCTCTAGTAAAATTTGCCCCTTGAATTGTTATGGATGCATCCTTCAATACTCTGATGGACATAACCTTTGTCATATTTTCCATATACATCACATTCAAAGATGGCTACAATGGGGGTTTGCCCATCTAATTCCATGCATATAAAGTGAGAACATTGACTTCTGCGCCTGTTTCAATCAAGATGTTACTTAAGAGCCATCCATCCATAATTGCATTCAATGTGATTTCTTTGTCATAGTCAATACTGTGAGGGGGTAGATTAGCGTGTAAGACCTGCCTCTAGCACTGCCCTCCAACGTTTGGTACTTTATCTCTCAACCATTCTCCTAACAGAGGGATGATATTTTCTTGGCGCAACATCTTACACACCTCCCTGACATCATCTATATCCTTTTGAGGGAACTCAACACTTTTCTTTTGTTCCAATTTCTGTGATTTCTCCCTTAGACATTGAATTTCCCCTTGAAGGCTTTTGATCGCTTCCATGGTATCTTGATAGACTTCTTTCTGATGAGTTGGATCATGATACTTCCCATGTAACACTTATTCTCTTGTAATGAGAGGCCTTTACTTCGGAATCTCCCTTGCACGCACAACCTTATCTCTCGTGGTCACTAGGACAATTTCTATTTCAAGGTTCTGCGCGAACCTATGCATCCATAATGGATCAACATGCTTCATGCTCACCATCCCCACGCCCTTGCCCTTCTTTTGGTTCTGGCTCATGTGCTCATATAACTCCAGGAACTCTTTATACTTGTGCTTCTTTCCACACCATGAGAATTACAACAATTCTGGACACTCGTGCTTATAATGCTCTGTAGATCCATAGTTATAACAAGTCCCACGAGGAAATTCACTCCTTCCTCCGTGATTTCCACATCCTTTGAATCCTACCTAAAAGCCTCTTCCGTGAGCTCCTCCCTCCGTGCACCCTTCATAATGACGACCATCATACTTGGAACTATTTGCAATATTGGTCTGGCACACACCAGTATAACATTTGGCATCATGTAATTGGTCAATCAATATACAATCCTTGGTTTCATGAGTAGTAGAAGTGCAAATATTTTAATAGCAAGACACATTATTACAGATTGCGCACTGCAACAACGAGCATATGCTTGCATCATGATATTCGTGGAAAATATTACAATCTACTGATATTGCGCACACCGACCTCCAAGGACAATTATCCTTTGTATGGCCTTCTACCTCATAGTACGTGCAACAAAGACCACTGTGAGTCTCTTGAACTAAGTTCGCAGATAGCTTCTCTAGCTGCTTCACCATGGTAATAGTCTGGCTCTCCAAAAATGGACTAATGCCGATATCCACGCTTCCCACATCCTCAACGCGCAAGACAACCTCTAGGGCCCTGCGCGGAATCTGTGAAGTCTTATGGGAATGTACCCTTCTGAAAGGTGTTATTAATCCTCCAAAAAACCATTGAGCATGTTGCAAAGGATGAATATCATTAGACAACTTTGACAAGAGAGTCTTAAAGCAAACATCATACTCCCGCACACTCTCTACCATACCTTGTTGAATCTCCTTCAGTGCACTAATGTTCTTTTGTTCAAACTCAAAAATATGGAATTCTACTAAAAAGGAATTACGCAATGCGGTATAATCTACTATTGTCTGGTGAGGGTCATACTTCCGGTACCAGCCATGCGCGTGCCCTTGCAATGCAATTGCAAACTGACTTGCCTTGCATTCTGGGGCAGTGATTCCCTTCGCACGCCATAAAAACTCATATTTGTGTACATGCCCTGCAACATCCTCAACACCCTTGTAATCTGGAAAATGCAGAGACATCTAAAAAATACTTGTTGAGGTGGTTTAGGCCCTTGTTTGCCTAATCCAGAACCTTGATTCCCTCTGGTGTTGCCTCCACCACTAGATCCACTAAATCCACTAGCTCCTGTTCCTCCTATTCCACCAGATCCTCCTAATCCACTAGGTCTACCAGTTCCTACTCCTCTTGAACCAGCAAATCCATTCCCCATAGTAGGTAAGGGTCTGGAGGTAGTCGCACCTTGTATTGCCACTATCGTGCTAATTTGTATGCCAGTAGTATGTGATATTGCACCACTCCTAGAAGTGTTTTCCATGCCACTTCCAGACACGATACACAAGCTTTGTGTACTAGTACTTTTCCCAAATGTTTTCCAGACAATATGCCTTCAAACACAGGAAATGACTATGCAGCGATAAATGTACCAAATGAAAAATTAGACCTTCTAGGTGCCACTTGATCACCAATACCAAGACCAACCGGGTTAACAATATTTATCTCCACATTTAAAAAACTAGTGCCAAGGTTTGGTCACCAAGTGGGCTTAGATGCGCCCTTACGGATCTGCTTTCTCCAAACGATGAGCTCTCACCAGAATCCGAGGTGATCTCTTTCCCGCGTTTGCCAAGATGGGGTAGCACAAACTGCTCGGATCCCACGCCTTTCGCATGAACCTCAAATCCTTCCCGCAATGTCTGCCTCTATAAATCCATCGCTCCTGCAATCTCACCAACTCCCTTTCCCGAGCTTCATTATACTTGAGTCGTCTCTCTTCTCTCTCCCTTTCAACTACAAGGTTTTCCATCTTTCTCTACACTAGCTTCTGCATTCCACGCTTAGAGGAAGTTTAGTCGGCGATAGGAAATGCTTCCAAACTTAGAGTAATAACCAAGATCTTGATAACTAGAGGAATATCCCACAAGAACGGTCCTCTTTGCTCCCTCAAGAACTCAAACTCGAGAAACTTCGGGAAAGAATATGTAGAGATCGCGTACTCTATGGTATCACTCGTCAACACACCTTTCCACCAGTGATCAACAACATGATTCCAAGTGAGATCAACATCATGCAACCTTTGAAACTCTTCTTGGGTCTACACACAAGGTCTATAATACTAACTTAACATTGATGCATATGCTGACAACCATTCATACAACTCTACTGGGAAACAACAGAAAAATGTCTCATACAACTCATGATACAAGTGATCCTCTAGCAATTTATGTGCATCAAACTCAGGTCCAACGAAATCAAGATGTACTCATTTCCCCATGCCGTCTTTCTACCCCAAGCGTGTCGGCCTATCACCCAGTATGGACTTGACGCTCACCCGAGGCATGTAGGGTGCTGATTCCCTATTTTATGAGAGCCTTGTGATATTTTTTCGCCATTAATGGAGGATTGGTTGCAATAATAGAAATATAAACATTCACTCAAAAACAAAAGATACAGATACCAAATCCATACACAAATGCATCACAAATGGGAATGAACATTTTAAATAAGCATACAAAAATTAGATCTGACCCATAATAACATGAATAACACCAGGGTTTATACCCTTAAATATGAACAACCAAAATAACACACCATATATTGATTTATAAACACTTACAGTAGCCTTATTACATCGTAAGGGTCATACAAAACAAATACATCAAGGAATATCATGTCAAAACCCTATAAATACTATGTACAGAGAGTTCTTAGTTATGCTCCCCATTACAACCCTTGTTCAGACCCAAACCTATGCATATATGTTTTACCACATCCTTACGAGCGTTCTTGCAACACTTCGTTACCTCGTTAGTCTCTCTATTCCCCTAGCACTTCGTTACTACTCAACCTCTCATATTTTGGACCCAAACACTCCTCTAAATAGAATCTGGATGCACTGTCATATTTCCCTTCATGAGCAAATCACATACCAAGTGGAAGTGTTGTCCTCCATGGTTGAATGCCTATGCAATCTTGCAAATACCTCCACTACCTTTAATGATCATCACAAAAATATTCTTTACGTGGAATATTCTTTTCTTGACCTCTAAGGTTTCAGGCTAGTACCTTATCCATTCATCATGCCTACTCAGGGTTTTCATGTGTTTTTCCTGCGACAACTTCTTCAAAATACGACTAAGTCCCCAAACCTTCCTACTCCCGCGCGCCTTTCCCTTGCGTGTTTTTTCCTTAGCGCCTTCCTCCTTTACTACCTCCCGCACGCTCTGACCTTCTGCCTTAACATTTAGTCAATTCAACGCCCAACAGAGAGAGAATTCCAGAGCTCATTTTTAGTGGTCACGCCATTCTAGAAGATCAAAAATTATTACTAGCAAAGGATGATTGACACTTGGTTGGATTTTTTCTTGGACCCCAAGGAAATATGATATTCCCATGTTTTTATCTTTTTTCTTCCATTTATTGCCTCCAAAATATGATTTTATTGATTCCATGATGTAGAGTTTGAAGAAACATTTCCAAAAAGTCTTATTTTGTGGAAAATGGAGATGTGAGTCAAAATTTATGATCGTTTATTCACCTCCATGTTCCGGGAATCCGATATGCCATTGCTTTCTCGTGCTTTGCTTTGTAGGATTTGGGGACTGATTTACTCCTTGAACTGAGGTTCATTACTTCACAGTTGTGCTACATCATTTTCCCGCATAAATCTCTACCTTTCCTTCTCTGCGGTTTTTTGCAACTACTTTGTTCAGGTTTTAACTTGAGCATTACTTTGAATTAGTCGTGAGTCATATCCCTTAATAAGTCTATGCTTTCTCCCTTTCTTATTTGGTTTTTGGAAGTACTCTGCTTGGGTCTACATACCTCCATTACCTCATAGTTTTGGGACATCTAATCTCTGCACTACTCCTGTCACCCCTTCTCTGTGGGGTTTCACAACTGCTTTTCTTCAGGTTTTGGGAAGTTCTTTTCTTTATAGTTATGGAAAATTGAATTTCCGCACTACTTTTCTCTCCCCTTCTCTGCGGGTTTTCGCAACTTCTTTTCTTAGTTAATTTTAAGAAATAAGGAACCTTTATATCCCCACATTACTCTCCTCTTTCCCCCTTTGCTTTATGGGGTTTCACAACTTCTTTTCTTTGGGTTTTTACTTGATCATGACTTAGTTACTTTTAACAGTTGTTTGGCATCAAATCCCCAAATTACTCCTAACTTCATTTTTTTCCATTTTTCTTTAACTGTTTGGTCTTTTTTGAATTTGGGGAGTTAAGAGAAGGATAGAAAAATGCCCCGAAAGCCAATTTTAACCCCCTTTTCCTCAAATTTGGCTAAGTGTTAAAAATTTGAAGCCTAAAGAACGAAAATGCATGCAAATGGTTGCAAGTGGCCCAAAAACATTGAAGCTCCATGAAGTTTCTCAAGTCCAATTTTCCAAGTTA
The DNA here is from genome assembly GCA_019776745.2 of Taxus chinensis. Taxonomy (NCBI): domain Eukaryota; kingdom Viridiplantae; phylum Streptophyta; class Pinopsida; order Cupressales; family Taxaceae; genus Taxus; species Taxus chinensis. The sequence goes on from CM034157.1 coordinate 345,079,738, forward strand.
TCAATTTTTTCCATGGGGTAAAAATGGATAACAAATAGACCAATTTATTCTCCACTCAAAACACACTTAGGGGTTACGATGGTCTTAAAGTCACATCAATTGGAACCATTGTTCTTCTGGTTACCCTTGGGCCTAATACCATTCTAACCGAATTCTATTATAGACAAGGAAACAAACTATAAGGTAATTCTTTGTAGGCCTTGGATCCATATGACGAAGGCCATCCCTTCCACATTATTTCAAGAAGTGAGATTTCTTCACTTGGGTAAAGTCTTTTTAGCTGAGGGTGATCCCAAAGCCTTTGATATTCACTTAGAAAACCTTAAGAATAAACCTCGGGTTCATTTTGAGTTTCAAATCCTAGCTAATCGTTTAAACAAACCATTTCCTTCTAAATAAATGGTTCCTACCATAAAGCTAGTTCCAACAACTAAATTAGATGAGCCAAACGCTACTAAAGTGGTTAATAAGATTGAGAGTAAATTGTTGTGATAAAAAATGTATCTACTAAAAAAATAGTAGAAATAGTGAAACTCTTGGAGAATGAGTAACCAATATTTCTCCCATTCAGTTCTAAAGGTATGGGAAATGATCTTAGGCTATCCTTTCTTGCTATGGATGGTTTTAAAGAGGTATGAATGGTGGAAGTTTCTAAGGTCCAAGAAGAATGTCCTCAAAAAAATGAGAAGTCCTTTTTTCCCAATGATTGTTGGAATCTTTATTATGATGAAACCAAATTTCATTACAGTGCAAGGGCTGGGGGGATTCCAACCCATCTCTAAGGTAGAGTCCTTCCTTTTTTCCTTCAAGTTGAATTTAGATTGTACAAATAATGGAGAAGAGTATGAATCCTTTCTTTTTGGTCTTATTGTGGCCAAGAGGATGGGCGTGAAGAACGTTAGGGTCCTAGGGGATTCACAACTCATAGAGAATCAAGTCCCAAAAGTTTATGATAACAAATCAAAACATCTTCATCATTAAAAGTATGTAGTGCGTGAGGTGTGTAAATATTTTGACTTTATATCTATAGAAGAAATTCAATGAGAGAAAAATCAGCTTGTTGATTCCATGGCGTTGTCTTCCTCTCATTTCTACCCTACCGAAGACTTGAAAAAATAAAGAATCCAAATTTTGAATTCGCTCTTAGTCCTTAATTCGAAAGATGCCCAATATTTTAATATTTATATATGTAGAAACTGAAAATGAGTGTGTTACATTAGAATTCGCTGAAAACGATAAAGTGATCTTAAGATTACTCCATGTCTGACTAATTTTCATCCCATGCATCATAATAAAGGGTTTTCCATTATCACTAACCATTATTCATAATTCAGAGACAAAACATTGAGTCCCTCCTTTTTAAAATATTTAGATATCTGCAAAGTTGAAGAGAAATATCTAGAATTGCCACTAGTTCCCCCTACGTTTGAAGAGGGAAACTCCTCCCTAATAGAAGGAATAATTGACATCAACATCAAGATAGAAGAAGAACCTAGAATTATGAATCTTGGTTCTTCATTGTTAGCCGAGGAAATAGAAGAACATACGAAAGTGCTTATAGAAAATTCATGAGCTTTAACTTTTAGTTATAAGAACATGACATGAGTCGCTACTGATGTATTTGTTTATAATGTGTTAATCATGTTTGATGCGAAACTTGTAGAACAAAACCTAGGACCTATGAAGCCTAAAGTGGGTTTGGTCAAATAAGAAGTGATGAAAATTATACAGGTAGGGTTCATAAATCTAGTAGACTACTCCATATGGTTGTCCAACATTTTCCTAGTTCTTATAAAGAATGGAAAAATAAGGATATGCATTGAATTTAGATACATAAGCAAAGCTTGTCCTAAGGAAGATTTCCCGTTTCATTCCATTGACATCATTATTGATGTAACAACTGTCTAAGAGTTATTATCCCTCATGGAAGGGTTCTCTGGGGACAATCAGATAAGGATTTTTGACAAGGATTAGACCAAGACTACCTTTACAACTCCCTATGGAACCTTTTTTAATATCGTTATGCCTTTCAATTTAAAGAATTTTTCTGCCACATTTTAATGAGCCATGACATACATATTCCATGATCTCATTAATAATATTGTGGACAGTTATGTTGATGATATCTAGACAAAGGATAAAAAGTGAGGTGATCATCTCAAAATTCTTCGAGTTATTCTCTCATAGTTAATTGAGTACGGTGTAATGTAAAAACTATAAGAGTTCATATTTAGAGTCACATGAGGTAATATTTTGTGTTATATAATTTTCTATCGAGGAATTGCCGTGGATCCTATAAAAGTTCAAGCAATTTTGGAAATGACTCAATCAACAGATGCATCACGTATTGGGTTTTTCTTAGGAAATATTGGGGCAATCCATAGGTTTGTTCCTAATATAACATACGCCTTTCATCTTATTAATTGCTTGTTGAAGACTGAATGTTGCAAAACTTGGACAAAGGAATGCCATAATGCTTTTGAGTTAGTTAAATGTTTCTTCTTGTCACCACCAATGTTCATGACGCCTAATGTCGATCTTCCTCTAATCCTATATTCCCAAGCCATAGATGTTTCGATAGCATGCATGTTAGAACAAGAGAAGGATGATGGTTATGCACATGCCATCTATTTTACTATCCCTACACTCCTCAATTATGAAATTCAATTTACTTAAGAAGAAAAAGAAAGCTTGACTATTGTCTTTGCAACCAAGAGGTTAAGGAATTATATGCTTAACTAAGAAATGAGAGTGTTCACCTAACCATGACCCCTTTACCCCACATTCATATTAATTTAATTACTTACAATTGAATTAATGTTCATCCTCACATTATTAATTAATTTAATTACTTTAATTAAGTTAATTTACACATCACCTAGACACCTCACCCTAGACCCATTCCAGGGGCATTTAACTCACAGTGACCAAGTCATCACTCTCAGCATTGAGTCATCACTCCCAGTGTTGAGTCACCACTTAACCTAACTAACTGAGACTTCTTCCAAAAACCTAATTGGACTTCTTCTATGACCTTCCTACCTTCTCTCATGTGAACTCCACTTCCCTAAGTGGACTCAATCAAGATCACACCAAAAATAGTAAAGATCTTCCTATTTTTGGTAAACCTAGGATTTCCCACCTTAACCGATGCCGGTTATCCCTCAACCGATGTCGGTCACCTTAACCATCATCGGTTACCTTATATACCCTTTTACAACTCTTTACCCAGGTTGGTCATTTTTGAGTTCAGAGAGTTCTATTGCATTCAAGCATGAATCAAAGACTTCTCAGCATCCAGACGATGGGATATACTCAACCACAGGCCCAAGCAAGCACCTGATGCTCATCCCAAGGCATTAGAATATTCATGGGAACACTCTGGGAAGTATTTCCATGACACTGACAAAAAATTTCTTCATGGATCAACTACTTCCTTCCTTCACCTACCAGACCTACAAATGCAAGTAAGTATACTTGATTTTCATCATTTTGTACTTGCTTAAAGTGTAGGTTCATTATATTTTGTTATTACATCTTATTCCTTCCTGCATTCCTCCATCCCCACCTTCTTACCAATCTACCCATCCAACCACCCATGGCCTTCTGGCTCTCCATACCTGACCTCTATGCATTCCTGAGTCTCCTTGGCATTATTACGAACCCAACCATCCTCCCTTCATTCTCTGTGCAATCACAGAGAAGTCCAAAACTAATTTTATTTAATTACCACCAAATTTCCCCTACCGATGCCGGTCACCTTAACCGTCATCAGTCTCCCCTCTTTACCGGCATCGGTCACCAGACCTTGACGTCGGTCTCTGTGTTTCTGCTAACCTTCACCAAACTACCTCCAACATCACCCAAATTCCACCCAGACCTTACCAGATACCTTTGTGACCTTACCTAACACCCCTGTGACCTGTCCCAACTAGAAACATACCTTACCTGATGCTAGATTAGTTTAGATTTTAATACTTTTTTAATATACTTTGTTGATAATGTTTTGAGATACCTAAATCAAAGTGTTAGACAATAGGACCTTCATTTCTTGATATTTAATTTCATTAATTTATATAAAATATTTACAAGGATTGACAACCATTCGAGGAAACATCGCACTTCCTAGATCTAGCCTTGCTAGGAAGTCCTTTGAATATTGCTATTTAATATCATTTGGTGGTCTTGATTTTGTATCTATAGGTAGTCCTTCCTAGACAAAAAGGAGTCTCACACAATCAGCTTGGATAAAATTTAGTAATGCGTGCACTCAACCTTCGACCAATAATAACAGGTATTCCTCCTTGACCTTTTACCTTATCTATTTTATCGCACAACAATTTGGTGAAACATTTTGGCATGCGTGGTGGGACCCATTAGGGGTTCTTTTGCATTGTTCATTCCTAGGTGAAAATTGTGTGTCTATTTCCCTTAGAAAGCATTCACATTAAATTCTCTCCTTGGAACATTCACTCTCTTTTATTTGTCTCATTAACACTCGTATTTTGGACTAAAAAGAACCATTCTTTTCATTTTGGTATTGCATTAGTGAAAGACATATTCTTTCCTATTCATCATTGCTTTCATCGAATGTCATTTTGGATTTGGGTCTAAAATATTTGCATATCATTTCTGAGTGTTGCATCTTTAGCTCATTTAAATATTGTGGGCAACCTATATGCTGGAAGTCATGCCCAGCTGATGGTTGACTAATTGAATCGTAGTGCACACTCTCTTCTCTACACCAAACCACACAAAATAAAGTACTCATTTTCTTAAACAACATCCTACCTGGAAGAAGTTGTCAATGATCACATGATCAGAGGATTGACAGTGGGCACCAAACTGGTTTCTCTGTCCAGTCATTATCTCAGAGAAAGGACCCCCCTCGCCAAAAATTTACCTGAAACTATCCTTAGTTCTTGGATTTTCATAGGGCACCTTTTATCAAACCAAAAAACTCTACTCTATTCACAAGTCAATCCTAAATGGCATAAGTTGGAACATAAAATCCACCACATAGGATTTCGTGTTTGCTAGTTTTTTGCTTGATTTGTGTTTTGAGGTGTGAGGTCGTATTCTCCATTTTTTTCCTTTCACACTCCATAATCATAGTTGGTGTATTCTGACTCTTTCTGAGTGTGTTAGGGTCAATCATTGCCATACTCAGGTTTCTGGGTTGGTCTTTTATTTGATCTAAGTCACTAAATTCATTTTTTTCCATCTTTTCACAAATTTCACAGTGACCAGTGTTAGTCCAACAATCGTCATCGGTTTACTCATCTGACTGTCATTGGTTTACCTGACCGTTGTCAGTTTCTTGTTGTTTTGGTTAGTTTAACCAAAGTAACATTCATCACATTTTTGTTCTTTCTGGGGTTTCTCAGATACTTCACCATATCCTCTAGGTCTTTGAAATCATTATCAAGTCCAGATTTTGCTTCATTTTCATCATTTATTGCCACATTTATAACACTTTTGATTTTCCATAGTAACCGGTATCGGTCACCATAACCGTCATCAATTACCCTCTGTCATCGACATCGGTTACCCAACCTCTGTCGGTTCCTTTGTTTTAATTTTTCAATTAAAATAACACCAATTTTCACCGCCTGGAACTATTTTCTCCATTCCTTTTGTTCTTCTGTGTCATCTACAGAGATCAGATTACCAGGTCTACTATAACTCACATGGTTTTGACTCGTAGCCAAGCCAACACCCTCGTATTCCATGCTAGCCTTCAGCCACTCCCACCTAGCCCATCGCCACCTTCCATTTTATCACCTATGGATCCCAGTCAACCTATTATCATCAGTACTGGTGATGAGGAGTTCACAAGACTCCTTGACCAAAACCCCACTGCTTTACAATATTATTTATCCCATTCATCCACTTGGGATTCATCATGGCGGCTGGTATATGACATGCCTATGTCCATTCCTCCTACCCTCACACCCACTTCTACATCAGCTACTACTATCTCACCTTACCCTCTTCCACCTTACCACCTGTGGTGTCCCAACTTGACCCTACATCATTGATATCTTCTGCATCTATGGCATCTGTCATGCATATGACATGTCAGTTTCTCCTATGGTGTCAACCATTCCTTCATCAACCACCTTGAGTGTAGGCCTATCTGCACCCGCCACCTCTTATATACCTATTGCATCTCAGCCACCCATGGTGTCGGCAACCCATACTCCCTTCCAAAACATTGTCCTCTCCATCCCGCAGTCTCTTCCTCCAATTACTATGAGAGTTGTTACATCCACTCCACCTACCTACACTTATCACCAACAACCCCCTATTTCATCTATCACTTATTCAGGATACTTTCCACCTGCATCTATTCCCCCCTCACAATTTCATACTCGACACCACCATATACTAGGATTCCGCCCTCATCATACCTTCATCATCTACCCCCTTATACTACAGGGGGTGCCCATTCATCACAACCTACTAATGATCTTATCAAAATGATGATGGACAAGATGCAGACATTGGAAGCATTGGTCTCTGGCTCACGTAACTCTTTGACATATGATGAAATTTTCAATGAGCCCATTCACCCATCCATTCCCATTCATCCATACCCTACGCATTGGGAAATTCCCAAATTCAACTGGTTCAACAACAAAGAAGACCCACAACAACACTTGTGGTCTTTTAAACATGGGTGTTATCTGATCACTCATGATGATGCTTTACTCTTACGAACATTCCCAATGTCCTTGACAGGACCTGCGTTGGATTGGTATAGTGGTCTACCTAGGCACTCCATTTACTCATTCAACCAAGTAGCTCAAGCTTTCCTAGACCACTTTTTTATCAATATCGTCAAGAAGGTCACCATGACCGACTTGTACTCAACATGACAATATGAAGATGAATCTATCACATATTTTGTCACTCATTGGCAAAGCCTAATCAACCAGCTCACGTTCCAACTACCTCAAACTGAGTTAATAGAGTTGTTCACCAGGGCTTGTGCTAGGCACATCTCACCAACTCTCCAAGTTCAAACCTTCCACATGTTCGACGAGGCATTCACCATGGCCCAAAAACTTGAAATTTGTGCCATTGAAGAGAAGAAGATACAATTGTGTAACAAGAATGCTGCATTTAAATCAAATGATACCTCTTCCTCTTCCAAACCCCAAAATAATTATTCCAAAGCAAAAGGATCTACCCATGTGGTAGTTTTGAAAGCTGGCCCATCTCACCCATCCAACCAATCAAATCCTTCTTCCAACCTTTCTCCTGTTCAGGATTTTTAGTTCAAGTGGGAGCAATGAAAATACACTCCAATAGGAGAACCCTACTCTTCAGTTTTAGAAAAACTTCTAAAATCTGGAGCAATCACTCTTCCACCCATCAAACCACATACTGGTTTTGACCCCTCTCGTCCTATGCCTGCATGGTACAAAGAAAATGATTACTGCAACTATCATCGTGTTAAAGGTCATAGTGACAGTAATTGTATAACTTTCAAAAACATTGTCCAAGAAATGTTAGATAGTGGAGATCTCATCTTGGATAACCCTAATGCACTGGCTAATCAGAACCTTCATATCTTCAAGAAGCCATTCCCAAATCACACCCCATCATCTAACCAAACTGGTGAACCTTCGACTAATGACAGTAACGTTCGTGAGGTTCATGTTGTTTTTGACATCATACTGGCTCTTCCTCAGTTTCCTCCTACTCCATCTATCGAGGAAATTCTTGCATGAGCTCCTTCATCCACAGAGGAACCTGTTTCATCTACTCCTTTACCCATAGAGGAGTCTCCCTTATCTCCCCCTTCACCCACGGAGGAGTCCACCATATCTATCGATGCAGTTTCCCCACGTACCTCTCAACTTGATGAATAAGCCGCTGTATTAACTCTCCTACCCATGGGAGAGTCATGCTTACCTTCCTCTTCACGAAAAGATGAACCTACCTCATCCTACTTGTCATCTCCCCTACCCATAGGGGATCCATTAGAGGCACCCCTTCCTATTGGTGACAACTCTCCCTTGGCTTTCAAGGATCCTGTTGATTTTCTCTCAGCTCTTTTACCCACAAAGTCTGAAGCCAACCATTTCCCTGTCTCACAGACATTATTTACAAGGATTACTACCAAATCAACATCATCTCTTCCTACAATGGTGTCATTTTCATGTCTGGCTGACCACTTGGATTATGTTGACAATTCCATGCTTTGGGGATGCCTTCGGCTACCTTTCTCAACTCAGATGCAAATGTTGTCTATTGATACTTCCATGATCTATCCAAAGGTGTTTCAGACAACCAAACCAACCATGCCCATGCCAGTTGTAGTGACCTCTTCTTCATCACCCTCACCCACACCTAAACCTTTACCAACAACCAAACTTTTTCCTATGCCTAAAGCCTTACCTACACCTATACCTTCCTCCACATCCAGACCCATTACCACATTGGGAGTCATGCCGACATCAAGCCTAGTCCATCCCCTGTCAAACTAGATTTAGCCACATCCTCACAAGCCCATGCAAAGACTATTCCCCCACCTAAGAGGAAGAACCAACCTCTTAGGCCACATACACCGGTTTCGCCTACTACCCCTCTTTCACCTTCACCACTTCCATCTATCCTAGGACCCCACCCATCAACCTTGGCCAAGCAACCTCCTACCCAAGGTAAACCAAAAACACAACAACCCACCTCCTCATCACGATCCTCTGTTACACCCAAATTACCTACACAACGTACGCCTTCGCTGTCACCTGCATCCTTTTTACCACCTATACCTACACCACTTCCAGTATCCTCATCATTACCTATGATATTTCCTTCTCTTCAACCAATACCTTCCACCTTTCCTCTTCCCACAGCCTTCACCGCACCTCCATTATCACCTTGGCTAACCCATCCCCTTCTGCCATCTACCTTCCCTTCTACATCATGCACACTCCTTCTTCACCTTTACCCAAGAAGGTGCAACCAAAGTCCAAAAACCCACTACCCTCCAAAGAGGTAGTTAAACCTACAACACCTTCAACCGCTAGTTCATCTGCTACATCTTTACCCAAGAAGGTACAATCCAAACCTAAAACCATACTAAACAGGTGGTCAAACTGACTCAACCTCTGATTCCACCTCCCGTGGTGCCTCTCCCACCAAAATCACCCACACTTCCATCTAGACCCACACTTACTTTGCATTGTGATCCATTGGCAGGGTCTTATGCCAACATCTTAGCTAACCTTTTGGAGACCTCTGTCATCACATTGCCACCACTTAGACCTTACGACCCACTCAAACCTAAACCAGAAGGGTTTGACGATACAAAAATTTGTGCTTACCATCGTGTGTCAGGGCATGATGTGGAAAACTGTAAGGCTCTTAAGACTGTTCTTCTCCAACTATGTCCTCCTGAAGAAAACTTTGATGATGATGATATTTTAGATGAGGACCTATTCCACCTTCACCTATCACCACACATCCTCATCCCTTACCTATTCAGTGACCTTCATCTCCACCTCCACAACCCTTTTATCCTCCTCCAACATTTGAGATCAATATGGTCCACATAAGAGAGCTAGCCAAACCTCCACCAAAATGTCAATGTGTTGCCTTCTTTTCACAAAACCAGTATATGCCCTCACCATATTTTTTCCCATCCTGTCACTACACCTATCATGACTCACTTTCTCCTTTACCCCATATTAATATGGTTAACATTACCACTCACACCCAGAAAGACAAAGGAAAGGAGAAAACAACTAGCCCATCTGCCACTCTTTTACCCAATATCCCATCTGCACCTGCACCAAAAATCACCATCCGTGGACCCACATACCCTATTTCTGATGGGGTTTCCCATCATACAATGATTAAACAATTGCACCAATCTCCTCTCAAAATGTCTTTGTACGACCTTGTCCAAACCTCTGAGTCTCATCGACAGGCCCTCATGGAGGTTCTGCAATCTATTGAGGTTTTACCTAATGACCCTACTCCTGTGGCATCCATTATCACTCCTCACCATGTGGCCTCTCTCACCACTTCATCCCCTTCCTCTACACCCACTACCACTCATCAAGTAGCCACTCTTAGTTTCTCTGATGATGAGATTGTACCTCTCCAATCAGATGATCCTGATCCCACCCTATTCATTTATGTCTACATTGATAATATACATGTTCGATGTGTTATGATCGATGGTGGTGCTAGTATCAACATCATTTCTTCCCATGCATACAACCAAATGTGCATCCCTACCAATTGCATGCATAATAACCCAGTTATGTTGCATTCATTCAATGATGCCATCACTTCCACCCTTGGCACCATCATTCTCCACATTCATGTGGGCCCCCGTACCATTCCAGAATTATTCTATGTCTTAGAGGGGGAATTCTAGTACAACATGTTTATTGGCCAACCTTGGATCCATGTCATGGGTTGTGTTCCTTCAACCTTACACCGTTGTTTAAAATTTGAACATGAAGGACATAACTATACCATTCCAGCTGACCCTTCACCATTCAAGACCTGTAACATGTTGTATCGACCTAATGATGTCCTTATACCAGTTAAGGCATCTACCACCACTACCACCTCTCCTTCACCCATGACCCCATCCACCAATGTTGCTGCTACCTCTTCCACACCTAACTCCTCTATTCCCACTGCTGCAGCCTCTGTAGCTGACCCATCCGCCAACCCATCTACTTCTCAACCAACCAATGCTTCTTCTTCCCAGATGTCCAGTAATTCATCCATTCTGGCTACCCACATATCAACTACTGATCCCTTAGAAGGTGTTTTTCAATGCCTCACTCTGGGGGAGTACCACCTTTATAATATTGACACATTCCTTACTCCTCAAGAGTATGGTAAAATTCACCAACATCCCCGCTATGATCACCACATAGGTGAGGTTTTTACCTATGGTCCTCCCCACCTTCACACCAACTTAATGTATGGGGGACTTGATGCTTCTACCTACTCACCCGAGCCACCTTCCCAAACTTGACCATTTTCATCTGACCTTCAATCTCTCACCAACCACCACTTCACCCACACCTTCCTCCATCGTTGTGCTTGGAAGGGATTTGACTTTGGTTTCTATGAACAAGGCCGCCATACTGTCATCCCATGCACCACTCGTAAACATAAAGACCATAGTGGTATTGGATTTTCTGAACCATCTCCCAAGAAGGCCCGAGTCGAACTCATTGAGGATGATAAACCTTCTCCACCCCATTCACCAACTTCACCACCTTCACCTACAGAGTCTATGGATCCAGAATCCATTCCTCCTAACTTTTTTTTCATGAACACCATTTCCCTGGGACCTCTAACTTATCAATGAGATGGTGAGGCTCCCTCTTCTCTTCCCTTCCTATATCCTGACATGATCGATGATGATACACCTTCTATTAACGTCATTCAATGTCAGGATGATGAGTCTATTCTCACCTACCTTGGTGCAGAAGATTCTTATATTCACCGGTCATTACCTTCTGAGACACAAACCATGTTAAATGAATCGACCATCGAAATCAATATTCACACTCAGGATGACCCGCACATTCTAAAAATAGGCCAATCTTTAGATGTTGCTGAACATGAAGCTTTTACTTCTTTCCTTCGGGATCATAGCAATGCTTTTCTTGGTCCTATGCTGATATGCCCGGTATTGACCCAAACATTGTGGTCCAAAATATCGTAACTATTCCTGAAGTAAAACTCTTGAAACAGAAGCTGCGGAAAATGCATCCTTGCATTTCCCTTCTTGTCAAAGAAGAACTCCAATGCCTTCTTTTGGTTTCCTTCATCCTACCCATTGATTATCCCCAATGGATCTCTAACATTGTTCCTGTCACAAAAGTGACAGGGGGACTCCACATTTGCATGGATTTCCATGACCTTAACTTAGCTTTCCCCAAAGATGACTTTCCTCTACCTAGTATTGACCAACTAGTTGATCTCACCACCGGCCATGAGATGTTATCACTCATGGATGGTTTCTCAGGTTATAACCAAATATTACTTGCCCCGGAAGATCAACACAAAACCACCTTCATCACTCCTTGGGGGACCTTCTGCTATCGTGTCATGCCCTTTGGCCTTAAAAATGCTGGTGCTACATATCAGTGGGCTATGACTTATATCTTTCATGACATTATGCATGACATATTGGAAGATTATGTTGATGATCTTCTTGCCAAATCCAAACATTGGGCTGAACACCTTACAGTCCTTAAGGTCATCTTTGACCGTCTCATCAAGTATTGTGTTCACCTTCAACCTAAGAAGTGTGTCTTCATTGTTCTCTCTGGAAAGCTCCTTGGTTTTATCATTTCTTTTTGTGGCATTGAAGTTGATCCCACTAAAATCAAGGCTATTCTTGAAATTCCTCCACCTACTAACCTTCGTCAACTTCGTAGTTTGCAAGGAAAGTTGCAATCTATTCATCACTTTATTTTGCAGCTTTCTGACCGCTGCCATCCATTTCATCATCTCCTCAAAAAGGATGTCTCCTTCAAATGGGATGATGAATGCCACAAAGCCTTTGACGCCTTAAAACAATACCTCCTCCAACCACCTGTGCTCATTCCCCCTAAGGATGACCAACCATTTTACCTTTACATTTCTGCTACTGATCATTCCTTGGGTGCCATGCTCACTCATCATGATGAGAAACACAAGAACAAGTGGTTTATTATATAAGTCGTACACTTTTAGACTATGAAACTAGATATACTCAAGCCGAAAAAATCTGCTTAGCCTTAGTTTTTGTCGCCACTAAACTTCACCATTACCTACTCAACCACAAAACCTTTGTTGTCACCAATACTGACCCCTTACATTACATGTATGCTAAGCCCTACCAACATCAACGTGTTGCACATTGGCTCATGCTTCTTGCAGACCTAGATCTTGAATTCACCCATCAAAAATATGTCAAAGGACAAACCATCACTGACCAACTCGCAGATGCACCTCTCTCCAGAAATCAATCCTCTAACTTTGATTTCCCTGATGAATCCATCGCTACCCTCTCTTTGGATGATACCGTTTACCAGATGACCTTATTCTTTGATGGTTCCAAATGTCAGCAGTGTGGGGGTGGTGCCAGAGTTATCCTCATTCCTCTTGATGGTGAGCCTATGCCATTATCTTTCAAACTAGATTTTGATTGTACTAACAATATCACCGAATATGAAGCACTCATATTAGGTCTTCAAACCACCATAGCCTTAGACGTTAAATCAATTAATATCTTTGGCGACTCTCAACTGGTTGTAAACCAAGTTAATGGTATATACCAGTGTCGTAACGAGATACTTCAAAAGTATAAGCATCATGTTGACATACTTTTGACTACCTTTGACCGTTATGAACTTCAAACCACCCCGTGTTCCACTAATAAATTTGTGGACACCATGGCCTGTCTTGCTTCTCAAATCCCCACTTCACCCTCTGACTCAAAAATATTTGTCACAGTACAAAGGTTGCAATCACCTTCTTATCTATTTTGAGACATCAACCTTGTCAGAACCATTGAAACTGACCCACGTGACCTTTGGTATAAGAAGTTTGTTGACTACCTTTCCCTTTCCATTTTTCCTCCAGATCTTACTCGCAATGGACAATGAGCCTTTCTCAAAAGTGTCTCTCACTATGTCATCATGGGTGGTCTTCTTTATAAATGTGGTTTTGATGTTATCCTCTTACGATGCCTTACAAGTTCTGAAATTCCATACACCATCAAGGAAGTTCACGATGGGATTTGTGGGGGTCACTTCAGTGGTTTAGCTGTTGCTAAATGCATTCTTCACCTGGGCTATTACTGGCCAACCCTAAACCATGATTGTTGTGACTATGTCAAGCATTGTGTGAAGTGTCAACAACATGCTAATCTTCATCACACCCCTAGTCATGCCTTACAGGTCACACGAGACCTTTGGCCTTTCTCTCAATGGGGTTTGGATCTTGTCAGAGAGATCAATCCTCATTCTTCCCAATGTCATCAATGGATTATTACCACTACCGAATATTACACTAAATGGGTGGAAGCCATGCCTCTCATTTCTACAAAAGCTGAGAAAATATGTGAATTCATCAACCATCACATCATTTTTTCACTTTGGTGTTCCTCACCGCCTCATCACTGATAACGGAAAACAATTCAAAAACAAAACCCTACGGAAACTCTGTGATGCCTTCAGCATTCAACTCAATTTTTCTTCACCTTACTACCCTCAAACAAATGGCCAAGTGGAATCAACCAACAAAACCTTAAACAAAATTCTTATGAAAGTGGTTGACGATACTGGAAAGGATTGGCACACGCACATTCCTTTTTCCTTATGGGCTTATTGTACTAGTATTCATACCTCAACTACTTACCATGCCTTTCTCTTTGGTCTATGGTACAGAGGTTGTCCTACCTCTTGAAGTCCAAATTCCATCTCTTCGTATCTCACTCAAAGATATGCTCAACGATGATGATTTTTTCCAGGACCATTTGGCACAACTCGAGTTATTAGATGAACATCATCTCAATGCTCTCGATCACCTCCAAATCTACCAAAAATGTATCAAATGTGCCTATGATAAATGTGTCCAAGAATGAACCTTCTAGGTCGGTGACCTCATCCTGAAGGAAAATCAACATGTAACAAAAGAGGAGAAAAGTAAATGGGGAAAATTTTCTCCTAATTGGCTTGGACCCTATATCGTTACTCATACCTATGGATCAGGTGCTTATCATTTGTCTTCACTCGAAGGTAAACCCAAACCTGAGCCCCTCAATGCCTTACATCTTTGACCATTCTATTGTTGAATCAAGTCCTATATCACCTTATGTCTATTAAATGCTTGTCCCTTGAGCACCATTCACCTTCCACTTACCTATTTTAAGGATCAATGACTAAACAAGAATCATGTGATTACCTGTCACCTTTCAGCCTTATCTTCAATATGAGTACCATGGCTCTACTCATGGCATGATTCTCATGGATACTTTTCATCCTTTTCAAGATGGAATCCCATGGTCATTCATCACTTAAAACCTTTCTTTCATAGCTAACCCTTGTGTACTATATGGCTTTGTCTTCATAAAAGAAGCATATACTTCTCTATAGTCTTTTCCATGATACAAAAGTCAAAAAAATAATTCAAAAGTAATATATGGAATTTTCAAATTCAAAATTTTTGAGTCAAACTTCTACCAAAAAGATGACTCCCTCAAAAAGGACATCTAATCTTTCTATCTTGCTGCTATAAATAGACTACTCCCTCGAAGGACAACTATACAAAGCTAGCCATACTGTACATAGTCTATCACAAAAAGAAGACTATTCTTGCAAAAATAAAATAAAAATATTCTGAAGCTTCCCACATCGATCAACTTCATGAAGACCTCAAGGAGATATTCTACTCATCCCACATAGACTTCCCGCATCGATCAGTCTATAAAACAAAAGCAAAAAGAAAAAGATGACTTTTTGTCATGGACTTGCCTATTTTGATCTTGGGTCTCTTGCCAAAGAGGCATGTTGTCTCACACCAGGTTACGCTAAACCAACCTTCTTTCACCTCACCACCTTTTCTCTCTAATCTTCTACTTACTCAAGGGATGTGCTGCAAATGTGACATTTCATGATCATGTGACCTTCTTCACCCTTAGAACAGTCAATCATGCAATGCCTTTAGGGTCTTATGTTCATAAGCCAATCTTTGGTATGATAGACTCATATGGTTCTTATCAATTAGGTGGCACTTTTTGTCTCCTCTTAACCATTCACCTTTTTCTTACTTATTGATTCTCCTATACAGGACTAGACCATTGACACCTACATTTTAAGAATTCCTCTTTCACCAAAATTCATCTTTCACCTAAAATCACCCATGCCTAATTGACCTAAACTCAACCATGCCTAAATGACCTAAACTCAACCATGCCTAAATGACCTAAACTCAATCATGCCTAAAACCTAAAACCAACCAACCCATTCCTCTACCTCATCATATTCTTCCCTAGCTTATGGGAGAACTACATCGTCCTGAGGCCCCTTTTCACCGGGGCTATGTAGGAAGCACTCTGAGGGCATGGGGCCCTTGGAGGTTAGCTCAACCACTCTTTCCCCTAACCAATTTTCCCCCTTTTTCTATTCACATTCTACCTTAGTTAGTTTCCATTTTACACAAACTGGGAAATTAAACAATCATAACAAACATACATACCTACCATTTTATCACATCACCATATCATACATCAATCATTTCACATTTCCATGATATCAAATATTTGGAAATTTACACCACAACATACATATACATCATCATTTATTTTCCATACTACCAATAACTTGGAAATTAAATCAAACGTAAAAACATAAACCATGACCAAATCATGCCTAATCACCTAGACTCCACCATGCCTATGACACCTGACTCCATCATGCCTACATGACCTCAATCATGCCTAAATCACCTAGACTCCACCATGCCTATACCTGACTCCATCATGCCTATACCTAACTCCATCATGCCTAAATGACCTAAACTCAATCATGCCTACATGACCTCGACTCAATCATGCCTAATTCACCTAGTTTCCATCAATACACAATAACAATGGAAATTAAAAACAAGTACATCATCCATCCAATAAACATCATCAACTATATAAATGGGAGAGTCTGTGTATCAATACATATATACACAGATACAAATAAATACTCAGTAGCTCAAAAACTCTCATATACAATCTCATGTCTTCAGCACGTAGGCCGATATATATATCAAAAATCATAATGATCATATAATATCATATAGAGTGACTAATCATCACCCCACCTCATACCATTAAATCTCATTATGTCTCATCATATCTACCTGATACCGCTCTCATAACCTCTCCATGATCATTTAAGAGGATTTAGACTTGAGACTAGGGAGGATGGCTATGATACAAAATTATCTCATATGATCATTTGATTATATATAATGTCTCAAATGATCATATAGAGTGACTAATCATCACCCCACCTCATACCATCCTCCCTAGTCTCATTTGTCTCCTCCTCTCTACCTGTCAGCCGCTCTGCCAACATCTCTCCACCCTCCATGGGTCTCGGTCTGGTCTCCTCTTGGTCCTCACCCGAGCTTGGCCTCCGAGAACTCGTAACCTCTCCCCGGCCATGTTTATGGGCTTGAAGTCTCCCTGTGCTCCCTCAACTATGAGTCCTATATTTCATCCATTCATTGGCTTCTTACTGGGATCTGTACTCGACATATGAGGGAACATCTATACCGATAGTCATCAAGTGATCCTTATAGTAGAGAGCCTTGTTTAGGGCATCCTTGAACCTCACCATCGACACATCTAAGGTGGTGCCATGGGTGTCACTGTAACCTTTGAACTCTGCCCTACTAATAATGGCCTTGGCCCCTGACCTAATGCCTTCCCTCTTGCCGGTGTCATGGGACTCTGCCCTGGTGTAGGTACCTATAATATGGGACCTGTCCCTAGGTGTGTGGGGGTACCTGTACTTGTGCTACAACCTGAGCCTACAAGGCCACAACTTGTGCCTGTGAAGTGGCCAGCTGAACCTATAAACTAGTCACATGTGCCTGTAGGGTGGCTACATGTCCTCCATCCCCATCTCTACCTTATGTAGGCGCCTGTCCCTGTGCTTCTTGGGCTTGTAAGGCCATCACCTAAGCCTGTAAAGTGGCTACCTATGCCTCTGACCCGGTGAGTTGTCCTTGTAACCCTGTAATATGTGCCTGCAAGGTGACAACCTGACCCTGTAATGTATCCCTCTACACTATAATAGTGGCTAAATCCGGTTGCCTTGGCCTCGATGGTGTCGCCTGTAGTTGTGCCACCCACCACTGCATGTATCTATGAGTGACTCCCTTGTCATCAATCCACCTATCTCATGCCTGGTCCTCCTGCCCTATAGGAACACTCGGAGATGGTGGAGACATGGGTCTCTCCATGTCATCTCTACGGTATTGTGTGAACGATGGCTTTCCTGTCATCCTGCATAGTCCAAAATGTCCATCTGACCCTCTCCATACATGGGTATCAATCTCATGTTCCCTGACACGTAGCCCTTGTATCCACTTAGTAGTTGAAAGCTCCTCTAACTCCTCAACCATGCCTCTGTAGGATGGATAGTCCATATATATGATAGTTGGGAGCTGTCCATCACTTAGTGCTTTGAAATGTACACTAATGCCTCTACCCACCCTCAGTTGTCCCTGGAAATGTGTTTTTCTCCTGAAGTAGGGATTTTTGAACCCAGGTATGACGGTTTTGGCCCATGATTTTATCCCTGTGTACACTATGTAAAATGCTAAATTGTCTATTTATATGGCCTCAGTGCAGTGGTAGGTATAATGTCATTCCAGATCCGATTAGTGACACCTGCATCATCAAGTTTGTTAGCATACCCTCAAACATATCATCTGGCAATGTGTACATGGGTCTGATCCTTGTAATCAATATGAGTAAGTGAATTCTTCCGGTAGCCCAAATGTGGGTGAACCACATTAAATACTGTCTCTTTCCATTGGTATTATCTCATGCACCCATCCCTTGAGCCCCTGTAATCCACCATATTGAAGCTCCTGTTGCAACTTGTCATTATGCCTCATATATGATGGATATTTCAACATATGGCCTCCACACGATATCAATTGCCGAAAGGCCCTCCAATAGTTTCCTGTAGTATGACACATCATATGT
The DNA here is from genome assembly GCA_019776745.2 of Taxus chinensis. Classification (NCBI taxonomy): domain Eukaryota; kingdom Viridiplantae; phylum Streptophyta; class Pinopsida; order Cupressales; family Taxaceae; genus Taxus; species Taxus chinensis. The sequence continues at coordinate 345,098,489 of CM034157.1, forward strand.
GTCCCTCGCCACCCTCGGTTGTCCACCGACTTGTACCCATCATCTGAAACCAACTCTGAGCACGCCACCCCCAAACCAATCATGTCATGGCAAACCAACTGGGCACACACACATGATGTGCTGTATCCCAACAGTGTAATAAATAGGGTTGAACACATACCAAACCTCCTCAATCTCCCATAGGCCCATAGCTCCCTATACAACTGAGTTAGGAAAGTCGGTGCCCAAGCAAAGTGTATCCGCTCCTTGATCATATCCTGTAGCACCCTCATTAGTTTTTGCGGAAACCTACCACCCTCAGAATCTAGCGATGCAAAACATCCCACTGCCACCATCATCAACATCAATAGCCTAGGTCTCATGTGGATAGGTTGCATACATATCTCCATAAGTGAGACTTGTGTTGTGATACCTCAGCTCGCCCATCACCTCACCAAATACTGCCACTATCGGCTCCACTGATGCCTCTGATGAAATGGAATATACTAGCTCCCCAACAATAGGAAGCCGTAGGATCCTATAAACATCCTCCAAGGTGATGGTCATCTCACCCGTCGATAAGTGAAAGGTATTGGTCATGGAATCCCATCTATCGATGAGAGTGACCATCAAACTATGATCCCAAGCTATACGCCTATAGCATCAGATCACACTAAGTCCAACATTGGTCATGTGCTCCCACTCCTTTGTGGTCACGCTAGGCTACATCTGTACTAGTAGGGGTGGTACTCTATCCCACATCCTCAGCTGATCTCTCACCTGCATCATCCAACACAACCTTGTCAAGACTTGACCACCTCAAATCACCTATTACCCACCACCCAATACCCAACCACATCAATCATGCCTACCCCCTTTACCTAATTCACCTACAAACCTATTGTCCCTTATCATCATTACCCACTATCTTAGTTCATTTCACCTACTTACCTATCCCACATTGCCAAAATAACATTTTACCCTCTTCCCTCTACATAAATCTTCACCTACCCCTTCCTCACCTATTTTACTTTCCTACCTAGCCCTTCTTTCACCTATTTACTCTTAACCTTGACTCGTCAGTTGTTCTTGACCATCACGGTCTTTTTGACCGTCATCGGTCCTTTTTGACCGTGTCGGTCACCTAGAACCTTGACCGATGCCAGCCAAAGCCAACCGACGTCAGCCAACCCATGACCGACATCAGTCTTTGTTTTGGCCAAAAACCAAAACCCACATCCCCATTATCAAAAATTCACAAAAATTGACCTAAAACCTACTCTAACCCACCCAAACCTATCCTAGCTTCATTCCCAACCCTATTTAACCTACATTTGACCTTCCCACCCCTCATTTCCTTCATTTTTACCCACAATTTCAAAAATTCAAATCCCACCCAAATTTTAAACCAAAACAATTTCAACAATACTATTTTCAACCAAATGAGGGATTCATATCATCTCCTACCTCTAATTGGTGCCGTCTCCGCGGTGGCACATCTAGCCACTGCATCGGTGGTCCACCCGATCCCTCTCCCACCTCTTCCATGCCAAAATCAACTCCTCACCTCTAAACCAATTGAATCAATCAAATAGATCTCGTGGACCCACCAATCAAATGCCAATCACCTACTACGTGGCTTGCCAACTCAGCTCGTCATCTTGTATTGTCATTTTCCACTCCTCAACTTCTCCTCTATCATTTTCTAAAAGTGGAAAAGTCAAAATGAATCCGTAAAACATGGATTTTTCTTTTTTAGCCCCAAATCGACATGACCGACATCAGGTCATGTTCGTGCCCTAGCCAACCTGATGTTGGTTACACCATAACTGACATCGGTCACCTGACATACCCATTTGACCCACCCCATGCCCATTTTTCCTAACAACATTATTGATCCAACAACTTTTGACCTTACCAATACCTATTACACCCTACCCACAAGCCTACACTACCTGTACATTTCCTTAACTATGTTTAGGGACATGTTATTTACCTATACCTTGGCCTTAGCTGTGCCCTACCCAATATACCCTGACCTGAATTTCCTTTTTGTGACATTTGAATTTGTGTACTTGTTATACCTTTACAATGTTGTTACCCGTGTTGTTTAGCCTAATGACCTTACCTTGCCTAATGATGTGATGTTTATCCTGACCATACCTTTGGTGCCATGGAACAAAACCTATTACCCATTCCTACCTAACCTCATTGTGCTTCATGACCATATCCTATACCTTGGATACCTGAATCACTTCAACCTTGTTTGGATAAACCTATCGCCCTTTTGACAACATAGAGTTTGCAAGCTCTTCCACCTGGTACCATATCACAATCTATACATGTGTGCATTCGATTTCCATTACCCATTACCCAATATGACCATTACCCCATTACCCAAAATGACCATACCCTTACCTACAACCCACCTACCCTCATTTTCATCACTTACCCATTTATCAAACCACTCACTGACTCTGTTTAACACCTCATCAGTTCCTGGTTTGAGGGGGATCACCTCCACCCACACTTGGGGTAACCTAACCTTCACTCATACCTAGAGCACCAACTTCCTATTTTTGTCATAGTTGCTTATCACTACAAGCTATACAATAAAAAGGGGAAAATGTAGACACCAAATTTGGGTCACACTCCCCTTGGTCCCCTTTCAATCAATTAACGTAACATGTTCACCTAACCATGACCTCTTTACCCCACATTTGTATTAATTTAATTACTTACAATTGAATTAATGTTCATCCTCACATTATTAATTAATTTAATTACTTTAATTAAGTTAATTTACACATCACCTAGACACCTCACCCTGGACCCATTCCAGGGGCATTTAACTCACAGTGACCAAGTCATCACTCTCAGCACTGAGTCATCACTCCCAGTGCTGAGTCACCACTTAACCTAACTAACTGAGACTTCTTCCAAAAACCTAATTGGACTTCTTCTATGACCTTCCTACCTTCTCTCACGTGAACTCCACTTCCCTAAGTGGACTCAATCAATATCTCACCAAAAATAGTAAAGATCTACCTATTTTTGGTATACCTAGGATTTCCTGCCTTAACCGATGCCAATTATCCCTAAATCGACGCCAATCACTTTAACCGTCATGGGTTTCCTTATATACCCTTTTACAACTCTTTACCCAGGTTAGTCATTTTTGAGTTCGGAGAGTTCTATTGCATTCAAGCATGAATAAGAGACTTCTCAACATACAGATGATGGGATATACTCAACCGCAGGCCCAAACAAACACCTGATGCTCATCCAAGGCATTAGAATATTCACTGGAACACTCTAGGAATTATTTCCGTGACACTGACCACAAAAGTTCTTCACATGGATCAACTACTTCCTTCCTTCACCTACCAGACCTGCAAATGCAAGTAAGTGTACTTGATTTTCATCATTCTGTACTTGCTTAAAGTGTAGGTTCATTATATTTTTTATTACATATTATTCCTTCCTGCATTCCTCCATCCCCACCTTCTTACTAATCTACCCATCCAACCACCCACAGCCTTTTGGCTCTCCATACCTGACCTCTATGCATTCCTGAGTCTTCTTGGCATTATTACGAACCCAACCATCCTCCCTTCATTCTCTGTGCAATCACAGAGAAGTCCAAAAATAATTTTATTTAATTACCACCAAATTTCCCCTACTGACATCAGTCACCTTAACCATCGTCAGTCTCCCTCTTTACCAGCATCGATCACCAGACCGACGTTGGTCTCTGTGTTTCCTACTAACCTTCACCACAATACCTCTAACATTACCCAAATTCCACCCAGACCTTACCAGATACCTTTGTAACCTTACCTCTCACCCCTGTGACCTGTCTTCAGCCAGAAACATACCTTGCCACATGCTAGATTAGTTTAGATTTTAATACTTTTCTTAATTTAATTTGTTGATAATGTTTTGAGATACCTAAATCAAAGTGTTAACAATAGGACCTTCATTTCTTGTATTTAATTTCATTAATTTATAAAAAAAGAGGATTTACAACCATTCTTGGAAGCATCATGCTTCCCAGATCTAGCCTTGCTAGGTAGTCCTCTGACCATTGCTATTAGTATCATTTAGTGGTCTTGTTTTGTTTCTATAGGTACTCCTTCCCAGACAAAAAGGATTTCTCCACGAGCAACTTGGATAAAATTCAGTAACACACACACTCAACCTTCGACCAACGTAATAACACGTATTCCTCCTTGACCTTTTACCTTATCTGTTTTATCACACAACATCATCCAACTTCTCCAATTCAATCAATCATTCATGCAATGAATCATCCTCCATCATCCTAAATGCTACAACCACTCTCATACTAGGCAACATGAACTCTATGGGAACCACTGCTTCCAATCCATACACTAATCTGAATGGAGAGTACTTTGTTAGCCTTTTGTAGGTTGTCTGGTATGCCCATAGAGTGGCTGGTATCTTCAGGTCCCAGTCTGTGGTCTGTAGTGAGAAGATATTTGTTAATACTTTCTCCAATACCTTGTTAAATGCCTCAACCATTCCATTTGCTTGTGGGTGGTAAGGAGTGCTCCTATGATGGTTTATCATAAACCCGCTTAATAGATCTTGGATTGTCTCATTCACAAAATGATTCCCTTGATTACTTGTGATGCTCAGTAGACATCCAAACCTCGCGATTATGTTTTCATAAATAATTTTTGTTGCTATCTTTGTAGTGCAATCCTTTGTGGGGACCTCCTCCACCCACCTTGTCGAATACTCCATCCATGTGATGATATATCTGTCCTGAGAATGTTTGGTGGCTGGTTTGATTGGTCCTATAAAATCGATAGCCCATTTCTCAAATGGGGCGAGCACCAAGACATGTCTTAGCGGCATCTCATCTCTTGCATTTGGCTTCCCTACTCTTTGACAGATATCGCATGCTCTAGCATGTTTGTGAGCATCCCTGAATAAATTAGGCCACCATAGGCCAGCCAACATCACTTTCCTCGTAGTTTTTTCTCCTCCATTATGTCCACATGTTATTCCTTCATGTGCTTCAATTAGCACATTTTTTCTCTCATGTTTTAATGTCACTCTTCTCAGAACATCATCTTGACCCTTCTTGTATAATTTCCCCTGAATTAAAGTAAAAGGGAATGCTCTGCTCAACAAATCTTCTTTTGTTGCTGAGTATAGTTACTTGGGAATTCTCTTGTGTGTAGGAGCTGGGAAATTTCATCGAATTCCTTGGGTATAGCCTCAATGCAGAATAAATTTTCTCCTGGAAAATCATCCTCAACAGGTCCTTCATCTTCACCATTCTCAATTCTTGATAGATAATCTAGTCCATTATTGAGCTTCCCTGGTTTTACCGCCACTGTGAAATCAAATTCTTGAAATAACATTAGCCATCTGCAAATTCTCCCTTGTAGCACATGTTTGTTGATCAGGTACTTCAATGGTTCATGGTCTGTATAGAATGTAAAGGAAGTGGCCAATAGATACTGTCGATACTTCATGAGTGTGTATACCATACTTAAATCTTCTCTCTTTGTAATAGTATAATTCCGCTCCGCTTTGGCCAACTTCCTGCTTGTAAATGCTACTGGATTATCCATCTTCTCCTTAGGCTGAGTTAATATAGCCCCAATGGCTATCCCTGATGTGTCCACATGTACGTGGAATGGTATCTTCCAGTCTAGAAAAATCAGTATTGGTGCATGAAGGATTTTATCTTTCAGAATCTCAAATGCATCTGCACATTCTTTGGACCAGGGAATTTTCTTGTTTGTCCTCTTTTTCAATAATTCTTCTAAAGGAGCACTTATCTCTACATAATTCCTGATGAACTTCCTATGGTACCTAGTATACCCCAATATTATCCTTACATATTTTTGTGTTTTTAGTGGTGGTAAATTCACAATGAAAGAAGTTTTCATGGGATCTATTAATAATCCTTCTTTACATATTATGTGTCCTAATAGGGTACCAAAAGGAGTAAAAGGACACATTTTTTCAAGTTTAATGATATTTGTAAGGGATCTCAACATCTTTGGAACATCAATCTTAAAACTTTGTATGTGATTTTTCAGTAGGTCATACACCATCCAGTCATCTAGGTAAACTTTTAAAAAATCATGAATAAAATCCTTGAAAGCATTTATCATAATCTTGCTGAATACAACTGGTGTGTTCTTAAACCAAAATGACATGATAGTATACATGAAGGACCCCCATTCAGTGGAAAACGTAGTTTTAGGTTGGTCCTCGAGTGTTATTTTCACTTGGTGGTACCCAGAGAACCCATCTGTGAATGAGTAAACTTCTCTTCCTAGCCACATTTTCTAGTACCTCTTCTGTAAAGGGAGTTGGAAAAGGTCATGGATACATGCTTTGTTTACTCCCTCAGATAATCTACACATATGTGGATTTCACCAGTATTTTTGTTATGGGTCACCATGGGACTTATCCATTCTGCATCATCTACATGCTTAATAATCCCTACATTCAACATTTTATCAATTTCAGATTTTATCTATACTTTCAAGTTGGGATTTAGTCTATATGGCCTTTTCTTCATAGGTTTATATCCCTCTTTAATTTGAATTTTCATTGTTCCCAATTATTCTTTTATTCCTTTTGGTTCTTTAAAATATTTAGGGAAGATGTCTTGGAATTCTTCAATAATTCAACTACTTTAGCTACCTCTTCCTTTCCAATAATCTCCAATTTTGGCCAGTTTTTTCAACACCTTCTGTCCCAATATTTTCATTTCTTATTTTTAAAGGCTGGTAATAGTATTTTTCCCTTCATCCTTTCCTTCTACTACTTGATCTTTCATCTTCAATAACTTTGTACCTTAGGTTCTCTGGGTTTTCTTCTTTTTCCTTTTTCTCTACATTATAACATCTGGCCAATTCTGGTATCTTTATTGGCTTTCTTGCAGCTTCACCACCTCTTCTTCTGTCTTTTATTTTTCTTGGGAGAATTGGGTTTTGGCTTCTTCTAGGGTCATGAATAGGAATTCATTATCTTTTGTACGGCCCTCATAATGTTCAAATCCACGTCCCAAAATGTGAAAGTGTGATAGAAATATTTCACCATTTGATCCCAATTTTGGTCTCCCATCTAATTTCTTGGTGTGTGTACCATGATTTTGGTATGGGCCCAAGGGTCCATACAAATAATTGGGTCCATAATAGGGGAGAAGTTTCTTCCACACAACTTCCAATGTTTCTCACAAGTTGTAACATGTTTCCACGGATCTGTTTCTCTAGTGTATTCATGGGGATTGCAGCATAATATCCCTCACTCTCCAATAATCTAGCCCTTAGTAATATTGTGACTAATTTCCACTGAGATAAATTGGTTTTGTGAGCTGCCTACCAGCTTGTGGCATTTATAGTCAGTGTTTCATCAAAGGCTTCTAGCCTAGCCTTATCATTAGGAAATATTCTTTCCATGATCTTTATGTATCCCTCCAAATCTCCAAATCCATAATATTTTGGCAGTGTCTGATGAGATGCGCCACAACTTAGTCTGTATACTCTTTTGATTAGGAGTTGTTTGATTTCTTCTTCTGCTCAAAGCTTTACTTCTGTTGGAAGAAATATATCTTCTTCTTCTTCTTCCACGGAGTGGTATTCTTCCTCTTCTTCAAATGTCTCTCTAGCAGGTACAAAAAATGTCACCCCCAGTATAGTAACTATTTTCTAGGGTGATAATTCTTGGTGGTATTCTCCTTGCTGTATATAATTTTCCTTGTTCTTGATTCAGGGAATCCATGAATCCATGCTTCTACTGCATTATCCAAACCCTCGCTGTAGTATCCTCTGATTTTACAAATATTTCTCCATCTGAGTTTGGTTCAAATTCTTTCTCAATGCTGGAAAATCTTCTTAGGGCATATACCCCTTGAATCTCATTAAAATCTCCCCCTTCAATGTCATGCCATATTTCTTATGTCCATGTGGCACTCATCCACATGTAAAGGTACATGAACACATATACCATCTGAGTGTTCAGAGTCACTTCTTCTTCTTCAGAGCTCAATGTCCCATTACAATCTACAAACCATTCTAAGGCCTAAATGGCATTATATGAAGGATTTTCAGCTACATTTTCTACTACTTCAAAATTGACCATCTTTTTAATTCCCATGAAGTTCACCACTACATTCTTCAATACCTCCAGTGGTTGTCTTGAGGATCCATCCTGCTAATCCAATGAAATACCTTGCAGGATCCAAAGTTGGTCTTCCAAGCATCTCCCATGTGGTTTTAGACATCATGTTAACATCTACACCAAGATCCAATAATACTTTTGTGATGGTAGTATCAAAAATGTCCACATCAGGTAGATGGTGGACTTATGCCATGTTTGCTGGGTTTGAAATACATTCCTTTTCTTTCTACTGGATCCACACTCTATCCTATGTGCATGACACAATCTTTCCTCTTTGTTCCAGTATTTACTAAACTGTTTTAATTTGTCTATTAACCCATTATTGATTTTAAACTTTGCTAGCTCCTTCAGGGCCTTTACTTCTTCTTCCCTAAAACAATTTTTTTTCTCTTTCTTCAAAGGCCTGTGCTTCTTCAACAATTAGTTTACCTTTCCCAACTTCCTTGTAGTGTAATTCAGATTAATATCTTTAGGTTTCCACTCCTCTTCATCTGAAGAATGTTGTTCTTGTGGAAATATTATTATCTTCTTCTTTCTAGGGATTGCTTTATTCTTGGTGGCATTTCTAGTGGTGACTGCAACTTGATATCTGGGTTCTTCATTGTTCTTTTTTCTTCTTTCTATTCTTCTCCTTATGTAACCCTCTCTTGCTTCATTTTTTCTTTCTTCTTCCGTGGTTCCTAAACTAGAAGCCCTCATGGATTTTTCCTTAGTGATAGTGTCCTCATCCCAAGGGATCCTTGTGATATGTTACACTTTTCTTTGATTTTCTTCTACCAATGTCTCTGATCTTGTCGATCCACTCCTATAAAAGTTTGTTGCTTCTGGGCAGTTAAATGCATCATGTCCTTTTTTTGTGGAAAAATCCACATGGATCATGCTCTGTACAATTCCTAGCAAGATGCCCATCTTGCCCACATTTGTAACAATTCATTGGTCTTCTATCTTGATAACCGCCACCTTGATTATATCCTCCATGGTAGCCCCCCTCATTATATCCTCTTCCTCCTTGATAATTGTCATAACTGGTACCCTCTACCTCTTTGGTACTAATCATAACTTCCTTAATACCCTCCTCTATATCCTTCTATAGCCTCCTTTAAATCTTTGGTACCCTCCATCATTGTAACCTTGGTAGTTTGGATTATAGTTGTTTCCTTGATATCCGCCTCCAAACCGTGGTTGGCCACCTTGTTGATTTGTATATTGAGGACCAATCAATGTTGACTGTGTTTGTGGTGGAGGTTATGTGATTTGTGGATGTGTAGGAGGAGGGTTAGGTTCTGCATTCAATCTCGTGGCCATATCCTTTATTACTATATAATATTTTAGTTCTTCTAGTGTATCCACTGAGGGGAAAGTGTGGTGATAGTGGTTGTATGAACCACATGCGGTACAATACATTAGTTGATTTGTAGGAGGGGAAACTTATAATAAAGGACAAGTGTCCTGAGTGTGCTGATCCCACAACCTACAGATCCCACACCACATTCTTTCAGATGGTGGTATATTACTTGAGGATTCTCTTTGTGTTGAATGTATTCTTTCCGTGGCTACTCTTTTTGCATTCTCTGTGTATGGGCATTCAATTCTACTATGTCCTTCATTGTAAAAAATTGTGCACCATATTTTTGGCCTCATGTTACTTTTTGGTGGGGAATTACTCCTTAAACCTTCAGTCCTTTGAATTTCTTGTTGTAGTTTCAACTTGGCTAGTTCTAGTTGTACTCTTTCTAACTCTGTTTTCATTGATGTTTCTCCTTCTCTTCTCCAGGGTTATGCTTCCAAATTGATAGCCAACTCAATTGCTTCTACCCATGATTTGAAGTGTTGTGAATCCAGTGTTGCTCTTAGGTAAGGAAGTAACCGCGAAGTAAACCATTCTATCTTTTGTTTGTCTATTAGTGGTTCTTCCAACTTCCTAGTAACATTCTTGAATCTTTGGCTGAAATCCTTTACTGATTCTCCTTCATTTTGCACCAGGTCCCTCATCTTACTTACTCTTTCTGCTGGGGCTTTCGGGAAATGGAAATCTGTTTTGAACTCTTGCACAATGTCAGTCTAGGGTTTATGTCCTTGGGAGATCATTTTCATATACCAACGTAGAACATCATCCCTTAATGAACATGAAAAGTCTTCCTTCTTATCATCATCAGATGTGATATTGTTCTACCTCCAGTAGTGGTCTAATAAGAACAAATGTTTTAATGCATCAGTTGAATCCTTGTCAAAAATTGGTAGCTTAATCTTCTGAGCCATTTTGGGTCGAGTACTTGGTCTTGTTGGTATGACGGTTTGCTGTTGAACTTGTTTTACTTTCTTTGTTTGATTGTGAATTGTTGACGGATTATTTCTCCTTCCCTTGTCTCTTCTTAATTCAATATCAAAATAGAGTTCTCCTAACAATTCTTGAAACTCTCTCACTGTCTCTTGCCTTCACTGACTCTCTTCTCTCAATTCGTTGTATCTATCTTCCAAACTTCTTCCTTTATCTATATTTCCAATTGGTGTGTCAAGCGGCACATGGAATGACATCTGCTCCGGGGGGTCATCTCCTTTGGGTTTCCGCATTGGTTGGGGGTGTCTCTTTATTTGGCATCTTTTCATAACTAACATTTTTGATAACTACCTTTCTATCTTTAATATTTCTTAATCTATGATCTACCTCTAATTCTTCATCACTTCTCTTTTTATTCTTTTCTTCTTTCCCATCCTGGTCCTCTTCTCTATCTCTTTCTTCATTCTTCTCTTCTCCCATTTCCATCCTTTCTTCTTTTTGGTTATCTATATTTTCTTTTTCTTCCTCCATCTCATTCACTATCTCTACTTTCTCCCCAAATTCCTCTAACAAATTTCTCATAACACTAAATTCATCTTCGTCTTCTCCTCTCTTTAATCCTCAATGGTGTCCTTGTCTCGTCTTCTTTCCATCTTGCTTCTAGAACCTTTGTAAATGATGGGCCTAAAATATCTACCAATTTCTGTAGATCCTTTACTAATATTGCTTGCCTCGTCATTGATTTCTGGATTGGACTCTCTACAATATATTGTACCACGAGATTCCATGGAGTAACAAAACCTAACTGGTCTCCGTAAGATGTGGGTATTATAGCGAGACTTGAATGTCCACCTCCATTTCTGGGTGAGCCAATTACTGGCCTCCAATTGATGTGGGTGAATTTTCTATTTTCTCTACCTTCTCTTTTCCTTTCCTGACCTTATTCAACTTCTCCTTTCTTTCTTTCATATTTTTTTCTCTCTCCTCTTTCTAGTCTTTGTCTTTCTGCCTTTTATTTTAACTCTTTCTTCTCTGTGGCTAATATTTCTTTCCCTTGCATTCCATTCATTTTAACTATCTCCTAATCTTATTTTTAATTTTCTTAATCCTTTTGTCTTAATCCTCTATGTTTTCTATCTTTTTTATTTATTTATTTCTCATGCCGGCCTATTTCTGCCACCCCAACCAATACCCCATTAATTCTGATAAGTCATGACTCTTGGATCAACCCCTTCACTTACACCATCCTGTGGTGCCTGTCCCCTTACAGGAACTTGTCTGGTTCTCTAATTAATCATTTTTCAATCATCAATACATTAATCAAGAAAGGAATTGATTGAAGAAATCTTTTGTGAGCTCCGCTCAAAACTTCTTGCTTCTTATTATCAAAACTAGTCCATCCCTTAATTGCCCACGTAATGATATAAGAATCTAAAGTAGTTTCATACTAGTAGTCAATTTCTCTGGTCCACGGTTCATCAAGATGTTTTTCTATGTTGAGTTTTTTTGTGTTCCAATCAAAGGAATTCCTTACGTATATCCACGACCATTCTGTCCTTTTTGCGTGTGCCAATAAATAGGGCCACAACTTGTGTGGAAATTCTAACCAAAATTCCTCTCCAAATTATCCAAATAGGTCATTTTATGCTACTTTATAGATGATTTTCCTTCTTTTTGATTCTCCTTTAGAAAATATATTAATCTATTTTTGCCACCAATATTCAATTTCTTCTAATGCAGGTTTCCACTATCCTGGTGGTGAGATCTTTCTTAAAATCCACTTAACACGAAAAACCTAGGCTCAGACACCAAATGTTGACCTAAAACCTTTACAGGATTTTGAGGCTTAGGCGCGGATCGATCAAGGTTAAGGATGTACGTGAGAAATACACCAGATCTAATCTATGAACAAAAATGTAAAGAAAGACAATAGATTTTGCTCTAAACTCCAATATTTATTTATATATTAAAATGATTTACATCATTATAGTTCATTACACATTCTTTCTTCAATCTCTCTATCTTCTTATCTCTCTTACAAAATCCCAAAAGGCACTCTCACATAATTCTTCCGTGAGGTACACTTTACATAATACATTGATTACAATAAATATACAAAATACAATCTATTTCAAAGGTCACTTCTTCCCTTAACCCTTTTTGGAAAAATATGTGAGATAATTCTCTTACCCCAAAGGTTAATTTGTTTCTGTGGCATGTGATTGAAAAAAAAATTCTTACTCTTAGTCGCCAAACTTACATCCGTTTCTTATATCTAGAGGAACGGAGTCATTTGTGACAACAATGGAACCATCCCCAAGTTATGGGACCTTGTGTGCTTAAGATGGATCTTTGGAAAAAGCTAGTTCCTCTATTTATTTCTACTGCTACTACTAGTCCTAGTGTTGAATGGGAAAACTAAGATAATGATGCGAAGGGACAAGCGTTAGGAGGATAACATGAAAGGAAAATACACTAAAAGACATTAACTCCAGAAAAAGAGGGATGAACACTATCTGTTCTAAGTGAAAATGAAAGAAAATGGGTGAAAGAAGGCTAGGCACGTGCAACATAACTTAAAATGTATTTACCATATCAGTCTCATGGAACAAAAATAAATAAGGAAGTGTTAGGGACATAGAATGACACAACAAGAATGCAGTTCAAAAGAAAAGGTAAGGAGAAGGAATGCAAACATGTTAGGACAGAAAATAGTCATAAAACAATGCTTCTATTACTTTAAAAAATACACATAGCTCTTATAATGGTGAAAGAGACCGATATCCACATGTAAGAACTAGATCCAGAGGTCCACAACTCAAAATATAGAAAATATGAAATCCTTAGCAAAAATGCTTAAGGATTTAAAGTATCCAACATTAAAAATGATCCCAACTCTTACATTTATAGATGAATCCATGGAAGAAGAAGAGAAGGAGGGAAAATATGAATTTGAAATACAACCACCAACAAGAAGCATTCAATGCCTACAAATCTGCATAAGAATCTATCAAATTCATTTCCCCATGTCTATTTGGCATGTTGAAGAATGAAGGAGGGAAAATCAGATCAAATTGGATGGTTGGAGAAATTAGATCTTTTCATTAATGCTCAGAAAGATGCTTTCCCATTTTTCACCTACCAGATCTGCTAAGAATTTGAATTTGAACATTTAGCATTGTAGCCCATGTCAGTAGCTATTGATTGAGACTACATGCACGCCGATCAGAGCTCTGTAGAAAAATATGCGGTTGTCATAATTTTATCAGATTCATCTGCGCACACAAGATGCATGGCACGTGCAGATTGGCTGAAAGGACGACAAACTATGCAAATGTTATTGTATTTTCTTCCACATCTCATTCATTAAATTTTTGCAAGGATTTAGTGCCCTATTGGCGTGCTTTGATAAGTTAGTTTTGGTATACTCATGCATGTCAAAATGACGTGGCCCAGAAAGGCACAAAGGAGGATGAAAATGTATGTGTGTAGAAGAATGAGGTGCGTGAAGAAGACATAAGGGAGGCACACGCAACACACACGAGGAAGTCAGGAAAACTATTGAGCATAAAACACATGGTCAAGGAAGAAATATTACAAAGTAATGTGCAAGGCACGTGCGAGGGCCAAAGAATTAGCTGATTAAACTAAGTGCGAGGCGTGTGCGCAGGATGAAACAACTGCTAAGAAGAAGGTGAATGTGCAGAGGATGTGTGCAAGGGAGGAGTGGAACAAATAGGAAAGGAAAATGAAAGGGGAGAAGGGGAATCTTGTAGGGAAATGTAACCAAGGGAATGTGCCAAGTGAACTTAAGCGCTCACAACGTTGCAATGAAGAGCTCAGACCCAGAAGATTTATACATGTTTTCCAGATAACTAGGAGAGTTATTTGTATAACAATTTTGGTGAATTTTAGGGACATCTTCCTACTAGATGAAGGAGATCAGTAGCCTGGAGCATCCTTTGGGCATGGAGTCTATTATGTAATCATGAAATTTTGTTTTGCAACTTTGAAGAATTGCCCCTTTAGTCACTTGAAGGATTATTTCTTGACTCTATTTTGAATCCTGCAAACTATTGAAAATGTTTGCATCCTAGAAGAAAAATAAGAGCACGTGCAAGAATCACGCGAGGAGAAATAACTATGTACAAAAAAACAATGTGTGTAACACACTTAAAGGAATTTAAAATACTCTAATTTATACAAAATGATGCAACGAACTTAATGAAGGGTTTGAGATAGATCCCATTTACTGGGATTTACAATGCACCTCCATCAAGATGAGATAACTCGAAAGAGTTAACCTCTTTGCACGATTTGATGATGTACGAGACACTCCAAAGTGCATCAAAATTTGAATGGTGCTCTGGTTTATCTCTTTCACCATCCCACTTCAAAACCAAGTCCCCAACTTTGAAAGCTTGAGGCCTAGCCTTTCTGTCAAACCATTTCTTTGTTGCTTGTTGATACTGTTCTAGATTGATCATGGAAGAGTTCCTCGACTCTTCAAGATTAACTAACTCTTCCATTCTAATTTCTCTTTGGTCCACGCCTTCAAACTCCACTTGTTGGGAAAACGTTAATGAGTTCAAATCTAGCGTCAAATGAAGGGTAGCCTCCTTTCCATAGACAAGATTTTAAGGCAAAGTTCTTATTTCCTTTTTAACAGTGATTCTATCTACCAAGAGCACGCGCGAGACCTTTGCATGCCACTGTCTTTGATTGATATTCATTGTGCACTTCATGATTCTGACCAGGTTCTTGTTTGTTGACCCTGCCAGAACATTTCCTTGGGGGTAATAGTTATAAGAAGTCTTTAGATAGATGCCCAATTTTAGAGCCCAATCAGTAATTTTGGTCCCAACAAAGGCTTTTGCATTATAAAATATAATGGTTTGAGGAATGCTAAACCTTGTGACTATACCTTCGAGAAAGTCAAGGATGACCGACTCAGTTGATTCTTTAAGCGTGAAAGCTTCTGTCTATGTGGTAAAGTAGTTTGTAGATGTCAGCACCCACTTATGTCCAATGCTCGAAGGCTGATTGATCATGCCTATGAAGTCGAGACCCCATTATGCAAAAGGCTGATCTTCTTGGATTGATCAGAGAGGAAGCATTGCCAATCTTTTCTTTCCTACAAAGAAAGCGCATTCCTTGCATTTTTTGACCCACTTGTGTGCACTTGCAAACAAAGTAGGAAAAAAGATTCCTACTATTATGATCTTCATCACTGTAGTTTTGGTAGAAAAGTGTCCACTAGATAATCCATCGTGAAATTCTGCCAACACATTTTAAGTCTGCGCGCTATTGATACATCTTAATAACACGCCATCAAGATTATTTTTGAAGAGAAGTCCACCAATCCGAACATAAGGGATAGATTGTAACCTTAGATGTCTTCTCTTTGTATTGATTAAACCAAGAGGGTATACACCCTCGGAAAGGAATGTGATAATGTACTTCATCTAGTCACGCATGCTAGGATATGTATTTTTCTCAAGTTCTATACGTGAGAGACCTTTATCCAGAAATAATGAAGTCTCAGTATCATCTTGCGTATTCTAAGCAATCTGCTTGCAGAGAGCGCTACCTCTTACCAGTTTTGTGGCTTTGATAGTCACATCATATTCCATGATTTTGGTCACCCATCGTTCTCTCTTTTCACTAATATTTTCTCCGATGATGAAGTCTTTGATAGAAGGGTGGGAGACTAACACCTTGATATGATTTTTGGCGAGCATACTTTTGAATGTTTTGAGCATGCACATGATGGCGAAGACTTTCTTCTCTGTGTGACTGTATTTTAGTTCATAATCCTTAAACATCTGACTGAAGAAAGCCACTGGTTGTTCCAAACCTTGTTAATTTTCTTGTGTTAGGACATCAACAACACTCGTATAGACACCATAAGCATAAAGGATGAAATCCATTGCATAATTTGGGTTGACGAGTTTTGGCGCGCAAGCAATTTCTTTCTTGATTTTTTTGAAGCTCTTTCTTCCTTCTACTATCCATATAAAGGATATGTCTTTCTTAAGCATCAAGGTGATGGGCCAGACTAGTCTTGCAAAGTTAGGGATAAAATGCCTAACAAAATTGATCTTTCCAAGGAAGGACTATCAGGATTTCTTGTGCGTCAGAAGGGGTACGCCGGAAAAGCGACAAGCGAGCGTGGGAATCTACAGGTAACTCTTCCGCGTACCCGACCTCCCGAGGTCGTGCCGAGACAGCCGGTGGGGATGGAATATGCGTGGGATGCAAACGAACTAGTTAGGCAATCTAATGTCTTCGACACGCACTAATGGAATTTGTGAATCTAAGGCAAAGAAGGCCCTTCTAACTTGGACTGGTGTGATAGATCGATCGGCAAGGATGACTGCTCGAAGGCTCCAATCAATATCGAGCTCTGGCGTGATTCGATCTATGGGTTGTGGAATACGTGGGAAATGACCTGGGATAGTTTCGTGTATGTCTCCAGATAAGGTCATATGGTGGATGGTGGAATACAATTGACTCTACGGACGATTCTCTGGCCTAGTCCAAAATTCTCTAGATTCGTTAGCCGCTATATCTAGTAAGGACAATTGTTCGATGATGATGGGTGGAAGTGGAGTGGATTGGAATACTAGTGTGCGTAGGCCAGTGTTTATATCTGATTGACTTATGGATTCGTTAGGCTGTGGGATTTGTGGATCACAACCGTAGACTCTTGGTTGTTGCGGTCCTGTTATGGTCATGTACGAAATCAAGTCCTAATCCCTAGTATCCAGTAATCGTACGCTTTCTCAGCTTCTATGTTTAGACCAATAACTGCGTGATTTTCTCAGAATACCTCACAGGCGTTCGTGCAACCTGGATCCTTAAACTAGTATCTATGTCTGTGAGAGTGTCTCCTGCACCTGGCTGTGGGACCAAAGGATCACAACCAAAGGTTTGTTCTCTTTCGAACCCTTCTACAGTCATGTGAATGTTTTGCCTAGGGCAATCTGTAGTTCGGTTGATTTGACCAAAACGTGTGTGCTTGGTCGTCTTCTATATTTAACCCTCTCAACTGAGAGCTGATCAGTTGTAAATCTGTTGTTGTTTGGAAGACTTGTATTCTAAGGTTCTGGTCTATGTCAACTATTGCTGTGACGAGGTTGGGTTGAGGCACGATTGGCTCAAATACGTATTCCCTGGGCTCCCTAGGTCCCGTGATTGTCATACAAAACAAAATGTAAATCTAACTGCAACAAAACAAATTTTAACTATCTAAAACATATATAACTTCTATTTTTGTTTTTAACTTTCTAAGAAGAAAAGCAGCTATTTAAACGTATCTAGAAATAACAACTAAATAACAATTTAAAACAAACAAAATAACCGAGTGTAGTTATTTGTCTGTGCAATTTGTAGATTTATTCTAAACAAATGAAATAGCTTGCTTGATCTATTTGTGCAAGATTCTCGATCCTACCTCAGAAGTGAGGAGTGAATCATAGTTTCTCAGAAACTATCAATCCCCACAGCTTCCCTGGCAATATCGAGAATAGAATTTACTGAAATGAAGCAATTAACTACTTTATTTGATATGATTCTAACTAGAACTTTGAAAGTTAAAACCTGGATTCCGCAGAACAGTGGCGAATCTGATGGTGTGTGTGATCTTGTCCCCTCAGTGTGATCTCCTCGTTCTTTCGTGTTCACGTGGATCCAGAAAAGCGTGTAATGCTAGCATCGACAGAAGTAGATATTGGGACAAGGACAGCTCAGAATGCAGACTGAATATAATGCGAGTAGGAGAGGGATAGCGCAAGAGTACAGAGCTTGGCTTATGCAATTCCTAGCGGGATTTACTGCGAGTCATGCAACATAAAGCGTCCAGAACCTGAAACTATCCTATTTGAAGAGAAAAACCTGCAACTTTAATGGCTTCCTAAGCTATTCTACTCCAATGGATTGGATAAAACAACAACACCGTTTGCACAAGCTGGATATGTGGCTTACCAACAGTTGAACAATGCTAACTAGACATATAATGAACTAAACCAAGCACTCTAAGCAAAATGAAAGCTAAGTCTATTGCAAAGAGAAATTCAGAGACAAACTTCAGGGCCATTTGCTTGAGCACAAGCCATTTATTTATAGCTTTCATTCACCCAAAGATCAAAACCAAACTGAACTCTAAAAACTATAAACAATGGCCAAACACTATTCCAGGGGACCAAAAACATAAATGCAAGCCCAAGTCGGCAAGGAAAAGCTGGTGAAACGTTGATCTTTACGTGAGTCGCGTCAAAACGCTTTCTGGAAAACGCGTAAAGGACCGCCACTCTGAGCAGGGCGGCGGTTACAGGACCGCCTGCCCTGATCAGGGGGGTCACGAGACCGGCCCATGCAGGGCGACGGTTTCGTCACTGAAGAGCAAAAGGCCAAGAAAAGAGAGGAAAAAGGAAAAACAAAGGACGCGGGGGCTAAGCGGGGCATGCGGGATGTTAACGCATACTCCGAGAGCTTTTCCGGATCCCGAACACCTTGCGAGGAGACCTGTATCATCATTGGGGCACTTGTTACACTGTTCCGGCAGTACAGTACCTTACAATTTTGGGTACGTACATATTGCCCCCTCGGAGAAGCGTTTTAGCCATGAAGAGGCGTAAAACGGTGGGTCCGAGTATGGCAGTCCCGAAATGGGAAGTTAGAAGTTATACCTGACACGTCCGTGTGTTGAAATGACGCCATCCAAAATTCCCGCTACCTGCAAAATGAAAAGAGAACTCAAGTGCAGATAGATACAATAGTTTGAAAAATAAATGCTAAGAATAACAGGGAATGAGAACGTACCATTTGTGTGGGGATAGGAACTTACCTCCATCAGCGCTCCAAACCTGTGAAAAAGTTATTTTAAAATGAAACAGAGTGCCATATATATGAAAGTGGGCCCATTTTCCTATTCATTTGTGCGAGTCGATTTGATTGATTTTGAGCTCTGGGACCCACGGTGACGGTTTCTTGCGTGAGTAGAGTCGAAACGTTCGCAGCGAGATCGTGATCATGCCTCCACGTGCGGAACACCGACCTCAGCGATCACAGGTTAGTTTTCTTCAGTTTATTGTTTTTCCCCCCTTAATTTTGAAATGCTAAATACTCTGTAATGGGGGGGTCATTTTTGAAAATGCTAGGTTCAAAAGGTCCACCTAGGGGGGGCGCCTACTGGGTAGGCTTTGTTTTTAGTTAAAATGGTCTTTTCTGGCACTTTTTAGGCCTTTTTAGGTTAAAAGCCCGCGTGGGTTTTCGGACCACGACCGCCGCCCTGGCCAGGGTGGCGGTTACATGACCGCCGCCCTGTTCAGGGCGGCGGTTACATGACCGCCACCTTTAAGGCGGCGGTTACAAAACCGCCTCCCTGCTCAGGGCGGCGGTTTTGCACAGAATGCAAAAAGAACTTGTTTTTGAGATTGTGTTTATATTTTTAGCATTTCTACGTGTTTTTATGACTTTCTCAGCATTGCCTGGATGCTAACTTACTTTGTTTTGTGTGTTTTTGGGTGTATGCAGGCGAGAGAGGAGTACATCCGATGGAGCAGAGAGAGAGAGTGTGATTGGCTCTCAGGGGTATTAGATGCCCTTTCACAGGATGAGGAGGACACACTTCAGAGGGCTGGCATACTGCGCATATCACGCGTGCCCCATGTTGCACCATCTAGTCACATCCTTTGTGACTTATTCTCTTACTGGGATGCAGATCGGAACACCTTCCGATTGCCAGGGGTCCGTGGCGAGTGGACCATTACATTGGAGGACGTCTACCGCATTCTGGGGGTCCCGATCATCGGGAGGTGACTCACTTTGGAGACAGCAGGCTCACGGGCACAGATTGCACAGTGGGCGACTTATATGGGAGATGCAGCCATCTCCACGGGGTCGAAGAAGGGGGTGAGAGTTCGATCCATTCCTTCTTTGCCTATCCCCATATTTCGACAGGCCATCATGGGGATCCTTGCCTCGAGGTTGATCGGGGACAAGGGAGGGGACACATTGCTATACTGTTGGGCCCCTATCATTGCACAGATAGAGGGGCATGGCCGGATATACGCTTGGGGTACAGATATTCTTGGGACCACCTACCATAATCTATATAGGGTGGTTCGTTTACAGGGGCAGTCACTGAGCCACCCGACTCTAGTCATGAGTTGGGTTTATGAGCACTTCATCCCTTATGGCAGGGGTGTGGAGGTGGGCAGATCCTGGAGCTGTTAGGGCAGCCAGATGGACAGACATGTCGGTGCTTAGAGCACCTCATCAGCCAGTTGCCTCCCTGACTACTGCCGATATGGAGGCGACACCATACCAGACCATGGCCGGTATATGGGGCGAGGAGGCCCTTACCTTGATTTCCTGCTCCACCACAGGGCAGCTTATTGATAGAGTGGGACGAGTGGAGGTGCACCCCTTTGGCCGAGTTCCTCAGCAGTTTGGCCTTCCATACACGGGTATGCTTCCCCCAGTGGCACCAGTTTACAGATCAGTTCGCGAGGCCAGAGGGGGGCCTAGAGGCCGAGGTTGGACAGTGATTACTCCTGGCATTCCCATTGCAGCCAGGAGGATAGTTCGTGCTAGAGGGAGAGCCGGTGTGCCTCGGGCACCTTTGCTTCAGATTGCTGCGGGTCCTGCTCATAGCAGCGATGACCCTATTGATATTGACTCTGAGTCCGAGGAGTTTACAGAGGGAGGGACAGAGGAGGAGACCGAGGACAGCGATCCTGAGTGGCATGACACTCAGGATATCATGCAGGCAGAGAGGGCTGAGCAGAGCGCAGAGAGGGACACTCTAGTTTCAGAGGAGCCACTCTCTCAGGGCCATGGTGGAGAGGATGAGTCAGTTGCAGGGCGACATGTTGCTCCTGCCACAGGAGCAGCCCCTCAGTCGGCAGCGGCATCCGCGGCAGGTGCCGGCCCCAGCGACCCATCTTGGAGGCCTGGGGATCCGAGTAAGTTACCCTTTCTCCCTTTTAATGTTTATTTGTAGGCTCTCCTTAGTTGTTATTTTGTATCTTTTAGTTTCTTGCTTAGTTTCTAATTCATTTTCTCCTTTTTTTACAGAGACTGTTGATGAGTGGCGGGATTTGATCCGCAGGGTATGTACCGATTCCCTGATGATCCCTATGGATAGGACCCGCGCAGAGCTGTCCGTGGACGATGGGGAGCCTTCAGCAGCCGGTAGGCATACCGATGTTTTTGCTCCAGTCTGGCATGTGGCCAGGATGGTGTCGACCCTTCGCACACTGAGTTAGCGGGCTATAGGACGGCTGAGCGTCTTATGAGGAGCCATTCTCGTGGTGAGACCGCGGCTGCTCCTAGGGATCCTGAGCCCTCCGTACATTCAGAGCGCCGGCGTAGCCGGAGTCCTAGGCGTGGGCGTGCACCTTCGGAGGGGTCGCGTAGGGATTGAGAGGCCACTTGGCTCTCGTGTATTTTGTATTATATATTTCTTTGTATATCACGGGCTCTTTGAGCGTTTTGACCATGCTTAGTGCATGATGGCATTGTATATAAACGTTGATCATTTATATATATGCATTTGTTTTGGATCAAAATCTTGGCACTCATGGTTTCCTTTCTATTTCCAGTTTCTTTGTGTATACTACGATGTATGTTTATATGCTTTTTAGAATGTATGCAATGGAGAACAAATGATGCAAATGTTTGTTTCTTTTTGTGTATTTCATGATGCTGATATATGTAGATGTAATGTGATTTTGAATCTTAGCTTCCGTAAGCAATTTTGGATACTTCATGTTTGTTTTGCAGAGTGATGAATATAACCAGTATGATGAACAGATTAACTTGCCCCACTCCTAACTCCACGCAACTAGTAAGATGCGAGGGCTCATCACCGAGAGCTAGAAAGGGCACAAGTTATGAGGTGTAGCTGAAATGATAGTGATGAAAGATAGACAAAGCTTTGGTGGAACCAAATAGGAAACTACAAGCTTACTCTACCCGAGTGACTTCATAGTTTAGAATGCAACTTACTTTGCGGTTTATCTAGACTTAGATCCGTAGATGGCCACATAGTAGACAAAATCTAGGTTTTTAGGATTTTAACTCTCTTGGAATTTTGAACATCTGATTCATTCGTTTTTGACTCAAAGTTTGAATTGTTTGTTTATGACTTTTAACGTTTGCTTTGTCAAGAGGACCCCCTGTACTTTGCCCCATGCTACTAGTAAGAAGCGTGGGTTTATCACCGTGGGCAAGGTATAGGCGAGTAAGGGCATTTCCATCCTTTCCCAACCCTACGTCACTAGTAAGAGACGCAAGCTCATCACCGAAGGTTGGTGGGGCAAGGAAATGTGTAAAATTAAAATTTTCTGTTTAATCACTTGTTGACTTGTTTTCTTGAGTAAAATGTCAGTATGTGCTTATTTCCAAAGAGATATACATATGGGATAGATGTGACACCCTGAAGCTTCTAGAACAGACCATAGGTAAGGCACCTATCCTAAGAAGAAATCAAAGCGAGAATAAACTTGCAGATCTTGGTATGGTTACCGTTAAGACTTCGTCATGTCTGACTTTATTTGATAAAATGATTCTGAGATGATTTGATGATATCACGAAAATGGAGAGGTATGATTAGAAAGTTTATGCCAACAACATCATGAGTTTGTAATGAATTACTTTGAGGATAGATTCCTTGATCACCATTTATGTAAGAAACAAGTGGACAAAATGATCTTAATCTATATGAAGATGCAATGTAGATAATTATATAAGTAGTGCTAGTTGCTTATGCGTAGAACCGCTTGAGGTGCAGGGAATTGACTGTTTCGCCAAATTCCTCACCTTCTAGCGTACATAAGAGGTAAGCACCATTTCTGTAGTCTTTCATGACTCGGTATGGGCCCAACCATTTGGGCCGGAATTTCCTTCCTTCACCGGTCTTCTTGTTGATCCGGCTGTCTAGCCTTAGAACTAGATCACCTTTGTATATGTCGCGTTCATAGACCTTCTTGTTATACTGCCGGCACATTCGGTCAGCATAAGCTCTATGCCGCTGTTCAGCATCTAACCTAGTTTCATCTAGGCTTTCTAGTTGGGAAAGACGTGCTTCTCTATAAGCGTCTTCATCCAGAATCCCTTGTAGTGAAATGCGGAGACTGGGTATTTCGACCTCAAGTGGGAGAACTGCTTCTGCCCCAAATACTAGCGAGAAAGGAGTTGCTCCCGTTGGTGTTCTTATTGAGGTTCGGTGGGCCCACAAGGCCGGATATAACTTCAAATGCCAATCTCGTTTGTTTTCTTTTACCGTTTTAAGGAGAATGGCTTTCAGTGTCTTGTTTGTCGCTTCAGCCTGTCCGTTGGCTTGGGGGTAATACAAGGAAGCCGTATGATGGCTTATCTTAAATTTATTGCATAGTTCGCGAACCTCTTCATTCTTAAAAGAAGTTCCATTATCAGAGATAATGATTTGCGGGATACCGTACCTGCAAATGATTTGGTTCAAAATGAACTTGGCGATTACAGAACCAGGTACAGTAGTAAGAGGCATAGCCTCTACCCATTTGGTAAAATATTCAGTGGCCGTGATTATAAAATTATGGCCATCTGTGGATGAGGGAGAGAATTTCCCTATTAAGTCTAGACCCCATGTAGAAAAGGGCCATGGAGTAGCGATTGGTTGCAGAGCTTGTGCCGGCATGTGGATCTCATGGGAGAATTCTTGGCACTTATGACACCTGCGTACAAACTCTATTGCGTCATGTTCTAGAGTGGGCCAGAAATAGCCCATTCGATGTATTTTTCGAGTGGTGGCATGGCCACCGAAGTGGCCTCCACATATTCCACTGTGAGATTCATGGAGAATCTTCTTGGATTCTTCCGTGTCGACACATCTTAGGAGCATTCCATCGAATGCTTTTCGGTAGAGCACTTGCTCTATAATGACGTATTTAGCTACGATAATGCGTAACCGCCTTCTTTGTTGTGGTGTAACTCCTTCTGGGTACGTATGGTCCATGATATAATTAATGATATCAGTGTACCAAAGGCACTCAGAGATAGAGGGTCGGGTTTCGATGTAGTATACGCACTCATCTGGAAAGTCTAAATCTACTAAATCGCCTCCATCTAATGGGTTGTCAGCTAACCAATCTGCGATGATTTGTCCTTTAACCGACTTCTGATTTACAAATGTTAATTCAAATTCTCCCATTAAGGTTATAAAACGTCCAGCCTTTTTAGACAAGGACCCTTGTGTGAGGAAAGTTCGTAAATGGTCCGTTTTTACCATGACCCTTGTTTCTTGGTTTAGCATATAATGTCTTAGGCGTTTAGTAGCAAAGACTATGGCAAGGCATTCTCGTTCTGCCTGTGTATAGCGTGTTTCATAGTCGAGCAGTGTTCGGCTGATGAAATAAATCACACGTTCTCTCTTGTCATCGTCCTCTTGGGCCAACATACAAGCTAACGAGACATTGGTAGCTCGTGAATATAAAATTAACGGGCGATCTAGCTTTGGTGGCATTAGCGTAGGTGGTGATAATAGGAAACGCTTAACTGCATCAAAGGCTTCATTACAGTCTTTGGTCCAATCAATGCTATAGTCTTTCTTGAGTAAATTGTTGATTGGATGAATGGCGAAGCTTAAGTCCGGGATAAATCTTCGGATTGCACCCAGTTTTCTGAGAAATGATCTGATTCCAGATTCATTCGAAGGTGGGACCATTTCAAGGACAGCCTGAATTTTGGTTGGATCAACATCTATCCCTCGTGACGATATGATGTAACCTAGGAGCTTTCCTCCTGTTACACCAAAGACGCATTTCTCTGGATTTAGTGTGACTCCGTATTCTATTAGGCGTGAAAGAATGACGCGGAGTACTTCCGGATGGTCACAACGCTTCTTGGCCTTAGCCAATAAGTCATCTACGTAGGACTCCATGATTTTATGAATTAAATCGTGGAATATATATGTCATAGCTCGCTGGTAGGTAGCACCAGCGTTCTTGAGACCGAATGGCATAACAGCGTAGCAATAGGTTCCCCAAGGAGTTATAAACGTAGTTTTAGCTTGATCTTGCTCAGATATTTTGATTTGATTGTATCCCGAGAATCCATCCATGAGAGACAAAAGTTCAAATCCAGCTGTTGCATCAACAATGACATCTATGGATGGTAATGGGAAGTCGTCCTTAGGACATGCTTTGTTGATGTCTCGAAAATCTATGCAGATGCGTATCTTTCCATTCTTCTTGAGAACGGGAACGATGTTAGATACCCATTGGGAGTAGTCGACTGGTTTGATGAATCCTACCTGGAGGAGTTTTATTACCTCTTCCTTTACCATGAGAGCTACCTTGGGCTTCATGGGTCTTGATTTTTGTTTAATTGGCTTTGCATCTGATTTAGTGACGAGGTTGTGCACCGCAATGTGGGGTGCGACTCCTGTCATCTCCTTATAATTAAATGCAAACGCCTTCTGATGTTCTTTGAGGATCTGAGTATGTATTTCTACTTCTTCTGGGGTTAACGAGGATCCTAGTTTCAATATTCTCGGTTCATCTTCTATCCCGATGTTGACATCGATTGTTTCTTCGATCAAAGAGGCGTTACCCTCTTCGAACTCAGGTGGTGCTGGAGGTAAATCCAAATCATCCCCATTTTCTACTGCGTATATGCTAGGTTCCATTTGTGAGGGAAGATCCATCACGGGATTTCCGAAGTAGGAAGACGAATGTGGAATTAAGGATAAATCTAGCATATGATAGGAGAGATGTAGTGCTGCATAGGCGTTTAAGTAATCCAAAGTAGCCGCATCACTATCAATATGGTCTAGGATGGTAGATTCACTTCCGCTTGAAAGGGGATTTGTCATTGTTTTTATCAATGGTTCATCACGAATGGACACCGTGAACTGGGTATCTTCTAACTCATTGCTTGGAGTAAAACGTGATGCTGAATTTGCTATTGAATCGGCGAGAAGATTTTTCTCTCGCGGGATTGCTTCAATGGATATGAAGTTAAATGCCTTGCTTAAATCTAATACGGCTTCTTTGTAAAGCTGCAAGTGTTCGGCTTTGGTTTCGTATACTTCAGAAACCTGGTTTGTCACTAATTGCGAGTCTCCTAAGACTCTGATGTTATTAATACCAATTCTTTTGGCTAAGGTGAGGCCAAGGAGGAGGGCTTCATACTCAGCGCCATTGTTTGTGCATTCAAAGTTTAGCTTAAAGGCAAATGGTAGGACTTTCTCTTCGGGTGAAGTAAGAATTATACCTGCCCCCGCTCCATAACGGCATTTAGCTCCATCGAAATGGAGAGTCCAATATTTAGCCGGGAGTATAGATGTTGGGATATCTGCTGTGTTTGCGCACTCAACTTCTACCATGCAGAGGTCCTCTGCTGGAAGGGAACCAACACCTAGGGAATATCCTATGCCTACTGAATCAAATGGTAAGAACATTGGTGAATCTTGTTCTATTAACTCAACGATTTTTGCAGTAGTCCCTAATGATACCGTTTCTATAGCCTTATCTTTGGGGGTTGGGGTTGTTTTGGCTATGCTGATAGTTTCAAGATCCGTTGTAGGTACCAACTTTTCCTCTGGTTTTGGGTCAGTGGGTTTATTAAGTTGGTTTGTCGGAAGTTCAAATTCTGAGTGCACACCTGGTCTTTTCTTTAAATCAGCTAGGTGCAAATCGAAAGGTTTTGGATCACCTTTGGCTACAAATACCTTTCCTAGATGCAAGAATCTTACTTCTTGAAATAACGTAGAAGGGATTGCCTTCATTCGGTGTATCCATGGTCGGCCGAGTATCATATTATAATTAGTTTCCCGATCTATAATATAAAACTCAGTCAGGATTGTTTTGGGTCCTAAGGTGACCGGCAGTATTATAGTTCCTATCGAAGTGGCTTTAAGGCTATCATAGCCTCTCAATGTATTTCGAGTGGTGGAACAGTTTGTTTCCCCATATCCTAGTTTTTGGAGGAAAGAGAAAGGGACTATGTTAACTGCGGCCCCATCGTCAACCATTGCCCGTTTTACATAGTTATTATAAACCCATACTTGTAAGTGTAAGGCTGGATCACCTCGGCGTGCAATCTCAGCATCTGTAGGCATTTTACTTATTTCGAATATGAATTCGACATCCTTGTCCGGCTGCCCCGGAGGGTGGATATCAAAATCTACGTGATTTACTTGTGTTTCAGGAGGTGGAGTGATGTTAATTAGATGACCTAGACCTAATGCTTCTAAAAGAGCAGCTCTGTGAGTAGGAGAGTTCTTTAGTAAATCCAAAAATGAAATGTGCGAGAAGGTCTTTGTTAGGTCACTAATTAAATCATAGGCACCCACGGGTTTTTCTACTATTTGTTGACTCTTATCCGTTTCTGGCAGATGACTTGGGCTCGGTTGAGAGAAATATTCTCGTGTTCTTGTTATAGCTTCGATAGGTAGTTCAGCGTCTAATTCTACCAAACTGACTATCTTGGGTCTCGGTTGACTTCCTAACTGTGGCGCAACTGATGGATTTAGTGAAGTCGAGGCTTCATGATCATTGTTTCCCGTCATTGCACTTTTGTTTGTTCCAGTTGGATTCAGCCTGTTGCTATCATGATTTGGGAGTGGATCGTTAAAGATCTTGAGGGGAGCATTCTGAGGGGAAACTGCCCCTGCGAGCATATTTGGTGGTGGTGACACGGGATCTGCCAAAAACAAATCTGTGAAGAACTGTCTTTGTTCTTCTGGCAAACGTTGCATGAATTTATTGTAGTCACGGCATGTTCTAGTATCATGACCCCGAATTTTGTGGAAACCACAATAAGAATTGGGATTGTAATTCCTGTTTTGTTGGTTTGGTGTATATTGTGGCCTAAAATTCTGATCAAACTGTTGCCTATTAGGATTAAAATTTTGCATTTGTTGTTTCTGGCTTTGGTTTTGATAACCAAATGAGTTTTGGCTTGGCCCTTGTATAGGATTTTTGTTGTTGTTGTTGTTGTGGATGGTTAAAATCCACTGTATTGATTGTCGGGGTAAAGTTTTTGTTTCGTTGGTTGTTTGTTTGTGATGGAGTATTGACAACATTTACCTTCTTGGGCTGGTCGGTTTACTCCATCTGTTGTTACATTCCACGATTTTTGTTAAGTGATTCCCTTAGGTCCTTGAGGTTGACATTCGGTGGTAGTTGTAGTTGTTCTGGCTGGAGGTGATTAAGTCTCCCGGGATTTGCTCCATATGTCTTGACGACCAGCTATCTATCGCTGCTTGATCTATTCGGCAGAGCAACTCTCAAGTACTTCATGGTAAGTTCAGTGACTAAGATCTGGTAGTGTGATCTCCTGGTAGTTAAAATGACTGATCCATGGGGAGATTTGAAGAGGCTATGAACGGGTAGCATAAATCCCTAGTGATTAATCCTCCTGTTCTAGAATTTAAGTGTTTAGCATCTAGTTCCTTAAGTCTCCAAATTAACTTAAATTGAAAATAACAATTTATACTACTATTGAAAGGGAAACTAATCTAAACAAAATACACGATTGAAATATTATAATTACAAGCAACAATTAAACTACTTTTATACTAAAACTAAACAAGTGAGATAACCCGGTGTGGTTATTCACCTATGCAGATGTGTGAATCTAAGGGCTAAAAGACAGCTAATTAACTTAATTGAAAACCTTCAATCCTACCTCAGAAGTGAGGAACATTCATAGTTTCTCAGAAACTATCATTCCCCACAGCTTCCCTGGAAATATTGAAAGCGAGCTTTAACTGAAATAAAATGATTCACTACTTTTTGCCAATAACTTTGACGATTTAAACCTGGAGTTTATTGAGCAGAGGCAAATCCAGTTGTGTTGTAGCTTGTCCCCTTAGAGTGATCTCTTCGTTCTTGCATGTTCACGTGAATCCAGAAAGAGTAGGAGTCTTGGCAACATGAGCAAGAGAAGGAACTGGGATGACAATTACTTTGAAGTATTCTGGCACAAAGCACAAGTAGGAGAGGGATGGCGCAAGTGAACTGGCTTGGCCTATGCGATTCCTAGCAGGGTTGTTGCAGCAATGATGAAACAAAATGATAAACAACAGGTACAAACAATGAATAATAGCAGCTTCAGAGAAATACAACGAAGTACAAGTAGGAGAGGGATGGCACAAGAGAACAGAGCTTGGCCTAGACGATTCCTTCTCGTTGTCGGTGTACAATGAGGCATAACTAAATACTCAAAATTCTAATCCATGCTAAAGATAAAATGATTCATAAAATAAATCTAGGACTGAGTATGAAGACTGAAGCTCAAGAATGAAGACTCCAGACCAAAGAACCAAGACCAAAACAAACCAGACCATGGGTGAAACAACAGCACTGCCTGCACAAGATGGGTATGTGGCTTACAACAGCTAAGGGCAATACTATCTAAACATGCAATGAACTATACTATCAATCCTAAGCAAACTAAAGGACCAAACCACTGAAAAATGAGAAGAATCTAGCAAGGAAATGGTGGCCCTTTGCCTCAGCACAAGCTACATATTTATAGCATTTACAAACACCAGAAGGCAAGTTCAGATTGAACTCTCCCACTATTAAACAAAGATAAATCACTGTTCAGTCGGCAAAAACATAAATACAAGCTTAAGTCGGCAAAGAAAAGTTGGTAAATCGTGATATTGCACGTGGGTCGCGTCAAAAAAGCGTTATGGAAAACGCCACAGGACCGCCGCCCTGCTCAGGGCGGCGGTTACAGGACCGCCGCCCTGTTCAGGGCGGCGGTTTCATCACTGAAGACCAAAAAGCCAACGGAAATTTTTGGGAAAAAAGGGAAAACAAAACGCGGTGGCCTAAGCGGGGCATGCGGGATGTTAACGCATATCTGTAAAGCTTTTCTGGATCCCGAACACCTTGCGAAGAGACCTGTATCATCATTGGGGCACTTATTACACCTTTCCGCAGTACAGTACCTTACAATTTTGGGTACGTACAGTTACTCCATCCGTTGTTACACCACGATTCTTGTTAAGGATTTTAGGTCCTTGATTGACGTTCGTGGTAGTTGTAGTGTTCTGGCTGGAGGTGATTAACCTCTCGTTTGTTCCATATGTCTTACGACCACTATCTATCGCTGCTTGATCTATTCGAAGAGCGCTCTCAAGTACTTCATCGTAAGTTCTTAGCGGGAACTTCTAGACTTCTTCCTTCACCTCTCTGCTGAGAGAATGAAGGAATAAATCGCATAGTTCCATCTGATCCATGTTTGGAGCACTTTCTGAAGAATAAAGAACTGTACGCCACCTCTGGATGAAATGGGCAACAGATTCGTTGTGTTCTTGTTTGATGTGCAAGAATTCCCTGATTCCTGTTCTCAATAGTTTGTTCATGTCAAACGCCTTAATGAACTCTGATACGAGTTGTTTAAATGAATGGATGGAGGCTTCAGGTATTCTATAATACCAGTCGAGAGCAATGCCTTCCAAGGTTTTGGGGAATATTTTAGCAACAACCCCATCCCAAGGGAGTAATTCACGTATGGCTGTAGCGTAAGCTTTGATATGCGCGTTTGGATCTCCCTCACCTTTGTACTTGGGTAAATCGGGAAGGGGTCTTGGAAGCATGACGCTTCGTATGGTGAAGTCTAAGGGCTCTTTCAAGATATTCTGAATAAGTCCCTATCGCATAGGTTTCGACCATTGATGGTGGTTGCTGAGGGAGTGATGGTGGGATGGGTTGTTGATATGGCGCAGCGTATGCATTGGTAGGGGCATAGGGAAGTCTCTGCGTTTGAGCCAAAATGCTGGGAGAGGAGAACATATCTCCTTGTGGTGATTTGGAGTACATGTTTAAGTATGACGGGGTATTGTCTAGTAATGGATTGTTTGATACTAGACCGGGAGGAATAGTGTTAGAGATGATGGGCCTTGTTGGCGTTTGTTGCGGATACTGAGGAGGCATGCCTAACGTGCCTACTCCTGTGAGGAGATCTACTTGGCCAGGGTGGTATGGAGGATTGGAACTTCCTGCTTGCATGAACTGAGAATTTTGACTTGCTTGAGCAAGTTCTAACCCTCTCACTTTTTCTACTAACGTTGAAATGAATTCATTTGGTGAAGTCACGGTGCTTTGCCTTAGCGGCGTTTGTTGTATACCCTGGTGTTGTATAGGCATGTGATATCCTGCTATGAACTGATCGCTATCTTGCCAAGTTTCTCTGAGAGTATTTCCTATATGCAGTGGCATAGAGGTATTTTCTTGAAAAGAGACCTCGGGTTGTATTTGTAAACCTCCTATAGATGGGTACATACCCCAGGAGCGTTGTTCACTTCTAGGATAACGTATTGACTGTTCATTATCTAAGACCAGATATGGGTCAGATTGTCTACTAATTTGTGGTCTAAGTAGCATCTGAGGAGACGAACCAGATTCTCCGGTAAACGTCATATTGTTCGAGCCTGAAGGCTCTGTTTGTTGCGTTCGAGGGGGTTGATCTAACTCCTCAGTTTGAAAAGATGAATTATATCTGATTCTTGGGGTTTGTGTTGACAACTGATTAGTTGAATAGTTGTCGCCCCATACTGAGAGCGAGGGTGATGATTGCCTATTCTGTTGGGCGTAGTATGCCTCAAGACCCAAGAGGGGTCTGCCATATGCATCGAATCCCGACATATTCGGGGGGTATATGAATACCCGCAGAATAATGGGAAGGAGCGAAGGTGATTGAGATAAGATGAAACTTCTCAAAGAGAAGAGTGAAACAGTTGTTAGTTCACGTCGGGTTCACCAATTTTGTACGCCGGAAAAGCGACAAGCGAGCGTGGTAATCTACAGGTAACTCTTCCGCGTACCCGACCTCCCGAGGTCGTGCCGAGACAGCCGGTGGGGATAGAATATGCGTGGGATGCAAATGAACTAGTTAGGCAATCTAATGTCTTCGACACGCACTAGTGGAATTTGTGAATCTAAGGCAAAGAAGGCCCTTCTAACTTGGACTGGTGTGATAGATCGATCGGCAAGGATGACTGCTCTGAAGGCTCCAATCAATATCGAGCTCTGGCGTGATTCGATCTATGGGTTGTGGAATACGTGGAAAATGACCTGGGATAGTTTCGTGTATGTCTCCAGATAAGGTCATATGGTGGATGGTGAATACAATTGACTCTACGGACGATTCTCTGGCCTAGTCCAAAATTCTCTAGCTTTGTTAGCCGCTATATCTAGTAAGGATAATTGTTCGATGATGATGGGTGGAAGTGGAGTGGATTGGAATACTAGTGTGCGTAGGCCAGTGTCTATATCTGATTGACTTATGGATTCGTTAGGCTGCGGGATTTGTGGATCACAACCGTAGACTCTAGGTTGTTGCGGTCCTGTTATGGTCATGTACGAAATCAAGTCCTAATCCCTAGTATCCAGTAATCATACGCTTTCTCAGCTTCTATGTTTAAGACTCAATAACTGTGTGATTTTCTCGAAATACCTCACAGGTGTTCGTGCAACCTGGATCCTTAAACTAGTATCTATGTCTGTGAGAGTGTCTCCTGCACCTGGCTGTGGGACCAAAGGATCACAACCAAAGGTTTGTTCTCTTTCAAACCCTTCTACAGTCATGTGAATGTTTTGCCTAGGGCAATCTGTAGTTTGGTTGATTTGACCAAAACGTGTGTGCTTGGTCGTCTTCTATATTTAACCCTCTCAACTGAGAGCTGATCAGTCGTAAATCTGTTGTTGTTTGGAAGACTTGTATTCTAAGGTTCTGGTCTATGTCAACTATTGTTGTGACGAGGTTGGGCTGAGGCACGATTGGCTCAAATACGTATTCCCTGGGCTCCCTAGGTCCCATGATTGTCATATAAAACAAAATATAAATCTAACTGCAACAAACAAATTTTAACTATCTAAAACATATATAACTTCTTTTTTTGTTTTTTTAACTTTCTAAGAAGAAAAGCAGCTATTTAAACGTATCTAGAAATAACAACTAAATAACAATTTAAAACAAACAAAATAACCGAGTGTAGTTATTTGTCTGTGCAATTTGTAGATTTATTCTAAATAATGAAATAACTTGCTTGATCTATTTGTGCAATTTCTCGATCCTACCTCAGAAGTGAGGAGTGAATCATAGTTTCTCAGAAACTATCAATCCCCACAGCTTCCCTGGCAATATCGAGAATAGAATTTACTGAAATGAAGCAATTAACTACTTTATTTGATATGATTCTAACTAGAACTTTGAAAGTTAAAACCTGGATTCTGCAGAACAGTGGCGAATCTGATGGTGTGTGTGATCTTGTCCCCTCAGTGTGATCTCCTCATTCTTTCGTGTTCACGTGGATCCAGAAAAGTGTGTAATGCTAGCATCGACAGAAGTAGATATTAGGCCAAGGACAGCTCAGAATGCAGACTGAATATAATGTGAGTAGGAGAGGGATAGCGCAAGAGTACAGAGCTTGGCTTATGCAATTCCTAGCGGGATTTACTGCGAGTCATGCAACATAAAGCGTCCAGAACCTGAAACTATCCTGTTTGAAGAGAAAAACCTGCAACTTTAATGGCTTCCTAAGCTATTCTACTCCAATGGATTGGATAAAACAACAACACCGTTTGCACAAGCTGGATATGTGGCTTACCAACAGTTGAACAATGCTAACTAGACGTATAATGAACTAAACCAAGCACTCTAAGCAAAATGAAAGCCAAGTCTATTGCAAAGAGAAATTCAGAGACAAACTTCAGGGCCATTTGCTTGAGCACAAGCCACTTATTTATAACTTTCATTCACCCAAAGATCAAAACCAAACTGAACTCTAAAAAACTATAAACAATGGCCAAACACTATTCCAGGGGACCAAAAACATAAATGCAAGCCCAAGTCGGCAAGGAAAAGCTGGTGAAATGTTGATCTTTACGTGAGTCGCGTCAAAATACTTTCTGGAAAATGCATAAAGGACCGCCGCTCTGAGCAGGGCGGCGGTTACAGGACCGCCGCCCTGATCAGGGCGGCGGTCACGAGACCACCGCCCATGCAGGGCGGCGGTTTCGTCACTGAAGAGCAAAAGGCCAAGAAAAGAGAGGAAAAAGGAAAAACAAAGGACACGGGGGCTAAGCGGGGCATGCGGATGTTAACGCACACTCGGAGAGCTTTTTCCGGATCCTGAACACCTTGCGAGGAGACCTGTATCATCATTGGGGCATTTGTTACACTGTTCCGGCAGTACAGTACCTTACAATTTTGGGTACGTACAGTATCTTTTGATACACATACGTTCCCCGCTTGGTTGTAAACACTGTTTTGAATTGATCCTCTTCCTTGTCCAGGGTCTGTTTGAAACCTGAATACCCATAAAGCATTGAGAATCTTTGTGCGCCGGCCACAGTTTGTAGAATCTTCTCCATTGAAGGCAAAGGATAATGATCCTTTAGAGATACCTTGTTCAAATATCTGAAATCAACACAGAGTCTGATTTCACCATTCTTCTTGCACACTAAAACTAGATTCATGACCCAAGTAGATTACTTGATGGGAAAAATAATTTTTACCTCAATTAGTTTTGATAATTACTTTCTCATGAGGGGATCTATCTTTGGATTAAGTGGTCGTTGCTTCTGTCTGACCGGCTTGATACTAGGGTCAAGATCAATGGAGTGTCGAGAAACACATGGATAAAAACCTTTGAGGTCTTCATACTCCCATGAAAAGATATCACTGTATTTTTGACAAAGAGATATGAATGCCTGCTTTTTATTTTGCATACAAGTCTTACTGAGTAGAAAATCCTTCCCGTGTGGAATAGTTATTGGGGAGCAGTCTTCTTGCACAGTGCGCATGTACCTTTCTTCACCCTTGAAATCATCATTAGGGTTAAAGATTTGTTCTTAGGTGACCAGGCCTTTAGGAAACTTGTTTGTCTTTAGTTGTATCACTTGGTCACCATAGCTTTCATGCAAGTCAGATTGTATGCTTGATGAGAATTGAACTTCATTCTAGATGAAGTGGTTAGTTGCACGTCACTATCAAACACTTGCCAACTGGTGTTATTTTCTAGAATGGATGGTCTTATCATTATCTTGATGTGCTGAGTTTTTCCTTTAACAAAGTCATCAACATGAGAGAACTACGAACCAAGCGCAACCATTTGGTCAGTTTCCTTATTCATTTTACGCGGCACCACCTGCAGATTTAGAGCATAAAAGCTCTCAAGGAGGTCCTAAACTCTATGTTTATAAGATTTAAGAAGCTTATTCTTTTCCTAGCACTTGTTGGCAAACTGATAAATAACCAATTATGTGTCAACAAATATCTGCAACACCTTAATCTTCTTCTCAAAAATGAGAAGGCCATGCACCAGTGCTTCATAATTTGCCACATTGTTAGAACATGTAAACTACAATCTGTGCACGAAGAATAATTTCTCATCGCAAGGATAAATGAGAACAACTCCTGTTCCCACACCATTTCTACTTCTGGATCCATCAAAGTATAAATTCCATAGACTAGGTTCAACTTGGTATTTTTTGAGCACACGTTGTAGCACAACTTCTTCAAGAATGCAGTAGGTACCAAGCCCATTTTCATAGGCTTCCAGTTCTTCAACATATGGGTCAAATTTATGGTGCCTCTTTGCCCACTCATCAAGTATTAAATCAGGAATAGGTGGTGGAAAATTATGCTCTTCAGGAACTGAGGATGGTTCTTGGATTAAATAGTTGGCTTGGAGAGGGGATGGGACATATGACCCTACATGATAGGAAAATATTGGCTCAGCTTGTATGAGAAAATGGGTACCATACCTTGTCTTAAGTAACATATGAGACCAATCAGAAGACAAGTAACCACCCACTTTTGCAATAACTTATCTTGATATACATATGGAAAAGAAAGGAGGTAAGTCAATGATTGATATACCTTGAGTTATGGTGAGGCTTGGGCATGCATGAAGGATTAACTCAAGATCCTTGATGATTCTTAAGGTAGTAACATTTGAGCCATCAAGTTGTAGGACTCCTTTTGTCAGGGGGCTATACATAAGACCTAAGACATCAACAATTTGTTTAGGCATGACAGAAGTACTAGCACCTGAGTCAATCATTAAGTTATGGAAAAGGTGTTTTCCTATGATCAAGGACATATTTAAGGGTGGAGTTTTAACAATATTACTTGCTTCTCCTCTTCTTGGTAGATGTTGATAGAAGTGCATGATTTGTGAATAGTTAGATCAGAATGCAGAAGTTGGGACAGGGCCTCATGTAATAGGTCGCGTTGGGATGGAATGGTTAGAGCAACACATATTGTAACATTTATATTTGTCTTCTTAATCTAGTCCATAATGCTAAATATAAGACTCGATGACTTTGCATTTGGGGAATGATAGCCTCATTTTTTGAAAGCTCAGGCGTGGAAATAGGGTATTTAGCCAAAGTTGAGGCTTGAACTACCAAAGGAGGGGTGCGTGCCACTATTGGAGAATCTTTGCACGGTATATCTTGTGTAGGGACTTGAGAAATTTTACTACTAGATCCCCTAGATGCATCTTTCTGCTTTCGGTGGTCTACTTATGTTGCTAGGATTGTGACCTACATGCTAGATTCGAGAATTCTCTTCTTATATCTCGTGTTGTTTGCAACTTGGGCATGTGGTATGCTTGCATCCTTTGTAGCTTGGTTGATTACACATAATTCCTCAGTGCCAAAGATCATAAAGTTTTCCTCTAGAGGAGTTTCTACACTTTCTTGGTTCTCTACTTTAGGTGGACTTGTTGAAGGTTCATAGCTGGAAGCGTTATGAATCATATAAGCTTACGCGCGCAACGTTGGCAAAATGATATTGAATGTGAGACATGTTTTAATGGAAGCACCATTTTGACTCCTACGCAAAATTTTTCTAATCCGAAACAAGTGTTTGGCTTACACTGGGCGCTGGAAGAGAGGGCACATGAGGAACTAATTGCAAGGGTAGATGTGTGTTAGCATGCCATCTATCATTTTGCTGGTTGGGAGAATACTTTTGTTTTCCATATTGATTTCGCGAATGATGATTGATTTGGTTATGCGCTTGATTAGAACCACCTCTATAGGCTTGACCCTGTTGTTTCTCTAATGATATGACTTCGTTTGAAAAAATTCTAATCAGGGTTTTCAATTCTTCATCTTCTTTTTGTTGCATTGGAGAGTAGGATGTTATGCAACAAGTTGTGCACTTTTCTCAAGAACAAAAATAGGGGCCAAAAAGGCTGGGGTGCTTATAATTTTCTAGGAACAAGGGCATAAGCAGTCTAGGAGCTATCTTTCCTATTTGAATAAGACTATTTTATACCTTTACTGCAATATTATAAGAGGCTGGTAAAGTCCTACCTCCCATGGGTTGAATCATGACTAAAATATTGTTTAACGTGTTTAGATAATACAAAAATTGACATTGGGTTATAGGTCTTACCACAAGAGGGATTCTGTCCCAAGTCTTCTGAAATATAATGTTGAAATCAATCATTTGCTCGTTGGGTGCCCTCCTTGTTTTTGTCAGTTTCTCTACCTGAGATAGGTGATCTGAATTATCTTCAAAATAATTTCAAAGAGTTGTTCCAAGGTCGTCCCATGTGGAAATAGATCCAAGTCTCAAGCCTTAGTAACATTGAAGTGCTTTACCTTTGAAAGAGGCCGCAAGTAGCCTAATTGCTACATCATCATGTGTGATCAGGTAGAGTGAACATACATTTTCTACATTCTAGATATGTTCCTAAGGGGTGACTTCATTCTCACCGGTAAAGTATGGGATACTTTTGAGTATGCCATTTGGCATGTCATGTTGCATGGCCAAAACCAGAGGACTTCATCCGATGAAGTTAGCAAAGTTCCTTAGTGGAGGAGGTGGCTGATTTGCCATAGCAGGGTGTGATAGTTGTCTATTGTGAGGAGGATTTGAATGGGTGCGGTGCACTGGAGATGGAGATGTGCACGCATGATTTATGCAACAAAATCTTCTTGAGGATAGTTAGAGATACTCGAAATAATATTCAATTGCTACACTTTTCCTTGTATGCACTCTTCTCATAAAAGGCGTTCAGGGTTGTTAAAAAAGAGATCTGCAATACTGGGAGTCATCAGGTGTGTTGAAATGAGCCTTAAAAGGCTGAAATACTAAGTCCACACACCAGAACTTAGCAATATGATATTTAAGCTTTCAATGTTGTCCCATTGGGCATGCCATAAACTATTAGTCGTCAAACTTGCATACATGTCTCAGATCTAGAAGAACTGAGTCATTTGAGACAACAATGGAACCGTCTCCAAGTTGTGGGACCTTGCGCACTTGAGACATATCTCTGGAGAAGGCTAGTTCCTGTATCTATTTCTACTGCTACTTCTATTCCTAGTGCTGAAAGGGAAAAATAAGCTAATGATGCCAAAGGACCAGAGATAGGAGGATACCATGAAAGAAAACTTCTCTAAAAGGTGATATCACCAGAAAAACTGGGATGAACACTATTTGTTCTGAAAAAAATGAAAGGAAATGCGTGAAAGAAGGCTAGGAATGTGTAGCACAACTAAAACATATTTACCAGATCACTTTCATGGAACACAACTAAAAAACTACAAGGGATGTAGAATGACACAATGAGCACACAATGTAAAAGAAAAGGCAAGAAGAAGGAATGCAAACACGTTAGGACAAAAAATAGTCACAAAATGATGCTTCGATTACTTCTAGAAATGCACAGAGCTATTACAATGGAGAAAGAGGTTGATATCCGCATGCAAGAACTAGATCCAGAGGTGTATAACTCAAAATAAAGAAAATATGAAGTCCTTAGCAAAAATGCGTAAGGATTAAAAGTATCCATCATTAAAAATGAGCCCAACTCTTACATTTATAGATGAATCCATAGAAGAAGAAGAGGAGGGAAAATCTAAATTTGAAATGTAACCACCAACAAGAAGCATTCAATGCCTGCAAATCCACCTAAGAATCTTTCAAATGCACTTCCCCAAGTCTATTTGGCATGTTGAAGAAGGAAGAAGGAAAAATTAGATCAAATTGGGTGGTTGGAGCAATTAGATCTTCTCATTAATGCTTATAAAGACGTTTTCCCATTTCTCACCTACCCAATCTGCGAATAATTTGAATTTGAACATTTAGCACTGTATCCCCTATCAACAACTATTGATTGAGACTAGGCGTGCGCCGATCAGAGATCTGTAACAAAATATACGAGTGTCATTAGTTTATCAGAGTTGTCTACGCACACAAGACACGTGGCACATGTGGATTGGCTGAAAGGATGGCCAACTGTGTAAATTTTCTTGTCATTTTTGCGACATCTCATTCATTGATTTGTTGCAAGGATTTGACATCGTATTGGTGTGCTTTGATAAGTTACTTGTGGTATACTCAATCATGTTAGAATGAGGTGGCCCATAAAGGTTCAGAGGAGGGCGCAAAGGTATGCACGTGGAAGAATGAGGCGTGAGAAGAAGACAGAAGGGAGGTACAAGAAAAGCACGTGAGGAAATAAGGAAAGCTGTTGAGCAAAGAACGCATGGTCAAGGCACAACTATTACAAAGTAATGTGTGGAGTGTGCACGAGGGCCAGGGACTTAGCTGATTAAAGAAAGTGCGAGGTGTGTGCGTAGGAAAAAACATCTACTAGGAAAAAGGTGAATGCACAGAGGATACACGCAAGGGAGGAGTGGAACAAAGAGGAAAGGAAAATGAAAGGGGAGAATGGGAAGCACATGCATGAGGAAATGTGAAACAAGTGAATGTGCCAAGGAGAACTGAGGTGTTGCACCTTACAATGAAGAGCTCAGAGCCATAAGATGTATACAAGTTGTCCAAATAACTAGGACAATTATTTGGATAACACTTACTATTGATAATTTGCAATCCAAAGGGATGATGATATCGAATAGATGCATTTCATGTAAAAATGCTAGTGAAATTGTCCAACATCTTTTTCAACATTTTCCTTTTTCTCAAAGAGTTTTTAATATTTTTCCAAGAGATTTTCAAATGTATTAGGTCTCTCTGTACTCTTTTGATAACTTCTATAAGCAATGGACTAGTCCTTTCTCTTCCCCCTATATGTCAAGGGCATGGAGGTTTGTTTTTCCCCATTTCTTATGGGGAATTTGGATGGAAAGAAATAACAAAATATTTAAAGAAAAACAAAAAAGCTCAAACAGATTGGGGAATATCATTCTTGAGGAAATGGATAATAATCAGTTTATTATTAAGTTTAAAGAGCTTAAAGGATGTCCTACTCATGAAACAAATATTATTCAGAACTTGGGAATCAATTAGTGCATCCAACAAACTTCCTTTTTGAAGAAAGACACTAGGAACAATGTTAAATGGGAAAAACCATGGCAAGGATGGATGAAACTCTACTTTGATGGTGCTGCTAAAGGAAACCATGGTTTAGCTGGAGTTGGTGGTATTATTGGGAATGAAGAGGGTTCCCTTATTTTAGCGTATGCTGAGCCCATTGGAAACAAAAAAATAACTATACAAAATCTTATGCTATTATTAGAAATCTTATGCTATTTTCTAAGAAATTGTTGCAGATTAAAATAACAGTGTTGTGAGAATTTGAGGAATCCGCTCGTTTCAAGGGAACTCATTGGTCATGTCACACGTATGGAATGCTCTAGTTCTATGGTATTCAAAGACATAACTAGGCTTCAGGATGAGTTTTACACCTTCTTAGAGGATACTGAAAAGATATGCTTCATGGAAGATGGAATTTCTCGTAAGTCATTGCCTGGTAGGTGGTTTGAGGGTTGATTCCATTTAATGAAATACATTACACTAGATGGAAAGTTTAGGAAGATTCATAATCAACATTTTATGTTACTCAACCATTTTAGGAGAGGTAAAAAATGAGTATCATGTTTTATCTCTACAAGTCGCTTCAAGTGTCTGTTAAGGATTTTCAATCTTAGAAAATTGTGGCTTCCCTTCATCAAGGGATTATTTTACTTCTTGTGAAGGCGGGGAACCCTAATCCTCAAATTAGGGATGATGGGTTTAGGTTGGGGGAAGATTGGGAATCTTTTCTCACTTTGGCTGACATACTGAAATTAAACAAGTTGAAAGAAATAGCAAAAAAAGACCTGGATGCTACATATGCACTTCAAAATGTAGAAGTTTCATTTCAGAATGTGGAGGATGTCCTTTAGTTTCCAAGGCACTTAGTGTATGGTAATACTTTGATTAATTTCCTGGTTAATAAAATTGATGCTCTGGAAGATATGGTTAAGCAAGTAAAAGAAGAAAACAAGAACCTGATTAGAGGTGCTTGGTTCACTAATGTTGAAATGGTCGTTTTGAGTCATATGATTGATTCT
Organism: Taxus chinensis; assembly: GCA_019776745.2. Classification (NCBI taxonomy): domain Eukaryota; kingdom Viridiplantae; phylum Streptophyta; class Pinopsida; order Cupressales; family Taxaceae; genus Taxus; species Taxus chinensis. The sequence continues at coordinate 345,140,249 of CM034157.1, forward strand.
GTTCAAGGTATGGTTGTTGCTGATAAAGTGAAGAGGATGAATCTTTCTATAAGAAATTATGATGAGGAGGAAGAGTTTGAGTTCCAGAAGGAGAGTGTAGGGACGAGTTCGAGGACAAGGGGAAAATGTGTATAATTGTGCCTTTGTTATTTTTTTGCCGACTGTTTTTGGTGTTTGGTCCTTTGTTCATATTCTATTTTTCCTGGTTCTGTATGTTGGTTTTGTTTTGGGATTTGGTTGAGTCCAATCCTTTTTAACTCGATATTTTTTAATAGATTTTTTTTTGTCTCATACGAGATTTCATGTAATATCTTCTGTACATGGCCCTTGGAGCCTTTTCCAAGTATTATCTATAAAAAATCACATAATACTAAACTAATGAAATGTTTACTCTTGAAACTGACACATTTTTGTTTGCAAAGAAGAAACCCCTTTTCTTCTTCAATTTTGCAACTCTCTCTTTGATCCTTATTTGAATGGAATGATGAATCAGTTACATTTTGTAATTTTATAACCTTCCAATTAGGTTCCAACTAAATGGAAGCTTCTCAAAGCTCTTCATGTACAACATCAAATCTTGGGCTAACTCCAAGACTTACACACCTAATTTTTTTTAATGAATCCTAACATTAAAAAGAACCTAAAACACCCATATTATGCCTTAGTCATCATATATAAATCTTATTAGATTCAAAATTTCATTATAACTCCTAAACAAAGCCCAAAAATGGCATTCAAGGTTCAAATTTGCATTTTGTATGAAAATGGCACAATTTGGATTTGTAAAGGTCTTAACACCTATCAAAATTCAAATGAGGATAATTTTATAATACCTTTGATTAATATCCAAACAAAAAGTGGATTTGATCACCCTCTATACAGTTAACTTCACAATGCTCACTGACAAATTTTAACATCATCCCCACTTTCGTACTTTTAAATGTTCTAGGGATACACATGTGTAGTTTGAGTATTTTGTCTAAAGGTCCATCTACTAGGAAAGTTACCCATCTCAAATAAGGATTGTAATGAATATATGTGAGAATGTATCCAATACTTAAAAATATAGATTGATCCCTCAAAGGAAAAATATTAATCATACTATCAAAATACAGACTAATCCCTCTAAGGACAATTGTTAATAAAAAATTGTTAGGTTGTGGAGCCTGTTTTCATGTGAGAAAGTGTTGAAGATTGTACACTAAGAGTACTGTACACTTTCCACAGTTGTCTTGCTGGGGTTTAAGGCCGGGCCGGGCCTCGAGTGGGGGTTTGGGGGTACAGCCCCCGATTTTTTTGGCCAAAAAACGTGCCTGACATATCGGGAAACATGTTTTTCTCATATGGGCAGAATTTTTGACCCATAGGTTTATGGGACGGTTTTGGCCCATGGTTTTGTAAAACTGCTTAAGCAGTTGTCTACTTATATGGTTTTATGCATATGGTAGGTATAATGAAAACATTGCAGATGTGTTTTGAATTTGGGTGTGAATTCTGTAGAGTTTGTTGAGCATAGCTCCAAACAGATCTGGGTATTGTATTGAGAGAGCGGTGGCTTGTAATAAAATCTGAGCAAGTGATTCTTGGTGGACGTAGCCCAAATTGGGTGAACCATGTTAAATACTTGTCTCTTTGTGTTGTGTTATTTTATTCTACACTTTTATTTGAGATCTGTAATATTTTCTGCATATTAGTTTCTACTGTTGCGATTCTGTGAGGGATTATTCCACATATTTTATCCCTTATTTCCTAACAATTGGTATCAGAGCCTGGTTTGGTTTGCTGAAGTGTTGAATCATAGGGAAAGTTTTTATCTTGAGTGGGAGCTATGGCAGATGATGGAAGATCTAGGGTTGATAAATTCAACGGGTAGAATTTCAGTCTTTGGAAGATGCAGATGGAAGATTACCTTTATCAGAAGGATCTTTATACTCTGTTGTCTGAGAAGGTGAACAAACCCTCGAGCATGACAGATGCGGAATGGGATTTGCTGGATAGGAAGGCACTTGGGACAATCTGGCTGTGTCTTGCATCTTCGGTATTATTTAATGTTTCAAAGGAAAAGACTACAAAAGAACTAATGGATGCATTAGGGAAGTGTATGAAAAACCCTCTGCCTCTAATAAGATATTTTTAATGAAAAAGTTGTTTAATATGAAGATGTCTGAGAATGGTTCAGTAGCAGATCATTTAAATGATTTTAATACGGTTGTAAATATGCTAGCTTCGGTTACAATAGAATTTGATGAAGAAGTTAGGGCTTTATTAGTTCTGTGCTCTTTACCTGAGAGTTGGAATAGCCTGGTAATGGTGGTAAGAAACTCGGTTCCAGCTAACTCAAAGTTGAAGTTTGAGGATGTTGTAGGGGTGATTCTAAGCGAGGAAATGTGAAGAAAAATATCTGGGGAATCTTCTACTTCAGGGAATGCTTTGACAGTGGAAACTAGAGGGAGACAGAAGAATAGAGGAAACCGTGGAAAATCAAAGGATCAGGCAAGGTCAAAATCCAAAAGCAAGATAGTATGTTGGCACTGTGGAAAGTCTGGGCATGCAAAGAAGGACTGTTGGGAGCTTCGGGACAAGAAGAAACAACAGGAAGAAAACAAGGAGGCAAATGTGGCAATGGGTAATGTATGTCAGGATGCTTTGATTCTTTCTTTGCACAATATTACTGAATCTTGGGTTTTAGATTCAGGGGCTTCTTTCCATGCTTCTCCACATAGGCATTATTTTGTTGATTATGTTCAAGGAGATTTTGGGCATGTTTTTCTTGGTGATGATGAGCCTTGCAGCATAGTTGGAAAAGGTTCTATTCAGGTTAAGATGCAGAATGGGAATACTTGGCTATTGAAGGATGTCAGACATGTGCCTACATTAAGATGAAATTTGATATCGGTAGGGTAGTTGGGAAGTGATGGTTGTACTGTGATATTTACAGTAGACTCTTAGAAGGTTACCAAGGGTGCTCTTGTGGTGGCAAGAGGTAAGAAGGTTGGAACCTTGTATTTAACCACTTATAGCACTAATGTTTGTAATATTGTGGCTTCAGAAGTAGATACAACATTGTGGCACTATAGGCTTGGTCATATGAGCCATAAGGGCATGGAGATCATAAAGAAGGATTTTCTTAGATATACAGAAATAGGTTTGGAGTTCTGTGAGGACTGCATATATGGGAAACAGAAGCAAGTAAGGTTTCTCAAGGTTGGACCTACAAAGAAAGAGAGTAAGTTAGAGTTGGTACATTCTGATGTGTGGGGGCCGGCTCAAGTATCATCTCTTGGGGGTTCAAGTTATTATGTTACTTTTATTGATGATGCAACAAGGAAAGTTTGGGTTTATTGTATTAGAAACAAATCTAATGTATTTGACACTTTTGTTAAATGGAAAGCCTTGGTAGAGAATGAAACAGGTCTTAAGCTAAAATGTCTTAGGTTAGATAGTGGAGGGGAGTATTGCAGCAATGAATTTGATGATTATTGTTCTAAGAATGGAAACCATAGGAAAAATATGGTTCCAGGAACTCCGTAGTAGAATGGGGTGTCAAAAAGGATGAACAGAACAATAATGGAATGTGCTAGGAGCATGAGGTTAGATGCAGGACTGCCCCTTTATTTTTGGGCAAAAGCGGTGAGCACAGTTGTGTACTTGATAAATAGAGGACCCTCAAGTGCCTTGGATGGAGGCATACCTGAGGAGGCTTGGTATGGTAAGAAAGTTGATTATTCATTTCTTAGAGTCTTTGGATGTGAGGTGTTTATTCATATAGACAAGGATGATAGGACCAAGCTAGAGGCTAAATCAGAAAAATGTACTTTCATTGGTTATGGTGGTGATGACTTTGGATATAAATGTTGGAGTATTAAGGACAAGAAAATCATTTGATCTAGGGATGTGGTCTTTAATGAGAAAGTCATGTATAAGCAACAGTTGCAGGAAAATAGGGAAGAATCCAAGAAAGAATATGCAACGGTAGAGGATCTTCCGGATGGGAAAGTGACACATGAATCAGTTCAGGAACCCCCTCAACAGGAACCCCAAACTCCTATATTGAGGAGGTATTCTAGGGTAAGAAGAGAACCTGAACATTTTTCTCCTTCTCTTTATTATTTATTACTCACTGATAGTGGAGAGCCAGAGAGCTTTGATGAAGCAATGCAGGTAGATGTTAGGAAGAAGTGGGAGCAAGCCATGGATGAGGAGCATCAGGCTCTCATGGAGAACTAGACATGGGATTTGGTGAAGCTACCTGAAGGAAAAAGAGCATTCAGAACAAGTGGGTGTTCAGAGTGAAAGAGGAAGGAGGTAAGAAAAGATACAAGGCCTGGTTGGTGGTCAAGGGGTTTACACAGAAAAAAGGTATAGATTTTGATGAGATTTTTTCTCCTATAGTAAAAATGACTTCTATTAGAACTGTTCTAGGAATAGTTGTAGCAGAAGACTTGCACTTAGAACAGTTTGATGTAAAGACTGCATTTCTCCATGGTGATTTGGAGGAGGAACTATATATGCAGCAACTAGAGGGCTATGAGGTCAAAGGTAAAGAGGATATGGTGTGCAAACTGAAGAAGAGCTTGTATGGCTTGAAACAAGCTCCATGTCAATGGTATAAGAAATTTGATAGCTTCATGATGGAGCAAGGTTATATTAGATGTCATTCTGACCATTGCATGTATACAAAGAAATTTGAGGATGGCAGTTATATTATCCTTTGTCTTTATGTGGATGACATGTTGGTTGCAGGTAAAAACATGTAGGAAATAAAAGTACTCAAGAAGTAGCTAAGTGAATCCTTTGTTATGAAGGATTTGGGGGCAGCCAAGCAAATCCTTGGTATGAGGATATATCGGGATAGGAAGGAACATAAGATGAGTTTATCTCAAGAAGAGTACATTAAGAAGGTCTTGGAGAGGTTTAATATGCAGGATGCTAAACCGGTTGGGACTCCTTTGGTAGGCCATTTCAAGTTATCAAAGGAACAGTGTCCCAAGATAGAGCAGGAGAGAAACCAGATGTCCAAGGTACCTTACTCATTAGCGGTTGGCAGTTTGATGTATGTCATGGTGTGCACTAGGCCTAATATTTCCCATGCAGTGGGAGCGGTGAGTAGATTTATGAGTGATCCAGGTAGAGATCACTAACAGGCAATAAAGTGGATCCTTTGGTATTTAAGAGGGACCATGGGGATAGTTTTGTGCTATAGTTGATTAGACACCACTTTGTATGGTTATGTAGATTCAGATATGGCTAGAGATGTAGACATCAGGAGGAGCACAATAGTTATGTTTACATTGTAGGTGGGACAACAGTGAGCTGGATTTCATGACTACAGAAGTTGGTGGCTTTGTCAATCATGAAGGCTTAGTATGTTGCTGCCACAGAGGTAAGCAAGGAAATGATTTGGTTACAATAATTACTTGAGGAGTTGGGGCATAAGTAGGAGGAAGGAAAGCTACATAGTGATAGTTAGAGTGCTATACACCTAGCTAAGAAATCTTCTTTCCACTCTAGGATGAAGCATATACAGTTAAGGTACCATTTCATCAGGAAAACTTTGGAGGAAGAGAAGTTGAAGCTGGAGAAGATTCATACCAGTCAGAATCCTGTAAACATGATGACCAAGGTGGTCACAAGGGAAAAACTGAAGCTGTGTTTAGCTTCGATTGGTCTTCACAGAAACTAGTGAAGGGTTGAGAAGCTTGCTCAGAGGAAAAATAGTCTCCAAGTGGGAGATTGTTAGGTTGTGGAGCACTGTTTTAATGTGTGAAAGTGTTGAAGACTATACACTAAGAGTACTATACACTTTTCATGTATCCTCTCCAGGGTTCGTGCTTTGGCCGGGTCCCAAGTAGGGGTCTAGGGGTGGTAGCCCTTGGTAGTAGGGGTTCGGGGGCACAGCCCTTGAATTTTTTTTTGGGCCTTAAAATGTGCCCGATACATCGGGAAATGTGATTTTCTCATATGGGCGGGATTTTGACCCATAGGTTTATGGGATGATTTTTTCCCGTGGTTTTGATACCCATGGTTTTGTAAAACTACTTAAGTAGTTGTCTATTTATATGGTTTTATGCATATGATAGATGCATGAAAAACATTGCAGATGTGCTTTGAATTTGGGTGTGAATTCTGTAGAGTTTGTTGAGCATAGCTCCAAAAAAATTTGGGTATTGTATTGAGAGGGTGGTGGCTTGTAATAAAATCTGAGCAAGTGATTCTTGGTGGACGTAGCCCAAATTGGGTGAACCATGTTAAATACTGTCTCTTTGTGTTGTGTTATCTTATTCTGCACTTTTATTTGAGATCTTTAATATTTTCTGCATATTAGTCTCTACTGTTGCGATTCTGTGAGGGATTATTTTGCATATTTTATCCATTATTTCCTAACATCTCTAAGATTATTTCATTACAAATAATGAGGAAAAATATCTACAACAAAATCTAACCTAACAAGTGCACACACAAGTTCTAGTTTTCTTCTTTTCCTTATAGAGTCTTATTCCTTTATGTCTTCCTCTTATTCCTTTTTCTCCCCCCTATTTCATTATATTCATTTCTTTCCATCTAATGATGTGTGCTAGGTATCTTCAGGTACCCAAGGACCTAAAAAACATTTCCCATATTAATGATTATCTTAAAATCCATTATTTTACCTTAGCTCATGATTATAGGTGTTCAAATCATGTTTTGTTAGAAAAATGTAAATGTTTTTCCATGTGATAGTAGTTTAGAAAAAATCCAAAACTAAGAGCTCTAAAATAGGATTTACTGAAAAAAATTCTTCTCAAGGATTCCTTGTAGGACTAAATACACCATGTCAAGAGAAAAGCCAAAAAAAAAACATCAATCTATTTTTGGTAATTCAAGATAACTTGTTCACCATAGATTATCCTACATCGATGAGACTTATTATACCTCTATTAAACATGCTTGTTTGTCCATTTAAAGGATTCCATGGACTAAGATTCATCATTATATGAAATTAATTTTCCACCACTAAGATTTATCATTAGATGATCTATTAGACCATATATGACATAGTTAACACCTATTGACTCCACAACTTATTCTCTGATGTTGTTCTCTGAGTAGACAACATTGGAAAATGGATGGCACTCCTTATGGAATTTGACTAACACACCATTATGCAAAAATCCATCAAAGGTCAAGTCATTGGAAACCAACTTAGTGTCACCCCTTACCTACAACCCAACCCATTTCTAACACACTTCATAATGAATATATACTCCTCTATGAAGGAATATGTATCAATGCCTTCCCATCAAAGACTATTACTATAACTTCACTGCTTCCTTGAGTCACAACCACTCATAGCTAGTGTAGATAGAAAATCATGCACATACTATTACATTACTATGTCAAAAATTATGGTGTTATATGCATGGATCTTAAGTAAGAAAAGTATTCACTGGTGACACAATCCCTTGTCCATCCACTTGTTTTGATTTTGTATTTTATTGTCTTTCTCTCTCACATCTGTCATTCTACACCCAGTTCTGGTCAGGTCACATGGATCCTTGTCTGTCAGTATTTTCACATTTGTCTTCATTTATCCCAGGACACCAGGCCCACTGGAAACTAGCTCCCAGGCACTCCTGTCCATTCTGGGAACTCCTGTCCTCTTTGTTCTTTTCACATTTTTGACATTTGTGGTCGGCCTTTTTAGTTTTCTTATCCTTATCTTGAGGTCCTAGTCAGCATGTCATGTCACTAGTGTCAAAATTCAAACAAGAGATCCATATATATACACAACATACATACTATTATAAGGGGTTAGACAATTATAAAGGGGCAATCTCATCTACATACTATCACTACCAAAGGGACTACATTTTTGGTTTTTTTACTCTACATACACTGCATAGGAAGGGGAAGTCTGAATTCCATCCACACATTTGCATTTTATCTAGCCATAGCCCTACTATCTTGGTGTCATTATCATGAGGGAAACCTAAGGACTATTTCACACACAAGCACAAAGAACTACATGGAGTTTAGAATGTAGTGCAATGCTCGGTCATAAGTTCACTCTTCAGGTGAACATCATGGTTAGTCTGACTTCACATATTACATATTTCATTCCAATTTGATGTGTTTGTGAGCTTTTACAGGTAATTAGGGTTTTTTTGTAGGTTACAAGGTACCTTGGTGATCAAAGTGTGAATACAGGTGATCAACAACGAATAAGTGTGAAACCCTAGTGACATAGAAAAATAAATTCTGAGCATTTTGCGTAGTCATCGGTGGCACCTATAAGAGGTCTTTGGCACCCAACCCTCACCCTAGCCAGGTGCCCATGTCCAGCTCTATTTAAGCTCCAAATTAATACTGAGCATTTCCAACACTCTTCCCAACCTGTTCATCAGTTGTTCCAGTTCAGATTTATTCTGGGATAAGTGTAAATCAGATAAGTCTATTATCTCTCCTATTTTCTTACAAGGTTGTTTCATTTTATTAGAGTATTATATATTTGTATTCTATTATATTTTATCATATTAGTGACTCTGAAATATTATATTTAATTCCATTTTTATTAAATCATTTGGTAAACCCATCCTTATTTGAACTCCTTGCCCTAGGATCCCCAAAACCCTCATGGCTAAAATAGATCTTCTTCTCCAAGAAAGTATATGAGCATATTAGTGTGAACCTATCCTTGATGATGTTGTAGAAGCTGAACTTAGTGATCTTTATCACCATGCTCAATTGATTCCAAAATTCTCCAACTTTTTCTTGCTCACGAAAACACCATTCCCACTAGACTTTCACAACTCTAGCGTTTGCATAGTCTCACCTGACCAAAACTTCACTTCATGTTTTCCTTGTTCTTCCATAGTCACCCATGTTGCTCCACCTTCTTCTACTCCTATTATAGCACATGATAATACTCTTAAATATTTTATGTTTGGTCTTGTTTGTGACATTGTAGATACAAATAATGTTACTTCTAATGTTGATAAAAATGTACATGTGCATGATGTTATTTCTACTAGTAGTCAAGATGAATGTAAAGTTGTATATCTCATACTTCTTCCTACTTTTGAAAATGTTTCCAATGATTCCAAATATAAATCTCATGATAGTTCTCCTACTACTTCTTATATGTTGATGATCTCTTGATGAATTACTTGCATGTGAAAATATGTCTGATAGTGATGTAGGTTATGCTTTTGATCATGACCTTGTTAGTAATAATATTACTTCTCTTCCATCTGTTGAATGTGAATTCAATACTCCTATTTATTATCTTTCTGAAGTTGTTGCACATCATGATTCTAGTACTCCTACTAGTACACCTCTTATCATTTCTTATGATTCTACTTCTATCATTTCATTGATATTCCATGAGCTCTCTTCCTCTTCCACCTCTTTCTTCTTCTTCTACAAGATGTTATTCATGATGATTCTATACTATTCCTACTAGTACACCTCTTATTATTTCTTCTGCATCTACATCTAGCATTCCCATAAAGCCTTCATGTTCTTCTCCTCCTTCCACATTTGATCCTTCTTCTTCTCACATTCCCATGATCACTCATAATGGAAAACTTCAACCTCTCAATGTGCCTCTCACTTCTTCTACCATCCCCTCACATGATATTCTATCTCTCATGCATGTTGTTGGTAATTTGCAAGCTCAAGTTCATACTCTCACTCTCGAAAGAAAATCCTACTATGCTTCCATTGATAATAATTCTTTGCATGGAAATCTAATACCTACAAAAATCACAATCCAAATTTCCCTAAGGATTTCATCATGCCTACATTTACATGTTTTGATGGCACTGACAACCCCTATTTGCATCTCAAGCATTATCATTCAGCAATGGCCTCTTATTCTAATGACCGCTTTATCCTCAAAGCTTTTTGTCATAGTCTTGTTGATCATGCTCTTCAATGGTACACTCATTTTCCTTATGGATCTATTAGCACTTATTGTGATATGGAGGATGCTTTTCTTAGGTGGTTTATGGTTAACAATGGTCCTAGAGTTACATATGATCATTTACCTACTTTGCATCAAGGAAAGAAAGAACCCATTATAGATTACATTTTATGCTTTAATTCTTGTATGCATCAATTATTATTTGAGCCCATTGATTTAGAAAATAAATTCATATTTTTTCATGGCTTAACTCATGCATTGAAACAAAAATTACTATATGATACATGTGAATCTTTTATGCTTTTGTGCTATAAATTTATAGATCTAGAACAATATTTACTTGTTGAACATGTTATTCCATCACCTGTACTTCTTCTACTACTCCATTTCCTACTACTTCATCTCCTCTTCCATCCATTGAGCATCCTCCATGGTCACCATCTCCTCCTCCACGTAAGCATCTTCCTTCCCCTCCACCACATTGGTCTACACCTAAGTCTTCTCCATCTCCTCCTCATGAACCATTGCACTTTCCATATGTTTCTAAGCCTCATGATGTCTTGTGTACTTTTCTTGATAAGCACCTAATCCACTTTCCTTCTAATCAACATCATCCTCCTCATCACTTGCATCGCTAACGTGATTTCCCTTATTGCAATTTTCACTGCATCAATGGCCACCATGGAAATGAGTGTTTTGCCCTTCATGAAAATTTACAACAATTAGAAGACAATGACGTCATTTCCTTTCTCTCTCTCTCTCTCTCATGAGCGGTCTCTTTCTCCCATTCTGCATAAGTGTGCTTCCACTGTTGTTCACTTGTCTCCTCCACCCACTTCTAAGGTTGTCATTCATCCACCTCCTAAGATCATTATCCATCCATGTCCTCCACCTAGCTCATCCATTGCTACATCATCTCACCCTCCTCACAGTGCTACTACATCCCATTGGCTTCCTAAGCCATCGACATCTGTGCTTCCCACCACTACACCTCCCATGATTGACACCATTTCATTTGACATTCAGTTTGACTCTTACACTCATGTTGTTGTCACTTCACATGCTTCCACCATCCCTCACAGGCATCTCCATCTTTGGTAGGTGACCTCCATATGATCACCTCATTACCTGATGATGCACTCGTGTTCTTAAGGTCATTACATGACTGTTGAGGGATATGTTATAAAAATGAACCTCATTATCACACTGGGGGGCATCACTCTTCTTTCCCCCTCATCTTTTTCATCATTCATCACAACTATTATAAACATGCTCTTACATATTCTCATTATACAATATCAACATATCATTACTCTAATCTCTTATACTATCTACATCACATTACCATTTCCACTACTCTATCACATTACATCATATACATACATTCTTTTAGTCATATCATTATACTACTCATTCACATACAAATCATTTCAATTCACTACTTACCTATTATATCCACATCATGATATATTTCAAATATTCAAAAATCAAGATAACCATTTCAACAATGCATACAACATCTAGCAAATCAATTATTTCTACATCAATCATCAAAAGTGCAAATGACAACCATATCATCATATACCAATGCAAGTGCACAACACATATGTGATCCAATATATGTATATATATATCTCATCAAAAATCATAGTTACAAAAATACAATCATTGGGGGGCAAGCCCCCATGCATCAATACATCCATATACATCATACATCATCCTCACTATCACTATATACAATCACGGGAGCTCTAGAACTAGATGCTTCACCGCTCAATCTACGTCATTGGTCGCGGCCTCTATATCTCTCTACTTATCTTAGTATAGCCACCTTGGTCGACTGCTCCACAAATTGGCCCTGTAGCTCCACATATCTTGTGAATACATCCTGAGCTAGGGCCCCTCCTCCTATGACCTATCTAGCTCACTCAGTCTCCGCATGAGCCTCATCATGCTCACTCAATAACACAGTACATGTGGCTTGCCGCTATAGCCACTAGATCAAACAAATGGGCATGCTCACCCGCAATAACATCCACTCGCTCTAGCATACCACCTCCCATGAGCACATCTGGAGGCACATTCTATGTCAATGTGTGTATCGATGAATCAACAATCAATGACCAATAGGCATCACCTACAACCATACAACACCACATTAGTTACTACACATTTACAATATACAACAATCAAACAACAATTAACAAATAACAACAAACAATACTTATGCTCTACTAGTGCCACTGCTAGGCCATCTCCATCGAGGGTAGGATCCTGCCCCTCCACTCCTCCTACTATCGGCTCACCCACTACATCTACGACAACTGGAAATAATAACACCCATCAGTGTGTTTCCCACCACTCATGATAGGCCTGGGTGCACCCCACATCATCAACCTGTATCGGCTCCATGGCCACATCTGCCTCATCTGGACCAGGATGCACTAGTTGTGCTATTGTAGAACCTGGCCTCGCTCCTAGCCGCCTTGGTGCTCTAGTAGCTCTCACCCATACATATGGCTCTAGGGGCACATCCTGAGCCATACCAAACTATCTAGATATACACTCCACTTAGAATAACTATGTCACTCCTGGGAATCGGTCCTCCAACCACATGGTGCATCGAATGCACCGCAACTCTACTCCATCCTCCAACCAACCACCATAGTCTCTATATGGCCTCCATATGATGGCCCCTGGACCCCATCCAATCAAGCATCGACCTATAGGTGATCGTGTCCTATCTCCTACTATGGGTACCTACCCACCTCACTGTAAATATCTCGGGCCTCACCCAATCGGCTTGTGGCCCACTGAGTGGCCTCAATATAGCAATATGCTCATATGCCCATACATGTAACAAAGTGGTGGCTCCTAGTCCACCCCCATGATCCTCCTATGTGAATCTATACAAGTGGGCCAACATACATCGTGCCCAGGCATATCTTGTCCCATCCTCCTCTATACGGTGACAAATATCATGCATCTTATACAATATACCCACTCCACCACCCTCTACTACCACCAATGACACTAGAATCACTGCGATGAACTTCCACAACCATGGAACACTAGATCTCAATATAACATCTAGACTAATATGGGTCTCTGTCTATACTCATGTCCAGTAAAATACCACCTCGCTGCCCTCATCTGCCTCTGGGCATCCACTATACTCATAACCTGCACTCTCTCTCCTACAATCGACAGTCACAATATCTGATATACATCCTCCAGGGTCACTGTCATCTCACTAGTAGGAAACCAAAAGGTACATGTATCGACACACCATCTCTCACACAGTGTAGTCAACATAGGCATATTATGGGGAATCTCCCCCAATCTAGCTATGTGTCATAGGCTGACATGGTCCAGTATATCCCACTCAGCATCAGATAACCCCAAAGTAAGCAAAGTGCTCAAATGATGACCCTCGCGGAACTCTCTTGAGTGTATATCCCTCTGCAACACACACAAAACCAACAAAATTCTTACATAAGTACGTCATATATGCTGTAAAACAGATCATCATGGTACTAAAATTAATCAAAATACAAATATTTCACATCATACTGCCAAAGCCTTGTCCTGGGATGCCAACGCCCAGGAGCTAGGTCACGGTGCACCCTAGAAATAGGTCACCAACACCTGGAACTGGGCACTAGTGTCCCAAAAGATATCAATGCCCTAACCACTCCCACCCAGGTAAAAAACACCAAAAAATACAATAATGTAAATTTTCCAAAAATTGACAAAAAATAACATATTTCACACAATTTTTTAAAAATATTCATACATACCAAATCATCGGTCATCTGCGAAGCCACAATGTCTACTACTCTCTGAATCTCATTCAAACTCAGTTGCTCTCTCACACGACATCCTCACAACTCAGAGCTCTAATTTTCACTCAAACACGGTACAAATGAAATAACTATTCACTTTTCACTATTACTATATATAACAATCTTCAATTTTCTATATACTATAGTTACTATTTACAATCATTTTTCCAACTAATACATGACACACAGTTTCACTCATATCTTGAGCCTTGTACTCCTTTTTCTTCCCCGTTTTGCACCATTTGGATCAAAATTTCTTCTAGCACCATACTATACACATTACACAATGCTATATTCAAATTTGGCACATAGGTACTCATCAATCTACATGCATTATTACAAATATTATCTCTTGTTCACTTTTATCTTTACTTTCGGCTCAGTGCTCATTTCTTCACCCCTCTCCTTTCACCGAAAGGGGGGCATACAATTGGGATCACCTTACGATCCCTCTCAGGTTACAATATAATCAATTGATACTCTTATCACATCACTATTACAATATTTTTCTTTGATTCTATTCAAAGCAAAGGAACAAAATCACTCTATATTCAACACTCAAATACTTTCTACTATTTCAAATCTATTCCCCCTAATGACCTAATCTGGGGGAAAAATTCACAAACATCTCTGTGAGTAATCTACTAAAATACAACAATCTCAAAATTAATCTTCTATCATTTGAATCAAATCAATCAATGGTACAACAAGCATACTTTACTATCCTCCCAGATGACCTAACTTGGGAGCTACATCACTTTACTATCACTCCCAGATGACCTAACTTGGGAGTCACTTTACATTTCTATCACTTCCAGATGACCTAACATGGAATCCATCTAACACTATACAAATCGGGACACCCGTGGGAGTGGGGGAAATGAGATGTCATTTCCTTTCCTATACTGCTCCTATATGGGTTCTTCAATACACAACAATACGGTACAACATGAAACTAAACATGAAACTAAATTTGGTCTCTATCCATCTGCAGTGGTTGGACCTTTTGGGGATGTAGTCATGGATGGAGAGTAAAACTAGACCTCTCTCCCCAACACTCTTCCTCTGGCAAAAGTATGCCCAAATCCTCCCATTTTCAAATATACAAAATCGGGTTGGGAATTGATCACTCCCTACCTCTTCAATCTCCATTGGAAACAATCACAATCTCCAAAATCTACAAATCATCTCAATGTTTCTCCAAGTGCTCCTTACAATGGTTTTCTATCTCTATTTACGCCACATGGGTCGACATGTTGATCCATGGTTCGCCATGCTACAAGTTCATACATTCTACACACACTTTGCAACAGCTTCTCAGGACTTCTCACAGGTATGTTCCTTTACTTCCTTTACACTGCTTGAATTTCATTCAAATAACATAAAGGGGGGAAAATGTAGACACAAAATCATGCACATATTACTATTTTACTATACCACCAAGTATGTTGTTATATGCATGGATCTTAAGTAAGAAAAGTATTCACTGGTGACACAATCCCTAGTCCATCCACTTGCTTTGATTACTTCTATTGTCTTTCTCTCTCACATTTGTCACTTCTGTACCCAGTTCTGGTCAGGTCACAGGGATCCCTGTCTATCAGTATTTTCACATCTGTCATCATTTATCCCAGGACACCAATGCCCATTCTGGACACTAGCACCCAGGCGCTTCTATCCATTTTGGATGCTTCTGTCCTCTTTGTTCTTTTACACATTTTGATATTTGTGGTCAGCCTTTTTAGTTCTCATATCCTAATCCTGAGGTCATAGTTCGCATGTCATGTCACTAGTTTTGAAATTCAAAAAGGAGATCCATATATATACACAACATACATCTATTATAAGGGTGGGAAATTCTAAAGGGGAATCTCATCTACATACTATCACTACCATCAAAGGGACTACATTTTTGGGCTACATACTCTGCATAGGAAGGGGAAGTGTTGAATTCCATCTCACACATTTGCATTAAAGTTATCTAGCCATATCTCACTATCTTGATGTCATTGGTGTGAGGGAAACCTAAGGAAACTATTTCACACACAAGCACAAAGAACTACATGGAGTCTAGAATGTAGTGCAATGCTTGGTCATAAGTTCACTCTTCGGGTGACCATCGGGGTCAGTCTGACTTCACATATTGCATATTTCATTCCAATTTGATGTGTTTGATACCTTGGTGATCAAAGTGTGAATAACAGGTGATCAACAATGAATAAGTGTGAAACCCTAGCAACATAGGAAAAAACTAGATTTTGAGCATTTGCACAGTCACCACACCCATAAGAGGTACCTGACACCTAGGAACCCTCACCCTAGCCTAAAAACCCATGTCCAAGCTCTGTCCGTATAAGTCCCAAAATTAATACAGAGCATTTGAAACTTTTCCCAACCTATCCATTAGTTGTTACAAGTTCATATCTGTTCAAGGATAAACATAAATAAGATAAATCTCTTATATCTCCTATTTTCTTACAAGGTTACATTATTAGAGTGCTTAATATTCGTATTCTACTGTATTGTATCATATTAGTGACTCTAAAATATTATTTAATTCCATTTTTATTAAACTTGTGACCAGCTTCATCAATTCATAGGAGGTGACTCTTTTTCTTATTAGTGAAAAATGACATCTCCATCACCCTGTTGATTTTCAGGGTCACTCAAGTGAATAGGATGAAATAGCAAAAAGTACATCTCTTAATGGAAAATGTAGAATAGTGCGAGAAAGAATAAAAAGAATCCCTTTAGAGACTCTAAGGATCATGACCAATGCAATGACCCTATAGATCCCTCTCCTCCTTTGCATGTAGAAATTGCATTATTTGAAACACGCTGATACAGTAATTTCCTCCTTATGTAAGATGCATGACATTTTTAGACTACTACAATGAGCTGTTTATGCATCTTTTGTGAGGCATTACAAACTACCTCCGCATCCATAGGATGAATCCTATCATCAACCTCAATGATGGTCTGCTTTCCTAATCTCCCAATGAGAGTGAGGATCACTATTCTTGCTATCTTATGTTTTCACAACTCCACATCCATAGTGATAGACAAACATGATATATAACATTTGATGCTTGAATCTACATGATTCATAGATAAATCTTTCAGATCATCAAAATAGATCCTTACTCATATCACTATAAAGGATTACTTCCCAAATGATATTCTTATTATATGACCATCTCATTGAACCAAGATGAGGTGATTGCAATCTACTTGGGTTCCTTGAGGTATCCATGAAACTATACTAGGTGACTCAATGAGTGCTATAAGCTCATACTACCCAATCAAATGGAACATACAGTGGAATTGATATGATTTCTCACTTAGTCACATACATCCATAGCTCATGATACACCTAAGATAGAAAGCACACCCACAAACATACACTATATGATGCTCCATAATATTAGCTATGATGACCATTAGTGTCCACATAAATCTATCTCCTCCTGAATCAAGTAGTTGCATAGAAATAAGAACGAATGATTTCTTGATTCATTCACATCATACCAAGGTCCTTGAATGTGTCTGGAACATAATAACTTCCTCAGTTTGAAACCCCTTGAAGAAGATATTTAACATAATGGGTATCAGTCTGGGATGTGGTCACCTCATATTATCCAAATGGTTCTCCCATGTGAGTAAAATCCCACTTCACCTTTAAGTGAGGTAGTCTTTCATACACACAATGATTCATCCTCTAAAGTAATATTCATCTCAAACATAGCGTGATTTATATGGTGTTCCTATACTCACCTCCCATGAATTCAATCAGACATGAATTCCATCCTACCATAATCTCTTAGAATGATGTTAGGTAATGGCTAGAATCCTTTTTTCAAACTGTGTCATGTAGAATCATATGATCCTCAGAATCCATGATTGTAACATCATCTCTACAAAGTGCTTGAGCATCAATGGGATCCTATCTCGGAACTATGATGACAACTTCCCAACCTTGTGATGATGAAAAAAATCAATGAAATAAGAAAAATGAGAATTTCCATAAAAAATAAACTGGGCATCATTGCCAAGACTTAGTCATTTTTAGCAAGTCTTAGTCAAGATTGTTATTTCTAGCAATTTTACGATGATCCACCTTTTCAATTCTGATGATGTTATCGTTGACTGTCTAGGGCGTTACCACCTAAATGCTTGTCAATAATTCACCTCATCTAAGCACTTACTATTTTTATACATGCCTTACACATGAACAAACCTACTTACCCTTCTCCTCATCCGCTACCTCTTTTGAGCACTTCCGCTCACCTCTAGATCTGTAATGAAAGTCAATCTTGACCAATCAAATGGGTCTTTATTCCAGGATTCAACTGCATCCAAATTTTAGTCATTTGCATTCCTTCCTTCATATGAGTGAGAGATTTCCAGTTTTTACTTGATAGGGGTACGACCATAAATCGCTGCCAATCGTTACTGTAACTTCCAATGATCAGTAATCTCCATCGATCCAAGTCCATTTCATGCATCCTAAAATTTTTGGCAACCTTTACCTTTTCAAACACACTGTGATGCAATCAAGAGCTCATATGCGTTTGATTTTGTTGAGTAGATAAAATGGCTAAGTACTAACCAGACGCAGAGGTTAGAGACCACATGCAAAAGGTACACGAAAGTATGCACAACATGCAGAAGGGGTCATTGTGAAAAGGTTCACTCATTATCACACATGGTTGTAGGAATCAGTCAATTTTACATAGTACAACTAAGAATAGAAAAGCATAATACAAAGTGATGCTAAAGCAAGATCCATAAATAGAGCAAAGCAAGATGACTTAGCGGACAAGAAAATGTAATGTATATGAAAGTGCATGCAGGACAAGGATAAAGACAATGCATGAAGACGTAGATAATAATAAGATAAAGCATGGATCTAATTATAGCTCAATATATGGTTAAGAAAATTTAGAAAAGCATGTAGGTTATTACTAGAGCCCTCCTATGATTATGAATTGCATGTAAACGGTGAAGGGAAAGTCCTCACACACACACACACACACACACACACACACACACACACACACACACATAGGTGGAGTGTCTTTATGAGTTCTATTTGGAATAAGTTCTAGTTTGTATGACCTTTTTATGCAATTGATGGTAGTCTAAATGTGTGCATGGTTCAATGTTTGTTTGTAAGCATCTCTAATCTAATTAGTATACATATATTGCAATCAATTATGTTTTACAATGGGTAAGTGTGCTTACATGGCTAAGGTGACTATGTCTAAACATGGCTTGATGTGTATTCAACTCTTCGTAGTCATTTTATATGAATGATTTTCTTATTATGTGTGTTGCCAAATTGCTAAGTTATAATTAATGTTTTTGCATGAATGGTTATGCTTATGAATACACATGTCTAACATCTTGATAAGAAAATAAAGGAGGGGATTGGAGGTTGTGTGTGATTTGGGTGAGCTTCTAAAATTATATAGACGAAGTTCTGACACACATAGCTAGATGTTGGTAAACAATAATACTACATTTTGGTTCCATTTGTGGGACCTCTTTTCAATGTGTTCAACAAGATGTTGTATGCACATGGAATTCTGACTGTCTTTAGAGAATATTGATATCTGGATACATGATGAACATGACACATTTTCTCAGAGATATAACATTGGACTTGAGTTTAATGATCACAAGTGGGTGGAATAAAATATCTATGACTATTTGTATGAGACATTCTGCAGCTTTTTCCCACTATAATTTTAACAGTGGTTGGTAGCTTATGCGGATAATACAGGGTTTCTGGATAGGAAGAAAGAAAATTTGGAGAGAGGAATATTACTAGGAACTCTCTGATCTATACGTGACATAGACAAGAGTTTTAGATCATTAGTGGGAAGGTGTGATGTGTAGTTATACCTTGGAGTATTTTATTTCAACATACTTGTGCCCAAAGGAACCAGAGTTCTGGTTTCTATGCGACCAAGAGGATCTTATTTGTGTGTAAAACCTTTAGATATTAAGATCTTGATGGTTGATTTGGGAATGGAGAACCTACTGATGGAAGGATAAAAACCAACTGCGCGTAAGGAAAGGAAGAAAGTTTGGGAAGGATAGCGGCGACCTTGGTAGAAAAAAGAGAATGGGAGGAATGACGACTCATATATAATGATGCACGATAGAAGAAGTTGAGGAGGCACTGAGATTAAGAAAAATGATGACTGAAGAAAGTGATGAGAACCATGTAGAAGGCGAGGGACCACAAGATCATGTCCTCTCTTTATTGGGAAAGCACAGTAGAGAGAACCCTTCGAAATCAGATGATATTGAGTCTAAGGAGAGAATGAGAACCACGAGCACACATCTAACCTATCCTAGCCACCTAGAACTTGCACAAGGTGTTCAGAATACGGAGGTTGTTGTAGAAGAACATCATAGTGAAGGTGAGTAGGAAGGTAATCGAGTATCACCACATTCGGGTGGAGATATAGGTAGGTATATTTTAGTATCATCTTAGGAGGTGCAAAATATTAAAGACACACACATGGAAACACAACAGGTTCCCCTATTTGGATAGAATATTTAGAGGAAATTTTGGTGGTGCATCATCAGGACAGAGTGTTGACACGTAACCCATTAGAAGTAATCCCATAGGTGCATTGATAGCATAGACAGTTGGTGTCTAGTTTAACACAACTATTGGGATGCAAGGAAGCGCATCTATAGGGCCATAGGGTTACAATAGGAGGATCAAGAGGTTCAGGTCAGCCATCACGTGATGGAAACCCTAGTGGAGGTTCATGTTTAGGATCTGGCCCCACTCAAAGATAAGGGTTGCAAAATTCATAACAACACCAATAACCATATTAATAGACACCTTATATCTTCTTCGAGATGTCACTTCACTTTCCATAATATAAGGGTGTGGAGGATACAGTTGAATATGTGCATAACTTTAAGTTATTATGGAGAGCTAATGGAATAACAACTCTTGATCAGAAGTCAAGTCAATTTTCCACCAAACTTCATTGGTGTGCACACAATTAGTGGTGGTTTGATGTTCTAGCTGTATATTTTCATTTTAATGGTGGTTTCTAAATACTTTAACATACAAATAAAACACCAAAACACCACCAAAACAAACTCTGAAGAATCATCTTCAACCTTGATGCATCACGTTTTGTTTTCAAGAAACTTTGAACCAAATAATTTATTTCTCTCAAGTCACTCTAGAAGGAGGGTTTTACTAGGGTTTCAAAGCAACTTATATTCTTAATGATTTTTCATAACAACATGATGATAAAATCAATCTATTATTTTTGTAAAATTATCTTAGCTAAATTTAAAAACATCCCCCAAAACTTTTGGGTCCCATACAAAGTGTGTGTGTGAGTGGGTGAGCAAAACAAGTTGGCAATTCGAGCTGGATTCTCCTTCTTTAAAACATGGTTCTACTAAAAACTTCATAACTTGAGAAAATCTCATCTACCTGACCTAAAACTTGACCTAAAACACCATCACAACATCCTTTAACTATCCCAAGTCTCATCCATGCTCAAATATTCCTTAAACTCTCTAACCACAACAACTTACCTATACTTACCTAACTTTTCTTCACCTTCTTGATTCCAAAAGACCATTAAACATCATCATACCTATGAGAACTGAACTGAAACACCTATTATGAAACATCACCATAATATGACGATGATTAAACAAGACTCATCTTCTCCAAAATTCATACCTCCAACTCATTATTCTTGTGCTAGGACTAGAAATAAACCTAAAATGACATGAATCAACTATGTTTACCCATGAACTAACTATGATGAATCAATGCAAATACTTAGAAACCTCTTACACACCTCTTGGACCATCATGGGATTCACACCAACCTTAGTAACTCATATAATGACCATCCATGCTTTCGCCATACCTAAAACCATGCCTAGACACCATAACAACTTGACCAAATCATGACACTACCAATCAACCTTCAAACTCGACTTTTGTTTTCACCTCATGGGGACTCATATTAAATCTACGCACCTTTTTCGATCAATGAAATTTTACATCAATGACAACACCTAAACACAATGGCCAACAATCTCCCCCTTTGTCATTGATGACAATCACCTTTAGAAACATTCATGGTAACCAGCAATACAAAACACCTACATGACCTCTTTTTCATGTTTCTGATGCTACTCTCCCCCTATGACATCTATGACAAAGCATACAAAAATGACACAACATGAAAAATGAAAACATAAGACAAGACATAATGAAAACAATTATAGACACCCTACAAATACATACATATTTCTATCCCGCTTCTATCCAATTGTAATTAATGAAATTAATTATGTCTTTCTATAGTACACCCCTTTGGAATTAATTAAATTAATTCTAAAATTTAAATCCACCCTTTTAGAATTAATTAAATTATTTATATTACCTAACTTATATTCCTACCCTTTGGAATTAAATAATTTAATTCCAACATGCCTTTGGAATTAATTAAATTAATTCCTACACCATCCTAGATAATGTAATTAAACATTTAATTAAATAAATGGTTAATTATTCACTCATAATTACATACTAATTAAATTAGTTATTTAATAAAATCCTCTCCTTATTCAACTCAACTTGAACTCCACTTATATATTCCTATAAATGAGGGGGCTATAGAGTTGTACGTGAAACCAACTTTCCAGATGTAACTTTTGTTATTCCAAATGTCTACTACCCTTGTAAATCTACAACTATTATTGCCAATTATACTTGCTAACCCAGGTGATTCAACCATTAACCTGGCACTTATTCAATCATTCATCCACCTTTCATGCCTCTACCCTCATCTATTAAAAAAAGCCATATCCTTTTTAAAATTATCCCTCAAGCTTTGGGAAAATTGCATCCAACTTCTTCTAATTTGACATCCACATGCTTGTGAGATCTGTTAATAACATCTGCTAATCCCTTTAGAGAAGTAATGTCAAAGAGCATACACAATCCAATATTCAACAAGATATACCAAGTTTAAAAGCTTTGACAATCTTAATTGATGTTCATAAGAATGATAGTAAAGGTATAATCTGTGTTTTATTTCTTTATCTTCTATCATTATGTTAATTTCCATTGTGTTGTCCACTCAAAATTCCCTGCTCTGATGAAAGTAAAAATTTCAAAATTTTGAGTTTAAGTGTTTTCTCTAATGTACCGGAGTCGTGAAATTGAGAAAAGTCTACAGTTTTGGGTCATTTTGTATGTATTTCGGGCCTGTCGGACATTTTTGTCCCGCGTGTCCCAAGTTCCGAAGTGCGCTCTGTTCCCCGATCGGCCGAAATCCCCGAAATTGTTCCATTTTCGGGCCTGTCGGACATTTTTGTCCCAACTGTCCCAAGTTCCGAAGTGCACTCTATTCCCCGATCGGCCGAAATCCCCGAAGTTGTTCCATTTTCGGGCCAGTCGGAGCTTTTCGTCCCAACTGTCCCAGGTTCCGAAGTGTGCTCTGTTTTTGTCCCAAATCGTCCCAAATCAAAAAGTGCAAGTTGTTCCATTTTCGGCCGAAACACCCGAACCGCGTACTTCGGAACTCTTTTGTCCCAAATGTCCCAAGTTCAAAAGTGCGTTTGTTCCATTTTCGGCCGAAATCCCCGAACCGCGTACTTGTTCGTTTTCGTTCCAAATGTCCCAAAATGCATTTGTGAGCTTTCCCTGTTTCGTCCCGAGCCGCGTGTTTTGTGCAAGTTCAAAATTGCGCTCTGTTCCCCGTACCAGTTTTCGGCCAAAACACCCGATACCGCGCACTTTGTATCTTTTATGTTCCAAATGTCCCAAGCTATCGAACGGGCCTTTTGTTCCATTTTCGGTCAAAACACCCGAACCGCGTACTTCGCACGTTTTCGTCCCAAATGTCCCAAAATGCATTTGTGCGTCTTCTCCCTGTTTTGCCCGAATCGGCCAAGCCGCGTGTTTCGCGCATTCGCATCTCACATGTCCCAAGTGAACCAAGTGTCATTTGTACCAGTTTTTGCCGCTCTACCCGAATATCTTGCTTATTCAAATTGGTGGGTATGCAAATTAAATGCGCGTTGATCAAACCCTGCTCTCTCGTTCGAGTCAAATAAAGGCATACTCATGTCACGTCAGTCCCTCGTGGCAGAGACATAGCTGAGGCGTTAAGGAAATTCAAGCAGCGGATTCTGAAGTCGGTGGGTCCCTCTCAGTGACTGGCCACCTGTCTTCTTCTCCTTGTTCTTTTCTCTTCTTCCCTTTCTTTTTCCGTTTTCTTTGTAAGAAGTTAAGGTATTGCGATTGGCGGTTCTTAATTGTTTTTGGTTAAAGAAGCGGTTACGAAAAATAACTGATTTGTAAGCTATATAATGGCCTTCCTTACGCCATTCTAAAAGGAGGAAGAATTTGGCATATTTTCTGAAAGTGTAAATAGATCATAAAGAAATCAATACAGAAGGACTTTCCATTCTTTGTCTATCTGATCTCTGTTACTCCTAAGCTTTCATTTATTTTCTTTGTGAAGATCATTTGTCTCAAGTTCATTAGTCTTGCCGATTGCATACTCTTCGACTTTGCAAGCACGGTGATCTTGTATAACCAAGAAGGAACTTTGTGTCCTTGATTAATGAGTCTGTGTTATGTTAAGAAACTTTGTGTTCTAGCAGATGTTATTTACAGAACTTTGTGTCTTTGAATTCCATCTTATTTATACGATACAAATGATCTTGTTTCAATTCACTGTAACTTCGCATACATAATGAATTACTCTGATTATCTATAATTCTGCATGTTGCCTTTCTGCTCTTTCTCGTCTTCTCATTCCTCTGTCCTTTTGTACTTGAACATCCTCATCGAAAACACTTTCGTAATATCCAAGTTTAACCAGAAATTAATGTTTTGTACATTTGTAAATAAGTTCGTTTCTGAATAAGGGAACCTCTCCCATTAAAGAGGAGGGACTTCTTGTCCCCTGACTGTTGCTCTTCTTAAAAGTCCTATTTGACGACCAACAGTTTTTGGCGACTCTGCTGGGGAAAATCATATTCCAGTTCTGTAATTTTTCGATCATCCTTTGATCTGGTGACTCCGCGTTTTACTCGAGGGAGGAGGGCCCTTGGTGTTGAAGATTCTCAGTTTCAGCTTTTGGAGTAGCAGGGTTTTCCTTTCCCTTCAACAAGAAATAGAAGGACTCGTTCGACAAGCACTCCACCTGTTCAAGACAGAATTCCTACGGGTGGTATTCCTTCAGAGCCAGCTAGCCCTAATCTTCAAGCTTTGATTCTTGCTGGTGTTGCAGTCCCTCTCCAAGCCGTTTTGCCAAGAATGGCGGCGCCATTACCATGGGGTCATCGTGTCGGGCCCCTGGCCCTTACTCAGCCTTTGCATGAGTTACCCAGAGGTAACCGGAAGAAATTTCCTAAATTCAAAGGCGATGGCAAAGTGCATCCTGATGAACACATCGCAGCCTTCGTTGTTGCATGTGGAGTTCTGGGAGTTGAATATGAAGACGTCTCCGTAAGGCTGTTCGTTGAGACGTTACAAGATAATGCTGCTGATTGGTTCTACCACCTTCCGGCTGGCGCTATCACCGACTGGGACACAATGAGAACTCAGTTTGAAAACCGTTTCAAGCCGGCAGAAGATGTACATGCCTTGCTAGCCCAAATCTCTCAGATAAAGAAAGATTCACAAGAGCCCATGAGAGAATTTGTGGCCCGGTTCAACAAATTGATCAATAAAATTTCGCAGCCTACCCGACCTGTTGATCAAATTCAAAAATGTTTCTTCCTAAATGCTCAATCGCCCAAAGTTAGTTATGCACTAAGAAGGGCTAATCTCGCAACATTGGTCGAGGATCAAACTCTCGCTGTTAGTATCGAGGATGACTTGATCATGTCAGGGAAGTTGAGAAGAGACCCTCCCAAATCTAAGTCTGCTGCTTCTTCCTCTTCCACCCCTGGACCTAATACTGATCCATTAGTTCAGAAACTTGCAAATGATCTTATTGCTATAAAGAAACAATTGGCTCAGCACGCTCCTTATGCAGACGTTCCAAGGAGAAATTTTCAGCCCAGAAATTGTTTGCCTGCTTCTCAAACAAGATTAGCACTTAAAGGACCTCCTGTTAAAGTCCCTGTCAATGCGACCTGCGAGGTGGAAGAACCAGATGACGATGAAGATAACGAAGCTTGCAAAGAGTCTACGAGAGAAGTTGATGACGAAGCAGACGAACTTGAGGGATCTCGAGTAAATTTCTTCACCACTGAGGGCATTGATGATGGAGATGACTATGATGAAGTAGTAGCAGACATGAATAGCGAATCATTCGCTGTCATGACTCGAGAGCAGACAAGTCAGAGGGAGAAAGTGACACAGCCCATCAAGAAATCTAAGGAGCAGTCGACAACTATTCCGTGATTGCAAAAAGAGGATCTCCTATCCCTACCTCATCTACGCCAAAGGTGAGTCCTATTAATCCTACTACTAAAATTACTTCTTCTTTTTCTCCTAAAGTTGATAAGCCTAGAGTACCGAATGATGATGGCCCGTCCACTTCTGGATCCTTTGATATTGTTGATCACCTGAAAAAGACCAAGGTCCAAATCTCAGAAGCTGAGTACTATCAAACCCATCCCAAAGCTTTTGCCAAAATGATCCACTTTGTCAATTCCCACTCTAAGACCACCTCTAAAGGCCTTTTGCCCACTCCTCCTTCTGCACCACAGCCTAGTCTGGTAGCTGCTGTCACCTCGCCTAGTGACAAAATTAAACCATTTTATGTAACACTTCTTATAGCTGGTCATAGGCTCAGTAATTGTGTCATAGATTCAGGAGCCTCAGATAATGTGATGCCTGCTAAAGTAGCTCATGCTTTAGGCCTGACCCTCACACGCACTTATGGATCCTGTTACTCCATGGAGAGTAAAGAAGTGCCCCTGGTCGGGAGAATTAAAGATGCACAAGTAGCTTTTGCTGCTTTGCCCGAGAAGAAAGTGTTGGCTACCATCTTAGTGGCAGATATTCCCCCTTCATACGGGATGTTGCTAAGTAGGAACTTCTGTAAGGACGTGGGTGGGGAAATCCAAATGGACTGGTCACATGCACTCGTGCCTGTCAATGGACAAATGAAGAAGTTGCTGCCTGAGAAGCAGTCTGAGTATATTGTGCAGAAAACGGATGATCCTAGAGCACAAATACTCTACGAGGATATGGGGCATGGTAACTACATGATTATGTCCCCTGATGAAATCCGACCCCCCAAAGTGTCTCCTAAAGATCCTAATGGGGTTTGGATTTTAGAGTTTGATGGAAGTTGTTCCTCAGCTGGTTCCGGAGCCGGTGTCCTGCTGGTGTCACCTGAAGGAAGCCTACACCCCTTTTCATTTAAGTTGCAGTTCGAGAATACTAATAACATAGCAGAATACGAGGCTCTCATTCTCGGATTGCAAGTGGCCAAAGAACAAGGTGTAAAGAATCTTCTGGCTCGTGGTGATGCAGAATTGATTGTAAAGCAGGTCAGAAACCTTTTTCAAGTAAAAAATGGAAGGTTGAAACATTACCGGAATCAGGTTTGGGATTCCATTGAATTCCTTGATGCTTTCTCTATCGAAGCAGTACCTAGGGAAAAGAACAGCAGGGCTGATTCACTAGCTGTCTCAGGGTCACTACTGATTCCTCATCCTGATTTCTCTCAAGACAAGTTCACCATTGAGATGATCCATCGACCCAGTGTACCTGATAACACCAATAACTGGCAGGTTTTCAATGATGATCAACATTTGCTTTCCTTCCTGGAACTCAAGGGTAATTTCGAACAGCTGTATTTTGAGGGAAGTGACAACCTACCTCGTGAGAGTGTGCCCTTTGACAAAGCAGTCACCCAAGGGGAAGAAACAGGTCAGGAAGGGTGCATTAAACTCAAGGGGAATAAGATTCCTAAAGGATTGGTAAGCTTAGAGGAACTATTTGATAAACATGACAGGTATGTGAAGTCTAGAGCTTCTACTGGACCTCAGCAATCAGCTGAGTATGACAAAATCAATATTGGGAGTTCTAATGACCCTAAGCTAGTGAATATTGGAAAATGTTGCACAACAGATGAGAGGAGAAAAGCAATTGATCTTCTAAGGAGGTATAAGGATGTTCTTGCTTATTCTTATGAAGATTTGAAAGCTTTCAAACCAAAAGATATGCAGCACTCGATTCCTCTCAAACCAGGAATTAAACCTTTTAAGCAGAAACAGAGGCAGTATAATCCCAAAATAGCTGACACCATCTTTCAGGAAATTCAGAAGTTGTTGAAGGCTAAAATCATTTTTCCCATTCACCATTCAACATGGATTGCAAATATTGTGCCTGTTAGGAAGAAAAATGGTGAGATCCGCATCTGTGTTGATTTCAGGAACCTGAATCAGGCGTCTTTGAAAGATAATTATCCTTTGCCTATGATGGATCAGGTCTTGCAAGCAGTTACAGGGTCTGAAATGTTATCCATGCTCGATGGATTCTCGGGATACAATCAGGTAGAGGTTGATACTGCAGATCAACACAAGACAACTTTCACTACTCCTTGGGGTACCTTTGCTTACAAGAGGATGCCTTTTGGGCTCATTAATGCTGGTGCCACTTTTCAGAGAGCCATGGATCTGGCTTTTGGAAGCTTGAAAGGGAAGTGTATTGTCATATATCTTGATGACCTGACAGTGTTTTCCAAGACAAGAGCGGATCATTTTGATCACCTAGAGACAGTTCTGCTGAGATGCAGAGAGCATGGGATCTCTCTGAACCCTAAAAAATCTGTCTTTTGTGTCACTGAGGGAAAGTTATTAGGGCACATCGTTTCCAAGGATGGTATTAAGATTGATCCTGAACGAGTTCAAGCCATCCAACAAATTCCTCTCCCAACCAGCAAAAAGGGCGTGCACTCCTTCTTTGGTAAGATAAATTTCTTGAGAAGATTCATCCCTGATTTTGCAGAGTTAACTTTGAATATTTCTCAGATGATGAAAGGGAAGCAAACATTTGGTTGGTCTTCTGAAGGAAAGGAATCCTTTGAAGGTATCAAGAGAGCTATTGCTAAAACTCCTGTTTTAGCCTGTCCTGATTTCAGCAAAGATTTCATCATCTATTGCTATGCTACAGATAATACCTTGGCTGCTGTCTTAACTCAAGAAGACTCTAATGAGCATGAACTCCCAATTGCGTTCATGAGCTATATTCTGAAAGATCATGAGTTGAAATACACCATGATGGAGAAGCATGCTTTTGCAGTGGTCAAAGCTGTTAAGCAGTTTCGTTTTTATATCCTCAACTCTCACTCCATGGTGCTGGTTCCAGATACAACTGTTAAGTCAATTCTCACACAACAAGAATTTGGATCCAAGAGAGGGAACTGGGTTGCTAAGGTCCAAGAGTATGACATTGACATCAAACCGACCAAGCTGGTTCGTGGAAAAGGCCTTTGTGAGCTCATTGCTGAAGGAGCTAAACATGAGTTGCTGGAGGAGAAAGTTGACATTCCTACCGTTCTGTTCCTTAGCTCAGTTGATGAATGGTATGCTGACATCACCCATTTTCTCACCTATGGGGAATGCCCCTCTCATTTAACTGCCAAGGAAAAGAGGACTGTTAAATTGAGGTCAGTGCAATATGTATTGTGGGAAAATGCTTTGTTCAAGCGTGGGTTAGATGGGAGATTTTTGAAGTGTGTGGACAAGGAACAACAGAGAAAGTTGCTCTCAGCTTTTCATGATCAGGCATGTGGAGGGCACTATTCATCAATGGTTACAGCTCATAAGATACTCCGTGGAGGATACTACTGGCCTTCCTTGTTCAGAGATGCATCCAAGTGGGTTGATAAATGTGAGGCTTGTCAGACTTTTGTGGGAAGACCTAAATTGGCTTCTTTGCCTCTCAAGCCAGTTGTGATTGAGGAACCATTTCAACAGTGGGGTTTGGAATTCATTGGTACACTTAATCATGCTTCTAGTGCTGGTCACACTCATGTGCTAACTGCCACTGACTATTTCACCAAATGGGTGGAAGCTATTCCAGTCAAGAGTACTACTTCTGAAGTGGTGTGCAGCTTCATCAAAGAGAACATCTTGGTAAGGTATGGTGTACCTAATAAGATTGTAACAGATAATGCTTTGAATTTCTCTTCAACTGAGATAATGGATTTCTGCTACGGGTATGGCATCTCCCTGGCTCATTCTTCAGATTATTACCCCCAGGGAAATGGGCAAGCAGAATCCACTAACAAAAATCTGGTGACTATCATAAGGAAGTTGGTCAATGAGTCTCAACGAAACTGGCACAAGAAGCTCTATGATGCTCTTTGGGCAGACAGGATTACACCAAAGAGAGCTATTGGAATGTCTCCTTTTCAAGTGGTATATGGAGTAGAAGCTCAATTGCCAGTGACAGTGGAACTGCCAGCCTTGCACCTAATGAAGGCCATTGAAGATACTAGTTTCAGAGATGCTTTGGACAAGAGAATTATGTACCTGCACAAACTGAATGAGGACAGATTGATGGTTGCTGATAGGATATCTGTTCACCAGCAGAAGGTAAAGGTCTTGTTTGACAAGAAAGCTAGGTTCAGAGATTTCCAAGTTGGAGACACCGTGCTGTTATGGGACAAAAGACATGAACCTCGTGGCAGCCATGGAAAGTTTGATTCCCTGTGGCTCGGACCTTTCAAGATCAGACACTTTGCTGGTGAGAATTCCTTTTATCTTGATTACATGGATGGTTCTTCTCTCCCACTTCCTTATAGTGGGCAGTACCTCAAGTTGTTCAAGTCCTAGGTGATTAGGGAGTCCCTTGTATATTCTGTACAGCGTTTTTGCTTTTCTTTCCTTTTTGTTTTGGTGTGTTGCCCTCTGTATTGGTCTACTTTTTGACTCCGTTGCCCAATGGATAAGGTACTGGTCTGCTTCCCCTGAGTTTGTCTAAGTTCTTGCCTTGTCTCATTCCTTGAATTCATGCCAAGTCATCCCCAGAAGGAGCCAGCTGTTGTCCACTCAAAATTCCCTGCTCTGATGAAAGTAAAAATTTCAAAATTTTGAGTTTAAGTGTCTTCTCTAATGTACCAAAGTCGTGAAATTGAGAAAAGTCTGCAGTTTTGGGTCATTTTGTATGTATTTCGGGCCTGTCGGACATTTTTGTCCCGCGTGTCCCAAGTTCCGAAGTGCACTCTGTTCCCCGATCGCCGAAATCCCCGAAGTTGTTCCATTTTCGGGCCAGTCAGAGCTTTTCGTCCCAACTGTCCCAGGTTCCGAAGTGCGCTCTGTTCCCCGATCGACCGAAATCTTCGAAGTTGTTCCATTTTTGGGCCTGTCGGGTCCCCTGTCCCGAGTTCAAAAAGTGCGCTCTGTTCATTTTCGGCCGAAATTTTCGTCCGAAGTTGTTCCATTTTTCGGGAAACACCCTGCGTGTCCCAAATGTCCCAAGTCAAAAAGTGCGCTGTTCCTCGAATCGGCCGAATTCAAATGTCCCGAACGGGCCTTCTGTTCCATTTTCGATCGTACTTCGCTCTTTCATGCCAAATGTCCCAAGTTCAAAAGTGTTGTTCCATTTTCGGCCGAAACACCCGAACCGCGTACTTCACTCTTTCATGTTCCGTCCCGAACGCCGCGTGTTTCACGCATTGTCCAAGTGTCATTCAAACTTAACGTGCGATCACTATTCTCTATGTCAAGCCAAATTCTTACATTGTTTCCATGCTACCCTTGCTCGAACCCTTTCTCCTTTCCGAGCCGCGTGTTTCGCGAAACACCCGAACCGTTATATCAGTTTTCGTACTTCATTGTCATTTCAAGATGAAACTTCTGGTGTGTCTCGTGTCCCAAGAAACTTAAAGCTCAATTCAGAGCTTATTCAAAGATAATTATTCAAGGAAAGCCCGAATCTCCAAAGAGAAAATGAAGGAAATCTGCTCTCTTCAATCGCGTTGAAAATCATACTCATTTTGAGTTTGATAAAGAGATGGAGAAATGTCTTGGATTCTGGACTCAGTCAATGGCTAACATGTCAGTCCCTCGTGGCAGAGACATAGCTGAAGCGTTAAAGAAATTCAGGCAGCAGATTCTGAAGTCAATGGGTCCCTCTCAGTGACTAGCCACCTGTCTTCTTCTCCTTGTTCTTTTCTCTTCTTCCCTTTATTTTTCCGTTTTCTTTGTAAGAAGTTAAGGTATTGCGATTGACGGTTCTTAACTGTTCTTGGTTAAAGAAGCGGTTACGAAGAATTGATTTGTAAGCTATATAATGGCCTTCCTTACGCCATTCTAAAAGGAGGAAGAATTTGGCATATTTTTTAAAAGTGTAAATAGATCATAAAGAAATCAATACATAAGGGCTTTCCATTCTTTTTCTATCTGATCTCTGTTATTCCTAAGCTTTCATTTATTTTCTTTGTGAAGATCATTTGTCTCAAGTTTCATTAGTCTTGCCGATTGCATACTCTTCGACTTTGCAAGCACGGTGATCTTGTATAACCAAGAAGGAACTTTGTGTCCTTGATTAATGAATCTGTGTTATGTTAAGAAACTTTGTGTTCTAGTAGATGTTATTTACAGAACTTTGTGTCTTTGAATTCCATCTTATTTATCCGACACGAATGATCTTGTTCTAAATTCACTGTAACTTCGCATACATAAAGAATTATTCTGTTATCTATAATTTTACATGTTGCCTTTCTACTTTTTCTTATCTTCCCATTCCTCTGTCCTTTTGTACTTGAACATCCTCATTGAAAACACTTTCGTAATATCCAAGTTTAACCAGAAAATAATGTTTTGTACATTTGTAAATAAGTTTGTTTCTGAATAAGGGAACCTCTCCCATTAAAGAGGAGGGACTTCTTGTCCCCTGACTGTTGCTCTTCTTAAAAGTCCTATTTGATGACCAACACATTGGATACGTTCTGGCACGCCCGGTGAGATCTCCCACATTATTTTTATTATTTTAGTTTATCATTTCATGATTTAAATTTGTTTGTTTTTCTCACATTTAGTAGAGATTTCTCTAACTCCCCCAATGTTATATTGAATTATTTCATGTAATCTAAGAGAGTGTTGATCTATCTTCGGGTGACCACCAACCGACCTAGTCGAGAAATAAAGTGGGAAAGTTTATGAGCTTCAGTAATGCTCAACTTTAGGGAAATTATTTGACATGTTTAAAACCTCCTTGCCATGACCTATGAATCGATGTCAATGTGGACACACTTGTAATCTGATATTTTTATTTTTTGTTACAAATTGACTAGAATTATGAGGTATTAGTCAACCATTTTCTATTTGGAGAAACATTGGGGATACTTAAAAATGTTAATGGAAATTTCAAGTAAAGGACATTGAAAATCATTTATTTTTCATCAAAAGCAATAACTTAGGTAAGGGTTTTATACACTTTGAATATGCTATGGCAAAAGATAATGTGACCAATTTCTCATAGGAAAGTGTTAGGTCCAAAATTCAACGCCTTTTGATATCAAAGTATAGAATATGAGAATGATAAATATCACTTTGAAGTCATCCACCTGAAGAATAATGTGGCCAAACATGCTACAAGGTTAAACAAATCCCCCTTGGCCAATATCTCATGGTCTTTGTTTTTGGTATGGGACTCCAATTGCTTCACATGAGGAATTATTCAATGTTAAGAAAGCGGACTTGAATTTTTTGTTAAATAAACAATGTGCCTCAAATGTATGCATGAGTTTAAACCTAGGATGACATGACTTATTCTTACAATAGAATGCTTAATATGCCTATTAAGATTACCATAACCATTCATCTAGAATAAGTGCTCAAAAGTATTTCCCAAATGTGCTAAATTATCTATTGGTTTTTGCATCAACAAGTTTTCATTTAAATTATTCCATTTAGCTATATTTTTATTTAGATTAGTCCTTCCATTGGTATAGACTTTTTATAGGTCGAAAGTAATTGAAGACTTGGTTTATGGAAGTGTTGGTAAATGCCACTCTAAATAAACTCATAGCTATCCCTACTTGCAATATATTATGTACCAACCAATAGTGAATGCATTACAGAAAATGTAATGATGGTTCAAATGTTGAGTAATTAAAAACTTGAGACAATAATAGTCACTAACAACACACTTACTATACATACGTCTAATTGCAAATATTTAATAGGTATATGCATGATTCCTAAGCAAGCCAGAACTTTTCATTAACATTGCTTACAAGTTCAAATAGCTCAATAACATGTATAATTTATTTTGTATTCATGAGATGACTACAAGATTACATTCTCATGTACATTAGCCGACATCTGGATCTTCAGTTACAAATTCACCTTTCCAAACATGTTCTGCGGCCATAAATTCAATAAATTGATAAATATTGTAGCCTTATCATCTTAATCAAAAAAGCTAGCTTTTTATTTGGTATCTGCACTGTTCATTTTGGAAAAGATCTTGAGCCCAAAAACTAAGCTATATTTGTCTCTAAGAAGTTTTTCTGATTTGGACATTAAATATTTGGCAAACATCCACATAACTTGGATTCCATTATGGATACTTCTTTCAGAGGATCCACTGCAATAGTTATTCACTTTGGAGTCCCAAAACTAATAGAGCTTGTCCTCTTACCCTCTTTTCATTTTGATGAAAATATACAACCATATAGAGAAGACTCTATCAGTGATAACATTCTTAGAAATTCCTCTTGGATCATCCAACTCCTTTCAATGACAATGAAGAAACTGTAGAACATTCCTATAGGAAGATACCAATGTCTTTCAAACCCATTTAGATGCCTTGAGTGCCATTCATTTCCTCTCCTCAATATGATGTGGAGGTAGTGGGACCCATGTTTCATATTCCAATTATGGAATATTTTATAATTGTTCCCAATGTGTGTCTAAATGCCCAAGATAATGCTACCACATTGTTAATATTTGAATGATTTCGTACCTTTCATGACAATTTGTGAGACATTAACTACCTTTGGAGTAAGGCAGTTCCCACAACTTGAGCATCCTTATGATATTTTAGTCTTATTGAGAATGTCTATTTCCTTGTTGTATAAGTGTTGACAATTATTTTTTTATTATTTTTGTGAAAGATCACATGAATCCTGATTAGCTTATTAGGTTTCCAAATGTTAGAGAATCTATTTAGGCATGATTTTCAAGTTGTGATAGATTTTCATTTTATCATATTTTGTAATTCATCATTAATAGGAAGAAACCAAGAGTTGTATCTGGAGAAGATGTTCTTAATGTGACAAGTAAATCTTGCAATATCTAGTGTCAGCACAATTACCAATTTGTTGAGCTAATTATGTTTGAGTTCAAGTAAATCCAATGCTGAAGCAGAGACACCTTAATATCTTGTGTGTAAAATATTGAGTAGTTGGGGATTGGGTGTTGAAACCCGATTGGATTGTGTGCTTAGTCTATGAGGATCTTCCTATTCAGATATATGCATATTTCCTATTATTTATCTATGTAGGTGCTTAGAGGGAACTCAAGTTAAGGAAAATGCGATTTATCAATGAAATCGAATTGGTGCCCAAGAATAAGATGTGACTTACCATGAATTGTGGTTGATCAGAAAAACACAAGGAGAGAGGTCTTTGTTAAATCTACATTCAAATAATTTCATCCTTTCCTGATTGAAATTTTCATTGATGCAGGTGAAAAATCACAATGTGGTTTGAGGTGGTCGATAAATTCCAAGTTCTACCTCCAAAGAAGTACTCAGATAAATTAGAGAAATTGTGAGGAACCCAGTGGGTCTGAAATCAAGAGACGTTAAGTGCTGGACTCTAAGTCCATGATTATGGAACTAAGAAAATAGTTAAGAGAGAAGATCCAAGAATATTTCCCCTTTAATAGATGCTCTTACTATGTAATGGCATGCTTCTCAAAACTAGCTTGGAGTGCATTAGGTTCATTTTCCTGTCATAGAAGAAGATGCTATGAAAATGATGAAGCTGAAGCTATATAATCTTCATTAAGAAGTAGAGGTAAGAGTTAGACTCTTCTTTAGTATGACAAAGGAGTAAGAGTTGTAAAGGAGAATTACACATTAAATAGGAAGTTTCAGAGCATAAAATTAGAATGCTTTGGAAATGGAAGATCAAAAGATAGGTGGAGATCTAGAGGTAGAACTCATATTGTTGCCCCAAATAAAATTCACAAGTTCTGTAATCAACTTATTAACAATGGTAGAGAATTATGAGGTGAGATATATTTATACTGAGTTAATAGGCATATCCAAGGAGATCATCATTTACCACCAAACTTAATTTTTATAAAGACATTTATCATAACGTCATTGATCCCCTTTCAGCAATGGGATAATATATTTATGCTAAATAATCCATTTATTCTCAAAAAAGGTGAAATTAATCATCCAATGCTTATAACTTAAATGATGGAAGGAAATATTCCTACATCTATAATCCTTGTCCCACTCTTCAAATAGTAGTAGGATCATTGGGTACTCCACAATCCAAATCATGGGGGTGAGAACCCCACATGTTGGCACTTTTCAATCAATTAGGAATATTTTCCTGAAGGTCTCATGAATCAAGGAATTATTGATTCATAATGCATGATATTTAATAGATGAGAGAAAGTTCCAAATAGATCAAAATCTAGATGGGTATAACTTCCCTTCAAGAGAAAGTAAAGATGCAAGGATTTCCCACTCTTCAAGCATCCTTCACTAAATATGTTCAAATCATCCTCTCATAGGAGGTAAATGCATCAGATACTTTTATTAGATGGAAAAATATGAGTCACCAAGTTGTAAATCAATCTCTAATCATGGAAAAAGCATGAAGTTACTTTTCTGAAATGGTTACTCATTCAACCTTTGATATTTTTAAAAGGAACGATGACTAGATCATACCGCGCTAAGAACTTAGATGCTAATCAAACACCACGCACAATAAGATGAAAGAAATTCATGCAGAATAACTTTACATAAAACCTTTGCAAATAAATGAGCAGTAATATCATATATTATTATGGAACTCAATGCAATACATTGAGAATGGGCCTTGCTTAAATAGGCAAGGAATAACAATCTAAGAACCAATCAAGGTCGTAGATCAAGCCATGAATCAAGGAAATAACTAGTCATTCAAAGAACTAGTCAAGACCATAGATTTAGGAGAGAACTAGACATCAAGGATCTAGTCAATACCATAGATCAAGGAAAGAACTAGTCAATACCATAGATCAAGGAAAGAACTATACCTAACAACTAGATAATATCTCCTAATATCTAAATAAGATAAAAGAAATATCCACACACATAAGTGGGTGAGGATAAATACAATAAAGGTAAATAAAGTACCTAGGTGAACATGAGCTAAGGTAAATACCTACTCTAACAACCCCCCTCAAGTGAAGCTAGGGGCCAAAATAGAAGTGGCATGTCCACAGTATGAGTCTCGAAAACTAGGCCTGATGAGGTACTCATGTACAATAACTGGAAAAAAGGGACACCGCAAGGTACCCAAAACCTAGTAACAACAAAGTAAAGAGAGTAAAGACCCGCTCCAAGGCATCCCAAGAAGCTCGGCTCAAAAAAATTGTACAATGCTGAAGAAGTTTGGTGTGCACTGTGGTCTGAATCCACTGCTCAATCACAAAACTCAAAAACAACTGACACTGGGTTTCACCAGAATAGCTCCATACAAGGAGACTGTCAACAGAGTGATGTCGAAAGTGCAAAAAAAACACCAAACATAATTCGATCAACTACTGCAAATAGGTGTGCCATGATCCAAGAACAATAACCAAAGCAACAAGGCAAGGACACAAACTCCAGAGTGTCACAATCCAAGAAAAGCCAAGGTAACAAGGCAAGGACATGAAACCCAAAGAAGTCAGGATCAACACCACACCCTCCCATACTGCTGAATGGGTGGAGTGATGCTATAAATCTGTATGAGTTGTCAAAATCAACTACTCGAACACTGACAAACTAACACTGGGCTCCACCAGAATAGCTCCCCCACAAGAGAGACTGTCAACATGCCAAAAGTGTCGAAAATACAGATACAAAATCTCTCAACAAACAAGAGAGATACACTACACCTGCTAAAGAAAAATGCTCAAAACAAGAAGCATCACAATGCATAAGGTATAGAAAGTGGAGCAAGAGGCCGAATGGTGGAGGAGCCATGCCTGTAGAGTCCTCTCAACGAATGCCTATGTCACCTCCACGAGTGATCAGATATCCACCCCAAATCAACATGGATGGATGAAGAAGATGCCTGCATATGACTTGGTGCAAAATGCACAATGGGTGCATGCAAAAGAACATCAAAATGTGTGTTAGGTTGATCATGTCTGACAACTGAAATCTCAGGTTTCTCAATCCTGAGTGAAGGTGCAGAACTCATGTGTTGCTCATGATCCTCAGAAAGAGTCGAGCGAACAAAAAAAGGAGCTCTGTCAATGTGTGATCCCAATGAAGTATCTGCTCGAAAACCAATGTCATGACGAGAATTCCACTTAACATGTGGAATAGAGGAAACAATACCCTGTGAATGTCTGCCAATGACTCCGCTAGTGAGACCCATAGAACGGAGCATGCGAGAACTGAATGCAGTGGTATGCTTCTTAAAAAATCCATGCAGTTGAGCAGAAGTAGGATACACAACATGTGGTACTATAATAGGCACAGATGTGGAAGAGCATGCAGTAACAAGCCTCATAGGTTTAGAAGCATCAAAAGTAGGTTCAGGCTCAAAGACTGGCAGATCAATGTCAGTGGGTACAAGAGCAACAACTGCAAGTGGACTAGGAGCATGGATATGGTTGTCCACAATATGATGGTGATGTTGTAGGCTAGCAAGTTTGTTCTGCAGGGAGTGTATTATTGTATCCTTATCATGAATGAGTGATTGTAGAAGAGAATTTCACTTCTTGAGTGATCTATTTTCTTCCACAAATTTTACAATATCCTCTTGAAGTCCACATACTTCAGAGAAAAGCATATCATTCTCAGAATCCATGATAGGTACAAACTGCAACTCCCAAAAGTTTAGGACGTCGGGCTCAAGCCGAAATTGTGTCCACAATTGATTACAACACTCCTCCATATTTGCACTTTATAATTATAGTGCAAGTCTCAAAATAAATAACTCCAATGGAAAGAGCACGAAAAAACAAGCACTTTTGCAAAAAATGGCACTCAAAACCGAGTTACCGATCAAAAGATACAAGCTTTTTAATATTTTGTGTTATTTATTTTAGTTGCCACTAAAACTAAATAAATTGTATGTTGCCTTCACCACACAAATAAAATTAAAGGGGGCTGAAGTTAAGCACCTACTAGTAGGAATCACAAGCTTTAAGCCCTCATATGATCTTCATAACATATGACAAAGGGCTAAGGATTGTAATGGGTGTCTTCACAACTTATTATTTTGGGGTGTGTCACATGTTTTTGAGAAAGTCATAGCCAACCACCTCTTCTGGTAAAAAATACTATTTATGGACTAT
Source organism: Taxus chinensis (assembly GCA_019776745.2). Lineage (NCBI taxonomy): Eukaryota > Viridiplantae > Streptophyta > Pinopsida > Cupressales > Taxaceae > Taxus > Taxus chinensis. The sequence goes on from CM034157.1 coordinate 345,179,512, forward strand.
GTAGATAGTGTAACCTTTACAAAAATAGCAACCTGTGGATTTTCCCAAAATAGTAAAAATGTGCACAACATCGTGGACCCCTGCCAAAAAAAGAAAGATCAAAACCCTTCATACTGCACAAATGACAGTTTGCAACAGAAAAAATATAGTATAGATCTGGGAGAAATCCAACTTACTTGAATTTTCCATGATTTTCCTTCCCTTTACATCGAATCCTGGAGGCGAACTTGTTTTCTCTGAAACAATAAAAAAACCAACATGCCTCAGAAATGGTCGAGTTTATAGTCGATCTTAGGCTTTTTCCTTACCTTCTGATCCAATGGAAGCCTCCAACAAAATAGACCAAATCCCAAATATATGAATACACAAATAATTTATTTGCAAAATAAAACTTACAGACGGATGTCAACAGCAATCTCCTGCTATGATACCATGAAAGGAACGATAACCAGATCGTACCAAGCTAAGAACACAGATGCTAATCAAACACCACGATCAATAAGATGAAAGACAATTCACCAGAATAGCTTTACATAAAACCTTTGCAAACAAATGAGCAGCAATATCATATATTATTATGGAACTCAATGCAATACATTGAGAATGGGCCTTGCTTAAATAGGCAAGGAATAACAATCTAAGAACCAGTCAAGGTCGTAGATTAAGCCATAAATCAAGGAAATAACTAGTCATCAAAGAACTAGTCAAGACCATAGATTTAGGAGAGAACTAGACATCAAGGATCTAGTCAATACCATAGATCAAGGAAAGAACTAGTCAATACCATAGATCAAGGAAAGAACTATACCTAACAACTAGATAATATCTCCTAATATCTAAATAAGATAAAAGAAATATCCACACACATAAGTGGGTGAGGATAAATACAATAAAGGTAAATAAAGTATTTAGGTGAACATGAGCTAAGGTAAATACCTACTCTAACAAGTTCATGCTCTAGTCCACATGACAACTTTTTTTATTTACATAAAAATTGTTCTTATATTTCACTATACCTTTGTCCTATATTTCTCTTGGCTTTATGATAAATTTCACTCATAATGCAGACCATATGAATTCTTTGGAAAGACATTTATATCCTTGTTTTCTAGCCATCTTCCTTATGCTCAAATTTAGATTCCACATCTTTTCTTGCAGTTGGGAATCATCCTTTTATTCTTCCATCTTTCTAATAAATCCTCATTTGATGTTTTAACTTATCCTCTGAGTTCCGTGTAAATGCAAGTTCATTCCTTATTTCTTAGCTGATAGTAAATAAGTTGACTTTGTTTGTGGAAGGATTGTGTTCTTAAACATTCATATTTTCTGGATTCTTATAAAAAATTCTGCCTCTTTTTCTATTACTTAATGTTTCAATAATTACATGCCAACTTATCCTCAGTCCTTATATCTTCAATTACTCAGTGTAATAGCTCTAATGATAAATAGATTCCCTTTCGTCATACCAAATTTTGAGGAAATCAAGTCAAATCCTCATCCTAAATTTCTGATAATGAGCTTAACCCTAAAAAAAATAGATATTTATCCTAATTATGTTCATTCTTGCTATAAAATGACTTGTCATTGTTCAAAATTCTGCTTCAATACACGATTAAATAAGAATTTACCTTTTCGAATTCAAAAGATACCAACTCTTCTTATTTGAATTGACAAAAGTAAGATGGTCAACCGCCATTTCTTAATTTTCAATTGACCTTTGAATAGAAATCATAGTAGTGCTTATATATTTCTTATGTTAATTTTGGCTTGAGTTCAAGAAGTCATGGCCATGCTTACAAGTTTATCATAGCTTCTTTTTCCATTTTTTTCCTATGGACACTCCTTCCCTCTGGGGTTTCCCTTTTCTTTTTATGAATTTTCCTTTTGTGGGGAATTTCAACACACCTAGCAGTGGATTTCTTTCTAAAGCTTCTTCTTACTCTTGATTCTATTTTGTACGAGGTGAGCTATCACCATCAGAAACAAATATTAGCTCCACTGTAGCTACTGCAGAAGAAGGAATTTCCTTCAAAGGCAAAAGAGGCTCTGCTGTTTTGATCTTTCTCATAGACCATCTTTTTGGTATATTCTCTCTTTCCACTTCCTTTTTTTCTTTTGCAGGGGCATCAATTTCCAAATTAGTTGAAGGAGAGAAAGGAGTTGGTATTGTCCTTTTGATAATATTAGGGTTATTCTTGAACTTGCCAAGAAAATTTTCCCAAATTTCTTCTCCATTTTTATTTGACAGAAAATGGTGCTGACATACTAAATGAATTAATCCGCGATGCATGATTGTCCCAACACCCCAGGAATATCTCTGGGCCATGGTTTGGATTTAATAAAAAAGAAACCCTGGAAGGTTTATTATGTACTCTGGTTTTGTGGCTCCATATTTAAGATATATGAGCATTTTTAGGACTTCTTTTCCCACGGACCCAAATTGACCATCATAGGTTAAATATTTCATTATCCAAAATGCTACCCTGTCAAAGGGTTTGGGTAAACTAGTCCTTTTGACCCCTTTTATGATTTTCTTTTGTATTATAAATGTAACGGGGTTTAATTTCTCCATCTTGTAGTAAGATTTCAACCAGTTCTTTCAAGGTCCCTTTGGTAGGATGTGGGACATGTACAATTAGCACTCTAGACACATTACTTATTGTATTTACAGAAAAAGGAATAAAAATATTTCTCACATTTGTCCTTGATTGCTCTAGGTTTATGATGAATTTTTTTAATAATTTGTCATTATACTTTGAAAACTTCTTCAGGAACTCTAGCCATCTTGCATGTTCAAAGATAGATGCCACTTCTTCGTCCGTGAGCGACTGGGAATCATCCTCTAGTTTTGATTTCTTTTTAATCCCCATATCAACTCGAGTTCTGTTTCCTTTGATTCTGTGCAAATTGGCTACATGCCTTCTTACTTAGCTGCGGAACTGATGATTTTATTTGCAGAACCTCTGTTCTTAGCTATGGAACCTCTGTTCTTAGCTACAAAATTATCTGTTCTTTGCTGCGGAACACAATCTTAATTCGCTACTTCTCCCTCAAAATCTCTCTGCAACTTATTTCTCTTGATTTTGCACTAATGATTACCAATAATAACTATGTCGCCATTTATTCCATTCATATCATCTTCATGATTACTCACTTGTAATCATAATGTATAAATAGATGACTCATCATACCAACTTTTAAATCAAGTCAAATCACACATGTAAACTTTAAATTTAACCCTAAATAAGTTAAAAGCTATAATTACTATCCTTGATGATGTAATCCTTTTGTTATGATGACTCATCATTCCTACAAGTGGAACAAAACAAGGTTAGATATGACAGCTGGAATTCAAAATTATTCCCTTTTATTTGAATTAGCTAAAAGAAGAGGTCAATTGCCATTACTGGTTTTCAATTGACTTTTGAGAGAATTTTTTTGAAAGAAAATGCCATTTATTGGTTTTCATTTTCTTTCCTTTATTCTGGATCTATCATCTAGTTATTTGATCATTTTAGAAGAACTAGGTTCTTCCATATGATCAATCTTTTTGTCTGCTTTAATCTTCCTCAAGAATTCATTCTTAGTGGGAGGATTCTTATAGAGTTTTAGCCTATGTCTATTGACCAAGAGTGTTCTTCTGCTACCATCAATGAGAAGTAACTGAATAAAACCATTGTCAAATTTATGCTCAATCTGATAGGGTCCCAACCATCTGGTTCTCAATTTTCCCTTGAATTTTTGGTACTTAGAATCAAACAACAATGCCCAGTCTCCTATTTTGAATTTCCTTTTCTTGATATGTGTGTTATGCCATTGCTTCCTTTGATCTTGGATTATCTCTGTCCGCTGAAGTGCTTCCATCCTCAATTCATCCAATTCATTGAGTTGAAAAATTCTTTCTTTTTTAGTTGCATCCAACTCAATACCCACCTTAACTATTGTCTTCGATGTTTGAAATTCAAACTCAATGGGCAACAAGGGGATTTTCCCATAGACTAACTCATATGGTGAAAACCCTGTTGTAGTTTTCTAAGTTGTATTATAAGCCTAGACATCTTAAGGTAGTCTCTTTACCCAATCTTTTCTCCCAGCTTCAACTATTTTGGTAAGGATGTTTTTCTATTCTCTGTTTGTTACTTCAGCTTGTCCATTTGACTGTGGGTGATAAGGAGATGACTTTCTATGATTGATTTGGTAATACATTGTGAACACTTGGATCATATTAGACATAAATTGTGGTCCCTGATTTGAAACTATTCTCTTCGGTGCTCCAAACTTTACCATAATTCTTTGCCAAAGGAAATCAGTAACTACTTCTTCAGTGGCATTTGTTAATGCCTGCACTTTTTCCCACTTTGTAACATAGTGAGTACACACAAGAATATATTCCTTCCCTTATGAAAGAGGATTAAAGGGACAAAAAAAATACAATCCCCATCTCTCAAATGGTTCAATCACTACTTGAGGTTGAAGAGGCATTTCATTGGTAAAAGTTGGTTGTCCCATCCTTTGACAAAGATCACACCACTTGATATATCTCTTTACATCCTTGTACAGAGATGACCAATAATAACCAATTCCAAGTATCTTATGAGTTGTTATTTTCACTGAATAGTGTCCTCCAGTTGGTTCATCATGACATACTCTGATGATACCAAATATTTCATGTTCTTTTACACACATGCGTAAAATAAAATCAAGAGCACATTTAAATAGCATTCCATTTAACCATTTAAATTGTGCATTGGTTTTGCTTAACTTATTTATTTGTTTCTTAGTGAAATAAGGAGGAAACTTCCTTGTTGCAAGATAATTTTCCATATCAACAAACCATGGTGTACTTGTTGAAATAACAAACAATTATTTATCTAGAAAGTTATTCTTGACTAGATCTTGCTCCCCTGTAGTGGTTAGTCTTGACAAGAAATCAACTACCACATTAGATTTACATGGATTGTCCATAATGGTAATATCAAATTCTTACAAAAGTAATAACTATCTATTATTCTTCCTTCAACCACTGGTTTGTTCATTAAATATTTAATTACTGAATGACCTGTGTGTACAAATATCTTGTACCCTGTAATGTAATGTCTGAATTTATTGATTGCATAAATCACAACAAGAATTTCTTTTTCAGTGGTAGTGTAATTCTTTTCAGTGGGAGTAAGATTCTTACTAAGATAATAAATAACATACAATTTTCCTTCTTCATCTTTCTATCCTAAAACTACACCAATGGAATTATTTGAGGCATATGTTTGGATATGAAATGACTTTTCCCAATTAGGTCCTTTCAATAGTGGGGCAGTGATTAATTTTTCTTTAATTTCTTCAAAAACATGCTGACACTTTTCATTCCAAAGAAATACACAATTCTTGGTTAGCAAATTAAACATGGGCGGAGAAATTTTAATGAAATATTTTATAAAGTGCCTATAGTACCCAGCATGTCCTATAAATGACTTGATATCTGCGAGGGGCCTGAGGAATAGGTAAATTTGAAATCATCCTAATTTTGTTTTGATCAACCTGAATTCCTCTTTTTGAAATATGGTGTTCTAATACAATCCCCTCATCAACCATCATTAAACACTTTTCATCACTAATAGATAGATTGTGTTGTTCACATCTTGTTAACACTCTGTCCAAATTTCTCAAAGCATCATCAAATGTATCTCCATGTACATTGAAGTCATCCATATATACCTCAACACAATCATTTGTTAGATCAACAAAGATTACAAGTACAACTTTCTAGAAAGTTGCAGGAGTATTGCATAAGCCAAATGGTAACACCCTATAGAAAAAGGTGCCCCATGGACATGTAAATGTAGTTTTGTCTTGATCTTCAGCAGCAACTTTGATTTGATTGTATCCACTAAAGCCATCCAAGAAGGAAAATTGCTATTTTCTTGAAAGGTTGTCTAGGACTTGATCTATGAATGATAAAGGAAAATAATCTCTCAGTGTGGCTTTGTTCAGTTCCATATAGTCAACACATATTCTCCATTTTCTATTCTTTTTAGGAACAATTATAAGAGGAGATACCCACTGACTATCTGAGATAGGGTAGATAAAACCTACTTGTAATAATTTTTCAATTTCTTGTTTGACTATATCCCTTAAGGCTGAGTTAATCCTTCTCTGAGACTGCCTAACTGGTTTAACATTTTCAGTATAGATGTGATGAGTGTAGATACTTGGGTGAATTCCCTTTATGTCTTTGTAATCCCAAACAAAAGCTTGAGTATGATTTTTTAAAACATCAAACAATTTAGCTTCTTCATCATCCTTCAACCGATTGTTAAAGTTCAAAGTTTTACCCAGTTGAATCTCAACATGCTTGGTTCCAATGTGTGATGAGCTGATTTGTTGAAAAGGTTCCATTAAAGTATTTAGTGGACATGCATGTGGTAACAACATATGATATGTAACATCTCCAAAATTTCCTTGAGACAAAATAGTGGAAAAAGGACAGTAATGATAATTATGATACTTATCTCTTTGTAGGTCAAACTCTTCGTCACTGCTACTTTCCAGAAATTCTTCACCACTCCTTGATGTATTTGAAACTGAAGCTACTAATTCTTCCTCTCCCCACAAGAAATCTCGTTCCTCCAAAACGAAATTATTTCCAATCACTGAGAACTACTATTGTCGTGGTTCCGGAACTAAGTGTGGTGGTTTTAGAACTAAGTTCACAAGTTTTGGAACTATAGTCGCATCTTCCGGAACTATTTTTGATTACTTTGAGGATAACTAGTGCTCATCCAATGGTGGATTAATCATCTCTTCTACTTCTCTTACATGATCCTGCAATGTGATCATAGCCAAAGAAGACAATTTTTTCTTATTAGTATAAGGAGAATCAACCCACAATTGTTCTTGATTGTCAATAAAAGGTCGTGCAAAAGGATATAAGGAAATTTTCTTAGAGTTCTTACCATTTGAGATTGTCATATCCCCTGACCTGTTATCAATAAAGACAATAACTGTAGCTAACCATGGTCTACCCAAAATAATGGGATAACCTAATCTTTTACCTTTTGGCTACAGTATAAGGAAGTCAACCGGATATACCCATGACTCTACCATAACCGCCATGTCTGCAATAATCCCTTCTGGTTTTTCTACAGACTAGTTTGCCATATGCAATATGGTATTAGTAGGCTGTATACCTGTTAATGGTAATGTTTTCAAAGTTTCCACTGTCATTACATTGATAGCCACTCCCAAATCTACTAAAACGTTATGTATATCCTTATTTCCTATAGAGACATAAATAACAGGAATTCTAACATCTCCGTATTTGGGAAGTAAAAGTTTTCCTGCTAATAAATCAACAAGTTTCCCATTTACTTTGATAGTCTTGGGGTACTGTTTCTTCCTTCTAGGCTTTTTCAAACATAACATTTTGATTAATTTGTTCAATTATGGAATGCCCTTAATTGCTTGTAACAGTGGTATCTCAATATTTAATTTCCTTAGTTCCTGTACCAATTCAGACTCCTTGGTTTCTATAGCTTCTTTAAATCTCTCTGGAAATGGAGTCTCAGTAGTGTCGCTATCTGGCTCATTTTCTTTTCTTTTTATATCCTCTTTTGGAACAACAGTACTAGGGATTTCATTTTCTTTTGTCATTTCAGTGATTATAATAGGTAGACTGCTAATTATTTTCCTAGATCTAGTTTGAATATCCTTACAATCCATGTCATGTAACTCAACTGATTTTTCTAGTTCTGTTCCATAAACATGAGTTGTTTGTTTGTTTCTTGGGTTTGCTACTGGATGTGCTGGTATTTACGTTTGGACTATATTCTCAGTTTGTGAATACTGTGCAGGGATCCCATGATGGCCTGTTGATTCTAATTTGGATATGTTCTTCCTTGAGTATAATTACTAGGGTTCCATCTAGGTTATGACCAAGCATAAGGATTTCCTTGACCAACCCATGGTTATTGATGTCCTTGAGCATACCAAGCTTAACTTGCCCAATCTTGAGGGTTCCAAGTTGGTTGAGGTACCCAAGGTGGTTGTCCCCAATTTTTTGGCACTGTTTGTGTAGCCCATGACATCATCTAGGGATTAGGAACTGATCTTGGCATAAACTGCCCTTGGTTAGGTTGTCTCTGAACAAAATTTAATTCTTCTGTTGTGGATGATGTACTGGTTTGTTTAAGATAATTCTTTATGACTGGTAGTAGAGATCAAGCATCGGTATCATGTTCTTTAGATTCACAGATAAGACACATTTTTGTTTTATCTAAAGGACAGTCTCTTATTGCATGCTTCTTCCTGCATCTAGGACAATACATAGCCAATAGTTCAGTTTTGGCATTTGCTTTAGCTTGTACTCCATCCATAGTAGAGGTTAATTGAACTAAAATGTCTGTTTTAAAGTTTGCTAACTCATCCATTAGTTTGTTCATATCTGGATTCATGCTTTTCACCGATTTTCCTTTTCTAGGTCCACCCCTTGTTCTGGAATAACTTCTACAAATCTCCTTAATTTTATTCATCTTGAACTGATCAATGTCTCCACCTCCTATCAAGTTAAGGGCTCCCCTAGATTCATCATCCAAACCTTTAAGAAAAATAGTTTTACTTAGCTCCTCTTGAAGTACAAATCAACACCTTTTGCTCACAAAGAGGAATCTATCTAAATAGTCTTATATATTTTCATCTTCCTCCTACTTGATTTTGAATAATTCTTCCTTCCTGTTTCTCCCTCTATAATAATCCTAGTATTTGTCTAGGAAGACAACCTCCATTTGTGCCCAAGTGGAAATAGAGTTGGATGGAATCCCATGAACCACCTCATTACTGCATCCTTCAGAGTGGATAGAAATAACTTGAGTTTTTGATTATCTGTTTTGTAGTAATAGGTCTGACATAATACCTTGAACTCAAACAGAAATTAGTCAAGATCTTCAAATGACATCCCTCTAAATATGGGTAAATGTGCAGGTGAGATATTTTTCATTGGTTTATTATCATCTCCAAATTGGATTGGATAAGTAAAGGTCCTATCAGGTTCTCTTTCAGCTTCTCGTGCTATTTTAAAAATATTTTCCGAATTTTCCTCTCAATCAATGTGGTATGCCTTGGGGAAGGTGAAAAATTAGGAGTATGAGGTTGACTATTCAGTTGAGAATAAAAACTCACCCTAAATGGATCTTGAGTAATAAGCCTTTCCTAAAATTTATACTTCCTTCAACTGACTGATCTAAGAATTCTAAAGGTGGCAACTCTGTTTCTTGTATGACAGGGGATGATGGTGCCTCCAATTCTTGATCAATTTCCTTATTTGGACTGGAGGATGTTATGAATTCTTGTGAAGATGTTTTTGGGAGGAATCTACCCTTTGAGTCTCTTGGTTTACTCATATATTTTATGACATAGTAGGGAAGATCCTTCAACTACTAGATGTATGATTTTTGCTCTTGTTGACACTTAATTAGAAAATTCCAACTAGTGTGTCCCCGGTAACGGTGCTAAAAATGATGGGTGTCGTTATTCCCTTCATTTAATCAACTTCTTGTTAATGTCATATTCAAACCAGGGGTGTCTAAAGCTATATGCAACAAGAGTAATCCTATTGATCTAGTAGTTGACTGTAGTTATTTTTGTATTTTCTGAGGGATCTTTCAATGTCTTAAGGACTTCTTGGTAAAAACCTTATTTAAATCATACTATGAAAACTCTACTAAAAGAAAACATATTGAAAGCTTTGCTGAAAGGAAACAAACTTTGCAGAATGGACATAAACACACTTGCTTTTGGAAATAAACATACATAACTTAGAATGCTTAAAAACGGTTGCAAGAAAAATAAAAATCTATTTAGACACCTACATGAATGAGTATACAATAGAGTTTAACTAGAAGAATTAAAAGCAATACAAAATTAACAGATCTAAACTACTTTCTTAGAAAATATAATTACCAAATAGACGAATACCCCGGTCCTTAGGGGAGTGGGCCCTTGCTCCTCCTTGAATTAGGATTTAACAACTTAGAATTCTCTCAAACAGGAATGGCTATTTATTGATGAAACATTCGTTATTGCAAAACATACTGGATCTGTGTGCTTAGTCTATATCTATCTTCTCTGTTCTATCTCTCTATTTTTTATTTATCTACTGTAGGTCTGCTTATATATACATTTACAATCATAGTTGTCTCTACGATTCTTATGAAATTGAATCGTGCCCAAAATAGATGCTGACTCAGATTGTGGCTGATCAGACAACTATAAGATAACTATGCCTGGATCTGCGTTCAGAAATATTCTCATCCTTTCCTGATTGAAAGGGTCGTTGATGTAAAATATCTAGATGTCGTTAAAATAGATAAACTTCCATCGGTTCCAGAACTTCAGAGAAGTTCCAAAACCATAGGAAATTGTTAAGGATCAAAACCGTGAGAGTCCTGAAGCTATACACAGGAGTTCTAGAACTAAGTCCAAAAATTCCAGAACTAAGTACTGGAGTTCCAGAGTTAAGTCCGAAAGTTCCGGAACTAGATGATGACTGTGTAATGGAGTTCTGGAACTAATTTGGAAGTTTCGGAACTAATCTGTATTAGAACAGATGCTACTGAAAATATGCTGAACAATACATACTTCATTCCTTTGACTGATTAGACCTGCTTTATTACAAAACTTAATTTCAAACACACACTTAGTCAAGAATTTCAGAGCTTTTAAACGTTAGAATCACAATCAATGAAAACACAGACAATTACATTCTAACTCATATCATATCAAATAAAAGTCACAAAATGCAACCAAACTTAATAAAAAGGAGAGTAAGATGAGATCATATTTTATACATTAATCGAGCATATTCTATCCTTATCATCCTATAATCAAAATTTAGATTTCCAAGATTCTTCTCCATCGCCCATCTTGATATTCACATTTTCAAGGGTATAATCTAACAATATTTTCCACTTCTCTTTCTTACATTCAATTTTTTAGGAATCAAGTACCATTTTGTCATCACTAAGCCTATTCCACCTTAACATTAAAACTTTGTTAAGGGTAGAGAAACTTTGATTTCCTCTATTCCATATTTACATTCACGTTGTAAAGAATTGAGTACTTTATCGACATTTCACACTTTGTCCACCTTAACATTCAAGTTATTAAGGTCAGACCAAATCACATCTTTCCAATCTTACTTCCATCTTAGCATTCATGTTGCTAAAGATTGCATTGTTCAATATTTTCATCCTCTCTTCCATTCTAGCTTTCACTTTTCTAGAGGTTGAGTACGTTTATAATCCTTCTCACCTCTATCATCTTAGCATTCACTTAGCTAAGGGTCGAGATTTCAAACCTTTTCCCCTTTTCCATGTTAGCATTAAATTTTCTAAGGGTTGAGTTTTTCATTGTATTTTTCTTCATTCTCCCCCATTTTTCATTACAATGGTGGATTCACACAATTCATCATTTTCTCAGGAATGAAAAATGATAAAGGACACTATTTTGGGTATGTAAAAACAACACAAACAATTAAAATTTGATGAATTGTGTCCTTACCCTTTCAACATGGAAATATTACACACACCCTTTCCAAAATCATTTGAAATAACCAAATTTTATAAATATAAGTGTAAAAATGATCCTCGAAAGCATATCACAAAAATTTTTGTAGCATGCTATGAAGTGTTATATAACGATATCTTTCTCTTGTGCATTTTTCCTAAAAGTATAGGAGGATGAGATTTGGATTGGTTCTTACACCTTTGAAAGGGATCTATCACCACCTTCACGTACCTATCAAACATTTATCTTCCAACCTTGACTCCAAAGTCAGCTTGACTCAAAGAGACACAATCCTCATTTCTTAAGGATTAATCAAGCATCATTCTAGAGACAATGGTAACAATCTTAATAAGAAATAACCTAACACTCATTATGATAAATCTTGTTACATCAATCACAACCGTAATGCCATCAATGATGGTATCATAGATAATCAAAATGTGCACAAAATACATGATCAATCAATAAAAAATCCAATCATACAACCTAGCAAAGACACTACTTCACGCAAAGTTAAATATAAGTTTACACCCGTCAGAGAAATTCTATCTAGTTTCTTTCACCAAATCAAAGAGACTAAGATGATAAAATATATACTTACAAGAACTTGGGTTGAAGGATAACCTAATCCATAATGGTATAAACCTTATGCATATTGTTATTTTCATTGTATTGATGGCCACTCAATAGATAAATGTTTTCCTTTTAAGTACTATGTCCAAGACTTAATTGATGACAGAGATATATTTATAGAGTTCGACTAGAAATCTGTATCAACTAAAGACACGTCAACTTCCACAACTTCTAAAAAAGATTTTACTATTATCCCCACTTCTGTACATACTGATATTCAATGAGATAACAAAAAAGGTCAAGTATCTCTACCTCAAAACCAATCAATATCTTCTCAATATTTTTTTCCTAACACTTAACAATATCACGATGACAAAATTCAAGTACCTCTAACTCAAAATAAATCAATCTATTATCTATATTTTCTTCCTATAGTCCAAACAGACATTGAACCTATTTTGGAAAACAACCTTCCAACCTCAAATGAGAGCTTGACCTTGCTTAAACACTCCATTTCAAACCTTGATATAATTGTAGACACTACAAAAGAGGATCCATCCTAAAGAACCATTGATCTTGATTCTATTCTTTCAATTCTGGATCCTATGCCCAACATCTCTAGTCTTATTGTAAAAACACCACAACAAGCTTGGACATTTGCAACAATGTAGCCTTCCATTTCCGCTGCGATCCCTCAAATGATCACTCTTATAGGAACCTCATCATTGATGGTTCCTACATTTCAAGACATCTATGTGTGTACACTCCATGAGTTGTGTATATACATGAATATCCTTACACAACCCTTTCAAGATTTAATTACAAATATTTCTTCAAACAAATTAATCCATGGCCTTGACAGAGATCAATTGAATATTTTCTCTACGACCTATAAGGAGCCTTAGACATAGATGTAGAGATCAATCCTTCTCTCCTCACACTCGTCTACTCATGGATGAATATGAATGTAAACACATTCCCCACATCAACAATATTCCTCTAACATCACATAGGACTTCTGATCCAATCAAAGACTTATCTAATTAAACATCCTTTGACTTGGCCCTTGTCTTCCTAAGTATCATATCTCTGGACTCATTAAATCATTTAACTCACTCTTTTGAATTAGTCCTTTTCCACCCAAGTCTCGTATATAAGGACTCATGAAATTATTTGATTCACTCCTTTGACTTGTATCTCAGGACTCATCAAATTTTTTGATTCTCTCCTTTGACTTGGATCTCATATGTACAAGTCTCATATCTCAATACTAATTGAATCATTTGATTCAATCTATTGAATTTGATCTTGTTCACCCAAGTATCGTAAATCAGAACTCGAATATTTTGATTCACTTTGTTGATTTGGATCTTGTATTCCTAAGTGTCGTAAGTTAGGACCATTCAATTTTAATAAATATGGACCTATCTCTTAACTAGTCCATTGCAAATATTCATCCACAAAAGTTTCAAAAAATAAAAAATCATATAAATATAATAAAACTTGATCTCAAACATTTCCTTAACACACTATTTAAACATAAAAAACCTATAAGCAAAAACATCTTCTTCCCTGGGTTCTCTCTGTACTAGGAAGTCCGCTTACATGGTTAACACATAATTCAAATAATTTTAATTGTTTCATCCATTGGAAAATATCTTAATCATACCATTTATCATATCTTTGCATTCTTCACCTATCAGACATAGGTTAACCTTGTTCTTATTGGGTATTGTGTATCTCATCCACATTATGGTTTCTACCATTTAAGATATTTTACCTATGCTTTTGTCTTGAAGCTTATTGATGGTAAATACTCTTTTTAAACAATCCCTATCTTTAACAAAAATGCTAAACTTATTTATCTGGTCCTTTTGACCTTCCATTTCAGTCTACGATGTTGAATCCTTACGTCATACTAGTTGCGTGTATATGATATTTGGGGTTAGAATGTTATTTCCCAATAAACACAACATCAATAAACAAGGCCAAATCACTATAAAATATAAAAAATATAAATAAATCATTATACCTTTCATCTTTCAGTCTTCGGTGATGAGCCCATACTTATTACTAGTAGTATGATACTGGGAATGGATGTAGGTGCCCTTACTCACCTACATTTTTCTTCGGTGTTGAGCCCTTGCCTCTAAATGGTGGCATGTGGCAACATGTAGCGGGTCCTTAAAAAAATCAATAAATCCTTTATCAAATTTGAATCAAACATGATTAATCATATACATCCCCAGAAGTAATTTAGTTGTTCATGTTAAAAGAGACAACAATTCCTTTAACTAGATCTTTCCAATCAGTAGGCCATCTACATACCTAAGTTGAGTATAAACCTATAACGTGGAATCGTCTTATAATTTTTAAATAATATTGCCTAGAGATGCATTACATTTTTCCCATGTGGATCATTGATACTCTTAGCATCTATCATATTTATTTTCATATCACTATTCACCTTATTCTTACACCCTTCTTGTCTCTCGGTGATGAGCCCTTGCATCTTCCTAGTTACATGGAGTGATGACTAGAGTGAGGAATCCTACCATTACATCATCTACATTTATGCCAATGGAATGGAATGATTCTAATTGTTTACACTTGCGTTCAAGATGTGAAACCCCTTTTATCAAGTTAAAAATAAAAAAAAATCAATAATATTTCACAAAACTACAAAAAAATTTCACTTTTTTCCAAACTCTAAACTTAATATAAAATTGTTCCAAAATCCAAAAACAATATACAAATGATAACCAACAAACATTCATAAAATGTTTGACCAAATTTCTGCAACCGAATAATCCAGTTCACCAATTTTTCCATTTGACGATGCTCCTCATGATTGTTCCATATCATATTTGTCTAATCATCTTTATTTCCTATAGTGTATATCTATTCTCTAGGAAATAAATTAGCCTTTCACAATATAACTTTTCTTGAGGCATACTTGGATTAAATCCAATACACATCAAACTTAAATAGGATCTGATAAGAGTTATTTGGATTATCTAAGCACCACTCTGCTCTTTGGCCCGATTCAATCCTCTCACATTCTAAGCTATCACTCGAGGGAATTCATATATGTTTAATTCTTTAATGTGGAACACATTTAGAACATCATTAGACGTCGTTATTGCAAATTGTGTTATAATATTGCGGTTTGTCAACATCGTGATGATGATTTTGCTTCTTTTAGTTTGTTATTTTATTTTAATTTTTTTACTTTTGTTGTATACCAATTGCAGGAAATTTATAGGAAACTTAGTTCACATGTAACTTTGGTGTGGTTCCTTCATATTCATATTGGGTTTGTTTGAAATATTTGTTTTGTTTCTTTTTTTTTTCTTTCACATGTTGTGTCTTCTTCCTAATTTATTAAATAAACCATGGTGTGTTTTCCTTTTTTCCAAGAATTCAAGTTTGTTTACATTTATTTGTATTAGTACTTCACATTTTAAAAGAATTTTTAGAACCATAAAAAATAAAATATTTAAATTTAAAAAAAAAAAAAAAAACATACAAAATTTTCAAACAAAATTTTAATTATCATAGAAATATTACAATTGGAAAACCCTTGACATGAATATTTAAACATTTCAACATGATATTGATAAACTAACACCCTTATCTACTACTCTAGTGATCATTCTAATATTACAAATATCACTTTCTTATCTTTGCACGATTACTTACTCTGCTTGGGGCAAGTCACAAAATTATTTTTCCTTCGCGATATACATTTTCCTGGGGAAAATTTCCTTAGATAATTTTCACAATGAATCTAATAAGAGTGTCATGAGGAGTAGCTTTACTCCGTTCTTCAGTATGATCCTATTCCTACCTCGGGGGCATTTGCATCTACATAATCATCATTATGGCATACATTAGGGGAATAACTGAGTGACTAGTTTTTCAAAGTTGTGTTGCATTTTTTATGTTTACCTCTTGGAAAATTTGCATGTAGTGTGATAATATCTTGGTTCATTTATCACCTTGATGCCCACACCTACTATTCATATTGAGCTTGTTTTCCTCTTTCTGTTTCATTTATTGTGTGTATTTTTTTACGCGTATATGGGTTAAACATATTTATTCCTTAATAATCATGGTAACAACTCTATTTTGCAATAGTAAAATAAAGGTTGCACTTATATTCACACTATCACACTCTCAAAATGGCGCTCATGCCACAATAACAGTTTCTCCCATCCTCATTATTTAACTTCCTTGTCTCTTTCCTATCAAGCGTTCGTCCACCGCGTTGTTGCATAATCCACCTACTTGAGGGGGTGTTCCCTTACCATTTTAATTGTTGGTACATCCAAATTCTTCACTGCTTTCTCCTTACTAATTTGCATGCATCTACTATCTTTAAAGAACTGTTACTTTGTAATAACACTTTAAAGAGAGGCAAATGTAAACACCCTAAAAATACATACATATTTCTATCTTTCTTCTATCCAATTAGAATTAATTAAATGAATTCCATCTTTCTCTATTACACCCTTTTGAAATTAATTAAATTAATTCCACCATTTAAATACATCCTTTTTGAATTAATTAAATTAACTCTATTACCTAAGCTATATGTATACCCTTTGGAATTAAATAATCTAATTTCAACACCCTCTTAGATAATGTAATTAAATAAATGGTTAATTATTCCCTCACAATTAAATACTAATTTAATTAGTTATTTAATCAATTCCTTTCCTTAGGCAACTCCACTTGTAGATTCCTATAAATGAGTGGGCTATAAAGTTATACATGAAACCAAGTTTCCAGATGTAACTTCTTTTATTCCAAATATCTACTACCCCTGTAAATATGCAACTACTATTACCAAGTCTACTTGCTAACCTAGGTGATTCAACAATTTACTTGAAGCTTAGTATATTTTCATCCACCTTTCATGGCTCTATCCTCATCTATAAAAGAGTATCAAAGAACATCCACAATCCAATCTTCAACAATATCTAATTTTTTAAAAAGATTCTATGATCTTACTATAGGTTTGTAAGAATTACAATGAAGGTATAATCTATGTTTTATTTCTTTATATTCTTTCATTCTATTAATTTCCCTTGAATACATTTTCTAAGTAATTTCCTTTGTAAAGCTATCCCTATATCTATGAGAAAATTACATCCAACTTCTACCAATTTGACATTTGTATCCTTATGAAATATATTCGCAGCATCTTCAAATCCCTTTGGATAAGTAATATCAAAGAGCATTTATAATCCAATCTTCAATAAGACCTAACAAGTTGAAAATATTCTACGATATTACTTTAGGATTGTAAGAATTACAGTGAAGGTATAATTTGTGTTTTATTTCTTTATCTTATTTCATGATGTTGATTTCCCTTGCATACATTTTTAATTTCCCTTGTAACTTATGTTATTCCAAACGTCTACTTCCCCTATAAATCTACATCTATTATTTCCAAGTCTACTTGCTAACCCTGGTGATTCAACCATTAAGCTGGAGCTTAGTCAATCTTTTATCCACTTTTCATGGATCTATGTTTAGCTATAAAAGATCCTCCACAATCCAATCTTTAATAAGATATAAAATTTTAAAAACCTTATACGATCTTACTTGAGGTTTGTAAGGATTATAGTGCAGGTATACTATTTGTTTTATTTCTTTATCTTATTTTATTATGTTAATCTCGTTCTTTGTCATTGATGGAAACTACCTTTAGAAATATTGATGGAAACCAACAAGACCAAACACCTACATGACCTATTTTACATGTTTATGATCTTAGTCACCGCCTTTGACATCTACGACAAAGGGTAAAATAATGACACAACATGAAAAATGACAACACAAGACAATACACAATGAAAACAATGACTTACATGCTTCACTATCTCCCACTTAGACTATAATTTCTCTTTTTGTCTTCATTAGTAGCAATAAATGATCCATGGAACAGAAAGAATCATCCAACTAGCTACCCTTGAGAGTATACTCTCCAAAAATTGTTTTCATACCTGTTATCTATCATCTTCTAGGAATGTACAATTCCAAACACACTAAACTCCTTCTCCAATAAAGTCATATTATATTTTAGGACCATTTTCCCTAAATCTCATCTTCATTCCATCTTAGCCAAACTTCACCTTTCCCAAGAATCAATCACTCCATCTGAAACATCACCTAGGTACCCCTCATGTCATTATACCATAAAAAAATAACTATATATGCAAAAGGGAAGCCACTTGCCTTCACCAAATACCATGTAGGTGGTTTAACAACAATACCATAGTCCTAAAATATTTCTTCAACATTCTCATCTTTCTTTGCATGCTAACTCAACTGATTTATCGACATATTGTGGTTTACGTGTTTTCATTGATGAAAAACCTCTTTAATGAAAAAGTGGATGATGGTGTAGGGTTAGAGCATGTTGCTCAGATTATGCTTCATTTTTGTTGACTGGTCAAAGGGTAGTTTTGGGGCAACTTCAGTCAGTTTACAGAGATCAAAGTTGTTAAAGGCCTTCTACTTAAATTTGGAAGGAGCTACAATATGTAATGGACAGTTAATTAAGATATATTTAAATTGGTATACATTTTTCATCATGATGAGCTGATTTGAAGTGATCTTAGACGGTCTTGAGGCCTAAAGGCAGAGATAAGATGTTGGAAACAAGTGTTTTGTGAAGGTAATGAGCTAGTGGGACCATTAAATGAAATAATCTGATTGGTTCAAGTAAATTGTGACCATGTATGATGTTTAAATGTCATATTACTCATGTGTGGTGATTTTTAGATCTTGACTAAAAATAGTTTTGGTGTTAGAGGATTTTTCTCATTCTAATGATGGGATTTTGAGGTTTATTGGTGCATAAGTGGTTTTCGGATAGGCTGACCTACTTGGCTTATATGTGACTATTATGGTAATTCATATGGGATTTTTTTAATATTGTGTGGTCAAAATAAATGAGGTAAACTGACCTCTTTTTAATTTTAATGTAGGAGAGATTATAAAAATGAAGTTTTGGGTGCTTTTGTGGGCTAGTGGAGTGTGTGCAAAAAGTGTGGCCTAGGTGTGAGAGATTTGCATGTGTATAAGCATGATTTGATATCTGATAAAGTATGTGATAGGTTGAAGAATGACAGAAAACATGTGTAAGGGTTTTATGAATTGAAAAGTGAAGAAATAACAAGTTTGAAGACCTAGGGTTTGAGCAAGGGTTTGAAGGTATTTGGAGCTGAATCTTGTGATCACCGTAAGATGAGTTGTTGAAGCATATCATCAATGATATTCTCATAAAAATATTTTGTGATGTGCAATATTCACTTGAGTATTTGTTGTGTGTAATATCAAAATTTTTTTTAGTGGACTTTCTTTCCATTGAGGGTTTACCACTTATATATTTTATCATGGTGTTTATTCTCTTTCTAATAGTTATTTAAATGAATTTTGTATGTTGTGCACCCACTAATGGATAACTAATTGATAAATGGTTTATGTGAGTGATTTGAAAGTTTAATTAAATTATAAGAAATGATTCACCCCCTTCTCAGTTCATTGTGCTTCCAACAATTGGCATTATATAAAGTCTTGTTGGTGAAGTTTGATCACTTAAAAGGAGATCCTTGAAGCAAAAAAATGGAAAGTGGTTCCTCTACTGGGAAGGTACCATTGTTTGATGGAAAAAACTATGCTTTTTAGAGTCTGAGGATGAAGACTTATATTATGTCTCAAGGGTTTGATGTTTGGAAATTGTGGAAGATGGATATTATCCTCCTACCATTAAATTAAATAAGGATGCATATGAAAATAATTCTATGGCCTTTAATTCCATTATATATGGTCTTAGATAATATGAATTGGGAAAAGTAATACATTGCAAATCAGCAAAGGAAGCATGGGAGAAATTACAATTTTTGTATGAAGGTGACTCAAAGGAAAGAATTTCTAAGCTTGAAACTTTTAGAAATCATTATGAGTCCCTTAAGATGAATGATGAATATTCCATTGATGCATATTTACTTAGAGTTGAAAAATTTATCAATAGAATGAAAGGGTTAGGAGAAGATGTGAAAGAAGAAGTAATTGTTTAAAAGTTTTTGATATATAGCTCCTAGATATGATTCCAAAGTATATACCATATAAAAAGCCAAAGATTTGACTACCTTGAAGATGGATGATCTACATGGTACTTTTACTGCTTATGAGATGAGGTTGATTGAATCTAAACCAGCTAAGAAAGTGATAGCTTTCAAAATGGAGAAGAAGGAAAAGGACAAGAAGGTCAAAGTTGATGATGATACTCATGAGCTAAATCATAAAGAACTATTTACCATGGTTTCTAGGAGGATGACTAAGTGAAATGGTAAGTAAAAGGGTAAAATTCCTTTCAAATTATTTGAAACTAGTAAAGTAGTTCATTTTACTACTAAGTGTCCACATAGACATGATAATAAAGGAAATGATGATCACAAGAAAGAAAATTAGAAGTTTGGTAAAGGGAAGAAAGAGTTCAAGAAGGATGATTTCAAGAAGAAGGGTAAGAAGTGTTTATATACCATGGAAGAGGCCTATTTATCTAAAGAATGTAGTGAAGTTGATGGATCCGATTATGAGTTTTAATCTGATCATAAAGATGTAGGTGATGAAGTCCTTTTTATGATAAAGGAAGCTATGAGATCCTCTAGTAGAGGTTCTACTTTATGGGATGATATTACATTTGATTCTTGTAAAGTGAATGAAGAAGATGACGATGGCTTAAGGATTTAATCAACATGTGTCCAATAAAAATAGAGCATGTTGAAAATAACAATAAGAAAGTAACTTCTCAAGTCAAGGAATATGAGACAAAGACTCAAGAACTTGAAGGGAAACATTGGGCTATTACTGAAATCCTTGATGAAACTATGAGAAAGATAGAAATGAAAATGAGTAACATGACTCTTAGCTTGCAATATAAGGAAGAAGAAGTAATCACTCTTAAGAAGGAGCTATCAGATGTAGTAAGGTCACGTCATATCAGAAATTTGAAGGAAGTTCTAAGGATCTTGGTGATCTCCTAAGCAATAAGAAATTTAGAGGTGACAAAGCTGGTTTAGGATTCAAAGTTGAGGTCTAGAACAAGGAAATGAAGCAAGAGGACTGTGTTTTAAGAAAATAAGTAGGTGGATTAATAACCAAGTAAGGAAATAAGGATACCTACATCAAGGAAAATGAGGAGACTAAGCCAATTAAGCAACCTAATGCCTCAAAATATGAAAGATGTTTTAATGGTTATTGTTATACATTTAATGGATTTGGTCATAGGGATAAGGAGTGTAGAATGTCTTCTAGAGATACTCATTCATGGAGAGACCATATAAGTGAGCTTGCTAAAGATGTTGTATGCTACAAGTGCAATGAGGTAGGCCATGTTGCTAGTGTTTTCTTGAATGGTTCATCTAGTCAAGTTGATATTTACAAGAGGAAGAGTTCTATGATATGTTACAATTGTAATGGTGTTAGGCATGTTGCAATAAACTACTATTATGTTTTCTTAAGAAAAAATCATATTTTTCAAGGTCCTAGAGTACAAGGATGTATCTTTCAAAGGGAAAGAATGAATAATAATAGTCTAGGAAGGAATTGGGGGCCTATGAGAGATAATGAGATCCCATCAAATTTTGAATTTGATGAAAGGAAAGGTATAACTCGGAGTTCAGATCATAAGAGAGGAGTTCTATATGTGTATAAGAGGTCTTGGGATATCTTGTAGAGCTTCTTTTAGGTCTTCATGGTGTCTATATGCCTCTACTATGTTTCTTAGAGGTATATCAATCCAAATGAAGCATTGGAGTGAGGGGGAGATGTCTAAGCCAAAGTGTGTATCCTCCATGATGTCAAGGTATGTCCTCTCAAGTCCTTTTTCAATTTATTTTGGATCTAAGTGATTGATAATATTGTGAGAGTAAATTTTAAAGTCTTGTTGTCTTCGTGAATACATGTCTATGTTCTTGAATTATGAGTTTACATTATCCTGGTGTATTTTCAGTCTGATATGACTCAGTGTGTGCAAGAGTCATGTTGATGACTCAAATGAGGTTTGTAGTGTCATAAATTCATCAGGAGAGTATTCTGGTAGTTTGAGTGTGTGTATAGTAATGTTGTCTTGTATGGTGGTTTGTGGTATCTCTAAGTCTCAATTATGAGTTATAAATAAAGTATTTGAGTTTTTCGTGAGAAATAAGTGCATGGTGTTGGTCGTCAAATAGGACTTTTTAGAAGAGCAACAGTCAGGGGACAAGAAGTCCCTCCTCTTTAATGGGAGAGGTTCCCTTATTCAGAAACGAACTTATTTACAAATGTACAGAACATTGTTTTATGGTCAAACTTGGATATTACGAAAGTGTTTTCCACAAGGATCATCAATTACACAAGGACTGAGGAAAGGGAATAAGAAGATGAGCAGAATAGCAACATTCAGAATTATAGATAGCAGAATAATTCTTCATGTATGCGAAGCTTCAAAGAATTTAAGACAAGATCATTTGCATTGGCTGAATGAGATTAAATTTAAAGACACAAAGTTCCATAAATAACCTTCTTCAGATTCATTCATCAAGGACACAAAGTTCCTTCTTGGTTATACAAGATCACTGTATTTGCAAAACTGAACAGTATGCAATCAGAGAGACTAACGAATCAGGAACAAAATGATCTTCACAATATTAAAGGAAAACACAGAGATAACAAGAATTAGATAGACAAAGAATGGAAAGCCCTTTTGTATTGATTTCTTTAAGATCTATTTACACTTTCAGCAAATACCCAAGTTCTTCCTCCTTGCAAAATGGCGTGGAAAGGCCATTATATAGCTTACAAGTCAGTTACTCTTCGTAACCGTTTCTTTTAACTAAAGAATAGTTAAGGATCGCCAATTGCAATACCTTAACTAATTACAAAGAATACGAAAAGAATGGGAAGAAGAGAAAAGAAAGGAGAAGGAGACAGGTGGCCAGCTACTGGGAGGGACCCACTGTCTTCAGAATCCGCTGCCTGAATTTCTTCAATGCCTCAGCTATGTCTCTGCCACGTGGAACTGACGTGTTGGCTGCAGACTGAGTCCAAAATCCCAGACACTTCTCCATCTCTTTATCAAACTCGACGTGAGTATGATAATCTTTATTTGCTTCTTCAATGGCAGATTGAAGAGAACAAATTTCCTTCATCTTTTCCTTAGAGATGGAGCTTTCCTTGAATAGATTATCTTTGACAAAAGCTCTGAACTGAGCTTTGATTTCTTGCAAGGACAGGGAAACACCAGAGTTTTCATCCTGAAGATGACAATGTATATCCTTGAAAGCAGCAACAGCCAGTGTCTTGAAAGCTTCTCCCTTCTGCCAGCTGTTCTTCATTTCTCCCAAAGCTTCCTCCAAAACTCTGATCTTCCACTCCACGCTGTAGACCCAGGATTTTGATAGATTGTCCTTAGCATCATCGAAAATCTTATTCGCCAGTAAGATGTTCTCATCTGTCTGTCCCATAAGGCGAAGGTCTACTATACAACTGCTCCAGATTTTTAGTTCTTTATCCATGGTATTGATAGTGGAGGAGAGCTTCAGTTGCACATTACTCACCTTTTCGTGGAGTTTGAAAGCTTCATCGATGAAGTTTAATCCAGCAACAAGCATGTCATCCACCATGGCTTCAATAGCTCTGCCATAGACAGAATACTTGTGCATATCTTTGATACTTTGCACTTCATCTTGGCTTAGAATTACAGGAGGTGGAAGAGTAGTCAATGGGGTAGGGTCCAAGACTTTATCCTTAGATAAAAGAGACTTGATGAAACCTGTGAGAATCTGGGCTTGTTCTTCCAACTGTTCAATAGTTTGCTGCCCTTTCTCTACCCTTCCAATGACTCTTGTGACTGTTTCCTGGAGGTTGTGAATTTCACCTTCAGGAGTAGACTCTCCCATAGGGATTCTTGAAAGCTCCAAGTCAGATGCCAGCAAGTCTGATTCTGATTTGTCTACTGTAGGCTTAGCAATCTCCAAGAATTGCTGACCTTGGGCATCAGACACTATTCTGGAAGTGGTTCTGGCTTTCTTGGCACGAGAAGGAGTGGTGCCCAACAAGGCTGCAACAGCATCGAAATTTGGTCCCAAGCTTTGAGAGGAGGATTTTCTCTTCCTTTTGTCAACCAAAGGTTGCACCCAAGCAAAAGAGGAAGAAGAATCTGCAGGAGAAGCAAGGGGACCAAGAGACAGGGAGCTCATGACACTCAGGGTCTGCGCAGCTGTTGACTCAAGCTGAGATGTGAGTAGAGCACTGGAGGCAATAGCGGTAGAAGAATCAGTAGCACCTGGAAGTTCAGTGCTCTGGACCTCCTTGTCCTTATCTGCTGGATCTTCAGGAACATTTGCAGGAGTTGGCATCTCACTTTCTTCACTTTCACTGAGAACAATGATGTTCTCTGGCCCTATAGGCAACTCTGCCTGTTTTCTTGGAGGGTCATTCTCTGCAGGCTCCTTCTTTACCTCTTTGAGTTTCTTCTTATATACCTGGGTAGATGAAGAGGGAGTAGATTCAGTAGGTCCTTGTGTTGATGAGGCAGGAGGGGTTTGCATTGGTGTTTCAGACCTTGGAACTGATGCCTCTCTTATTGGTGTCGAATCATCCTTGGAGCTGGATTCTCCTGAGTGCCTCTTGAATTCTCGGATCTTCTTACTGAACCAGACCTTAGTCCTGACTAAGACTGGAGCAAGAATCTCAGCCAGATCATCCCTCTCTTTCCTGTTCCAATCCAGGTCCTCCAGAGGGGTGTGCTTAATCACATTTTCATACTCATACGAGTATAGGTCAGAATTGTCATCCTGGAGACCTTCAGGAACTTGGTACAGACCGAGTTCTTGAATCAATTGCAGGGAGAACCTGCCACAATGCCTTCTCCTGGCTTCAAAATCATCTGCACAGTCAGCCCAGTAGTCTTCTGTATCTGCCCTATGATGGTAGATTATCTTGATGTTCTGTTCAATAAACTTCTTCAAGTCAAAGCAGGTTCTTGGCTTGAAGAAATGAACAGTGATAGGGACCAGGGCTCTTTCTATGTTCTGAGCATCCAGAGCTGTTTTGCATGTGTAGTTTCCCAGAGAGATGGGAAAGTGCAAGCCAGAAATCTTCTTGTCTCTGCAAGTTCTGTGCAACTTGTCTAGTTGCCTGCATATTTCTATCAAGGCCATTTTATCATTGCAGAACATGGGAAGCCGTAGAGGAGTGCTTTCATAGCCAGCAAGCCTGATATAGGAAAATTTCCTGAATTGGATGAAATAGGCTCCATACTGCGATATCAGGTTCATGGCTTCATCTGAAAACCTTCTAGCAGTATCACCTTCGAGCAATCTGACCACGTACATGGTGAAAGCATCATTGACCCTTCTGAAATTCCGATTGCTGGTCTCCAGGGTGAACTGCGGGCAATAGGCATACACTGGATCATCTTTGTGTGCATCTATATAGGAGAAACCAAACCACTGCCTTGATGCTGCTAGGGTATACATCAGGTATGAAGTCATATAGAACTTCTTTGTTTGCTGAACGTTGGATAGCTGCTCCGCCAAATTCATACTGATGATCTCTGCCCAGTTGATGTTTTGTGTTCCCTCGCACACCATGCTGATGAGCGGGCACATCCAGAAATGAAACTCATTGGTGGAGGGCAAACCCATAACCCGAGCCAGCAGGATTATGAAGTCTGACAATTCCTCATTGAAATCTGCTCGGAAGAGGGTTTTGGTTAGGCGAGAAGCACCTTTCTTAGGGTTCTTCAACCAAGACTTCGCCACTCGCGCCTTATATTTGTCACTGTCTTGATCGAATAGGGTCTGTGCTTGATCCCGGGAGACGACTATAGCATTGTCCAACTCCGGAATCCTCAGAGCAGCGCCAATGGCGGCAGCGTCCAGCTTGGCAATGAGTTCCCCATGTACATTTGTCAATTCGCTCGAAGCGGGGTCGAAGTGAGCTCCGCATGAAAGCACAGTATCAGCACACTGTACTGAGATTGGGAAACCACCGGCAAAAGCCAAACCGCTATCATGAATCGTTTGTGCTATTGGTGTAGGGTTTGCATCTGCCATTCTTGCCCAAAAATCACCGAAGTCGAGATGACGAGCTTCGCTGTCCCCAATATTGCTAACAGCAGACTCAAGCGGAGAAATTTGCTCCTGTCCCTGAAACTTGATCTTCATATTGATAGTCTCGGAGCTGCAACCTAGACTCGGGAAGGAATTTGCAAAGGGAGGGGATATTTGCGCAGGTTTTCAAATTGCAAGGGTTCGAGCAAAGATAGCATGGAAGCAATGCGAAAAATGCAAAGGGGAAATGCTCGTTATATAGCCGTTTGGAGAGAGGAATGAATTTAATGCGCATTGAATACACAACCACCAATTTGAATAGCATCATACTCGGAGTGAGCGGGAAAAACTAAGTGTGAATGACACTTGGTACGCTTGGGACATGTGAGACGCGAATGCGCGAAACACGCGGCTCGGCCGATTCGGGTGAAACAGGGAGAGGATGCACAAATGCTTTTTGGAACGATTGGGACGAAAATGCGTGGAGTACGCGGTTCGGGTGATTCGGCCGAAATTGGAACAGTGGGCCCGTTTGGACTTGGGACATTCGGGACAAAAAGTTCCGGAGTACGCGGTTTGGCCGGTTCGGGCGAAATTGAAACAGCTTGCATTTTTCGATTTGGGACAAGGAGCTCTGAAGTACGCGACACGGGAGTTTCGGCCGAAAATTGGAAAGCTCACACTTTTTAACTTTGGGACATTTGAGACATGAAAGTGCGTAGTACGCGGTTCGGGTGTTTCGGCCGAAATTGGAACAACTCGCACAATAAGTTTTGGGACACTTGGGACAAAACTTTCCGACGGGCCCGAAAATGGGACAGCTTCGGGGATTTCGGCCGATCGGGGAACAGAGTGCACTTTCGTACTTGGGACAGTTGGGACAAAAAGTTCCGACAGGCCCGAAAATCACACAAAATGACCCAAAACACAGATTTTTTCAATTTCACGACTTAGGCACTTCAGAGAAAAACACTTAAACTCAAAATTTTGAAATTTTTACTCTTATCAGAGCGGGGAATTTTGAGTGGACAACAATGTGTCAAGTGTGTCAATGAGTGTACAATTTGTGTGATGTTATGAAAGTCCCTCAAAAGCTAGTTGAAGGTGATCAAGGGTCATAGTGGATTCATTATTCTTGAGTAATATATTTTGGTTATGATGAGTTTTCTAAGGATATATGTCGGTTTGTATGTGAGTATGTCCTATGTAATAAGTTTCAAAGGTTATAAATACTTCTTAGAGTATGTTTTAATGTCTTAAGTCATCAAATGTGATGACTTGATCAGACCTTCATTCTTAAGGTGTATATGCAAGTGCTCTTGAGGATTGACAAATGCAAACTAAGGATGTTCCAGGTAAGAAGGTGGTGTTAATGCCTCAAAATCATGAAAAAAATTTCTTATGGTGTTAGGATATATTTCTACAGTGTTGGTGGTCAAATTAGAGCTCTTGAAAGAAAATTTTGCACACTTATGAAGGTTCTCTATCATTTACTAGTTCAGGGTGCTCTCAAAAGGTGGTATGAAAGAAAAGTTGTTGAAAGTTCTTATGATGGAATATATAACTAAAATTCAGAAGAAATCATGTAGACAATGTTTAATTTGTTATTAAAATGGTTTTATGCCATGAAAATGTCTGAGGTTCCTGAAATTCATGACAGTCCAAAGTGTTAACGGTGAAGAGTGATAAATACCTAATTGGCAAATAATGAAGTTGCAAAATGGGAAAATTTCCTTTGGTGCCATGCTTTAATGTTCATAGACATGTTAATATGGTCAATGGAAGTACTTTATCAACTTTTTGATAGTGAGACAAGTCTAAATGGTGCAAATATCAAGTCCAAAAGGAAGTTGTTGGAGTCCATTGGGTGATTTTTCTTCATTGCTACATTTGCGCTGACATTCTGCTCACAATGTACTCACATTCTGTTGCTTTTTGACAAGGTTATTGAATTGGCTTTCTAATTGTGATGTTCAATATTCTATGCCAACATATGAGTGCTCAGAGGTTTTTTATGAAGCTTCTTAAAGTATGAGGTGTCTCTTCATGTGTATTGTGTAATGATATGACCTATCCAACTGATATTGTAAGTGTGAGTTTCCTTAGTGGAGGTCAATGTTATAACTACATGGTCATCACTTACATGAATTGGCTAAGAATAGATATGTACACAGTGAACTCAAAGCTTGAATACTAAGATAAAAGGACTAGTTTAGCACAATAATGGTAGTCTTCAGGTATGTATGTGAATGGAACAAGTCTTTGGGAGTGTTTTAAGGAGTCTTAAGCATATTAAGTGTCAATTATCAGCAACTGTATGTGTAGCGTCTGCTGCGTGATTGCTAAGTCTGTGTGTATGGTCTCATGATACTTGTTACAATATGTGAAAAGATGAAGCTATAAGTATCGTGAAAGTGTGAGAGGCAATGGGTAATGGTTCTACAGGTGAAAGATGTTTTTTAAATCTATCCATGGTATGATAAGGTGCTCTCATATTTATCTTTATGATATATAAATTTCATATCATCTCAAAATATGTAATGGTATGTCTAGTTGGATGTGAATGATCATTTTACCTCAAATTGGATGAGTGAGAGGACAAACAAGTAGCTACAGGTCTGTATGGTTTTTTGCGTGTGTGATAGGGGGATCATGGTCTCTTCCTCTAAAAGGTGAAACTAATGATCTCAAGGTATTTCAAGGTATTTTTTAGTTTTTTTCTCCAGCTTGAAAATCAGCCTATGGTTCATGAATGCAATTATAGGGTCTCATCCAAATATGAGTTCTTAGACTGAGAAATTCAATATTTAGGGATATGTCTAAGTGTTTTTCTATCATTACAAGTCATGCAGTCAAGGTGTGTAAGATATTTTTATGTTCTCTTAGAAATAAGGTCAATGTCTTGAATCTAGGGGTGAGTTGTGTGGATGCAGTGTCATGGAGTGTATCATGTTTTACAGCTCATAAAATTTAGTTGGGTGTTATATATTGCTTTTCCTAGGGGATTATAATGCTTTCATGTTTGGAAAGGATGCAAATCAAATTTTTGTGATAAATGATTAAATTGTGAGCTATAAAGACCTTTGGTTAATATTTACAACCAAGATATGATCATATTAATGGTTAAGGATGTATAAAGTTTATGTTGGTATAGGTATTGGCTTTATCATTAGTTATAAAAAGGGGGATAAGTTTAGGTGGTTTGAGCCGTCAATGAAAAACTGGGGAGATTGTTGTCATGTTGTGGATTAGATGTTTTCATTGATGTTAAACCTCATTAGTGACAAATTGGATCATTAAGATAGGGTCATATAATGATGAGAATGAGGAATGACGATCTTAGAGGTATTCATGGCATGATATCAAGGTGAATATTGATTCAGTGAACTTTCTTGTTCTTGACAAGCATAGATCAGGTGACCTAGGAAGCCTAAGTGATGGTGCATAGAGGTTGGAGCTTCTTGGTGACTTTAGAAGCATAGGTTGGAATGATTTAGAGCATGTTTTTGGGAGTGATCTTGGCACTCACATGAACCATAGGGTGCATTTACATGTTGGTGACCATAGTTTCAGGTGTTCATTTGGACCAGGTATGGTTGTTAGAAGGCATGATATTGAGTTGATGGAGCTATATAAGCTCATGGATGCATGTATAAAACTTGTAGATCATGATGTAACAGGTATTTTAGGACCTTTTGGAGTACATGTGGTTGATGTGTTATAGTGTTATTTCAGTTGACCCTAGCCTTTACAGTGTAAAACCCTAAGGGATAGATATGAAACTCTCAGTGGATGGAATTATTGAGAGATATTTATGACATGGTGAAGATTGGAGATGTTATTAGGGTGTGTCATGGTGTTGTAGGAAAAATTTTAGGTTTCC
The DNA here is from genome assembly GCA_019776745.2 of Taxus chinensis. NCBI lineage: Eukaryota > Viridiplantae > Streptophyta > Pinopsida > Cupressales > Taxaceae > Taxus > Taxus chinensis. Next base: position 345,209,638 of record CM034157.1, read on the forward strand.
ATGATGATTATTTTGCATGTTATGTCAATTTTGGTGAAACAGGGTCAAGAACAAGGTCATTTCCAGCTCGAATTGGATCTTTGATGCTCACCCTAAATTTTGTGATTTACATGGGACCTTGTGGATTTAATGGATATTTTTCTAAATTTGATTTATAAGGTTTCACAAAAATAATGAGAAAATTTCATCGTCATGGTTTTTATGAACGAATGTTAAGAAGGCAACTCTTTATGTGTTTGAAACCCTAGTTCAAAGTTGTAGGAGATAAATTGATGTATAAGTGGCAATAATTTAATTTATAGTAATGAATGATGATTGTATCATGTATAGGACTCATTCTAGGTTTCCATAAAGGTATGGTAGCGCTTGTGGTGATGAGTGGACCCCACTCAAACAGGTCAGTTTCTGAAGAAGATTCAGTTTGGGACAAGGTTGTCCAAAGGAATTGCAAACTAAATGGACCAATATGTGTGATGTATGTGAGTTTTTATTGATTTGAAATGATATTTTAGGTCATGTTGATGCAGTTAAATGGTTCAAGTATGCTTCATTTATGTTGATTGGTCAAAGGGCAGTTTTGGGGCAACGTAGTTTGTAGAGATCAGCTTGGTTGAAGGCCTTCCACTTGGAGTTGAAGGAGTTTAAAATATGTTATGGAAATTTTATTCAGAGATATTTCCAATGGTATAATTTTGGATTAATGATGATTTTATTTGATGAGTTTTCCAAGTCAGTTTATGAGTAAGAAGGTTTCTTTCTTTTCAAGATACGAATTATTTGGCTAAATAGATTGAGTTTGTTAGTGCATGAAATGAATTGGGTGATACTTGATATAACTTGGAAAGTAAAGAGGGATGAATTTGGAATCCATTTAATCCATTTGTAAGTCTTGAAATTTTTCAGGAAGGGTGTTAACCGGTTGCATTTTGTAAAAGTAGTTTTTGGGCATCTTCATTTGGTGAAGACTAAACAGTTGATGTGGTTTGAACATATGATTGTTTCATGAGCCATAAATTTCTTAGAAGTGTTTATACAGGTTTTGGTATTTTAATTTAGTGTTAAAATTCCATAGTTGAGTTCATTTTTAAGTCTTTAGGTACCCAAAGGTAAAGACAAAGGTGGTGGAAAATAAGTGTTGTGTGAAGGTAATGAGCTAGTGGGCCCATTAAATGAAATAATTTGACTGGTTCAATTAAATTATGACCATTTATTATGTTTAAATGTCATATTAATCATGTGTGGTTATTTTTAGAGCTTGAATAAAAATATTTTGGTGTTAGAGGATTTTTCTCATTCAAATGATGGGATTTTGAGGATTGTTGGTGCATGATAAGTGGTTTTTGCCTATGGGACTAATTGGGTCAATTGTGACTATTGTGGTGATTTATATGGGATTTTTTAAGATAATGATTTGTCAAGATAAATTAGGGAAAACTGATTTATTTTAAATTTGAATGAAGGATAAGCTTATAAAAGTGAGTTTTGGGTGCTTTTGTGAGCTAGTGGAGTGTATGCAAAAAGTGTGACCTAGTCCTAGGTGTGTGAGAATGATTTGAGAGTTTATCAAGTGTGTGGTAGGTTGAAGAATTAAATAAACCATGTGTGCAAAGGTTTTATGCTTTGAAGAGTGAAGAAGGTTAAGAATTGTGCAAGTTTGAAGACCTAGGGTTTGAACAAGGGTTTGAAGGTGTTTGGAGCTGAATCTTGTGATCACTATCATGCTGTGGTATTAGAATATTTTTAGTGGTTATAATTCATCAAAATATTGGTTTCATGATTCATATTAATTTAAGTTTCTTGTTGTTAGAGAAATATCAACAAGGGTTTAGGGGTTGGTGCTCCTTGTGGGGTTGGTGCCTCACTAAAGAAATATCTCGTGATGTGTAATATTAAGTTGAGTATTTGTTATGTGTAATATCAACAAAAAATTTAGTGTATTTTATGCCCCTTGATGGTTTCCCACTTATATATTGTGTCATGGTGTTTCTTCTCTTACTCATGGTTATTTGAATGAATGTTGTATGTTGTTGTGCACACACCAATGGGTGGCTAATTGATAAATGGTTTATGTGAGCGATATGAAATTGTAAACCCTTGAAAGCAAAATTGTACTATTTTACCCATTTTAGACTTCGGAAATTTTCATCTTGTCACCTTTAGAAAACCCCCCTGCAATCATGCTAACAAAAACTCAACACACTTTTGAGGATTAATGTCAGTCACATTAACACATATGCATTCTTATACCTATATTTCATACCATTTCAGTATATTCAAAATGAATTTACCTTTTCATGTACATACTTCACATATTCGTGACCTTATTCCCATTCTAGGATCTCATTTGAAGTGTTTGATCATAATCAATGACTGCACACAAAGTTGATTTGATCCATGTATCATAATTTCTCAAGCTTCATGACCCTACAAATTTATTATAATTTTACCTCAGTCTTGGCACACTCTGTAGATCATATACCTTCATACCTTGCTCTAGAATCTCATCATTTTATTTAGACCTTTAAAGTAATATTCATGATTCTCAAGACCTCAACAAGCATACAAACCTTCTAGTATCAAACCATCACAAGTAATCCGCTATCATTAGAGGATGGAACAACACAAAAATTCTTGATAGACATACAAAATTTCAGGAAAATTTTAACTTTCTCATAGCTGTAACAGAGCCTCCAAATACTTCTAACAAACTTGACACACCTTTTACAATATCATGAAGTTGAAACCATTTACACACTCAAATCTTCTTTTTATAAACTTTGTAATCTAGGACAAAAATTTGGCTTCTTCAACTTCATCCTAAGGACACAACTTATATCACTTAGATTTGAAAGATATAGGACACAAACGTACTTATAACCTTTGAGAGGAATTTTATCAACACACTTGAAGACCTTGTAGACTCATAAATTTTCAACATGAATCATTCATAGATTTGACCACATTTGACTTCTCCAATATTACTTTCTCAAGTGCGATCTTAGACTATAAGAACAAAGAATACCTTAATTTACCGATTCTGATTATCATTGGACCTATAATGTCTTGAAAACCAAATAATCTATCTCATAGTACATCTTGACATCTCATACCTTGTCTTCAATATTTATTCATCAATTCTACCTTGGTAAACTATCAATGTCATATTCATGTGGTCAACACCTCCATATACTTTCATTGAGTTGTTAATAAGACCTACATTCTTGATGTCATCATACCTGTATAAGAAGTTAATTTTACTACGAAACTTAAACTTCAACACCTTTGATGATTTATCTGATACTTCAACATGTTTTATTATATCAACATGACAAAGCACCTTTATGAAATATGCCATAACCATCAAATTTGTACATAATGAATTCAACACTTGGCATCTTCAACTTCAGGAGACAGACCTTAATCATGACCATATTCAAATCTATAGATCTTAGACCAAAATACCATACACACCTTTGAATCCTTCATGTAGTTTATTTCTTTATCACTATGCCTACAAACTTTTGATGTTCAAAACCATATTAACAAACTCCTATGAATAGTACTTGTTTTAATCCTCTTGACAAGATGTCACAAGATCATAAAGACAACAATAAATCACCTTGAAGCAAGATATATACATAGCTCTATAGAAACTTTAAAAATATAGAATCCATATTGCAATCCCTTAGACTCTTACTGAGACACCTCTTCTTGAACCTACCTTATTGATAGTCAAAATAGTGTAATATACTATTATCAAACAAACATCTTATTTGAGAATCATGCCTTACAGTCAACAGTACAAATCTTGTAATCCTAAATTTTGTCTTTTTATGTCACCTTGTCATGTGAAGAATTAAATAAACCTTCAAAAAGGAGATAGAACCCTTGAAAACATGAGATCATCATCACAATTCATCACTATTTGTTGTCAACGAACTTTCAAGGTCTTCATGATGACTGTCACATCTCCATCATGTTTTATTTATGAAATATTATCCAATAACTGTTTATACCATTTTCATTTGAGACCAAAACATATTTATTAATACCCCCTGAGATGAACACTATATCCTATAAATATGATATCATTATCACTCTACATTTTTATAGTAACATACTCAGACCTCCGTGACAAACTTATTAGGACATGACTGGGACATTACATGAGTGCATCTCTGTCTTAACACAGAGTAGAAGAGTAAAAAGAGACCATAAAACATTCTTCAAATGTACTCCTATACTTTTTTCAGCTTCATATTCTACTTCAAACCTATCTCAAATTTTCAATTTCCACATGACCTCAAGATAATGCACCATTCATGACAAAGGAAAACACTAACCTTCTTGAGACTTTTCAAATCATGTTAGAGAGAAGTGGTTATCATGGTAATAGAGCATACTTATTGACAAAACTTGTTTGATACAGACTAAGACTAGACTGAGGCTTCAACTATGAATACTCCACATTATGGAAACATAGATTCAATGACACGACTTCATGAAAACTATATCAATTTAACCAAAAATACCAACATGGAAACATAATCCTTCAATAACTTAGATAGATAATTATCAAACATACCAATTATGCTCTTGGCAGTGACTGAGAAACTCCTACAGACCTTGACATGATTACAGATAGAACTAAACACATTGATCTACAAGGTTTTTATTCAAATGAAAAATCAAATGACATACCTATAATTTGAAATAATTTGCAGAGTTTCCACATACTTTCATCAAGTTTTGACTCTCCATTCTAGGTACGAATAGCCTAGAAAGACTTATTGACACTCTAAGATCTTAATGATATACCAAAATTACCTTCTTCCATTTCTGTAATGATGTGTGATCTCTTTGCTTGAATGAGAAGAGATATTTATAAAATAAAATTTCATATCTTACTTGAAGATATGAAAAACTTCTATCTTGTTTTGATGAAAAAACCAAGGAATTATTGACTTGTAACATGAAGCATTGAACCTGAAACCCTATATGTATCCTCATAATCATAGTTTTATCTCCTATTGATAAACCATTTCTCCCAAATATGTTAATTTTATTATCAGATTCAATAAACACAACCCCAATTATCCTTGTGTTATCTTCATATCTTATGTGCATGGTAAGAGTTTCATGACACACACCAGATATTATAGGACCAATCATACTTAGAAAAATATCAAACATTGCTTCTTGGTCATTATCATCTTCATCTTCTTATTTGGGTCCACAAACATCATGAACACCTTCAAGATCAAAATATAGGTCATCTTCAACATCTTAATCCTCACGTATAGGGAAACTTGCTTCAAACTCAATACAAATATCTACTTTGACACCTTCAACAGTCTTCCCATCAGATAGTTTGAAAATGAGAGTGCAAAAAATAAGAAAATTCTTCCAAATGTCAAACCCTAAGTGATTCAAACATGTTCTCATCTTAACAAGACGATTAACTTAAATTTTATTCTAACAACCTGTCATACCCGTGCTTCAAAAGGATATCCTTCAATTTGTAAAATTACTTCACAAGGACTAGATTTGACATCAATTTTTTGAAGCACAATGGACTGACAGGGCATTGAATCATCCCTACAAAAATTTCATTTAATTTTCCATTACATACAATCATCATTCAATTCATTCATTCAATCAACCATGAATCTTGTGAGCTTAGTATGTGTGTATTAGACATTTAAAAATGCATATAATAAGAGAGAGAAAACATAGAAACTAGATGTAATTGGGAGAAACTTGAGGGGAATAAAACTCACTAAAACCTTAGCTTATATTACACAAAGAAAGTACTTGCAAGATTATTACACATCATGCAAGATTTGTTTAGTAAGGCATCCACCCCATAAGGAGCACTAACCCCTAAACCTTTACTGATATGAATAAAAAAATGACTCATATGAATATTAATCATCATGATATATTTTGAAAACTAGTGATCACATATAATAGGATGCTCACACAACTGATTGTGATCCAAATTCAACTCCAAACACACCAAACCCTACTCAAAACAAGAATTTCTCTAACTCACTCAAATATGTCCTATCATGGTTGATTAGGTATTTTCCTTTGCATTAATGATCATATATCTTATTTAGGTATTCAAAACTCTTATAATATATGTCCATAACCCCTATTCACTCCTCTTTACTCCTCTATAGGTCGCTCATAGCCCCATTAGCTCAACAGGTCACAAACGACTCATTACACTAGCTTATACACAAAAAACTACATCGAATCACCCCTAGGTCAGCCATGTCAAAATAGGTCAGTCATCCAAAATAAAAAAGATTAAAAAAAATCATATAAATAAACTCAAAGGACCACCGCAAGTTAACATGGGCCAAGGCATCATGAACAAGCACAAAGCTTCTCAAACAAGCCCAAAAAACAATTTTCAAGCTCTAACGAATGCACAAACACCTCAAAGGTCTTAAAACAATTTTTTCATGGATCCATCATCATCATGAAACATGAGAAAAACCTTTTAGAGTCACCAACAGACTCAGGAACAACTACATCGACTCCAAACATCATGAAGTATGCCAAGAAGCAAGTAAACCCTAGTAGGTATTCAATGCCCATAAATTTAGTCTTGAAGAACAACAAACTTCATATAGAAAAAAATCTCATGACTCAAGTAATATACCAATACAAAGTTATTCTAATTATCTTTCTAGAAAAAATCACATTTTCATCCAAATCATAGTGGAAGACCTCCAAACAGCCCAAACTCTGCAATTTCTCAAAACTAGCTTGAAGACCCCAAAACTAGGTCTTCAAAACAAAGATGGTTTTCATATAAAAACAACTCCATAAGAAAAAACACATACCAATATAAATATCACTAAATATACTTTATGTAAAAACTAACTTTATCTTCCAAGTCATAGTGGAAGGCCTTCAACCAATCCAATCTCTAAAATGGCCCATTAAGGCTCCAAGAACTCAAGAGCTAGTCTTGAGGAATCAATGCTCCATCACCTTAAAAACCACTTCCAATATCAAACACCACATGGAACATATCAAGGAAAATCGTACCAACATGTAAAAGCACTAATAAACATATGACAAATGTATAAATATGATCCAATGCACTTATTCCTTGTAGCCTTCTTGAGAAGCCAACTAGGGCCAATTAGTCTATTAGGTCTTGAACAAAAAAACACCTTTCCAGATCAAATAAAACAATTCAAAACATCATAATAGTCCTCTACCAACATTACATGATAAAAAACGACACCTCTATCATGAATTTTAATCAAACTCACCTCAAACCACTAAACTAGAATTTTAGCCCTTAAGGCCAAAAGTAGTAAGCTGAATTTGAGCACCTATAACTCAAAAATTATCCAAGAAACCTTCTTCAAATTTTATTGGATGTGTATAACATCTTCCAAGTATTCTGGAATAGTTTGGTTTTCATTATGGTACCTTAATCTCATCCTTCAAACTGCAAAAATCCATAAAAATGGGTTTTTCTCTCTCTTCCCAAAACAGCTGGAACACCAAACCACCACCAAAATGAGATCTGAGTAATCCTCTTCAACCCTGATGCATCAATTTTTCTTGCTAAGACATTTTTGAGATCAAAAAAATTACTTCTCTCAATTCACTCTAGAAGGAGGGTTTTGCTAGGGTTTCAAAGCAACTTATCTTCTTTAAAATTGTTCATAAAAACCTAACGATCAGATCAATCCATTAATTTTGAAAAATTATCTTATCAAGCAATGTAAAAAAATCCCCAAAAACCTTTGAGTGAGAATTGTTTTGCCAATTCGACCTAGATTCTTCTTCTTTAAATCTCAGTTTTACTAAAAAACTTCATAACTTGATAAAATCTCATCAACCTAATGTAAAACTTGACTTGAAACACCATTGCTACCTCCTCTAATTGACCCATGTATCATCCATGCTCAAATATTCTTGAAACTCTCCAACCACAATGACTTGTACTTACCTAGCTTGTCTTCACCTTATTGCTTCCCAAGGACCATGAAACATCATCATACCTCTTAGGACTGACATAAAAATTCTCATGCACCTCATATGAAACATCATCATACTATGAACATGCTTTAATAATATTGGTATTCTCCAACAATCTTACCTCCAACTCATTCTGCTTGTGCTAGGACTATAAATCTGCCTAGAATAACCTGAATCAACCATGTCAACCCATGAACTAACCATGATGACTCATTATAGACACTTGGAAACCTCTTACAAACCTCTTGGACCTTGAGGGAAATAATACAAACCTTTGGAACTCATATAATGACCATCCATGCTTCCACCATTCCTAAAACCATGACTAGACACCATAGTAACTTGAGCAAATCATGACAAGTTCTACCAATCAACCTTCATAATTGACCTTGTTTGTCACCTCATGGGGACTCATATGAAATCTAGAAACACTTTTCCATCAATGGAATTTAACATCAATGATAACACCTAGACTAAAATTCCAACACACTCAAACTCGAATTTTAACTACTATGCATCAATGTTGACCAACCACCTCTAATATGGTAGGTGAGAAAAGTCTAGCTAGAAATTCTATGTTACTATTTAGCTAGAAACTTGAATTATTTATATTTCTATCTCTCTCCTTATCCTTTTTCAGAATCTTTCTTCCTCTAGATATTTTTGCACACCCTCCTTAGAAAGATATGCATGCTCTAAGTCATTCTTAAGCACCTTACCATGTGCCTTATAAAACTTCATGTGCCTATGCCTTATTTTATAAATCTAGTGTGTTGTTAGAAAACTTTCTATCATGTCCTTGTGATGTGAAATTATGACACTGGGAGGGGGATGAATCAATTTCTGTTTAATTTTTAACTCACAAGTCAATTCACGTAATTTATATCATCAAAATCTAATCAACATTCACAAACAACTAAACATAAAGATAACACACAAAGACAAAATTTAATGTGGGAAACTCAAACTGGTAAAAAAACCCACTGAAACCAAGAACTAGCTTAGGACAAGAATGTCCTGTAAATGTTACATGATTTAATGGTTGAGATCTTCAACTCAACCTGGAGATGCAACTCCATAATTTAACCAAGCTACTACTCAATCTTTGAAAAGATGTAACTTTCTTGGAAGCTTCAATTACCAACTTTAGTCCAACAACAACTGACCTTTAGTAAGCTTCAACTTACAGTGAAGCATCAAATCCCCACATGCTAAGCTGCAACTTAGACTTGTTCAAGATTTTTTTATCACACTGGGTTTGTTGTCTCAAAAAATTGATGGTGAACACTGCATAGTTCACTTCTCTTTAATTTTATCTTTAATACTCATTCTCAATCAACATTAAACCTCTGTCATACAATGCCACTTCAAACACTTAGTCTTGTCAACCTTTATTCTTTCAATTTTCTACAAAATTGATTATACAAAGATTCTTTCAAGCATTCACTTTTTCCGTAGAGTTCTTCTTCATTTTCTTTCTAAAAAAAAATCCTTCTTTTAAGAATTAACCCTCCTTCATACTTATACTCTTTTTCATTGGTCTTCAACATTATATACTACTCTTGGAATCACAAACTATTACATCAACACTTCTAATTATCATATTAACTCTCCATTATTGAATAATGTACTCAAAATACTATCTATGCATTCTTCTGATTCTCCTGCACACTGATCTCTTGATTTTCATCATTTAACTCACTTTCATACTCTCATCATGGTGCTTTGCATTTACACACTCTCAATACATCAAAATGGTACTTCTCTCTAAGTATTCGAAAAACATTGTTCTCTTCTACATTCTCAACTTAGGCCCAAATCTATTTTCATATTTCAATACTTTCCAACCTTTTTGCATCACACATCTCACCTTTCTCAATCAGTCTACAGACTTTCATTACTTAACTTTGTCAATCAACAACATGTTTTCATGTTTCATATTTTTTACTTTATATTCTCATAGCTCACCTAAGCCTCATTCATCTTTGTTACTTACACTATCAAAAATAAGTTTTGTAAATGCTTGAGAACTCCTTTTTATGATGTTTCACCTTCACTTTACAAGACTCTTCATGTATTTCTTTTTCATTGCTCAAGATAGAAAGTGAAAAGTCATGCTTTTCAACTCCTTAAGAAAAAATTTTTCATAAAAAATTTTTAGACTAATTTATCTTCACATATATGACTTTTTCTCTCTTTTGTCCTAAATCATACAAGGAATGATGGACATATATTTCTTGTGTAACTAACATGTATTCTATCATACACCTGATAGGTATCTGTAAAGATTTCAGTTTTCTCATCAAATGATAAGGACCAAAAAAAACTTTTCAATTGATTTGATAAACTGTGAAGCACTGAAAAAAAAACTTCTTCCTTTTTAGAAGTGCATTGTAAATGATATATGACCAAATACTTTAAGAAGAGATAAAAATGGTAGTTTGCCCAATAATTATACTTGATTCTCACATTACAAGATTTTTAAAAAAAAACTTCATGACCACTGAATATATCCCAAGGTTTGCATAAGATATTGGAAATTCACTTGAAGAACAATATGAGCTTTGATTACCTTGCAATATAGTTCATTTTTTTATGAAGAGGTATGAGAAGGTGAAGGAGAGTTCAATATTTGTTCAAGGTTTGCATACAACCTTGTGAATGATCTTAGAGATGTTTAAATATTGTCTTTCAAGTAGCTTAGTACACAGTTGAACTTGCCATTAATCCATTCTAGGCTTGATACACCATCTTATTAGGTTCAAACACCTTTTAAATCTTCTTCAAACCTAAAAAAAATCAATTTGAGACACTTATAATTCTTATGGTTTGATTTCACAAAGCCTAAGATCTTTAGAGATAGATAAAAAGGCACAAATTTCCCTTATTAGCATTGTGAATATGTTTTGAACCCTGAAAAATATGACTGTCACGAAGAACTTGGTGGAGATATGGATATTTTCTCTAAACCTTGAAAAATATGTTGGACGAGCCCCAGAAAGAGATGTATTCAAAATTTCATGAATTTTGGATGGTTTAAACATGAGTTTCATTCAAAATTTCCTTTGAAACCCTAAACATAGGGTTTTCTCGACTTCACATGCTTGAGAGGGATAAAAAATTAATTCTCACTCATTAGTCGATGAAAATAAAAAATTCCAACTCCATGTAACCTATGTACATAATAACACATATTTTCCATCCTTTCATTCATTTGGCACCATCAAAAAATACTACCATCTGCTAGATTTAGCATTGTACATAGGTATAAATAGGGACAATGCATTGATTGTCAAACAAGAAGTTTCTTTGAGGTCTATACAAGCAATCCGAATGGAAGGGGAGATATAATGAAGTCAAAATAAAGCTTAATTTGGTGCTCAAGGAAAATTTACAAGCCAAAAGTTCACATTCTCTTATTAGACCATACTTGCACAGTGGAACTCATTCCACATCATGACCAAATATAAGCTTGGCAGGCTTCAATGAGACCTCTACTAGCTTTAACAACCCTAAGGATAGATTTATGAGATGAAATTCCACTTAACCCTTCCAATATTTTGAAACCATTTGCTAAAAAAATTAGGGATCATACTTTACACCTTAGAAAACAAGATTTTTTATTGATCCTAGGAGGAACTTTTAGAACAATGAAGGTCCATGACACTATCCAATTATATTAAGGAAATGTTGAGTACAAAGTAATCACCATGAACTTTGAGAAGAGTACTAATTCCTTCTCAACATAGCATTTGAATCAATTCACAACTTTAATACTTGTTTCTTTTCTTCATCATACCTATAAGACATCAACTATCACACCTTGAGTAGAGATTATATTGAAACAGACATGCTTGGGTAGCATTGATAACAATACTAACTTGAAGGAATAATCGATAAACCCTAAAATATTAAATTATATCAAAGAATATATTTGAATACTAACAAGCCAAATTTACTTTCATTGATTCGAGAAGGTGCTTGGGAGAGAGAAGAGGAGGGTTGGAAAATTGATGAGAACTTTCTTGTTCTTCCACATTTGACCCTAAATTTTTTTGCAAAAACTATGGTTTAGAATGATATTCAAAAATTCCTATGATTTCGTGTAAGGAATATCCATAATTTTTTCTTGGATGCTAATAAGACAGGGTGCTCAATTTACATTCCTTAAGAATCCAGTTTTAGAGAAACTTGCATAACTTCAACAAACCTCTTCACAACTTGATGAAAATTGAAACGAAGCACTAAAAGACACCCATATCCACACTCTATAGGTTGGTTTGCCATAAATTGTTTTGTACAACTTAGACCAATCTCATTTACCTCAGCATTCAATGTCAGTCCTCAAAGGTAGTTTTGGTGAACTTTTGAAATTTGCCTCCAGAAGCTAAAATAAACCTTTTGGATGCTCATACATGCCCTAGGAAATGTTCCTATACTACCCCCATGCTTACCTAGTCTTTATCTTGTCACCACCTGTCGGTCGGGTAGAAGTGTTGTCAACAACATCCCAAAGATCTTTTTTAATTAAAATCAATTGAGTCTGAAGTTTTCAGGTATGAAAGTTTTTTCCTTAAATTTTCAATGGAAATTGACCTATCCATATTCATCCCCCATAATTTTAACTGATTCGATGGACACCAGTTTCAATTGAAAATGCGTCTTTTCAAATTTTGAATAATTTTTTTTTTACATTTAGAGGATTGAATTACATAGAGACTAACTTCCTCATAAAAATATGACTCAACAAAATAAAATATTAATATTGAAAGTAATATTTAATTACTTTCCTAAAACAATACAAATATAGGAAAAACTAAGCTACAAATAAATACCAACTCACAATTGATCATGTATGAGGAAACAGTTCTAGAGAATGAATTGAATAAATCCTAAGTAAAGGGAAATAACATTGAAAACAAAAATTTTCTTGACAGGATAGAGCACAGGTCAAAGATTTATGGTTGCAGGGTCGAAGCTGAGAGAAAATGATACCAATAGAAAATGTGTGAGGAGACCTGCTCTGATAAACTACTTTTGTAATTAATAGAGGTGAATCTGTTTTAAGACAAGTTAATGTTTATCCTGGTTATCACAAGATCTAGATGTTAATAAGAAACTATTAAATCAAGACTTTGTGTCTTCAAATCGTGACTCGAAAGCCGCATGAACAACATATATTACAACATATACTTCCTCTTAGTATTTTTTTGAAATTTTATATAAGCATATCTACCCTCCTAGATCCAAAAGAGAAGTTTTGATTTGAAAGACTTTGCATGACCAATGTTGATAATGAAAACTAATGCAAAAAATTACCTTAAAAAATAATGCCTTTGTGTCCACTGTATGCCAAACACTGGAGTCAGATGTATCCCATGAATCAGGACAAATTTGGAAATCACCATGAGGAGCTCAGAATTTATATTTATATGCCAATGCTTAGTTTAATGGGAATCGAGTTATTGATAGACGTGTCAATACAACAAAACAATTCATAGGATTTTGAGTAGGACTGGGCTCAATTCAATAGTTATGTTAATGCAACACTAGTACGAGATATGAGATGAGTCTCTCACAAAGATGTGAAAATATGATAAAAATGAACTAAATAAATGACAATAGAATTTCTTTTGGTCTTCATAGATCTTCTACCTATCATAACAAAACATGGACCTCACTACTTAGCTCTTGCATCATTACCGAACTAGACGAAAAATTGTTTTAGAGAAGAAATCCGCTCTAGTACCAAATGTGATTTTTACTCACGTTTTAATCAATCATCAAAAAATATATTAATCCTACAGAACATAAGACAATGGAAGGGAACAAAGAGGAGCATTTGAATCTGTTTGAGAGGGAAAGTGATGGAAGGGAAATCCTACCCAGATCAGAGGATCAACTTAGAGATCCTGAGGAAGGGGAGATAGATGGGGATGTTGATTAAGAGGATAGGAGCACTCCTGCAAAATCTATAAAGTCTTGGTTGAATAAAGTTAGAAATGGTGGATCGGTCTCGAAATCCAAAAATTTCTTTCTCCAGGAAGTTAAGGAGGCTTCTGGAAGCACTTTAGAAATTTCTGACTTGCTTCTGCAACACACTGCTGAAAAGCTAAACAAATCGCTAGTGGGGAAGTTGGTAGGTGGGAGACCCAATATTGACGTTATTAGAAGATGGGCTAAACTAAAATGGATTCCATTAGGAAATTTAGAGGTAAGTGATCTTTCTAATGGTTTTTTCCTTTTTAGGTTTAATACCCAAGAGGATATGCAGAAGGTTCTGGAAGAAGGACCCTAGTTTTAGGGAAAATATGGTTGGTATCTTAGGAATTGGGAACCAACTTTCAACTCGGAAAAGAAAAATTTGAACCAATTTCTTGTTTGGATATGACTTCGTAACCTCCCTTTGGAATTTTGGCATGAAGACATTGTCAAAGGCATAGTGAACTCCCTAGGTTCTTTGGTCATAATTGATAATGCTACCAGGCAAATGACTAGGCTTATCTGTGCTCATTTTTGTATTTATACTGTTGCTGATAAGGATATTCCCAACAGTATCAAACTAAAGTCACGTCTTGGGATTTGGGAGAAAAATATTGAAATGGAAATCTCCCCTGCAAAATTCTCCAAGTGCAATTGCTGGGGTCATTCTGCCCAGAACTGCAAGTTCAAGGTATCCAAAATATATATACCTGTTCCAGGAATTGAAGGTAAAGGGGAAAAAGGGAAAGGCCTAATTCAAAGTGCAACTGACCATAGGAAATATTTTTCCAAAGAATCTGAAAAAGTTTATACTCCTTTGAGAATAAAGGAGAAGGCCGTAAACTAAACTCCAATCAAATCTACCATGGAAATGGAGGAGGATGGTTTCACCCTGGTGGTCAAGAGAAGGAAATCAAAATTGCTATCTTGGTCAGATTCTAAGGTATGGGGAAAATGGTAGAACCTGTTAAGGATTTCATGAAGGGTAGGAAGATAGAGATTTTTTCCTCAAAAGGGAATGATGAATCTATCAAGGAACCAACTAAGATTGAACAAAAGTTAAAGGAAGTTGGGAAGATGGGGGACCTTGGTTTAGAGGTACCTGTTAAGGAACAAAGCAATGGGGAAGAATATTTGGGGTAGAAGGTAAGGTAGGACCCCCTTGCGGGTGAGGAGTTGACAAGAAGAAATCTTGGTTATCTTTCCATGGAGGAAATGGCAAATATTAATATGTCCCCAATTAAAACGATGGAAGAAAAGAATGAAGAAATCACACTGGGAAACAAAGGAACTTCTAGGGAAAAAATACCCTCAGGAAAAAGAAAAGCGGATTCAAAAGGAAAAAAGGGAGAAGCCTCGTTATCCTCTCCTAAATCTCAGGATTTTGAGAATCCTATAAATGTGGAAGTTTCTAATAGCAAACATGGTAGGCCTAACAAATTTGAATCAAGGAAAAAAGTACCCAAAAGGAAATAGATTTAGGGAAACAATTGTGCTTAGACCAAAAGGTCTTTAAGAAAAACAAATGCAATTTTTCAGAAATGAATTGCATCTCATGGAATGGTAGAGGGCTTAATAACCCTGTGAAATGGAGGATTGTAAAGGATATGATTGAAAGATAAAAAATAGATGTGTTAGCTGTTCAAGGGACTAAAATGAAAGAATATCTCTTTTAAGTTCTTGCAAGTCTTTTTGGAATAATTCTAAAGCCTTTGTTGTTAGCTTGAAAGGAGCCTCGGGAGGCTTAGTTGTGGTGTGGAATTTGGCTCGCTATGAAGGAACTCTCCTGGTCAAAAGAGATAATCATATGGCGGTGATGATTAGAGATCTGGAAAATAGAAAATTTTGGGTTTTATCTAACATTTATGCTCCTACCCTTCATAAAGAAAGGAAAAATATTTGGCATCACCTGCTGACATTTAATCATTCCATCAAAGGTTCAGGATGGATTGCCTTGGGGGATTTCAATACCCCTCAGACCTTAGGGGAAAAAAAGGTGGATCTATGGAGTTTATAGTAGGCATGGAGGATTTTAATGACTTTCTTTCTTTTTCATAGCTCCATGATATTGATCTTAAAGGTAGTACTTTTACTTGGTCTAATTGAAGAGTTGGATCCCAACATATTCAAGTAAGATTAGACATGGTTTTAGTCTCGGAGGAGTGGTTAATCTAGGATATCTCTCTTTCTTCTCTCCCCCAGATAGGATCTGATCATAACCCTATTCTCTTACAAATCAAGAATCCATCTAGAAGAAGAATTCCTTTCTGTTTTGAGAAGATGTGGCTCAAGAATGAGGACCTGTATGACATCATTAATGAATGGTGGAAACTGAAGGTTAAAGGAACAACTATGTATAGACTCTCTAAAAAACTCTATAATGTTAAAGGTCACCTCAAAGACTGGAATAAAAAAATCTTTGGAAATATCTGTAAGAAGAAAATGGAAATCAGAGCTGAATTGCAAAACGTTCAAAGATAGACAGAGAGTGGGGATTCTAAGATGGATATTGAGGACCATGAAAAGGAATGGTCCCTTCTGGTGGAATACCATTACATATTGGGCAAAGAGGAAATCTTCTGGAGGCGAAAATCTCAAATTATTTGGCTAAAGTTAGGGGATAAAAATACAAAATTCTTTCACTTGTCCACCTTAAAACGTAGAGGGTTCAACATAATTAATAGAATTAGAAATGAAGAGGGTGTTATGGTGGAAGAAAAATAATAAATAACTGAAGAGGCTATCTCCTTCTTCCGTAACTTGCTGACTAACAACAATGATTCTAATTTGAATAAAGAGCAAGACTTTTTAAAGTGCATTCCTCCATTGGTTTCCAAGGAAGATAATATGATGGTTTCAACAATCCCATCAATGGAAGGAGTGGAATTCATGATCAAACATCTCAATATTGACAAGGATGCTAGACCGGATGGCTTCCAAGCCTTCTTCTTTCAACACTTTTGGGACATAATTAAAAAATATGTCTTTGACGGGGATAAGGAATTTTTTAGGTAGAAAGTTATGCTGAAAGACATGAACTGTACCTTTCTTTCTCTGATCCTGAAATGTGGTAATGCTATGGAATTAAAAGATTTCAGACCTATAAGTCTCTGCAATACTTCCTACAAAATCTGCACAAAAATATTTGGCTCTCCATTTGCAGCTGTTACTCCCCTCAATAATTTGTGATCAACAAGGGGGTTTTGTCATTGGTTGCCAAATCTAGGACGAGATCATTACAATCAAAGAGATGATCCATTTGGCTAAGCTCAGCAAGAAGGCTGTTCTATTTTTAAAACTGAATATGGCCAAAGCTTATGACATGGTTTCTTGGTGCTTTCTTGATAAAATCCTTGATAGGTTTAGTTTTGATGTCTCCTTTAGGAATCTGGTCAAGGCTTGTATCTCTAATGTATGGTTTTATATTCTTATCAATGGGTCCCCCTTTGGGTTATTTCCTAGCTCTCAAGGCCTGAGGCAAGGGGATCCCATCTCCCCTTTCCTCTTTATTATCTTGGTGGAAGCTTTAAGCAGAAGATTAAATGTTGAAACTGAGAATGGTTCTCTCAAAGGGATCTCCCCGGAAAGGGAGTTGGAAAAAGTTTCACACCAGCATTTTGTTGATGACACTTTTCTGGTGGGGGAAGCTTCTGTCCCTGAAGCTAAGAAAATAAAATCTCTCCTTGATGACTATATGGAAGTTTTGGGACAGATGGTAAACTTCAAAAAAAGTTCTATTTTCTTCCTTAATACCATGGATAGCCACTACAAGAAGAAAGCTAAAATTTTGGGATGTGACTTTAAATATTTCCCTACCTTTTATTTAGGTATCCCTCTTGGGGAAAATAAACCATCTTTCTCTGATTGGAACTTCTTAATTGAAAGGTTTGAAAGAAAACTTGTTGGTTGGAAAGCTAATGTGTTATCCCAGGCTGACAAGATTACCCTTCTCATTAGTTCTCTTCAGAGTCTACCAGTGTATGCCATGTCCCTCTATCAACTTATTGGAGGTCTTGGGGATAAACTGGAAAATAAAAATAAAAATGCTTCTTATGGAGTGGCACTGAATGCAAAAAAAGAATCCCTCTGGTGGTCTGGGACAGAGTTTGTAAACCTAAAAAGCTTGGGGGACTTGGTCTCAGATACTGGACTAAAATGAATAAAGTCCTTCTTGCAAAAATTGGATGGAGGTTAACTAAAGAAAATGGAGTTTGGACCAGAATTCTAAAGAAAAAATATTGGATGGTTGTTAATGACAAGAGATGGATATTTAAACCGACATCCTTAAATGGTTCATGCATATGGAAAGTTATTAACTAGGAAAAAGAAATTGTGGCTAGGGGTAATAGGTGGAAAATAGGAAAAGGAAATCAGATAAGCTTCTGGAAAGATAAATGGGTTGGGAATTTTATCTTGAAAGATCAATTCCCCTAAATGGCTAGTTAGCTTGAAGATAAATATGGGGAAATAATCATTAACTATATGGCCGATGAAGACAACTTTCAGACATGGAACTCATGGAATTGGACAGACATGAACCCAATGATCACTTGAGTAGGCTCAATGATTTCCTAAAAAAATATGTTTCTTCTAACAGCAAGGACCAAGATAGAATAGTTTGGGGCGAAGAACAAAGTGGTAATTTCTCTGTCAAATCAGCCTATTCCCTATTTTTTTGAGGGAGAAACTAGAGAAGAAGATTTAAATTTTGGTAAGATTTGGAACAAGAACATAACCCCAAAGGTTAATGTTTTCAGTTGGCTTTCAGTAATTAATAAAATTCTTACTATTGATAATCTTGCTAAAAGAGGTTTCCAGATGGCCAATAGATGTGTTCTGTGTGAAGCGAATATGGAAATTGTTAATCATCTTCTTCTAGAATGTCCCTATGCCCATCTAATGCTTTCTTCTATTTTAGATTGCTTCTCGGTTTTCTGGGTAATTCCTAAAGAGATCAAGGATGCTTGGATTTAATGGAACTGTCATTTCTCTAGTCACAGACTTAAAAATCTCTGGGTCATGAGTTTGGGTCACCTATGGTGGGAATTATGGAAAGAAAGAAATAGAATAATTTTCAAGAATAAGAAACTTCCCATTAGGGTGACCATAAACAAACTCCTACAGGCTGTTAGAAACATTTTTTCTATCCTAAGGAAAAATGAAATGGAAATCCTTGACAATGAACATCATTTATTTAAGAATTAGAACCTTATAGGTGACCCTAAACCCAAAATATGTAATCCTCATTTGGAGACTAAATGGAATTCACCTAGGGAAGGTTTCTTTAAACTCAACTTTGATGGTGCAGCGAAAGGTAATCCTGGGAAAGCCGGGGCAGGAGGTGTTCTTTAGGACTCCCTTGGAAGTTTTCTTCTTTCCTACTTCTTCGACCTGGGCCTCCAATATAACAATGTTGCTGAGGCAGTTGCGATGTTTTGGGGGGTGAAGTTAGCCAGGGAAAAAGGCTTAAAACACCTTGAAGTGGAAGGGGACTCTTTATATGTCATTTAATGTTTGAAAGGAAAATCTCAACCTTCTATATATGTCGAGGACTTCATAAATAAAACAAAACTCTTAGCATCCTCTTTTGAGGCCATATCCTTTCATCATGTGTACCGTGAAGGAAACTCTCTAGTGGATTTTATGGTCAATTTGGGGGTGAATGCTAGGGGTCTTATGGTGGTAGAGGATCCTAATTTGATGCAAGACAAATTTATTGAAATCATGAAAAGGGAAGGTATAACTTATAATACTCCTACAAATGAGGAGGCATTATCTTTTCAGACTCATGAAATTTCTTTTTCATGATTACTGAGCTCGTGAAAAATCTCTTTTCTAATCCTCGAAAGGGGAGACCGGATATCATTGTTTTCTGGAAATGGGAAGATTGGATTGGGGAAGGTAACTATTTACAAAATAGAAAGAAGAATAGGGTCAGAAGAATGGGGGGTGACTTAGTAAGAACTGAACCTAGCAAGAGGCAGGAGATGTCCATAGAGGCTGAGAATCTGATAAAAAAGGTGGGTATGTTACCCTTTTTCAATATTTTTGATGGCTACGATGAAAAGCTGAGTGAAGAAGTGGCGAAAACATGAAATGAAGGCCATGTTCGGGTCCAAAATTTCTCCTTTACCATTTCCCTTAAGATTATTTCCAAAGTCTTGGGTTTAGCTCTGGAAGGCAGATGCATCTACAAACCAACCATATCTAATCTGAGTCATGGTGTAGTCAACAAACATAGCAGGGCTGAGGAGGATCCTAAACTAGTTGAGGAAGTGGATATTTTAGATTTGGGTGAAAGCCAAGATAAAAATCTAGACTTGTCGGTTTCCAGTAAGGACAAGGTTGCTGCTGAAGGGGATAACAATGATGAGGTGGTGAGTGAGAAAGCTCAGGAATCTACAGATGATAAAAGTTCCAAGAATTCGGAGGATGCCATTGAGAGCCTGCACACTCTTAAAATGGCCCAATATAAATTATTTTCTGCCCAGGACTCTGTTGTCAAGTCTCACACTTTCATGCGGGAATTTGAGCATTGCAGGCTTGATACTGATATCAACAAACATAGGATTAGTATGGTCTCCATGGAAAAGTGGAAAAGTTATCTTCTTTGGTCTTTAGTGAACAGTTCAAGAATGTCAATGAGAGAATCCCGGAGATTGCCAAGAATATGCTAAAGATGAAAGAAGTTGTGTTCCAGATTTGTGATGTCCATCTCCTCAATGTTAAGAGCACCATCCACCATCTCAAGTTATTAGCTAAGATTATTCATTCCATGGAACTAGCTAAGGAAAGAGAAAAAGAAGGAAAAGGCCCTAAAGTGGAGATCCCTGAGCCAAACTATAAGCATTGGAAAGCTACCATTGATTCCATTGTTAAAGAATGGAACAAATGTATGAACTCAGTGGGGGACCTGATAAAGGAGTGACAAAGAATATGGGAGATTGTTTTGATGCTGTTACTTCTAAGCTGTTTTGTTGTTAGATTCTTGGTACTGCTACTATTAGTTATTTCTTTGTTTATTTTCTGTTTGGATACTTTCATTTATGTTTGTATCTCTTTGTAGTTGGTCTTGTGTTGTTTTGGGTTTGTGGTTGGGCTTCAATGGTATATCCCTTGGCCTTTTTGTAAGGATATGGTAACATTTTGTATGGGGTAGGGTCCCCTCAACCCTTTTTTACCTCTAATAAAATAAATAAATATATTAATCAATAATCAAATACAATATTTTATATTACTCACACACCTAATAAATAAGAGTTAGTTCAACTACTAACTCCTTCAAATACTAATGAATATAGATTGTTGTAACAACATATATTATCACACCTGTGAGAGTTGTTTTTTAATAACTCATTATTCACACATAACAACATCCATGACCTGTTTTGAGCTCTTACACCTCATTAAACTCTATAATTAGGCCTAAATGAGCTAGTTACAACCGTGATTGTCACACCCTGTGAATTTTGTTTGTAATTTTGAAAGGTATATGTTATTAATTGGTGATTTTCGTACTTAATGTTTTGTGATATCTCTTGGGCTTGAATAAAATTTTTATTCTTCTAGATGATCATACCTATTGTATAGGAAATTTTGAGTCAATACTGACCTTCTTCTATTGGCATGGATTCAAACATTGTAAATTTCAATAGCGGCAACAATAATGAACATGTGAAGTTAAATGATCAATGCATTATTTCAATTTGCATTTAGAAATATACATTTATAATCAGTTTTGTATAATTCTATGAATGACTATTTTGATTTCCTAAACCCTTACTCTCAGTAGGAAAGTGAAAACATTGATCTCCTTTATTGGTTCGATTCGTTAAGTACAATTGAATCTTGGGCTTGAGTAAATAACATGATTATACTTGTAGTAATATTTAGATCATGTTTTCTTTATCTAACATATTGGATCTAAACTGATGGCTAAGATTTTGTAATGTCTTAAACTATCATGACAGGGTATAATGTTTCTAAAGTGTGGGGGGCATGAATATTAAACCCATATAAGGAAATCAAGAAGGATGGTAATCAAACCTATATTGTTTAAATCTTATGTGATAAGAATCACCAGCCCTAATGAAATAAGGTGACTGATATATTGAGTTAGTCACACTTGAAGGGAATTTGATTGCTTCAAATACATATCTTACTATGCCATATTAGAAGGTAAGAAAATAAGGTATATTTATGTATTGTTGAACATGGGTAAAGGTGGTCATGGAGTGTCATTATTATTTATAATCCTTTTGGACTTGAAGGTCAAATCAACCCATGCATGTAAACTCTCAATTATGTGGTAGTTATAATGACTCCGGTCAATTGACCATACATTTTTTAAAAGTGGAACTATTGTTCAATTCAATTAGATCCAAATAAATATGGAAAGGGACATGGGAGGTGGTGGTGTGAAGTCCTAGGATACTACGTCACTCTATGATAACTTAATATGGATTAAATATAAATTCTAAAGAGTCTTGGGAAGCCCAAACCTTCTCTAAGAAGATACCGAGTAACTAGATGCATGTCATTTGCACTTTTCTTTTAGTGGTTTCAAATTGTTCCTCTAGGATCGTAGGTATTTGCATGCTATAGAAGGAATGTCTCCTCAGAGTAAAAATAGAGATCTACTTTTATTTATTGGGTGATAGCTTGATAAAGACAACTTTAATCTATTTCGAATTGTGTGAAGTTTGTGTGATTTGGGGGTTTCGAATCCATAAACATGTTGTTTTGTGTTGGCACATGTGGGAAGAAATGAAATATTTCAAGGGTTTTGCCAAAAAAAAAAGGCAAGATTCATTCTATTTTCCTCTTAATCATTTATTCCATTTTATATTTGCATGTATGAACTTTTTCAATGTTGTCATGTAGAGTTATTTCGCATTCATTGAAAATGTTACTAGGTTTTGATGTTTTTCTCGATAATGCACTCTAGGCATGAATATGGTCTTAAGAGAGTTACAATGTTGACTGTGAAAGTTGTATTATGTTATTTTGAATGGATTTTTTTTATGAACTCTTCTATTGAGGGTTTTATTAATTTTATTATGCAGAATATTCTACTAAATCTGGTTTATTCCTAGACGCTTCAGATGATATGATATTATGAATTGATATGCTCTAAAATTTAAAATAAAGGGATATCTCTTCCCTTATGTTTTGATAAAACTATATTTGGGCTTCATTTCTTGATTTTAAGGGTAGATTTGACGCGTCTAGTTCTTATGTTATCTACCTCAAAAACTCATAAGGGTTTTATGTAATATGTTTATTTGTTCCAGCCAATCATATTGGGAATACATAGACTCATAATACCTCCATGTCAAGTCACTAAGCTGTTTTGAGTTGGAATTTATTTACCCTAAATAAGTAGATATTATTGATGTAAACATTGGTAGATTCATTGTATTTTATTTATGGGGATGTTCTCCTTTTATAAATTTATATATGTGTTATATCCTTTCCCTCTGGGCATCATTTGGATGTGGATTTTTTTTTAAATAATAAATCCTTACCTGAACGAATCTGGAAGCGTATGGTACTTTGCAGTATTAACAGAAAACTCCTAGAGTTTTTATGCATGGATGTGATGTGGTTTTTCCCTGGTTAGTAATGATTGTGGTTTTATTTGTAGAAACTATTTCATTGAATAATTCTATGTCAGGTTGTTTGGGATATTTAGGAAATTTAAGGTTATGAAACTTACCATAGCTTATCGAATATACACCGATTCTCTTTACTTGTGAATATGTCTTGGGTCATCCAATATTAAATGAATTATGTGGATTGGATAAAATACTTATGAGGATAATAAGCACTTGAATATATTGATCATATTTTCAGTCCTCTGTTGAGCACATCATCATAATGATTTGGGAAATAAAATGTAAATACAATTTGAGGTTGGTATTTGTATTTTTTTGGGAAAAGTATGGACTTCCTTAAGTAAGATACCAACCAACTTAAGGAGAAGCCTTAGCTTATTTTTAAAAGTATATGACTGATGTGTAATGTATGTGGTGTGGAATATGTGCATAAACTATTATAGAATTATTCTTAACAAAGGATGTTTTGTTAGCTATTAAGGATGTTACTATTCTACTATACTGATAAATTTGTCTCTTTTGTATTGGCCGTTAAGGCACTCATTATAGAAGGCAGTGAATAGTTTGTTTTGGATGCACAATAAATTATTGTTATTATATGATGAATTGAACCTCTGTATTATCATGTTATAATTATGATTTTGTGTTGCAATATTTCATGTATTAAAATATTAAATTGTATAAGTAGGAAAGAGAACCCTTCTTTTTAGTTTTTTCAAACTGACCATTGCTAACATTTTGCAGATGAAGTACTTTAAGTCTGAAAGGTGAATGAAGTTGAAAGAATTTAATGGTTCAATTTGATTGATAAAAAATGCATTGTATTACATAGTGAATTTGTAAATGAACGAAATAGCCTTGTATTGTTTAATTGATTGAGAGGCTAAATTAGCCTATTCCGTTTGTATATGTTTCAATTAATAAATGAATAAGATGTATTCTATATTTAACTAAGCCTCGATTGGTATCATAAAATTAAATGGAAAGGTTTCCTTATCTTAATGATTACATGTTTGGAAACTTTTGGATTAATATTATATATTAATAAGTGCATAAATATGAAGTATTTAAGAATGATACAAGCATATTTATATTATGGATGCTTTTATTGGGTTAAGAATATGCTGCTGAATTTTGTAATTGAATACAGTACATGTATATTAAATTATTTTTGTGAAATTGAAGCTACATATGATTGACTTATATGAATATGGATTGTTGTTTAATAATTGTAATTGATCCTATTAAGTACTATTATAGACTTAACACATTACTAGTGTAAATGGATAAAATATGATCGACGAAATGAACAAAGTAGAATGATTAAAATATAAATCTATTAATATAATGATCATTTTAAAATGACTCTAAACTTGCAATTGATATGAGTGAATCCCTCGTTTTGATCCTTAGGTATGCATGTAGATTGTACTACATGGTTAGGTACCCGATGTCATCTTATGATGACTATGAGAAAGGAACCAGACTCACAATGATGCAAATAATTGTGGAGACACTTAATCTCCCTTATTCATTCTAATCCGACATAGTGACAAATACCCATACAGGATGATCTGGATTGGTACCTCATACAAAAATTATAACTAATCATAACTCTCTTATCTATCTTAATAAACTAAATGAGCCTAGTAAATAAGAATTGACATAAATGAATACTTAAGTTGTCAAATATAAACATAATAAGATGGAAAAGAATCTATATAACTGAACTAGGTGAAGGACAAGTTCCTAATGACTAATGTGTCATCATGGAACTGAGCATGGCATACATGTCTCTGAAACTTTGGCAAAATTAGTGTAAGTTGTTGATTACACTATCTCGGATTCACCAAGGATCTAAAATGTTGGATGCCTGATGGGATTCAATGATTGAGTTTCAGGTATGCACTTAGAAAACATTACTTGATTTTTAATACTTTAAAAAGGAAACCAAATGATACACTTGGTGTATTAGCTTGTAAAGAGTGTTTGAGGGGGATCAAGTAGAACATGTATACTCTCATGTAATTGGACACAATTTATGAAAGTTATCTGATGGATTACATTTCATATTTATGTTGTATTTAATTACTGGGTATTTCAATTAGTGAAGCATGAAATTAATATATATAAAACAATTCTTAGTTGAGAAGCATCATTAAGAGGTGTTATAACAACTCTCAACATTTAACCTGTTACTCATTCCAAAATCTCTTGCTCATGCTAGAATAATCATGTATGGCCTATGGAACACCTTTTCCAAGATTATCAACGATCTCTATACCTCCAGTGGTCTCCTACCTCATTGACCAAGCCTACAACACACTAAAACCATCTCGAAACCATCCCGAATGCTCAATACACCACTAAGCACCATTGAACTGAGCATCATTTCACCACTTGAACCTTTTCCATCAATTCCACCTAACATCAATGATAACACTAATTCATTAGGTTTCAACACCTATCCCTTTGGTTGAGTTCTCAATTCTTGCACAAACTACCACACCTAGCAATTTTTTTCAAAATTCATGCAAATATTTTGGTTCTCTATAACGATCCTACATAAAAGTGGTACTAAATTTATAAATTGAGATACCTTATCTTCATATATCTCTAAAATATTATCAAATGTAATATATACGAATTATAAATAATTATGTCAATTGGAAATGTTGGATGAATCACACATTTGTGTTATTGAACATCTAAGTGTTTAGAAAATCCACCTTAATAAATAATATAGTATTAATATTAGATCTATATAATTCAGCTTTAGTGACATGTTATTAAAGGAAAATCATAAGAATATAAATGAAAATAAAGGAAACAAAGGACAATACAAACCAAATTGCTTAGTTACCTTCATCAATGAATCTAATGAATATCACACAATTGCATTGATTTAACACTTTAGTCATTTTAATTTTTCATTTTTTTCTTATCTTGGTGACTAGTCACTTTTTAGTTATTATGATATTTGTGATGTCCTTTGGGGTCACTCATGTTTATAATTTGTACACACTTTCACATCATGAACTTTCATTATCTTGTATTTTTTCATTATAGTAACCAAAATTTGGTGATGTGTAGCTAGCAAGATCACTTTGGAAATCATTTCAACATTTTTCTATTTATATATTTATCAACCAAATTAAATCCTCATTATCTATCCCATATCATGAGTATACTAGGTCCCAAATATTACTCCATCTTCATACTTTAAGAATTAACCTTTACATAATACATCTATATAATTTTCATATATATATCCTATATAATAATTAATTATGTATTTAGTGTAGACAAGTTCATAGGCCCATAATATGTTTAGTTGATAAACCTATCCAAATGCTAGGAAACTATCCCTTATATGTGTAATGATCATATTCTCAAATGCACAAGCTATCTTGGTAAAATTAGGTGGTACTTTTGGGTTGGTTGAGTGGGAAAACATTAAAATGGCAACCCATATAAAAATATCCACTCTAATCTATTCAGGGTATCTAGGGATCCCATATTAAAGGTACCCTTAAAGAAGAACATTGAGAAAAATATTAAAGAATATTTTCCTTAGAACACAAATACAACAAGGCTACTCAAATTCTAAATACATTTATATTGATGTTCTAGATAAAAAATCCATCTACTACAACTAATCCGAGTGTCAATTGGAATGTGTGATAAACAAATGAAGGGCTCCTTATTTTTTAAATTTTATTTTACTCTCCATATCATCATAGGATTGCAAAACTATGTATGGTTTTATCCCTCTTTGAATTATTGGTATGTAGTGCACCACTCATCACAGCAATTAGGGTGTGGTGAGGTCAGTATAGTGAAAATGCTAAATCAATCCTTTTTGGGTCATTTAGAAAGTATAAGAAATATCTAGTCATAACATTATTGCTACATAGATATAGGTGATTAAAAGTGGTCTAAGGTCATAGGAAAACTAGTTCCCATAATGAGATTTCAGGCTAGACTAGTAGAGTCTATTTAAACTCTATACATAGTTTCAATACATTGTGACACCTTTTACATTTGGTAGTAGAATAATATTCATAACCATAAAAACTTAAGTATAATTTCACTCTTATATCTATGACATGTCATATGGCATGATATTGATACATCAATTAGGAATATTAGGACTATTGTCTTACAATATTCAATAATCCTATAAAATAAGTAATTAATATTCATGAACATAAACATTGAAATTCATATTATGTTTTTTGTGAACCTGACATGAACCCTCTTATCTATTGAATCAAGCAACATAATCTTCCATTACTCACCCTTAAGGTTTCATATTTTAGTTATATCTTGTTAACCTTAGGATTAAGTATTCTACTTTTAGGGTTTTATCAAAACCCTTATACTTTCTTATGCATACTATATTCTCCTTTCTTATGCCATATAGGAAAGTTAGTTCCCTCATCCCAAATCATAGAGTATATAGTTTATTGTTACCAAAATTTACTATATTCAAGTTCCCCTAAACCCACATCATCCTCAGGAAATGGTTAATAAATCTCATGTACCTATTAGTGATTCTATGGATGATCCCATTAATTTAAATCATGTTATTTATGTTCATGTTGATGATAACACACCGATGAAAAAATTATTATTATCAAGACCATGCTTTCTCATGAGGGTGACCGATATGATGCAATAATGACCAAGATATTATCACTAAACAACTCCAACCTAATATTATAATTGAAATATTTATTTTGAAAGTTCTTAAAGAAAAAACTACTAAAAATGGTGGATTACTAACACTACTATTTGAATCCCATAAGAATTAGATGTCAAAAAATCCCAAGGTTGGTGAAGCTTGTGTAAAACATTTAACTACTCATGATCCATCTTCTAAATGTCACTCTTTCCCTTTATAGACTAATACCCATTTTTTGACTCAATAATTACACATATCTAGTGTTCCTACCATGGGGGAATCACACCTTTCTGCCCAAGATAGCATGATTTTTCCTACATATCCTATGGATTATATGGTAGAAACTAACACTACACATGTTATTGTAATCCTTTTTGTAATCTATGTTTCACCAATAAGTTTTATGCTTTCTAGGACAAAATAGATAGAAGGTAGAATGGTTAAGGAGGAATACATGTGAGGTGAAGGTGAAAGGTAGAATGCGCATGTTGTAGACTTTTGATCCAAGATGATTGTATGATCTTCCCTTTGGCTAAGAGGAATGACTTGTATAAGAAATAAAATAAGACCACCAAATAATATTAAATAGAAAGAGTCATAGGACTGCCTAGCAAGGATAGATCCAAGAAGTGTGATGCTTCCTTGAATGGTTATCAATCCTCTATTTAATACAATTTAATGTAATAAATAACAGTTCCTGTTGTAGTCAATAAGATTTAGGTATCTCCTTTTATAATATAACAAGGGAATTTAACTCAACATGCAATGGTTAGAATTAAATATAGATGATTACTAGGTTGGTTTGGGTCTGTAGGTGTAGTAGAGGCTATAGGTGAGGTTTGAGTGAAATTAGGAAAGGTTTTGAGCTGTTTTGGGGAATTTGTTAACTTGTTATTGGAAAAACTGTTAGTCTCAGAGACCGGTATTAGTTGGTTGACCGATGCTAGTATAGGAGATAGATTGATGCCGACTGAAAAACCGGTGTTGGTAGGGGGAATTCGGTTCAAATATTAAAAATGGGAGTTTAAACCTCCTAGTGATTTCATAGAGAGTGAAGGTGGTGTTTATAAGGTCGTGATATTGTTAATAAGACTCAGGTAGGCTGAAAATTGAAGGTTGGGATAGGTGAAAGGCTTCAAAATTGTTGAACGTAGTGGGTTGGTGGGAACTTGGTAATATACAGGTAATGGAAAGAATGGAATACAAAAAGAAACATAATATTTACACTTGAATAAGTAAAAATTATAAAATCACAATACTCACTTCGTATGTCTTCAGATTCTTGTAAGTGGATCTGGTTTATATTTGATTGAAGAACTTATTCTTCTAGGTCTAGTCCCCCCATGATAATATTACTTGTGTGATCTATGAGTATTCAACAACGTTATGGAAGGAGAACACCAAAATTGTTTGAAATGATCACAATATGCTATGTAGAATGTTCTAGTCACTTCGAGGTAGGGAAAAATTCAAACCATTCAATGAGACTTGAATGTCAAATAAGATTAGATACAACTTAAATAATGTATATACCCTACTAACTATTTAAAGCACAAAGGTTTTAATAAGTATATTAAAGGAACCGAATGGAGGTTTATATGACCATGTTAGTAGGATAATGTTAGCCATCGGTTAAGGTGAAATAGTCCTATTTACCAAAAATAGGAAGATCTTCCCAGATTTGGCATGATTTCCTTATTGGGTCCACTTAGGGAAGTATAGTTCACATGAGAGAAGGCAAGAAGATCTTAGAAGAAGTCTAGTTAGGTTTATGAAGAAGTATTAGTTAGTTAGGTAAAGTAGTGACTTAACACTGGGAGTGATGACTTGGTCACTATGAGTTAAATGTGCTTGGAAAGGGTCTAGGGTGAGGTGGAGGTGTGAGGATTAAATTAACTTAATTAAAATAATTAAATTAATTAATAACACGAGGATGAATATTAATATGGGGTAAAGGGGTCATGGTTAGTTAAATATGTTACATTAATTAATTGAAGGGGACCAAGGGGAGTGTGACCTAAATTTGGTGTCTACAATCCATATGCTTAATAAATACATGAAACACAAACATAATTATCTCTTTTATCACAAGTAAAATACAATGTTACAACAAGCTCTATTAGTTTATTTGATAATCCATTATCTTGGAGTTAGTTATATTTTACCACATGGACTTGTCCCACCCATGTTTTCCATATATGATGGAAAGAAAGATCCAAAAAACCATATTTATTTCTTTTTTGCTTGATATATGGAATATTGTTGTAAATAAACATTACTAGTTAGGATCTTGCCACATAGTCTTAAGTAACATGCACTATATTATTTCTGTATAATTATTAGAGGGTTGGTTTGTGCATTTTGACCTTTGGTTTAAAGTTACCTCTCTCAAATTTCCATCAATTTTGGACAACACATAATTTTACCAAATTACCTAATTCAAACAATGATGTAATGAGAGGATCAAAGACTATGTTTAACATTAAAATACCATGATATATTAAGAACCTAATCATATTAATTATGCATAATTACTTGAAGTATTAATTATAGTCTTATCCTGAAATGTAGGGAAAAATTCATGTTTTTTGACTTCATATCCTTTAAATACCTATGAAAAATAGTTAAAATATATGAAACTAAGATATTTATATCCAACATGCTAAAATTTTGAAAAAACACACCTATATCTACTAGATGTAAGCTCCAATCAAAACCACTATATAAATGAAAGACACATGATAGTAAAAATACTAATGACAAACCTGTTAATGTTTTACAAAAAGTTCCATCTATTATCCTTTCATGTATTCAACAAAGATAATGAACCTATTTGGAATAAACTTATCATAAAATACCATAGAATTTCTTAGAGTGTAATATCATCGAGTTACCTCCACCTACTATACTCGACATGTATAATCCAAATAATCTTGAAATTTCATAGGATCTCATATTGCAGTTACCATTGATGCATTAGGAAAACATTAACAAGTGCTATAAGCTATGTCTTAAGATCTAAGAGCCGATTGAGAACAAAACTATTTCTATACAACACCTTAGTAATCCTAAAAATGCAATACTTTATCAACTCAATTATAGGATAAATATATTAATTGATGTTTTGCATCACTGTAAAAAAACTCATAAGAATGATAAAGTAGACATAAATTATCATGTAATGCTTGTAGACACTAAATCATACACTTTGGGTACATTTCTAGTTCCTAATCACATACTACTATTTATATGATTCCTAAGTGAGAAAAGTACTAATTGACCACTATCTTTGGCCTTTTTGGTACCCAAATTTTCACCTCCTTTGGGGTCAGGAAACATCAGTGAGTGAAGTGATATGCTTTGAGGATGAAATTTTTTGGTTATGTCGTTTGGTAGCTGGGGAAGATGTCTGACATACTCATTTGAACCTAGCTTTGGAGGGACTGGGTGACACATATAAATGGGATGGCCTTCCATGCTGCTTTAGGCCCTTCCTTTGACCTGGGTGAGAGAACCCTTTGTGTAAGCTGAAAATGTAAAGGGATAATTTAAATCTTTAGTCTCCCAACTTCCTTTTATAAACATGTAATTCAGTCTTGGATGATCATGGCCAATGAATACACTATTTAACTATTAGAATTTGTCACACTAAACAATATATATGTCACTCCAATTAGACTAAGGTTACTCTAGACATCATTAAATTCCATCCGCTCTTACATATTAATGGAAAGGGAAGTAAAATTTGCAAAGTCCATTGACAAATGTTTATAGGCAAAGAAAAAAGAGGTGAATTATAAGATTTGAGTAGTAGTAGGTTTATGTTTTGTATGAATCAAAGATTAAAACAACATGAAATTTACTATGAAATGTTTCTTATAAATTGAGAAATGCTAGGAATCATTCTAGGTAAAAGGAAACTCAATTGGTTAGAAAAAATCCCTTTGAGAGAAGGTACACACTCATGGAAACCCAAGAATGCATGATTTCATACAATGTTCAAGAAATTGCACATGAAAGCTCATGTAAATATCTTGACATAATATTCATAACTCACTACCTATTACTCCTAAGATACACTTAAAGGCTTAAAAAAATATTAGGAATAGAAGGACAACATTATGAATTTAAAACTGTGTTTTCTACTATGAAAAGAAGGATATGATTATAGTACAAATTCAATTGCAAAAATACCACTGTTGAGACTAGATCTAGTGTAACTTAGACGATCCATAAACATAAGTGTTGGGCCCCTAAAATATTGGCTAAGTACACAAAGGTGCATGGGAACGCAAGGCCTAGGTTGAAGATGGGTGCGCAAGGAGAAGGTGCGCAAGACAAGGTTCTAGGAGGGTTTTAGAAGGGCCATGTTGCGCATTGGAAGACAAGGTCTCGAGACTTAGCCATATTTGGTGTATCGGGTAGGACACAAGAAAAGTGTGACCCAACTGCGCATGCGGAGTGGATAAGGTGCCAACCTTGAGACAGGTTGGCCTAGGAAGGAATATACCATGTGATGGAAGTTTCTAGAAGACATCATGGCAAAAAGTGGAGAGCTCAGGCCTGGAGGAGCATGCTCCCATGGAGGACCACATTCAGACACTTGGCACCAGATATGAGGCCACTGAAGGATTAGTTGGCACTTTAGGATGCTTATATATAAAAATTCCCACAGAAGAGAAGATATAGAGGGACAGAAAAAGAGATCATGAATAGAGAGATCAATAGAGAGTGGAGCTCTACAGAAATGCTGCAAAAAACTCTATTTGGGTTGGGTAGATAAAATATAGGAGATGGATGTATAAGGGCTTGGGGTTTAAATTTATTTTTGAGAGCTAAAGGATATGGATCCAGTTATGATGCATGACTTTGGTCTGCCTTTCTGTGATGCTCTGTAATGAATCTAATGAATGTAATGAGGTTACCAGTTTATATGAATATGATTAGTAATGATTCTGGTGCATTTACATATCTTCATGGTTCTGTTTTATGCATGTTTATGGAATGAGTCTGAATCCTTGCACATTTCCCTTTTTGTTTTGATTCAGTTCTTAATCTGTTAAGTACTTTTTTGTCTGGAATGACTGCATTGATCTAGAAGCCATTCTGAGCTCTATGATGCTTACATGTCTCATTTCCACTCGCTTCCTTTAAAGGTTAGATCATTGACAATCTTTTCCCACTAAACTCACATAAAAGAGAGACTTGGCACCCGCGTGTGCCTCGGGTGAGTGCCCAACACCCGTTGGGTGATAGGCCGATGTGCATGGGATTCCCTTGTTCTTTGGTGGGTGTAAAAATGACTACATCTTGGTTCCATTGTCTGGGACCTCTTTTCGAAGTTGTAGTGAGAAATGGCATACATCATGATCAGTGTAATGAGTGATGAAAGAGCATTTAACTTTGGAAAGTGTTGAATCATGGTTCAAGAGCACAAAGGATGAATTTTCTCAGATATTCAACACTGGACCTAAGTTTGATGCACATAGATGGGTAGAAGAGAACCTCTACCATGATTTGTATGAAATTTTTTTTCTATTGCTTCCCAGTAGAATTGTATGAATGGCTCTTGGCATATGCATCTAGATCAAGTTGGTATTATAGATCATGCACGTGGACCCAAGAAGAGTACCAGAGGTTGTAAGATGCAGATTTGATGTGGACTCGTGTTGTGGATCATTGGTGGAAAGGAGTACTGGCTAGCTACACTCTGGAGTATGCTATTTCTACATATTCTTGTCTGGAAGTTGCTGAGTTTGAGTTTCTGTGGGAGCCCAGAGGATCATTTCTATGTGTTATCCCTCTGGAAATGAAGATCTTGATTATTACCTTGAGTTTAGAGGCATTTCCAATGGCCGGCTAAACCATTCTGGGCACTGGGCGAGGAAGCTAGGGTGGAGGAAGATGGAAGATATTATGATAGAGAAAGAAAGGGAGGAGAGATGACTCAAGTATAGTGAAGTGTGTGAAAGGGAGATTGCTAGAAAACATGAGGTTACAGGTGTGATGGATCTATGGAGGTAGACGTTGTGGGAAGGAGTTGAGGTTCACGCAGAGGATGTGGAACCTGAGCAGTCTGTGTTACCCCATCTTGGTAAGCACGTAAGAGAGACCCCTTAGGTTTCTGATGAGAGTTCATCACATGGAGAGAGAAGAGTCATTGGCATGCATCTGAACCCACCTAGTGACCAAACCCTGGTGCTTGGTTTTCCAGATCAAGGAAGGAGTATCGTTGACCCAGTTGGTATCAGTGGAAGTGACAGATCTGTGCCCAGGAGATATAATTTCTCATTTCCCACTTCTATGGCTATGCATACTATTCTAGTATTTAGAGGAACTTTTTGGACAAGGAACAAGTACACAATCCTTTGGTCTCGCATCTGGGAGTGGCATGGGGTACACTAGTGGTAGTGGGGTATTATCACAGACTGTCAGTGTGCACAGTTCAGTGGAAATTTGGGGACCCTTGGCATGAACACTATAGACTGGTGGATCTAGTGACTTGGAGGAGAGGCAAATAGGACCTAGTGGATTTGGTGGGTTAGGAGGAACATGACCTGGTGGATCTGGTGGTCTAGGGTCAGGAGGAAGGACAGTGGATCTGGTGGAGAGGAAACCAAGGCTCTGGCTCAGGAGGACAAGGGCCCCAACCACCTCCTCAAGTTTTCTTTGAGATGTCTTTACATTTTCTAGATTATAGAGGTATTGAAGATGCTGCAGAACATGTTCACAAGTGTTAGCTGCCATGGCATGCGAAGGGGATCACAACCCCAAAATGGAAGGTTGTTCAATTTGTAATGACGTTGCAAGGGCACATGCATAGCTGGTATAGGAAATATGACCCTCATCAAATGGTGGTGGATTATACTACTTTAAAGAATGCCTTCTTGGTAGAATTCCACATCCTTGAGTTTGAATAGAAGAGCATCAGTGACCTTAAGGAGATTCAACAGGGAATGGTGGAGAGTGTGTGGGAGTATGATGCATGGTTCAAAACCCTCCTGTCAAAATTATCATATGACATTCACCCTTCACAACATGCTCAATGGTTTTTTGGGGGTTGATAACACCTTTTAGAAGATATTTATCTCATAAAACTTTCATAGACCCGCGTGAGGCGTTAGAATCCGCTCTATGTGCTGAAGCTATTGGAAGTGTTGATACTGGTGTTAGCCCATTTTTGGAGGCTCAAATCACTACTATGGCTAATTAGTTGGAGAAGTTGTCTGTAAAATTAGCTGTAAGACTTGCAGTGGTATGTGGTGTATAGATTGTGAAGTAGAAGGGCATGTCAAGGATAGTTGCCCTCGGAAGATAGTTCACGCCGTAATAGTAGACTGTGAAATTTTTCATGAGGACCATGATGCAAGTAGATGTCCCTTGTTACAACATGAAATTCAGAAGAATGTGTCTTGCTACTATAATATCTACACCTCTACGACCCATGATACTAAGGATTGTAGGCTTATTGACCAGATCCATGAGGCCATTGATCATGGGGTGCGCCAGACCAGCATTTCCAGTAGTTCTAAGAATGATGACCGCCATTATGAGGAGCATGCAGATGGAGGCATGCGTGGAAGGGGATTTTTCAGAGTATTTCGTGGTCATGGTAAC
Source organism: Taxus chinensis (assembly GCA_019776745.2). Classification (NCBI taxonomy): domain Eukaryota; kingdom Viridiplantae; phylum Streptophyta; class Pinopsida; order Cupressales; family Taxaceae; genus Taxus; species Taxus chinensis. The sequence continues at coordinate 345,245,554 of CM034157.1, forward strand.
CACGGAGGAGGAAGGAGTGAGTTCCCATGTGGAACCTGTTTTAATTGTGTGTCTACAGATCACTATAAGTGCGAGTGCCTAGATTTATTGCAGTGCTCATGGTGTGGGAAGAAACACAAGTATGAGGAGTGCCCTAAGTTGTTTGAGCACATGAATCAGCAACACTAGAAAGACAAGGGCACTGCAATGGTAAGCATTAAGAAGGATGACACACAATGGATGCCACATGTGACACATGATGCAGGCTTGGATCCTGTTATGGTAACAACAAGAGCAGAGGCCACACATGCAAAGGAAATACCAAGGCAGAAGAACCTAGTTTCAAGGGAAGAAGTGGTACATGGGAAGTACCCAGACCCTGCACATCAAAAGGAGGTATATCAAGAAACCATGGATGTCATTCAGAGTTTACAAGGAGAAATCCAGTGTCTAAAGGAGCAGTCTAGGAGGGAGGAGAAAAGAAGGAAGGTCGAGGCACCAAAGGATGACCTGGATGAGGTCAAGGAAGTGCATAAAATGCTAAGACAAGAGAATATTATTCCCTTGCTAGGAGCATGGTTGAGAGAGAAGGTACCACGCATCGGGGAAGAGCACAAGAGGCAGGTCTTGCATGCAAACCTTCCCCCTCACAACCTTGACTATGATAGGGAGATCACATTAAATGTGGTCATGGATGGATGGCTCCTTAGTAATATCCTCATTGACACAGGTGCAGAGGTCAATGTTCTCACCTTGGATACATGGCATCAGAAGGGAAGGCCTGCATTACAGTCATCTTCAAATGTGTTGTATATGGAAAAAAATGAAGGTAATTCCCATCGATGTCTTAAAGGATTCAACCATCAGCATTCAGAGAGATAAGTTTACTAGGGACTTTGAAGTCTTGGCACTCATAGAGGCAGACAATTTCTCAGCACTACTTGGGTGGCCATGATGTTATAAGAACCATGTGGATCTTTGGTTTAACAAGGGATACATAAGATTTGAAAATGAGGAGGAACAGGTCATCATACCCCTGGCTGATGGGAAATCAACACCCTATACTGAACCTTTGGGAGAAGAGGTCCTAGATAGAATATATGTGCACTCAATCAGGGATCTAGAGACAATTCATCCCATAGAAGGAGTTATCCAGTTTGAGGATGCTCAGTCCCTAAGTGACACCACCAATATAGCGTGTGATAATTGGGTGCATGGAACCTATGAGTTGATCAGATGACATTTGAGAGGATTGGTGACAAAGGTGACAAAGGCGTGTATGGTTTGGCACCTAGGAGGAAAGGAGATACCTAAGTACTCAGGAGGAGCCTTCCCTGAGGTCTTTTTACAGAAGATGGAAGCTTAGTGGAAGGAGGAAAATGAATGAAGGGGGATGTTAAGTTACGTCCTACTTGGAACTGTTGTGCACTAGTGGGCAACATGTCGAGATAATATCTTAGAATGGTCAGATGTGAGAATTGCCTTCTCTATAAGGTTTTTTAGGAGCAACGTGCCCACAGACGTAAAATATTACCACGGTAAAGATACCACTTATTTCCATATCCAAGCATGTGAGGTAGCCTGGATGGGAAGTGTAAAAGCATTGCCACCTTCATTATGGGTTCACAAGTTGTATTCCACCCTACAAGGTTGTGCACATGCATGGTACATTCATTTTGAGACATGCCACTAGAATGGGAATTGGCAAGAGTTAGCGGCTGATCTCATTCAAACATTTGAGTATCGGAGTACAAAACCCTTGGTGGATAAGGCATTACAGGTTGTCAAGTGCCTTACCATTGGGGATAGTGCCATGGCAGAAGATAGGCTACTGGAGTTGCTAGGTGAACCTATCCTGGAGGTGTGCTTTGAAGAAAAATAAATAGAAGAGATACAACTTGAGCGTGCATGTTTGGAAAAATAAAAGGGGAAGATGGTGTATGTTATTGATGGTGAAGAAGTGGAAAACTTGGATGTTGACCATTCTGTAGGGATGCACGAGGTGGTAGACAGTGCTGATGAATGGGCGCGCGCCTACCATGAACCTTTAAAGACAAATAATTTTAACATCATCTCAGATGAAGAGCCTAAAGAGGATATCATTGGAGACTATTGGTCGGAGAAGGAAGTCTCTAAGATCATTGATCTTTTGTGTGAGTTTGAGGATTTATTCCCACATGGGTATCATGAGCTCAAAGGTGTTCACCATTCCTTGGGGGAAATGAGAATTAAGTTGAAGGAAGGTGTGCACCTGGTCTAGAAGAGACCATACCGAATGAATCCTAACCTGCACATGAAGGTCAAGGAAGAAATAGATAAGATGATAGCATTGGGCATTATTGAAGTCATTGAAGAGTCAGAATGGATAATTCTAATGGTAATTAGCATCAAGAAGGACGAGAGGATAAGGATCTGTGTTGATTACAGGGACCTAAATCCAGAGTGTATCATTGATGCTTTCCCAACCCCATTTACTGAAGAAATCTTAGAGGGAGTGGTAGGGTACGAGGTCTATTCTTTCACAGATGGATTCTCAGGCTATCACCAGGTAAGGATTGCGAAGGAGGACCAAAGGAAGAAAATTTTTTCCACTGAGTGGGGAAGTTTTACCTATAGGGTCATGTTGTTTGGGTTGAAGAATGCACCTGTTGTGTTCTCATGTATTGTGGTACAAACTTTCCATGACTTTATCCATGAATTCCTTCAAGTCTACCTAGATGATTGGACAATATATGGGTTAGTGAAGGACCATTGTGACAACTTAAGGCTAATGTTTAAAAGGTGTTGGTAGTTAAGGATATCCCTCAACATTAAGAAATGTGTCTTTGATACCCCATTTGGAAAATTATTGGGGCACATCATATGTGAGGATGACTTGCTAGTAGATCCCATAAAAGTTGTAGTAATTGTGGGATTGTGGGATTTCTTGGGCATACGAGGTACTACAGGAAGTTCTTCAAGGGATATGCCAAGATCACTGCACCTTTAGAAGAATTACTGAGACATAAAAGTGCCTTTCATTAGGGAGAGGCACAATAGAAGGAATTTGACACTTTGAAGGATAGGCTTGTCCGCATGCCCATCCTACATTTCCCTTCTTGGGATAAGCCTTTCCATGTTCATGTGGATGCCTGAGGGACTTCCATTGGAGTAGTACTTGCACAGCCTGGTGAAGGGATTTTTGATCATCCCTTGTGCTTTGCAAGTAGGAAATTGACACTAGTAGAGCAGAATTACACTACGAATGAGTGTGAGGCATTGTCAATGATCTACACACTTCATAAATTCAGACAATATTTGTTGGCAACCCCTTTTATATTTTACACTGACCATATGGCATTGAAATACTTGGTGAACAAGCCTTTTCTACAAGGGTGCATATGTCGGTGGGTACTATTGTTCCAATAATTTGAGTTCACGGTGATTGTCAAACTAGGAAAAAGTAATTCCAGACCTGACCATTTGTCTAGGATTGATTCAGGGGAGGACATGTAGAGTATTGAAGAGATAATGTCAGATGCAAAACTATTTAGATTGATGTGTGCACACTCAGATTTGGAGGATATTGAAGTATTTCTCAAAATAGGTGTGGCACCAGATGTAATGAAGGCCCTGGAGAAGAAGAAGCTTGCCATACGAGCCGCGCCCTACATGCTAATTAGTGGAGACCTGTACAAAATGGGTCGTGATGAGGTTCTACACTGATGCATACTAGAGCATGAGTGCATTACAATTATGGAAGAAGTGCATGGTGGGATTGTAGAAGGGCACTATGTGGGAAATGCAACCGTGTGGAAGATTCTACTCATAGGGCTTTGGTGAGAGACAATTTATCAAGATTACATTGAGTTTTGCAAGGCCTGTGACCATTTCCAGCGCCTTGGAAAGCATGGAAAAAGGGATGAAATGCCCTTGTGACCAATAGCCAATGTGGAAACATTTGAGAAATGGGCTATCAATTTTTTTGGACCAATCTGGCCAGCGACACGAAGGACTGGTTCATGGTATATCCTCACTTACACTGATTACTTGACAAGGTGGGCAGAGGCAGCACCTACAAAGGATTGTACAGTGGCTATTGCTACTAGATTTTTATTGGAAAACATAATCAGTATGTATGGATGCCCATTGAATTTGACAAGTGATAGAGGTATGCACTTCCTCAATGAAATGGTCATGATTCTCCTATCAGAATTCATGGTGGCCCATAAAAAAACTACTCCCTATCACCCTTATGAAAATGGAACTGCTGAGGCATTTAACAAAATACTTATCCACACATTGACTAAGATTTGTGATGTTGGTAGACATGATTGGGATGACAAAGTATCAACCATTCTTTAGGCATATAGGACAACCTACAATAGGTTGAATAAGGCCACACCATTTCAACTAATGTTTGGCACAGAAGTTGTACTTTCAGTTGAATTCATGTTACCTATTCTGTGTATAGCATACACAGGAGGATTGGCTGGTGAACAAGTGCTAGAAGAAATAATTGACAGGTTAATGTAATTGGATGAGAGATGATCACTCTTCAGGTGGAGCTAGAAGATGGGAAAATAAAAAAAAATGGTATGGCATGATCATCACATTAAGAAAAAAAGTTTGAGGTTGGGCAGATGGTCTTACTGTATGATTCAAAGTTTCTACACCATCCTGAGAAGTAAAAAGTGCATTGGTTGGGTCCCTACATCATCTCATACATCCTTGATTCGTGCGCGTTCTAGTTACAAGTGCTAGATGGGACAAGATTGCTAGGACACTTCAATGGGAGTAGGTTAAAGCCCTACTATAAATAAGTCTTCTTGGTGTTTGTAAATAAGGCAATATTACCAGTTAGTTTAGGATTTCCCTTAATGCATTTTATTTTCTTGTGTTTCCCTTTCTTGTTGTTGTTTTGTGTTGCACCTTGAGTGCCAGTAATCTCATTAGTGTTTGAAGGTTGTAACTGTGTAGAGGACCACACATCATTTTAGTGTGGGATGGAGTAAGGTGGAAGAACTTGAAGTGTGAAGTGCCAGGAAGGATTGCATTGGAAATCCTGATTGAATGGCACTGTGAAGGAAGTACATGCAAGGAAAGGTGAAAAAGGATGATTGGTGTCAGGGTAAGGCTACATTAGGGATCCATGTACAAAAGAGGAAGAAGTGAAAATGCAACACGAGGTAGGTGAGAGCCAAAATCATGATAGAAGAAGTGTCTTTGGTGCTGGTTATGCACACACAAGAGTCTCCTGTCAAGACGGATTGGTTATGCACCAGAAGGTTGGGGAATTGTTCGTGCATAGTTGGGAATGTGAGTTAAAGTGCTAAAGTTGCACTTTGTTGAAAAAATCTGCATTAAGTGTTAAATTATGGTCATAGGTAAGGTAACATTTAATGTTAAAAAGTGGGAAAAACTATAAATAGAAGCTTGGGCACTTCATTATTTACATTGCGAATATGAAGAAGGAAGAGATTTTGTGAACCAGGGTTTCCATAGTTGATCCGTGTGAAGAAAAATTGGAAGATTTTAATAGTTAGTGACTAGTTTGGATCTGTAAACTAAGGGAAGTAATTCATGGGCATGGGGAGAGTTGTGGAGAAGCACAGTCTTGTGAAAAGATATTCCAATTAGGGTTTGGTAACTAGGGCATCGATTAGAAAAGAGTATTCTTCATAGGTTATGGATTTAAACTTGGAAAGGGTAGAAGAACATAGCTAGGAAGAGAAGTTGAAGTGATAACCCAAGTAATGGCACCCAAGAAACCAAGAGTAACACCTAAGAAGGGCAAGGGCAAGGGTAAAGTACAAGAAACTACCGCAAGTACCAATGAAGAATGGTATGAAAAAATGTAGTACCTAGATGGGGTTTCGCTTGGGATGGAATGGGAATCCCACTTGAGAAAAATGATAGTAAGTGACTATAATCATTTCACAAATGTGATTGAAAAGGAAATTAAGTTAGAGTTAGTGCACTTGACTAACCAGAGAACACCTGATGGGTTACCAATTTATAGCGACGAAGTCAAGGTGAAGTTAGAGAAGGTGAGATTATTGCAACTCTATGAGTTTCCCTACTTCAGAAATCCAGAGTGCCTTTATCAGTGGCTAATGTTGCATGTACATGAAGACCACTTTCACTTTATGGGGCACAAGATGCACATAACCCCTCTACTAATTTCAAGACTCACAGGCCTTACCTGCGAGGGAGAAATTTTAGAGGATGACCTATGCACCAAAGAAGTAGTTAAGGATATAATGGCCACATATGCATACAAGAAGGGGTCAAGGTACTTTGATACCATGGATATCCAAGACCCAGTGATGATAATGGTCGTGCACCTGGTAACAAAACTCAATGCGTAAGAAAGATGGATACAGGTAAACAAGTCCTGGTTAAATTTTAATAGAAAAATATCAAAGGGCACCATCTACAACCTATCCACATACATTGCATATGAAATTATCACCAGCACACATGAAGGATACAAGATTCTCTTTGGTAATGTCCTCTTAACCATTATGTTCTTAGAAATCAGAGTACCGGATGTAGCGTATAAGTTCATGTGGGAGTACCCAAAGGAAGATCCCTCGCCTGCAAAAATATTTGAGAAATACACTTGTGATAGCATGACACCCATTCAAAAGATGCGTCTTGAAAAATGGTTTACACACTTAAGGAATGCATTTGGGGCGGAATGGAGGATATCGGAACAGATGTTAGCACTTACAGAAGGAGAAGATGAGTTCGTTGTATACCAATACTTCTTCATTGGAAAATTTAAGTTGGAGGATGAGAACATTAGCCCATGGTGCAAGCTCCCATTTGCCTTAACAAGTCAATACTTCTAAGTGGGAGTTAACAGACTCAAGGATTCCAAAAAGTTAAAACTTGACCTTGGAATTTTGGACTGGGACCACAGGGAGATGCGCAGGACATTGGTCTACCCCAACAAGGGTGCGTACATGGAAAAACACGTGTCACACAAAGTCCAAATGGTAAAATCACCAACTCTGACTATTGCAGGAAGGTCCACGATGCATATATATATTTTGATAAGGTCCAAGTCTAAGAAGGGAACTTATCTTGAAAAAAATATATCTATACCTAAGGACCTAACAAGTAGGAAGAAGACCATGCCCAATAAGAAGGAGATAGAAGAAATAAAGAAGAAGGCACCAAGTGCACAAGATACACAGACATTAGGCACCTTGGGAACAAATGCTAGAATAATTACTTACACGTGTAGGAAGAGGTCCCAAGTCAAAGAAGAGGCACCAACATAGGAAAATATTATCACAAAGGAGAAATCACCAGAGGTGGAAGAGAAAGCAGAATCTCCTATACTAGAATCCCCAGTTAGGAAGAAACAAAAGTTGATGGAGGAAGCTGACTTAGAGGAGATGGAGAGCTTGGAGAAATACATAGGTGAGAGATGATGATGAAGAAGATGATCCTGAAGGGGACCAAGAGTCACTTGTTTTCAGCATGCACGATTCAGAAAAAGAGGGTGGAGAAGAAGAACATGAGTTCCTTTTCATACGGCACAAGGGTAGCAAGGAGGAGGAAGGTTCCCTGGGACATGGGAAGAAGTAAGGAGGTTGGCGCAAAAGAGCATAAAACTTCAAGTTTTACACAAGAGCAAGTAAACAAGGTGACAAAAAGAGAAGCAATGAAAATCATCGAGGCCTTGGTAGAACAATAATTGGAGTGCAATACTGATATAGTGATGGAAGAAGATAAGGAATAAAGCATAGAAAAAGATCATGGAAGCACGTGAGGCCCTAGTCTATCGATAATTGTTCCTAAGGGCACATGTACAGGGGGAAAGCACATGGAGATCTAGAGGTAAGGAATAAGCTACATTAATGATCCTAGCAAGGTGTTGCTTGTGTACCTCCAAAGCACTGTACCAACAGATCAACTCGTGGTAATGAAGTCATTTGATGAAGAAGGTGCATACCCTTAGATGAGGAAGATGCTCTCTTGGGAAATTGAGTCCCACATCAATGAGCCAAAGTTAGAGGTAAGCTAGAGGGCACTAATGAAAATTCTAGAGTCAAAAGAGATAACCCCTTGGTAAATTCTCAGTGGATCTTAGATGAGTAGTTATGCAACGTGATTAACAAGGTCTTAGTTGAGGTTGAAGCTAGGCTCTTTGGACAGAATGACATGATAAGATTTCTAGAGGCAAAACTAGAAAAGGAAGAGGAAGAGCTAGAAAATAAGGAGGAAGAGCTAGAAAAGAAGGCCAAGGATTTAAAGAAGGAGGAGTTAATTATCACTCAGCTAAAACGTGAGTTGAGAGAAGAAAAGGAAAGGGTACGTGAAGTACATAAGAAGGTAGAATCCATCACAGATTCCATTATTTTGAAGCATTCAAACCTGACGCCACCTGTGCAAAAGTATGGATCTTCCCTTGAGTGCCTTTAGGACTTAACACACATCCTCACCATGGAGAGACAAAATCTAGCCTTAGAATCCACAGAAGAAGTAACAACATGCCTACAGAAGGAGAATAAATTAAAGGTAGTAGTAATCATGGATGAGTACAACAAAGTCCTTGCTGATGTAAATATTGATGCCCATAGCACTGAGGCTGCATATGACAACTGCGTAGATAGATATAAAGTGGCGAGTATTCAGGATTCCAACTATGAGGCAAAGCTTAAAGAGTTCCAAGAAAAGAACAAAGGGAACAAAGAAGAGTGGGATAGAATCCTAGATGAGGTTGAAAAGAAGTCAGAAGGTATTGAGGCCCTAAGGGGTACAATCAAGAACCAGTTGAAGGAGCTATACCCACAAATTACTAGAAGGATGGACATGCTTGAGGACACGGGAAAGGATTTGGAGAAAGTTGTTGACACTATGAACGCTCAAGGATATGGAATAAGTTTTGGGGAGGTAAGCACCCTAGTCAGCAACCTCTGCCAGAGAGCACAAAATGAAGTTGATGCCTAGAAAAAGTTGGAGGCCGACTTGTAAAAATAATTTCCTAGCTTGTTGCAATAATGCTATCACTTCTTCATTCTCTCTTCTTTTTCAAATTCCTCATCCCCTTATTATTTTCCCAATACGTAAGTCTAATATAATTATTTATTCATTGGATAAGTGTTCCCATGGATAGAGAACAGGTGTAGTGTGGGGTGATGTTGTGCCCCTAAAATATTGGCTAAGTACACAAAGGTGCATGGGCACACAAGGCCTAGATTGAAGATGGATGAAAAAGGAGAAGGCGCGTAAGGAAAGGTTCAAGGAGGGTTTTATAAGGGTTATGTTGCACGCCGGAAGACAAGGTCTCAGGACTTAGCCATATTTGGTGTATCAGATAGGACTCAAGAAAAGCATGACCCGACTGCACATGTGGAGTGGATAAGGTGACATCCTGGTAACAGGTTGGCCTAGGAAGGAATATGCCCTGCGATGGAAGTTTCTAGAAGACATCATGGAAAAAAGTGGAGAGTTGAGGCCTAGAGGAGCATTCTCCCATGGAGGACCACATTCAGACATTTGGTGATGGATTTGATGCTGTAGAAGGATGAGTTAGCACTTCAGGATGCCTATATATACAAACACCCATAGAAGATAAAAAGGAATTAGGAGAGCGATCGCGGATAGAGAGAGTAATAGAGAGAGGGGCTCTACAAAAATGCTGTGAGGAGTCATATTGGGTTGGGTAGATGAAATATAGTAGAAGGATGTATCAAGGGATTGGGGTTTAAATTTATTTTTGAGAGATAAAAGATATGGATCCAGTTATGATGCATGAATTTAGTCTTCCTTTTTGCGATGCTTTGTGATGAATCTAATGAATGTAATGAGGTTAACAGTTTATGTGAATATGATCAGTAATGATTTAATGAGCATGCACACAGTTCATTTTCAGATATTCAATTTCCTTAACAAGGGAACATAAAACCTATGATCTCAATGTTTATCAATGGTTGTACACTTGCAACCATCTTGACACAGGAAAATTTGAAGAAGTAAAACAACTCACAGGCATCTCATTAAAATTCAGATTTCAAGAAAGCACATCAAAATCTCTATCTCTTCTAAAATTTAGAAAATTTTAACCCCCCTTTGATATGAGAACATGCCTCTCATATCTATACAATATTTGATTCTTTCCTTGATTTTTCCCCCCAAAACTTTGAATATTTTCAAGGAATATTCCTAAGGAACAATATCTGATTCTATTACTTTGAAAATATCTCATTCCCTATCGTGCCATGTGGAGAGATCTTTACAAATGTTTCCAGGTGTATATTTCATTCTTTTATGATGAATGGGGTGCCATGTCATTCATTTGACATCATCAACTTGATCATTCCTATTTTGGGTAGGTTGAGAAACCTTTTTTAATGATTTTTTTGAGTGCCCCCAAATAGTTTGATTTGATGTTAATCATTCCTTCCTTTTGGGAATCCACCTCGAAACACACACAATTATTGTCATATATTTATGAGATGAGTATTTCCACATGTATTATGTTACATCAAGACAATTACTTCTTTTTTGATTGATATCAGTCTACTTCACTTTTATCTTCCCCGTGCAGATATCATAGACAATCTTAGCAATTAACTCACCATGATTTTTCTCATTTAACTTGTAGCCTCATCTTCACTATAAATTCCCACCATTTCTTCTACAAATTCACATCCCTTCTTTTAGGTTGTGAAAAGTTTAGTGAAATTATTTATCTGCAATATGGGGGGAGTAACATTAGCATCTAGTTTGAAAGAACTTTCATCTGAAGACTTGAATTCAATTTTTGACTTGTCGGGCCCAGATGAAGCATTCATGAGGATGTTATTTGAGATTGTGGATCAAGAAGACTACAATGGGCCATTGACAGCTCAAGTTGTTTGGGTAGCTCTAATTCAAAGACTAATCAAGATTAGTCCCATTTTCTCTGCTTTCCAGATGATGTACTTTCATCTGTTTAGGTGGGAAAATCAAAAGACTCCTAAGGGATTGAAACAATTTTGGCTTAAGTGTAGGCCAGATGTGAAGGGTGCAGTTGATAACACATGTCCCTTTATTTGTAATGAGGAATTTACTGTAAAATAAATTCCTACAGAATCTTATGTGCTTTATGAAAGGGACTTTTCCATAGACATTGTGCCTTCTCTTTCTCGCAAGGTGACTGAGTTGGAGCAACATGTTTCTACTTTGGAGAAGAGGCCAACAGAATATTTTCCTTCACAACCTCCTGGGGCATCACCATTCTTCATGAAGAAATGTAGGGGTGAGTCTAGCTCCAAACCTCCTACTCAATCTGCTCTAGAAACTACCGTAATTGCACTCCCATATTTTGCACATACCTCCATTCCATCTTCTACCTTCAAAGCATCAGGGAAGAAGGCTCTTTCCAAGGGTGGTTTAGATCTTAAAGAATGGGTTTCTTCCTACAAGAAGAAATTAGAGTTGATTGAAATTTTGGATGGTCCTAGGGTGAGTATTGATGAACTTATGGCTCTGGACATGTCTCATAGTTTGGCAGGGGATGTTTTATTTGTACAAATGGCTGTTGGGACTGAGGAATTTATAGTTAGGAAGAATAGGCTTTTGAAGAAGATTCCTCTTTTCAGAGAGGATATCTTAATGATAGAATAACTAAGTGTCTTTTCCCTTTTCCCTTTTTGATATAATATCAAGGATGTATGTAAATATTTTCCTGGGTTGGGGCCCCTATAGAACCCCATTTTTCTTTTTTCACAAATGTAGAAAACTCAAAGTGTTACAATGAATTTCATGTTCATAATAGATTCAAGTTTTAATCAAAATGAAATCATGGTGCATTACATTGTTTCACATGCATAATTTGAAATTTGCATATTCAAGAAAATATACAATTATCAAGAATAAAGATAAACAAAATGATGAAAGAAAGTTTTGAGGAAACAAGCCTAAGCTTGTTCATGGTACATTGGGATCAGCTTCAAGTCCTTTGACATCCTTCTCCTGTGCTTTTGACATTATTTCATTGTATGCATCAAATTTATGAAATATTCTGAAGATGTCTTCTTCATCTGGCCCAACATGGAACATGAGTATTGTACACTGTCTTTTCATCATTTGATCAAATTCTCTCATTTCACTCTTACTCTTCCTTATCCCTTTTGATAACTTTGTTATGTGTTGATCCATGGTAAAAAAACCTCTGAATAATAATGTAGTTGAAAGGGACTTCAAAAATTCTTTGATCAAAAACCTGTGTTAAGGAAATTGTCCCTAAGTTTCCATAAGTAATTCTATTTTCATCAGGTATCATTTTTTCAAATCTACAATCCAGATAATCAATGCATTCTGCAATTGAGACCCTTCCTGTACACAATTTTTCTTTGACTTCTTTCAGAATCTCAATCCTCAATTGAATTGCATCTAGGTAAGTATGTTGCATGCCAATTTTTTGGTGAAATAATCTCTTCTTCTTCTATCAATTGATCACCTAACTCAACTACTACCTCAAATTTGGGTAAAATACCCTCCCAAAAATACAATTCATCAGTGCATTTTTCTATCTGTTCTTTGGCATCATTGTCTTTTTTTGTTAATTGATCATAACATTTCAATGTGTCCTCTATAATCTTATTTCCTTTTTCAGATAACTCCTCCTTCCATTTATCCACAACATCAAATTTTTCCTTGGACTTATCTACTTCACTTAAGACTTCTAGGGTTATGGAAGAAGTTATTTCCTTCCCTTCATCTACATGTTGTATCCATTTCTGCACATATGAAGACAATACTTTGACCTTTTCTTTTAATTGTTTCTTGGTTTCTTTATCTTCATCCATATTTTGCAACAAACCACCAACAACCACTGTAGCATCATGTTTCAAGATTTCTCTGGTAGGTTTTCCTAGGGGGATATGTGTAACGTTATAATCACTCATTGTGATTTCACCTTTCAGCTTGTCACCCTGTGGAGTGGCTATTTCCAAAGTCTTGAATCCTTTCTGATCTACATGGGTTTTAGTTAGGATTCTAGCCTTCTTAGGAGCTCTTGTGGGTTTTGGGAATACAATACTTCTTATATCCAATGTTTCCTCTTGAATTGTCTCCTTCTCTTTACTTGGAAGGAGTGCTCCTAACCACCCAGTTGTGAGAGTACTTCCCACACTCACTCCTTGTGATGTGGGTTGTGGAGTTTTAGGGAAAACTATCAATTGTTTGGATGCATCTTGAGGATGGTACAATAATGGTACCTCTTCTTGTGGATTTTCCACTTCTACTGTTGGATTTTTGGATTCATCATGCAATGTCATTTTTTCCAGTTGTTCTTTCCCTTGTCCCTAAGTTTGGGATTGACTATCTATTTCTTGGATCTTACTATCAGTTGGTATTTCTCTCTTGTCTTTTCCTTCCACTAGAGTGGAAGTCATTTCTGTAGTTTCTCCTAGAGTTTCTTTGACTGGACTTTCCACCTTGGATGACTCTTCCTTCTTTGTATCATCTACTTCTTTTAGAGATTGATGTTTAGTGGGAATATCTTCCTGAGTTTGCACACTTGTGGTCTTCTTCTTTAGCAATTATTCCTCTTGTTTTTCTGTGGATTGTGAAACATCGAATGATCTTTGATATTTATCATTAATTTTCACATTCTCCTTATCATTGATCTCCATTGTTTCAGTAGCTTCTTTTGTGGCTTTCACCATAATTTCTTTAATAGGGTCAGTATCCTGAGTTGGCTTATCACCCTGTATAACTCCTGATTCTTTTTGAGGGTGGTATTTAGTAGAGATAATTCTTTCTGTAGATGTTTCACTTACAAGTCCTTGAATCATTGGTTCTTATTTCCCTGTAAGTATTGAACTTTCAGTGTGAACATTTTGAATTTGAACCTCTGTTTCAACATTTGATGGCTTGGAAACTTCTTTCATCTTGTCCTCTACCTGAGGGACACTTTTATCCCCCACTGTATATATTTCAACTATTACATCAGTGATTTCAAGTGGAGGAATTTTCAAGTGCATATGTATCTATCATTTCAATTGGATTTTTCACTTGTTCATGTGGTTGAATGAACTGAGGAAAATTTTGACCTTTAAACTACATTGCACTTGATTCCCCTTGACCTTGTTCTGTTATAATGCTACTATCGTGATTAGATATGGGGATACTATGAGTTATTTTCTCTTGGGCCAACTCTTCCACTACTCCTGTTGGAAATAAGGTTGCAGTTGCAACCTCTGGTGGTACAAGTGGAGTATCATGAATCTTTTCCTGAACCTGTGGTGGTATTGTTTTCTCTGCTAATGTAGTAACCAATTTTCTCTGAGCCTTGGTGAGGGGAATATGATCAATCACTTTAGGATCTCTTACTTTTTGTGTTTCTTTGAATCATGGCCACTTTCCTTCATTGAAATGCCAGTATCCCTTACCAAAGGTAGTATTATCTTTGATTTATTTTTAGCTCTCTCAAAGTTGCTTGAGGTCTGGTGCCTCTCTTTCTTTGGCACTCTGTACTTTGAATTATGGATCAACACTTGTTAGGTCTCCCCTCATCTTCCTTCTAGTGCTAGATGATCTTGACAGTATTACTGAGGGATTCCTTGGTTTGGTTATGCCTACCCCTTTAGCTTGTATAGGCACTACTTGGGTGATGGGGGAATTTAACATAGATTTTAAGAGCATTTCTTCTATTTTTTGTTTCAAAATAGACATAGAGGTTCCAGTCTCACTGGCAGTAGTATTCCATTCATCAATAATACCTGAAGTGGGTTTCTTGGTAGGAAATTGAGGATCTCTTCCTCCTAATGGATCAATCTTATCAGCTCCTTCTTTTAAAGGAGGAAGATCTTCCTTCAAGATTCCCAAGTCTCTGAATTCATTCAACACTTTTGTATTTTGGATGGACAAGTCCATACCTTTCCCTTGTAACCAATTCAAAGTCCTTCTCATTACATTACAATTCTCTTATGTGGATTGTCTGATTCTTCTTCACCCCAAACTATGGGAGTAATTGGTTGTCCCTCAATATTTTGGTCAATATAGTATTGACTCACTATCTGTTGGTCATCTGTTATTCCTTGAGGTACTACAACAATCTTAAAATCAATGATCTGTCTGAGGGTCATTCTAGAAAAATATCTAAGTTTGAATTCCTCTTCATCTCTGCAGTTTATCCAATAATCCTCAAAATGAGGCTCGTGCTCATATGAGCTTCCTAAAGCAGAACTAACAACCCATCTGATATCATACTTGGGACCTAGGTTCAAATTTATCCATTTCAAACCTTTCCATTTCTTCTTCCATTAACCCAACATTTGCAATGGTGGGGCAAGAATATCCTCTAATCCTGATAGGAAATTTAATGTTGGTCTTATTCTTGCCTACAAGAATTTTGTGCACTGGTGCCCTTTGTCTAGAAAGTTCACACAAGGCCCACTTTTTATCCACATATCTAGGAAATTTGTATGGGTGCCCATCAAATCCACTAGTTCTGATATAGGTTAAAAACCTATGTTGAATAAAAAATCAACCATACTCCAATATTACATTCCTGCTTCTTCAGATATTCTATATTGTTCCCATTCTTGGTTTGAAAAGACATATTATAGGTGCAAAAAATGCATCATTTACTAGTCTGACATTTCTTTTCCAGTTGTCCAGATTTAGCTAGGGATAAACATCATATACTCTATGATATTTGAAATTTCCTTGTTGTGGGAGGCCAGGAAAAATCTTGTGTCCTACAATATTGTAAATCAAGTATGACATCATATAGAACTCAAGATTAGAAGTGGTGCCCATGTTGATTTTTGTGGCTAATTCAAAGAGTTGTGTGTGAATTGATGTAGCTATGAGTGTTGCCCAACAAATTCTTCCTTTATTTTCTAAGATAACTGCAATGTATGGACACATCCATTCTTTAAATTCATAAGCCATATCCAAGCCAACCATTCTACTTAACAATACAATTATGTCTTCAACCTCTGCCACAAAATGTGATCTGACTAACTTCTTAGGGATTCTTATGGTAGATTTCTATCTGTCAACAACCATTTAGTATTCATGAGCCTATCATAATATTTCTTCTTGGCTTCAAAATCAGCCAAGGTTGACTCTATGTCTATGGTTATTGGTTTCACAATTTTGGGTAGCCCTAGCATTAATCTAAATGCTCTGGGTGTTAGGGTCAATACTGCTTCACCACTTCCATCTAAGACTTCCCTTTTTACTGGATCATAGTTCTCATAACAAATCCTTACTAGCTCTGGAAAATGCACAGAGGGAGGGAAATAAGTGGCTAGGGAAATTTGGCTAGCATCAATGGCTACCATGAATTCACTTTTATTGGGAGCACAAAGTCTTTGTAAAAAATCACCCAAGTTGATGTTTAACAAATTTGTATCTGTAATAGTGTCCCAATTACTGGTGATACTGGAAGCAACGTGAAATCCTGACTCCATGGGCTTCATCTTATGTGTTTCAATTTCTGCTCTTAATTCTTTGCAAATCATAGATCAAACAACAAGAATACAAATACAATGCAATAACTCACCCATTCCTTGTAATATTTCTGAAATTATTCCTTGCACTCGTGGCTCCAAATCCTCTAGATTGAATGCACTTCTTCCACAGTCAAATTTATCTCTCTATGTTATAAATTTAGCAAAACTAGGGCTTCCAATTTCTCGCATGCAAGGTAATAATTTGAAATGATCTAATTTTTTTTTTAAAAATCTTACCTTGATCATGTGCAAAGTGCATTAATGGTGGTAGCCATAAATGCATCAAATCATTTCATTTAATTTTCCCTTTTATTTGAATATAAGTCATCCACATGTGTTTTCTTTAGAGAGAGTGGGACTGTGGAGTTTATTTGCATTTTTGTCCACTTTTTCAAATGAGTGCAAAACTGCAAGTTTGACCCGAAACACCCGCTTATTGAATTTTATTGAAACACTGACACTTGTCCTCCATCGGGCTTTGGCCATAAATTTTCACTTTACTCTTTATCAGGTGCATAATGCAAGATTGCATAAAAAATCCATCTCCCTGCTCCAATACTATTTAGACACATGTTTACCTTCGCTGATCGGGGATTTATTTACACTTTTGCACCGTATGACTTCGAATATTCCTTGGAATATTTGATCGGGTTCTCAGGGTTTTATTTTCACTTTGCATGTTATGTAAAGTTTGTAAATATGCAAGTAAATCCCGAAATAGTGAAACCAATCGAAACATGCCACGTGCCTTCACTACTCATTATGACCTTTGTTACTTCAGTTTTTATGAGTCTGGACATCATCACCTAACCAAGACACTTGCGTCCTTTTGGGTGCCCTGACCTCTTCGTATCTTGCTCGCTTCTTTTAGGTATTTTCTAGTTGTTGGGCATCTTGATTTCTTATGAGTTAGCCTTTTAGTATTTAATTACAAAATTAAAACAAGGGCATCATATAAATATAAAGATATGTGATCATAATAAAGGACCAATCTTTAATCATCTACTACCATCACCTAAGGTTACACCCAAAGGAAATATAATAGCATCATTTTATCCATCTAGATATCATTCAAGGGACAAGAGGGTGTTAATTATGCATATATGTATAGGAAGGGAAGTTTATTTTTCCATGCACACATCTATTTACATCTTCTATATCTAGAAATTTCTTTCTATAGAGTGCATCTTACACAATATCCTCCTAGGGAATGGTTTTTACACACACACGCCAACTAAATGGAGTGTGAAATGTAGTGCAGTGTATGGATCATAAGTTCACTCAGTCGGGTGACCACCATGGTCAGTCCAAATCCTATTTTCATCTTTTCTTTTTAAGGATTAGATGTGTTTCAGGGTTTTGGAGGATTCTCTTTCATTGTAGGATATAGGTGATATCTTTGGAAATAGTGCAACACATAGGTGGTCAACGGAGAAGGTTAGTGACAACCTTGCAACACTGTGAAATTTAGTTTCTAACCATTTGAGTAGTCATAATCACCCAAAGAGGGTATTTGGTGCATAGGCACCCCAGTTTCAATATAGGCACCCTGATCCAAACTATTTCGACACTTCTGCAATTGTTGGGTTTGGTTACGACAATCTGCATTCCTATTTTAGAATTTTTACAACTCCACATACCTCAAGATTTAATGCTAATAAGCTAAGTATTCTTTTCTCACTCTTATGCTCAAGATTTTCAAGTTTATTTTATTATTTTCTTGTGTCATATTTGTATTTTACTATTTTATCAATTGCATGTGACTTTGAAATAAATTTTTAGTGTTTTACAAATACCCAATATTTGTTAAATCATTTGATGAACCCATCCATTTGGAATCAACCTTTATCCTAGGAATCTTTGCAATCCTTCTATCATGGCTACATCTGATGGACCCTTTACATAATCTCATCTTTGAGACCTTAATGAGAATATTGTTGAGCATCTGTAGGATCTATATATACTCTTATTCATTGCTTGCAAGAAGGTAACCAATTTTGATAAGATTAATGGAACTACTTCTTCTACTACCTCTATTCCTATTGCCACTCAGCCCCCTCCTTTACCATTCTATCTACTTCCATTGTGCCTATATCCTTTCTCACACCCAAAAATCATTTCACTCCGCCTCTCACTTCTCATACACGAAAAGTTTCCTCTTCTGGAACTCAAGATCTAGCCTTCTCTTTATCAATATATTCAAGATCAAATCCACCAAATTTAATAGGCTAGAAATCGTGACTCTCCATCTCTTGATTATAATTTTATTCTTCATACTCTTTTCACACCCACCATTTCCACATATGCACTCCGTTCAAATTTTGTAGTTCTTAAGTTCCCAATTTTCAATGGCCATGGTGACCCTCAAGAGCATATTTGATATTTCCTTGTGGCATGTTCAGGGTTCATTTAAAGAAGACCCCTCTGAAAAATTACTTTCAAAACATTGGAAAATCTCAAAAATTGACTTTTGAATTGTTGAGGAATATCAGAAAAAATGTTTCGTGGCAAAGGAGATTTTACAGAGAGCATGTTTTCCTCATTTTTCAAAGTTATTCAGGTAGGTTGGTCGAGAGTTTCTGTTGGGTGGGAATTTGGTCAGATAGGTTAATAGGGGGTTGGGTGACTGTTGGTCGGGTGGGGTTGAACAAGTAAGGGGTTAGACGGTTGAGGGTTGTGTGGGAGGGATGGATGGGTGAGGGGTTGGATGGCTAAGGGTTGGGTGGGCAAGGGTTGGAAGGGGGTTGGACAGCTAAGGGTTGGATGGATAATGGTTGGATGGCTAAGGATTAGACAGATAAGGGTTGGATGGCTAGGGGTTGTATGACTAAGGGTTGAATGGCTAAGGGTTGGACGGGTGAGGGGTTGGAAGGATAAGGGTTGGACAACTAAGGGTTGGATGAGTGAGGGGTTGGATGGCTAAGGGTTGGGTGGGTGAAGTTTGGATAGCTAAGGGTTAGATGGCTAAGGGTTTGATGGCTAGGGATTGATGGCTAAGGGTTAGACAGATAAGGGTTGGATGACCAAGGGTTGGACAGTGGGCTGGATGGGCGAGGGGTTAGATGGCTAAAGATTGGATGGGTGGGTTGGATGGGTGAGGGTTTGGACAGCTAAGGGTTGGACAGGTGAGGGTTGGATGGATAAGGGTTGGATGAATAAGGGTTGGATGGCCAAAGGTTAGATGGTGAGCGGTTAGATGACTGAGGGATAAACGGTAGAGGGTTGGTCGTGTGGGTTAGATAGACTAGGGGTTGGACGAGTGGGTTGGATGGCTTACTATTGGACAAGTGGGTTAGTCAGGTGGAGTTTTGGATGGTTAAACCTTGAGGGGTTAGATAGATAAGGGTTAGGTGGGTGTGATGGATGGTAAAGTGTTGGACACGCTAAGGGTTGTGCTGGTATATGGTTGGATGGTGTAATGATTGTAGTCGCGTGGGTTAGATGGTTTATGTTTGGTCGAATGGGTTGGGCCACCACTGCTAGCCAATTATTTTCTACCACATGTCCTTTGAACCATACATACCCCTATAAATACCCCTTCAAGGTTCAATTATTTACTTTTCTATGAAATTTTCTAGTGATCTAACTCTTTAATCTCTCCAATCTTCAAAATTATCCCAAATTTCAGCAATGGCCAGCACCACATCTATTCCTACATCCTAAATTTCAATACAAAATCCTCATGTGCCCACAATATTGTAGCTCTACTAAGATCAAAAAGATGCATAAAAGGATTGGCTCAAAAAATTAGAATGTATCTGGGCTTGTGGACATGCCCCAATTCGATACTGATACTTCAGTCCTTGATTACCTTCTTGCCTCTTACAATGAGAGTGATGGTAAATTTTATGTTCTCCTTGTGCATCTAAGATGTCATAAAATTTCTTTCTCAATTGAACTTGAGGACATACATTGGTTAATAGGTTTACCATTCGAAAATAAGTTAGCCGTTACGACAAAGGTTGTTCTTACAGATGAAGACAAATTTTTTTTGGAGTCTCATTACAATGTACAGGTTTATGGTAAGTTTATTGTTTTCAAATTATTTTGTTCTTAACATTACTGGACCCCAAGTCTCTAACATTTATTCTCTGTTATTGCAACTCCTCTTAATTGTTCATCAAGAGGCCTTCTTCTACAAGGTATTGCAAACAAATTCTTTATCGTAGTTGCATCACTTTTTTAGGAAAGGATTATTTTACAGGGAAGATTTGTAGACATTCCATACTGGAAAGTTCAATATTTATTATAGACACTAGTAGGTCAACAATTCGATTAGTGTAGTTATTTTTCCAACAAAATAAAAACAAATATCTCCCATGCCCGCAAAGCCAATGAATCTGATAAATCTAGGACTGTATTCTCTTGTTGTAATTATATTCTTGCTTTTTATTATGAAGCGTACTACAAAATTACGCAAGATAAAATTCCAACTGCAATCAATGATCAAATGTTTGGTCTTACTCTCGAAGAACATCAGGTAAGTTGGTAACAATTACTTTTACTGTTTACTTGTTATAAGGATTTCAAATTCAATATTTTTGGATAAAATAATAAATGTGTGATTTTATTTTGTAGAGAAGAACTATAGTTACAACATATCATAAAGAGGCAATTGCTAGAGGTAAATCCCCTCTAGAGGAATCCTTTGATTTTGATATGGATTCAGTAGAATCAACACTAGTTAGACCTCATCAAAAGTGACCTTGGGGGTCGATATGCGCATCATGTTTAGCATCACGTTTAACTTCAGGTATGATGTTATATATTTTTATAATAACTAATTCAAATAGTTAATATAGATTATGTATATATTTTTATAAATAACTAATTATTTAGCATTTACAAGGCACAACCGTAATATTCTGACAATTTTTTGTTTGCTTCATGCAGGTAATGTGGCTTTTGGGAACATTTCACTTGCAAGAAGGCCACCAATACCTCTAACATGTCCAGTAAAAAAAAAGAAGAAATACAGGAAAGAATATAAGGTTTCCTATAGAGTCAGCAGGAACAGTTCATCCTATTACAAAAGAATTTCCTGGATTGTCACTAGGTGGTGCTTTAAGTGTAACAACCACACAAATTTTCAACAACATTTCCCTTGACAAGGAGTATTTGGGCTTCAAAAGTGGCGATGAAGACAAGGGTAACTATTTTGAAACCCACGATATGATTCAATCTACTACGCCTCAACCACAACAAAATGTGCATGTAATACATGGAAGTGAATCTCCTCCCTCTCCAAGAAATGCTCCACAAACTGATGATGAAAAGACACATTTTATTTTAGAAAATCCAATATCAGATAGTATGGGGGAAACAATTCAAGAGGTTGTAATGTCTGATGTGGATTTGGTGTGGTCTTGGAAGAGGAGAGAAAGTGTTTTGATAAAAGAAATAAATACATGATACCATAATCACACTCAAAGGCATTCATTGTTCACTTCCGTAGAGAGCCAACCAACATGGTAGGATGTTTTTCTAAACAAATCTCATTTAGGGACTATTTCATATAGTAATGACTAGAATGATGAAATTATAGACATAATGCTAAACAGGTTGGAGAATCTCAATGCTGAAGCACAAACTTACTAAAATAAATGGGCTAAAGACAAGAAAAATGTCTTAATAGAAAATGCTGAAAAATAAAAAGCTTTTGTGAGTGGGCTTTTAGTTTTACATGCAAAATCATTATCTTATAAGCACTGCAATATATTTTTTCATTTTATCTAATAGAATAAAAATTTAAAATTTCTATTTTACAGGAAAAATATGAAAAATTAAAGAAAGAAGCTGTTGTTTTTGAAGCACATTTGAAGAATTCCCATAAAATCCTAAATTCATTTTCATAGTAGAAGGAAAAAATCATTATTATAAATAAAAATAATAATACATTGAGAAGGATAATAAAGGAGCATAAGATGGATCCAGAAGTCTTACTGAAGGAAAAGACAGACGAAGATGCAACACTTTTATCTACAGAAGATGTAGCGAGGGAGGAGCTGAATATTCTAGAGAATATCAATGCCACAACATGATATTTTTAGGCATCAAGAGTTATAGTAGATAGCTCTGCATAGATGCAATAGAATCTTCCACCTCTAATGCAAGAAAAAGAACAAGCCTCACCTGCAACATAAAATAAGATATGTTAGTAAAGTTCACCATGTGACAGGTGTATTGTCATAATTCTGACACTGGCGTAGGAATTAAAAGATAGTGGCCAGCCCCTTTTTATTTTTTATTTGGTGTGGAAGATGTAAGGAAAACTATGATTTTGAATCATAGGCAGAAAAGAGGATGACCTCGTATTGTGTCCTTATATGACAAATTTTTTCTAGAATCTTTGATATGTTATGATAACCCCCTTTTTGGAATTGTATTGGTCAACAATGCTTTATGAATTTGTACTTTTCTTCATAAAGAAATCTTCCACATGAGAGATCTATTTCAAAAGAACTTTGGAAATTAGAATTGTACAATATTACTATATGTTGTTAATACAAACTATGTTTCTTTTTATTGTTCATGTAAATGTTGCTTAAATTTACTTGATTTTGTTTCTTTAAAATATTTACGTTTCTGATTTATTGGATATGTAAAATAAATCAATTAAAAAATATAAAAGACAAATGTCTCCTTATTTTAGTCTGAATTTGAAAACCAAATATAAAAAACAAATGTGATAATTAAAACATATAATGACATTGTTCAAATGGAAAAGGATCAAATAAAGACAAATATAATATTGCATTTATATTATTGGCAAATAGTTTTTTGAAAGGGACTATACCCTTGAGAACAAAAGAGGGCCTAGAAGCCAGAATAGGAATGAGAATCAGAACAAAAAGGATCAAGATCCAAATGTGACAATGAAAACCATAGTAGCCCAAGAGCAGCTACCCTATCGAAACAAAAACAACACGAGCACTGCAGAAAAGTAGCAAAAAGACAGCAAAAAAATAACAATAATTACAAAGAAGTGCAGTAAAAGCACCCACAATTACTTCTTGGCTGCTTTGTCAATGTTGGATTTGATATTCTGCCAAGAGGTGAACATAGCCAATGTCGTCATATGGGCAGAATCAGTAACATCCAGCTGTTCAATGGTCCTTTTGCTTTCCTTATCAGTGCCCCAAAGGGTTGCCGGAACTCCGCTGAGATTGGAGACGCTGCGGACATGCTGTTCAATAAACTCTTCAATTGCATTAAAAATGGCCATATTATAATCATGGCGAGTCTTGGCCTTCCCTAAACGGGAGTCTAAGGAGTTCAGCTTCTTGTATATATCTTCAACCTGGCTATTATCCATAGCCACCTCCTCCTCCTTCTTTCTCTTTCCTTTTTGCTTAGCCAAGTTTTTAACCTCTTCCTTCAACAGCTTCATATCAGCTTCTAAGGCTTCCAGCCTTTTTGTGGAGCTCTCAACATGTGCTTCCTGAGAACTAGCACTACTAATATGCAGGAGGTTATGGGAAATTTCAATCTCTTGAGGATCCTTCCCCACAGCAGGGGTATCAAGTTTCAGCCTTCTAGAGGATCTGGTAACTGGTCTGGCCGAAGTGGAGGTGTAGGGGTTGGGAGCAGAGGTGAGGGGAATGGAAGATGGAGCCGAGAAGCCCGGCAAAGGGGTGACAGCAGCAGTGGTGGGGACAGAAGGTGGAGAGAAGGGGCTAGCGACAGTGGCACCGGGCAGAGGAGGAACAGAGCCAGGGGAGGAAGGGAAACCGGGAGAACGAAGAAGACACAGTTTATGCAGCAAAAAGATGAGTCCCTGGTGCAAAGGAACAACACGAGCATGCTTTTGAAACTCCAAAATGGAGCACTCAAGAGAGTTTAGCAGATAGTGGGGGAAACATACCGTGTGACTCCTACGGAAGTGGTTGAGGAAAACAAGATGTTTAGCGGGCACAGTGACGAACCTCCCCTCCAAAGAAATGAAACGCACCATCATTCGGGTAACCTCGTCAAAGGGTGAAGGGATCGAACTAACTTGCAGGCCCGCAGTGACAAAGACCAACTTCTCAGTTCCCTCAACAAATTTCCTCTCCTCAGCTTCTCTGTCCACCCTTTTATTGAAAAAATGGTACCCCTCCATGCCCAGGCCAGTCGCTTCAGCAATTAACTCCTCGTTGATAGGAATCTTCTGTCCACCGTAATCCACAGTGCGATCCTTCCAATCCTTCGCAAATCACACCGAAATACTCTGGTCATGGCCCTGAATCTTCTCCATAAAGTTGGTGATGCCACCCTGGCTGAGAAGATTCCAAAGTTCTACATTCTCCTTCCAATCTGGATCCGCGCTGGGCTCAATCTGGCAAGGGGGTCCCCCCATTCTCACCGTGTTTAATTGCTTGCCAATAGAAATTTCAGAATCCTTTAGAGTGCTAATAACAGTCTGCCTTTCACTATTATTATCCACGCAGTGAGAATGCTGATTAGAATAGCCATTGCTTTTCCCACGAATACCTGAGTGACTGCTGTTATGACCCTGTGAAAGACCGCATGTGAGAGCTACAGTCCTTTTGCTAGCCCACTCCAGATCATCATTATCTTTATTTCTATCTTGGGAATCCGTAAAGCCTTGTGTACAAGTTATTAAGAGCCCAATATTGCCCGCATGTGTGACTTTCATTTCCATATAAATCCACTTGAATTTCCCATTATGCTTCATACAATTTTGCTTGTCCGCCAAGATATGTATAATTGTTGTTTTAAAGTCAGCACGTGTGGGAGTTTTAATAATACAAATCCACTCCCAATGCTCATATCTCAAATCATGAATTTGCATGAACATAGATATCCGCTTGAATGCTGTTTTGAAGCTGTTTAGGAATGTTGTTATTATCCCAAACAATATGGTTAACATTAATGCCATAATTAGCCAATGCATCTGCCACCTTGTTACCCTCCCGGTAAGTATGCATGATCCGAATGTTATTGAAGGTTTGGCCAATACTTATGGATTCCAAGATAAAATCCTTGATGTTCCAACTTGGAGGTGAACACTGATTAAGATGATTAATGATATTAAGCGAGTCCCCTTCAATAATGAGGTTTTGGATATTATGAGTCTGAGCAATTCTCAGGCCCCATAAAGCAGATAATGCTTCGGTGAAATGGTTGGTTTGAATTCCCATTTTTCCAGCATACGCAGCAATCAGACTGCCTTTATGATCCCAGATCACTCCTCCCCCTGCCGCAATCCCAGGGTTACCCTTAGAAGCCCCATCAAAGTTCAACTTATACCAGTTAAAATCAGGAGGATGCCAATGAATCAAAGATCTATCAATACTATTACCAGAATTACTGCGGCTATTGACAGCTCCAATCTGCCAGTGGGATAAAATATGCTCTTCATTTTCTGGATAACTCTTGTTCTTGGGGGGTTTAAATCTAGCCATATTCTCTTTGATATCATTAGAAATTTTACCAATACTGAGCTTGTAGTTTTGGTTTTTATTTCTAAAGATAATATCATTTCTATCTTTCCATATCCTCCAAATAATATGAGGAATAACCAGCTTCCAGATCCTTCTGACAACACAATGCTTATAGGGTGGGCTCCATTGAGTCCATAGCTGATTGAAATCCTTCGGCACCACCCAGAAAGCTTCAAATTTAGAGAGGGAAAAACTCCATATTCTGGTAGCATAATCACAATGTATAAACAAATGACTGATATCCTCATAATCTTTTTTACAAAGATGACATCTATTAGGCATTATGAAACCTTTTCTCATCAGGTTATCAGTGGTAAGAATCCTACCTCTGAGAGCCAGCCAAAGGAAGAAATTAATTTTGGGAGTTAACTCTGTCATCCAAATCCTACTCCAATTGAACTCAGCTTGACTACTATCGAAGAAAGTATTATAACCAATTTTGACAGAGTAATCCCCATCAATAGAGTTATTCCAGACCAATTCATCCTTAGTATCCAGCTGACTTAAGGGAATAAGATCCAACTGATCTTGAAGGGAGGAAATATTTTGGATCAGATCATCTCTCTCCACAGAAAGTTTTTTCCATTTCTTTCTGTTGCCATTTCCTTCGATATAATCCTTGATTTTAGTGCCATACTTGTTTATAAGACTGTCCTTGACCATCCCAAATCTATCCATAAGACTGCCATTAAACCAGTTATCGTCCCAGAAATTTATATCACTACCATCACCCACTTTCCATTTACTGCCCTGCTTAATGAAATTTCTGCTCTTTACTAGATTGTTCCAAAAAATGGAACCAAAGGGGAGGTGCTCATCCTGCAGAAAAGAAAAGACAACTTGTTGATTTAGGTATTTAGCCTTAATTAACTCTATCCAGGGTTGTTTCTCTGAAAGCATTCTCCAGCCCATTTTCGCAATGAGAGCCTCATTCATTTTCTCGATATTTTTTATACCCAGACCTCCCATAGACTTCGGAGTACAAACCTTATCCCAAGCAACTAAGTGAAATTTAAACTTCTCCTCCATGCCCTGCCATAAGAAATTTTTCTGAATCCTCTCAAACTTTTCTCTGAAGGAAGAGGGGATCTTATAGAGCGACATGATATAAATGGGCAGATTTTGAAGAGTACTTTTTATGAGTAGGCACTTACCAGCACTAGATAAAATGGCTCCTTTCCAACCAGCCATTTTTTTTTGATCTCTCTCCAATAAATCACCCCACACCTTGTTAGAGACTTTTTTTGTGCCGAGAGGAAGGCCCAAGTAAGTGGCTGGAAGCTCACTTATTTTACAGCCCAGTATTTTAGCAATTTTAAGTTGTCTTTCTTCAGGAGTGTTGAAGAAGAAAATGGAGCTTTTATCATAATTGATCTCTTGCCCAGAAGCAGATTCGTAGAGCTGCAGAATAGCCTTGGTAGCCTTAGCTTCAATGACGGAAGCCAATAGAAGGAGGATTGTATCATCCGTGAATTGCTGATGGGAAACAACTTGGCTGATGGAAGTGGGCTTTGAGCCTTTCAAAAGGCCGTCATTGACAGCTTTACCAATTGTTCTACTAAGACTGTCAGCCATAAGAATGAAGAGCAGGGGGGAGATGGGGTCCCCTTGCCTTAGCCCTCTTCTGCTAGTGAAAAAACCCACTGGCTCACCATTAACCACCACTGAGAATCTAGCCGTAGAGATACAAGCCTTAATAATTTTTCTGAATTTGTCCAGAAAACCAAATTTAGTTAAGACTTTATCAAGAAAGACCCAAGAAACCTTGTCAAAGGCTTTATTCATATCAAGCTTAAGCACCATATTTGCTTTTTTATTATTCTCCATAGAATGTATGGTCTCATGGACCATAATCACTCCATCTTGGATAATCCTGCCTTTGATGAATCCACTCTGCTGCCTAGAAATTAGATCATCCATAATGAGTTGAAGCCTGGTAGCAATAATTTTGGTAAAAATTCTATATATAGCATTCACAAGGCTGATGGGTCTAAAGTCTTTGAAGTCTTTAGCATCCATTTTTTTTGGGGCCAGCACAATGTGGGTGTTATTCAGCTCTTTCAAGAGATTTCCAGTTCTGTAGAATTCATTCACCGCTCTGAGAAGATCATCCGAACAAATTTCCCAAAATTTCTGGAAAAAATTAATGGAGAAACCATCCGGGCCTGGAGCCTTATCGCCTTCTAAAGTAAACACAGCTTTTTGCAGCTCTTCAAGCGTGACAGCTTTAGTGATATTTTTAAATCTCTGCTCCTCTATTTTATCTTGGGGAATAGCCTCCAGCATAAAAGCATTAGCCTCAACATTGATGATATTCCTCTCATTAAGAATATTTTTATAGAAATTCAGGGCTTCTTCCTTGATGCTACTGGGATCTTTTATAATATTTCCGTTACTTTTAGCTACTTCCATGATCCTATTACAAGCTCTGTGCTTCAAAGTGGTCATATGAAAAAACTTTGTATTCCTATCTCCTTCTTTAAGCCAGATGGCTCTGGACTTAAGTCTCCAAAAAGATTCTTCTCTGCTGCAAATCGTATGTAACTCTGAAAGAATACTCTTTTCATTAGTTTGGTCTTCAACGGATCTCCCCTTTGTATCCATTTTGATTTCCAAATCTTGGAGCTTTTGTTTTAACTTCTTTTTATTATCAAACACATTGCCAAAAATGCTTTTATTCCAGATTTTAACTTGCTTTTTAACATTTTTGAGCTTTTGAATCAATCTAAATTGAGCAGTGCCTTCCCCATTCCAACCCCACCATTCTTTAACTTTGTCATAGATGTTGTCATGCTCCATCCACATCTTTTCAAATTTGAATGAGCTTCTGATGGGTTTAGTCCAATTGAGAAGATTTAAAGCAATCAGATTGTGGTCCGATCCAATTCTGGGCAAGGAAGAGAGGTGGAAGTCTTGACTGAGAATCCAGCTAGCAGAAATCAGGGCTCTATCCAATCTAACCTGGATAAGATCTTTTCCCAACCTTCTATTATTCCAAGTGTATTTATTACCATGAAGATCCACATCCAAGAGATTAAGTTCAGCAATAAAATCAGCAAAATCCTCCATACCTGTAGAAAAGCTGGAGATTCCTCCATATTTTTCACCTGGGTTTAGAGGAGAGTTAAAATCTCCCATAATAAGCCAATTAGCTAGTACTATATTGGTTTCTAAAGATCTTAAGATCATTCCAAAGTTTACGTCTCCCACTAACCGTATTAGGGGCATAGATGTTAGAAAGGATCCATTCACCCTTGTTCTCAATAGCAAGAAAATTGATAGCAAGATGATTAGTGCTAGCATTAAGAACCGTACCAGTACAGTGCCTTTTATCCCAAAGAGTAGCCAGACCACCAGAGGCTCCCTGAGAGTCTACCGCTGCCATATCAGAGTTTTCCCAAAAACTCTTTTTATTAGCTTCCAGGATCTTAGCTTTCATCTTAGTTTCCTGCAAAATCATAATACTAGGACTACTAGAAACACGTAACTCCTTGATGATTCTCTGCTTGGAGTTTCCATTTAGACCTCGAATGTTCCATGAAATAATCTTCATTTGGAGGGATTGGGATTTGGGATTTCCTGATGGTTCAATTGATGTTGAACGCCATCTGCAATGTCTCTCTCTGTTCTCTTAGATCTAAGAGTCTTTTTTGAGGGCCTCCCTCTTTTAGAGCTACCTCCAAAATCTACTAGTCTTCTTGCAGAAGATCTAGTAGTTCTGGATGTTGAGGTATCCCAGTTGTCCTTTTTCTTTTTCTTATCACTGTAAAGTGATTCTGGGATCATTTCAAATCCTTTCATTCTCTTTTTCTTTTTTGAAATGACCTTTGTGAATCCAGAAGTTAGTTCCTCATCTTCTTTGACAGGCGTTACTTCTCCCTCTTCACGCTCCTTCTGATTCCTGCCAATTGAATGTGGATCAACTGTTTTGATGCTGTAGCAAGTCAGTGAAACCACTAACCTGTTGCTGAGGTAATGAGGTATATCTGTAGATACTCTATCTTCACCCCTAGGAGTGTTTATCAGCAAAGATTCTTTAAAATCCATGCTATCCATGTTCAATATTTCCTCAATGATGCACAGAGGTTCATCTTCCTTATTGCTCAAGGACTGATATTGATCATTAGGGATGATATTAATTTTTACAGCTCCTTCTTGCTCATCCACCACCATGGACACCTTTACAGGATTTTCCAAGTCTTCTTTGCTAGGTGCTGCAAGTAAAGCTGCCTCTGGGGTTAAAGGTTTATCCTTCTCAGCTTCCTTACTGCTCAAAGTCTGATATTGATCATTAGGGATGATATTAATCTTTACAGCTCCTTCTTGCTCATCCACCACCATGGACACCTTTATAGGATTTTCCAAGTCCTCTTTGCTAGGTGCTGCAAGCAAAGCTGCCCCTGGGGTTTTAGGACGCCAGACCAAATGCTTCCTTATTTGAGTTCTAAAACCCCTTTTTCTTCCCTTATTATTGTAGTCCAGCTCAGTCTGGCTAGGGGCTTTGTCTTCTTTCCGGCTATCAGTGTCAAGCACCCTGCGCTCCTTACCCAAAGCTAAGCCATCCACAGGTTGTTCGGCTTCCATTGTAGGGATCTCCTTTTTGGGACAGTTTTTGGTGGAGTGTCCTATGCGATGACAAATCTTACACCTTAAATGAAAGGTTTCAAATTCAATTTTTTGAATCCACACCCCATACCTAGATTTCAAGATGATGTGCTCCGGTAATTCTTTCTCCATTTTGGAAGAAATGCAGAATCGAGCAAAGGCAAGTCTGGATCTGTTTCTCGTGGGCCCATCCAGCCCGATCGGAGCACCTAAGGACTTAGCAATGTTTAGCAGAATTTCATCATCCCAAAAATGCAACGGTAGCCCAGGAAGCCTACACCAGATTGGAATGGTGTTTATATTTTCAGTGTTAGGGTCAAATCCAGGATACCATTTTTTCAAAAAGAGGCCCATATTACCCAGCCACCATGGTCCTCCCAGAAGCACCGATTCCAAATCAGCCTGCTGATTAAATTTTGCCAAAAAAAACCCCGTGGCATGATGGTAATACTCAGATCCCCTTTAGGCATCCACTTTCTCATAGCCCATTTTCTAATAAAATCAATATTAGGTCTAGGGCCAAGAAACTTACCAACAAGGGAGAGATTCACTTTGCTCAAGGCCCTATCCACGCAACCATCTGGGACCATCAGGCAGGTGGCACCTTCACTGTCCTTTTCCCACGTGAACTGACCTCTTTCAGGAGAATGTGGACCCACTTTTGAAATAGGGCTTTGAAGAATCTTATTCCAGGCCAAAGGCGTGGATCCCAGCAAATCCACTTTTTTAGTTTACAGATTTACAACCATCCAATTTTGGCCAGAGAGCAGCCTCTCCTCAGCAATTCTTGGCTTAGTATGTAGACATTCTACAATCAGAACTGCAGAAACTACGCTGACAGTACCTCTACCTCTTTCTCCAAATCAACTATAACATGATCTGTTGATGTGTCTCAATCACCTGGGTCAGGAAAAATATTACTAACTCCTCTTCTTTCTACTAGTGAATTCCACAATTCCAATGCTCAATCATAAGGAAAAGACTCCACTGAGTAACATGAAACATACAATCTGAGACAAATTTCTAGATGCCTATCCAATCTATTTCAAAATTTGGACTTTAAAAAGGATAATGCATTGTAAACCCTCTCATCTTCTATTGAACCCAAAATATTTTTTTGGTAGAGCTCATACAACTTAATATACTTGCTCAAATCTTCACTTAGAATAATATTGGAACATATATCCTTCCAAATCCTTTTCATGGTACTCTAATCCTGTGGATTTTGTAGAAGTTGAAATTGTCATATCATAGTATTAGCAAAATCCATTGACTGTGAACTAATTAGTTTTCTTTTCAAAATACCTTCTAAAAAAACTCCATTTATCTCTTCAGACTTAGAGAAATGATCAGTTAGATCACCCATGTTTTTAATAAATAAAGGACTTATAGATGTGTATGGTTTATCACCTGAAAAATTTCAAAACTATGGATTTACAACTCCCATTGCTTCAAGTATTTTATCATTTTTGAATCTTTCCCATATCTCTTTAGCTAGTGATTTAGAGATCTTTCTCAACTTATTCCTAGTTTCCATTAATAATGCATCATATAAATTTCGTGTCACTTGTACTTCTTCTATTTATGAGTTAACCATATCAACTCTTTTTTGGAATGTATGAAGTGGAATCTCTCTTCCATGTACTGTTATACACAGATGATCATGTATATTGTATATTAAGAAGCACCCAGAAATTTTCAAATATTTCAATGCATTCCAGTTTTCAAAAGCAACACCCTGAAAACTCCCATCAAAAATATATAAACTTTCTAAACTCTAGCAAACACGTCTTCTGAGTCTTATGAATTCTGTAATGTAGAAAGAATGATCTTGTGCATGCTTCGTTAAAATATTAAGCTCCCTCAACATGGGAAAAATACCACAGAGTGTGACTAAAGTTTCGATGTCAGTTAGATGGCACAATAGATCTTTAGCTTTATCTACATCCCTGTGGTATTTACACATAAATCTTGTCATTGAAGGATATTCACCAAATATTATACATGCAAGTTCATACATAGATATCCATCTAGTATCTACATCTTTGAGAAGTTTTTTTTCCCTATGTTAGTCTAATATCAAATTTTTGAAATTCTAAAAATCTCTTCGGAATGCTAGAATAATAGGCATGCAGATCACTTATAAATTCCTCCACTTTAGCTACATTTTCAAATGTGCTCACAATTTTGTAGGCGAGATTCATTATGTGAGACATGTAGTGGAAAAAAACCATATACAGAGAAATACCTGCCTAAATTCTAACACACAGACCATTTCTGGCTCCCTGCATTACACCTGCACCATCGGTTCCGACACAAACTAATTTTGTTACAATGGAAAATTTATCCATTCCGGCAATATCCTTGAGATTTGAGACCACCAATTTATAAATATTTTCAAAATTACAATTCTCAGTCATTTTATGAATTGATAAGAGGTGTGGAGTCCTTATTTCATTAGCAAATGTGTAAACATGAATACATATCCATGAAGTATTATCGACTGCAGTAACCTCAACTAATGAAAGGGAAATATACTTTACCTTTTGAAAACAGTTTCAGATCCTCCTTTTCTACTAGAGATAGACATTTTGCAATCTCCCAGCCACTGGTATCTAACCAATGAGATTGAGGAACATTCTGTAAACCAATAACTTGATACAACATTTTATTTTCTCTGAAATCTGACATCGGTCTTCCCCTTTTCATTATATGAAATACGGTAGCAAACTGAATACCTTTTGCTTGCATTTCTACCTCCATAGCTTTACTCAATTTTGCTACTATGGTCCCACCTTTTTCATTTACATATTTGATATATTTTTGTTCCTTTTCATACTCTTCTGTGTATTTGACATGTAGACAATCTTTTGCATCTTTCCATTTATGTGTTTTGACTATGCTGCCATCCTTTAGCTTTTGGGAAATGTATATTTTCCCACAATGTTTTTCAATTGTGTCTAGTTTGAGCTGCATCGTGTGATCCTTCCCTTATTTCCAACCACATATTTTGCATCGACATTGTGTTGGAACATCATTACAATTTTTAGTGTACACAGGTTCAATAAAAGGATATTTTGCAGCCCATTCAAACTGGAATTTCCTTCCAATTGCCCAGTTTTCCTCTTTCTTCTGACATATTTTCTTTTTTTTTCTTGGGATTCAACTTTTGCATCTGGGCTAGTCAGTAGGAATATTTTGATTCTCATGTCTCCTTTTTCTGGAAATAGACCTTGGAGTAGAAGCTTCCTCTGCTGGTGTATCTTTGAGAATTTGATGAATTTTCTTGTACTTCTATTTCATCAAGGGACATAATGTTTTCCTCAACATATAATGGATCATCAATATCTTTAAATTGATTATTCTGTGAAGGAATTTCTGAAACATCTGCATAAATAATTTTATTAAATTGTTACTTATATAGTATTAATTTTATCTATAGTTAAATTTTTACAGAGTACAAAGAGTTCCAAGAACAGTATGATAAACATAATTATTAAATTATGTAAGATTAAATAACCAGTAAATAACAAAGTGCCACATAATGATATTTTTAGCTGATGCAGAAACTAACTTCATTTTTTATGATTTTCCAAAATAGCCAAGCAAAGTATTTTCATCCTTTTTTGAACTAGCTGAATTTGTAATCTTCTTTCCCTAATTTCTAGTATCCATGATTGTTTAATGCTTACGACCTTAGGGTTGGATGTTATGTTCGAAGGCTCTGGGAATGGATGGTTTAAGGGTTAAAATTGGTTGGATGGTCAAGGGTTGGATGACCGAGTCACCGAGTGGTTTGATGGATCATGAAAGGGGGGTTAGATGCCTAAGTTATTGGACAACTTAAGCCTTATGGTTTGGATGGGTTAGGGTTAGATGACTAAGGGGTTGGACGGCTTAGAGCTGGATGGCTTAGGGTTGGACGGATAACAGTTGGATGGTTAATGGGTTAGACTTCAGCTAGTTGGTAGATGAGGATTGGATAGCTTATGTTAGAAAGCTAGGTGTTGGATGCACATGAAGTTGGAATCAAAATGGTTGGACGGATCAGAGGTTGCATGGATAAGCTCTGGACGGATTAGAGTGTAACAACCTATTTAGATGGATCAAGGATGTCTAGAGATAAGGGATCAGTGTCGGCCAAATGGATTAGGTTATACCCATATAAGTTGGATGGATCTCTGAACAACATAAGAGTTGGACGGCTAAGAGGTTCCACGATCCTCGATTTTACAAGTTTAAAATGGGTTAGGGTTGGACTAAAATTTTCTGGTTTTGAGGGACATCAAATTAGACAAATTGTGGTTGGATGACTTAGATTTATGATTCCTGGCGGCTATGGATGTATTGGAACATTTCTTATGTTTACTTTGGTGAATATTTACATGATATGATTTAAAATTATGGCGAATTACATTCATTGTATCTTATATATGTGTAAAATCTCGGAGAAAACAATAGTATAAGGGACATTTTGGTCAATTTTTTTGGTGAATAAGTGTGGTTGAATCACTAGAAAATTATAGAGGCTAATTCAAATTTCAATAATCCTCAATTTTCAAGAGTTTGGAAAATTTTCCACTAATTTTTCCCTGGGCATGATCTATGATTAGTGGCGGATGACCATACTTCACTCATAAATTTGTTTCTATTGGAGAATTTCTCCAATCACTATCAATATACGTCAGGTTATACATCACACTTGTTCAGTTGGTAACATATTTTAGAGCATTTCCATTCTTTTCTTGCTAACTTCTCATATAGATGAATCAATTTCAAGATATTGATCAACTCATGTAAATCAAACAATGATCTAATGAGCTTCATTCCAGAATGTCATACATTACGAGATCCAATAACCTAGTTTTGGATTCACTATTGTTCTTTTGAATCAAAATTGAAAGATCTAGCCATTTTAATGTCAGTCCTTCATCCATCTTAGATGATTCATTTGAACTTCTCCTTCATGTTGATCATATTTGTCTTCACAATCTTAAGTGATGCTTATGAGAACTTAAAAAAATTACAAAGTGGTTGTAAAATGAGACTCAATTCAACATATCATCATCTTCAACTTAGGTTACAAGGGGTAAATTCACCATTAATCCATTCAAAACCTACTAAATTGAAAGTATTCATTATGTCATTAACAAATCTACTCCTCCACACATCATCAATGGCAACCACCTAAGGTGTATGTTCAGAAATTGACGTAATTCTACACACATCTATATGAGACAACTTAGTTGTATGGATAATATGATTACACTTCCTCCTCCACTCAATGGAGGATCCATCTCTGAGCCAAATATAATTACAACAAAAAATATTTGATGTGATTAGAGTGCCCACATGCTCTTGATGACATTATACTTATCACTACATGAAACTAATGATCATATTATTCAAGCCATCTAATTGCACAAAAATCAATATTTGGCTTCCTGCACCTTTGACACATACTCCAAGAAGAAATGAATAATTAGATCTTAAAATCTTCAAAATCATGTTCTACCTAATCAATGAAGCAAGATATGTAGGGTCATATTCAGATGATCATGCATACCATGAAAGTCCCTCCTCCACCATAGACCTCTGGATTTTCTAGTTTCTTTGATTCATCCCCGAAGGATTACATTTTATACTTCATTCATCATGCTACATTATCTTCTAATCACTTGCACATAAGTTCATATATTGGCTCTATTTCTATCAATAACATCATGGTTGATCCATCATTTGGGGATAATGGCATGATCTATTGCACTAGAAGACCTATCAACCACCCCACTGGGAATAGATTACAATGCATTCAATTGATCTTATACTATGATTCGAGATTCCAATTACAGTATGTCATCTCACAAATGCTAGTGCACCACTAGAAACTTGTGGCACCTCAGCAGTCAAAATTTTAGAACATGCTAAATTTCTTCCTTGGATCCTCACTTCTCAAGAAATAACCAATCTCTTGAATCACTTGTGTCTTAGGAAGCCATTGAAATAACAAGAAATTGTCACTAAATGTATCCCTCCATTCACACCATGAAAAAAAAACCTGATCTTGATGTCAATATCCCACTCACTAGGGTAAGTCCATTGGACCTCTAAAATGTAAAGAAAATTCTTCTCCTATCTCTCCTATATGTGCACAAGGCACTTTCTCTCATAGGTGTGCTAGTCCATCTCATCATCTTAGGTACACTTCTCTGAAGTCTCTCTCATCTAGGTGCACATCACCTCATCGATATCCTTTATATAGGTTCACATCACCCTGTCAGTCTCCTAATCATCAAAAAATTATCTCATTGATATGCAACCTTCATCTAGTCTACATCACCTTCGTGGTTTCCATCCTAATGTGTCCATCACCTCGGACATCCATTAAATTTCCTTTCACGAACAAATTTCATGCATCTAGTGGAAGTATACTTCCCCTTGAAATTTTATGTGGATATCTTGAAGACTCATACAAAGGTATGGGGACTCAATGATTATCTCTATCCCCCCTCTTCTACCATTTCTAAGGCATGATATCTCATTTCTTGATCGAAAATCTAGTTCTACATTCATTTGTTAAAAATCCATATGATACACTAACTGTCTATATGTCACCAGTTCCAAGGATGCATATATTATGATACGGTTAACACTTGAATATTGAGGGCATACTACATACATAAACCTCACCACATTCACACTCTCTATGCTCTAAAATTCATGATCTATCTTTCTAGTGCACATTTTCAAACCATTTCCCGATGATGCACTCAAGTTATATGGTTCATTCATGACTACTGAGGGCTCATTTTGAAATGAACCTCACCTCATACATATTTGTACAAATCCAATTAGGGGGCACACTGATCCTATCACATTCACATTGCATATCATTCCATCTCACTCATTCACAACATACTACATATCTTGGTTACATTTACTCTTACTTACTTATACTCACATGTACACTTTACTTACTATGCTAGTAAGATATTCTGTATGTATTATATTTTCTATATACGCATGTGCATTCAATTTCTCTCTAGTTATGAATTTATCCCTTACAAAGATATTCAAATGTAGTAGGGATACTTGGAAATGTACTTTTTACCAATCTCATCAAGGCTCCTAGGGGCATCTACATTCATACACATTATAGGTGCTATTGTTTCATTATTTAATATTTCCTACTTCTATAAGCACATTAATTCGTATTGATCTATAAATTTTTTTACATACCTTATATCTTTCTAACATGCTAATAGTTGCTTCATGTGAAACATTTGTTTTATAGGAACTATTTGCCACCATGGTTTTCTGATACTTTGTTTGACACTATTTTCCATTGTATGTCATTGTTTGTGGGATTTTCCCTATGTCTTGTATGTCCATTACTTGTATGATTTTATCTACTTTGTCCCTAATTGTCTTGCAACATTGTGAGTGATGTCCCATGTCTGAAACTCAATTTTTAAACTGTTGGTCTATATTGTCGTCTTGCTTGCTAGATTACACTTTGTCTTCTATATGCGTATTTTTCTTGTTTGC
This sequence comes from Taxus chinensis, assembly GCA_019776745.2. Taxonomy (NCBI): domain Eukaryota; kingdom Viridiplantae; phylum Streptophyta; class Pinopsida; order Cupressales; family Taxaceae; genus Taxus; species Taxus chinensis. The sequence continues at coordinate 345,283,583 of CM034157.1, forward strand.
ACTAACACAACTTTCTAGACACTTTGTTTGCACATGCCTTGGTTTTTACTAAACACTTTCCCTCTCCCTTTAGGGTTAAAGTTTTACATCACAAATTATCCTCTTTTTGGGCTGCATTCTCCTAGCGATGTCGCATGCACCCCAAATGAGGGGGACATACATTTAGGTGAATTAGTTCACCTATTCAGCAATATACAGTCATAGTTTACACAACACAGTACTATGGTAGTACAACATAGTTTAGTCTCAGATATAGGCTTAAATATGACTTGGGTACCTTAGGTCAACAGTAGTTTACTGGGGGCATAATCACTGGGTGCCCCTAAAATTTAATAGGTGCCTATGATAGGGTTAGTTACACAATATATTTTAGTTTACTATCAACATTTCATATTTACAAACATTTTTCATAGCATGTGCATAGTCCTCCAACAATCAAAATGCATTCTATTTTTATTTTATAATTGGATAAAATTGGATCAAAATTGAACAAGACATGATCACACCATCTGTAGTTGTTATACATTTCGGGGAAGTAGTCAAAGGTTGGAGAATAACACTAAACCTGTTCTCCCTACACTTCTTCTTGTGGCATGAGATCACCTCAATAAATCACACTTGGTGTGAGATCGCTAAAAAATCATTCTTCTACAACATCTTCAGATCCTTTCTATCCCTCTTTACTCATCATGGATAAGGTGAACATGTTCCTTTCTCTACTTTTTCACATTTTACACACTTTTTACACATTTTGGTTTGAAATTTTTCATATACACATATTTGAATACTCGTTTTCTCTTCTCTTTTGTAGGCTTATCCTTATGAGAAGAAACAGTCACATCATTGAACACAAGAGACATTGACAACAGGTGTAACATGATGCATCACATACACTTTCATGCCTAGGGTCACTGCCTCTTCTCTAGCTTCCATGCTTCATTTTATCACTCCACTCATTTTTCTTGTCTCCTCGGCACACTTTCTCCATCAATCTACATGGTTATTAGGTACGCATCTCTTATCTACTTTATGTTATCGATATTATCTCTCATGTTCAACATAAATTGGGGGAAAATGTAGACACAAAATCACACACTTTGGGTAATTATCTAGTCATAATCACATACTACTATTTATATGATTCCTAAGTAAGTGAAAAGTACTAATTAACCCACTGTCTTTGGCCTCTTTCTTTCCTTCTATCATTTCCTTTTGGTCTTACACACCTGCTTACCTCAGTCTGATTTTCATACACTCAGCATTTCTCATCTCTGGACACCACCACGCCAGCAAGATGCCAATGCCTAGGAGCCCTCATCCCCTATGGGCACCCTGTCCTTCTTTGTACTTTACTCACATATTTTGGGTCATTTTCTAGTCATGTTGAGCATCTTGATTTCTTATGGTAGTCAGGCCTTTTAGTGGTTAATTACAAAATTCAAGCAAGGGAATCATATAAATATAAATCTATGTGATCATAATAAAGGACCAAACTCTAAGCATTTACTTCCATCACCTAAGGATGCATCAAAAGTAATTCTAAGAGCATCAAAGAATCCATATACCTATCATTCGAGGGAAAAGGTACTGATAATTCTTCATACACGCAAAGGAGGGGAAGTTCATTTTTTAATGCAGACATCTATTTACATCTTCTACATCTAGCTATTACTCTCTATTGAGTGCATCTTGCACAATAGCCTCTTAGGGCATGATTTCCACACACACACACACGCACACACACACACACACACACACACACACACACACACACACACACACACACACACACACACACACACACACACATGAGAACTACATGGAGTCTGAAATTTAGTGCAGTGCTCAGATCGTAAGTTCACTTAGTCAGGTTACCTCTGGGGTCAGTCTAACTCCACATTTTCATCTTGTATTTTTAAGGATTTGATGTGTTTTGAGGTTTTGTAGGATATCTCTTTCATCAGAGGTTATAGGAGAAATATGCGGACATAGTATGACACATAGGTGGTCAACGATGACAGTTAGTGAAAACCTCATGACACTAAAAAAATTTAGTTTCTGACCATTTAAGTAGTCACAAGTTCTCAATGAGGGTATCTGGTGCCTAGGAACATCAGTACCAGTCTAGGAACCCTAGTCCAACCTATTTTGACATTTCTACAATTTTTTGGGTTTGGTTTCGATAGTCTGTATTCATGTTCCATAATTTTTTTAGCTCTACATACCTCAATATTTATTGAAAATCAGCTAAGTATTCTTTCCTCCCTCTTGCACTCAGGGTTTTCAAGTTTTCTTTCTCATTTTCTTGTGTCATATCTGTATTTTACTATTTTATCTATTTCATGTGGCTCTAAAATAACATGTTAGGGTTTTATAAATACACAATATTTGTTAGATCAACACCCCCTCTAAACACTTAGACTACATAAATTCATCCTATTTACGACATCATTGTAATGACTACATAAATAGAAATGAAAATCCACACCTACAATTACATTTATGATTTAAATATTCCTCTTAATGATGAGGAAGATAGTAGATCATTTTTTATTTGGGAACATATTGATTAACATCCAATTCAAAGTGTTATGGTAAATAATGGGTCTTCCTAGAACCTTTGAACCATGAAACTCCTTACTAATCTTAGATACATGATGTGTGACATAATTGATACAATTTATAGGATATAAGGATCTAGCATGAAATTTCAAAATCCACTAAAAGATTTTACAATACCTTTTTAAGTCATAACTAGTAAGATTACTACATGGTTATTAGTAGTTCCTTCTAGTAACACAATTAACATGTTACTTGCATGAACATGAATTCATGAGATGCAAGCAATCCATTCCATGTTACATAGATTCTTATACATAAAAACATGGTGTTTACAATCCTAGGGATTCCTTATGAACAAAAAATTCATCTCATTACATTATCTACTACCACTTCAAACCAACATGTAGTATCACATACTAAGGTATGAATGTTATATCCCAATCAACATTGGTCTTCATAATCCCTTGGACCTAATCTTAGAAAAGTTTAATAATGAAGCTCAATATGGAATCATCTCAATTGGGCCATTAATTTAGATCCGCCTCACATACACCCCATGTTACCTCTCCATGCATGACATGAAATGGTATTATAACAACCTTGTGAGTGTGACCCATATGGGACACTAATGCACTCTTCTAATACATAGAGAAAGTACAAAGTTACTATGACTATTCACGACCCTTGGATTACATATTTGCATATTAATGATACCACTATTTTAGGATATTATATCACACATGGTCACACAATAGTAATATAAAATTTACTTTCCATTCCTAATACATCTCAATACCATGATATATAATTTATTAAAAACATTGCTTAATACATGAATATTATACAATTAACCCATTAATGGAATCATATAATAGCCTCATATGGTATTGTTTCCCAAAATAACCCTCCATGGCTATTTTTGGTAACTTCTATTCTGTTTATGGATTTGGCATCATCTTTAAAGGCTCAACGGGCTATAAGTGATTCCCTTCAAATTCAAAGAAAAGTTTCATGGTTACAGGGGGAGTTTTATTTTTCTTTTGAAGTTCCCTCATGTATTCACTATCTTCCTTTTCTTTGCGGCATGTTTGCATATATTCCTTCTCCCACCATGAGCTCCCCGCACTTTGGTTCATGTACTCATGGTATTCCTTTTATCCATATAATGATTTCATGCATGTCTTCTTCTGCCACGAGATCCCTAAGATTTACCTCAAATGCTTGTAGGATCTATCTACTTTGTGGCATGATTTCATGCATGCCTTCTTCATCCTTGAGATCCCCGCTCTTTCCCTCACACACTCATAGGATTCCTTTGCTTTGTGACATTCTTATGTGCATTCCTTTTTCCATGTCAAGCTCCCCATGCTTTCCCTCATGCATTTGCAGGCTTCTTTTGCTTCGTAGTATGCTTTCACATATGCCATCTTCTACCCCACACTTCCCACGCTTTCCCTCACATGCTTGGGGGATTCATTTTCTTCATGACGTACTTACACATAATCCTTCTTTCAACCCAAGCTCCCCGTAATTTTCCTCATGTGATCACAAAGTTCCTTTGCTTCTCGGAATGCTTGTGCACATTCATTCTTCCATCCCGAACTCCCCATAATTTTCCTCATCCGCTCGTGGGATTATTTTTATTCACGGAATTCTTGTACACATGAATTTTTCCACATAGAGCTCTCCACTCTTTCCCTCACATGTTCATGAGATTCCTTTTATTTTTAGTATTATTATATGCATGCCTTCTTACTGAATGATATCCCTGTACTTTCCCTCATGTGCCCGTAGGCTTCCTTTATTTTTTGGCATGCTTCTACACATGCCTTATTCTATCCCCATCTCCCCACACTTTTCATTGGGATCCCATAGGTTTCCTTTGCTTTACGGAAAGATTACATGCATGCCTTTTTCTACCCTAATCTCCCCATAATTTCCCTCATGTTCTGACATTCTTCCTTTGCTTCATGGCATACTTGTGCACATACATTCTTTTTCTCTAAGCTTTCTGCACTTTTGCTCACATGCATATGGGATTACTTCTTCCTTTTCTTCACAACATACTTACATGCATGCCTTCTATTGGTGATCATTTTTAGCTCACACCTTGTTCTCAAATATTCCTCCAAATTCTTTTTATATCTCACTTACCAGAGCTCTGAGATAGGTAAACCCATGAAATAAATCAATGTTGAACCCTGAAAAAATGTCATATTTATGTAATAAGTCGATTGTATATTTTCTATCTCAATCCATATAACCACAAATGTATTTACACAAAGAAATATCCTTATGAAAAATGTCAGCAAGTCGTTGAAATCCTTGTCATTATTCCCTTTGTGTCATTCATTTTATGTCTTTGTGAAAATGGATGTATCAATCTTTACATGAATATCCACATTATTATATAAGAGTGCAATGTGCAAAAGAATCCCTAAGGCCCAATGGAATACGATAAGGAATATTCGCAGCACAAGGGACAAAATGAAAACATACCCCTGCTCCTCAAAATAAAATATGTATAAGGATCTTATTGGAGCATGGGAGTGGAAATTTTATTCACCTTTTCATTTTACACCTGATGGAGTGCAAAGTGTAGTTGTAATCCCAAATCCTGATGATAATGAATACTTGAAAACAATATTTGACACATAAAATTTACACAGAAACAAGACGGTGCTTGTTTATTTTATTAATAACAAAATCAAGCATTACAGACAAAGGAAAGAACTGCAATATTTATAGATATTGGAAAACTTCTATCTCATCCACAATATATGGAAATAAATCATCTAATCTAAGAAAATATACAAAAATAGCATATTTCCCCTAACTGCCCCTATTGCCCCTCATGGAAATCATTCGGGAACAAAACATGTAAGATGGAACATGATCCCATAAACATTGGGATGAGAACATTATAACTTATTTAAATAACAAATAAGGATAAATAATACCTATTGACATAACTTTAAAGTATTTAAATTAAATACTTTAACTTATTACATTTATTCAAATATCAACTAATGATGAATTAAGCTAAGTTTTATTCCTAACAATACATATGTCAACCCTTTAAACAAAGTCAACAACAGGTGAGAGGGTCAATTTTGCATTTTTTCACCCTTTCGGAATAGGAACAAAAATGCAAGGAAACACCATAGCCTCATTGCTCTTTAGATAAATAAAATTAGATGACCCACATTCAAAAAGGAAAGGGAAAATCAAATGGTCAGGATTCAAAGCATTTAAGTTTTCCACCATTAATGCATGTCGCATGGATCTAGGAGAGATTTTTTTAATTTTATTTGATTATTTCGAATCCTCAATTTGCATATGGATAATTTCTATGCCATAGCTCTAAAAATTTCTAGTAGGTAGAAAAGAGATTGATTATGGAAGGTTACGTTCAAATCAATGAGTTTAAAACTACAGGTGCAATGGAGAATTTCTAAGAATCTACAAGGAATGGGTAAGTTATTGTATAATGGAATATAACATTCCTTTTTTCCCTATTTTTAGAGTCTAAAATTGATGACATATTGGGAGAGGAGGTTGAATACATAAAATGAATCCCACGCAGTCAGGATTTAATGTAACCTCTAGTATCACTAGTAATTTAGACACAATCATAGATATAAATCTAATAAACGCTAACTTGAGTGAATTTTTAAGAAGACTCCATGCCCCAAATAGAAGTAACTACATGGTAGCCATTGATGCCAACCAAATTAACCTAGCTACAACATTCCCATGTTCCATACATTCTCCCAAATTTGTGTGGCTCTATGTTGAGAATTATGATCTAGTAAATAAAAAAGTTCTATATTGAAGTGGAGAGAGAGTGTTAACCCTAACACCAAAGCCTTTCGATTAATGTTAGGATTACCAAAGGTGGAGAGGAAAATAGGCATTGATATAGAGTCAACACAGAGTTATTAAGAAGTTAAACGTGGTGATTATGCTATGATAATGAATGCTAAGTAGTTGTTAAGTTATAAAGGATCGATCAAAAGAATCCCTAAGAGCTTGAACAAGTCACTATTTGTTGAAGAATTCGAGGATTTAATTGTGATTTTGAGTAGAATTTTTGGATTGCATATGTCATACATGTTCCATTAATGGATGTGCCCATACATAAGGGTCATTTTGGAGGAAAAAGGAAATTTTTGCTGGAAAATTTTATATCTACATCAATCCATGCCCATCTTATGGAGATAGCCACAAATATTAGAACATGCATTACCTACAACATTAATTTTGACATGATTTCCTATTTAATTTACAACATTTCAAGTCATAACTTATTTCATGGTCTCCCAAGAATGAAAATTTTCAAAAATCACAGAGTGTGTGACATGTATCCCCATTTAAATATGAACAAGTGGAAAGGGAATATTAGAAAAGTCAATGATGCATTCATTGCACCTATGGTATGCCTTTTCAAACTAGAATGGGAGCAATATAGGATATCAGATGAGGCCAGGAATGTAATAATTGAATATGGTTGCTTTTTCATTTAACACAATTTTTTTACTTATATCAGAACAAGTGGATTTAATGGACACCCATATAAATTACCTAGATACATGGATGATAAATGAGATTTGTGTGAAATTTCAAGGTAGTTGGCACCAGTGCACAAACTAATTACAGGGAAGCATAAGAAAAATATTAATTTTCCTCCCAGGATTAGAAGGTACTCTTACCCCACCATTGCAAAAGCCAGGTTGATTGAAGAGGAGATGTAAATGTTCAATATGGATGAATTTTTACCTAGATCCAAGTATGATATCATGTAGGTTCTTAGTTTAGATTTGAGAAGTTTGTATGAGCATGATCTTTACTTTGAGGACTATCGGATGAACTGCAGGGATGAAGAAGAGGCTAGGCTTATAGATTTCTCTAAGATGACCCTTAGGAAGGTAATTGATTTTATTATTTTTGGTGCCTCAAGGAATAAAAGAAAATTAAAAAATAGTGAGTCAATATTATATTGACCATAATATTGAAGCAAAACCAATTTATCCTATAGTCTAGGATGAATAATAGTCAGATAACCCATATAAAATAATAGATGATGTAATGGGAAGAACCCTGACTTGTCTCCAAGGAAAATGTATGGATTTATCCCTCTAAAACATAAAACCGTTAAATGAATTTAAAGAATTGAATATTTTGGGAGAGTATCTCCCTCCTCCGAAAGAGGGAGCTAACAAGATGTATCCAATAAATGAGAAGGATCCCCAATTTCCCAGGAAAATTCCCACTTATAGAATTATTAATGAATGGACTGCTATTACTAGCAAAACCGGAACTTCTATGTTTTTTTTAAAACAAAAGACAAAGAGATGCTCTTAAAAACTATTCAAATTCCCCTATCACTCAAGAAATTCCCATAAAAACTAAAGGGGTAGGTATGAATAAACCAAGGAATTCCTCAATGACATTTCTAAGATCATCTAGCACAAGGAAAAAGATGAAGGGATTCTTGGCAATTGTTGACCAAAAACTCAAGGTACAAAGTGCTAAAGAAAGAGAGGAACTTGACCTCAAGTAATTTAAGAGAGCTACAAAGAAAGCTAAGGTGATACCATCCTTGATAAGAGACACGTGTAATCCAGTAAAGGAGTTTGGTCCTTCCTTGAAGAAGCATAAGAATAGGGAGCCTGAAGTCATTAATCCACTTCCACTCAATGAGGCTCAGAGAAAACTTGTTACTACACTGGCACAGCAAGAAATGGAACCACCATTTCAGGAAAGTATTCATGTTACTCCTCCAGTACCACCAGAGGTTCCAAATTTAGTTATATTCCCCATAACAGTTATGTAACGATTGTTTGAGGAACAAATGACTCATATTACTGCCATGTTTAATTATCCTAGTGGCACTTTAATATATCATAGTTAAGGGGAATTGGTTGTAATTCATTCTAAGGATTAAGATGTGACTAAGGTTAGTCAACCATAGGAAAAAATGAAGAAACAAATTAAACTAGCTGATATAAATGCATTTTAGTAAATTATTGTGCTTGAGTTTGCAAGGTAAAAATTGAAACATATGCAATATGGGATAAAAGTTTTCCCCAAGAATAAATTCAAATGAAAGATAATTCTTAGTCATCAGACGATGAATTAAAGGATCAAATCCAAATTTTTCAGATAGAGGGTGCAACACCTTCAAGGGAAGAAGTAGTAACTCAAACACTTGTAAGTGAACCATTTATAGTAGATGTTACCTCTACTAGGGATAAACCTCGAAAGAAACTAGAAATGGAAAATAATGATGAAGTTCCTCAAAATGCATACCCTATAGGTGAGGTTATGATGGAAGATGAAAAAGAGGTTACTAGACAAATTGAGACCAGTGTTAAGGATAAAAAATTAGTCATTGGATCCCAACCAGTGGAACACCAAGTGGAAGGATTGGAAATAAAACCCATGTAGACAAGCAAGGATTCAAATTCTAGAGATAACAACCCCACAGTGAGATAAGTTGAAATATGAGATCACATTGAGTGACGATAATTTCACACATATCTAACTTGGGAAACATACTAGAGATAAATTAAAGCAATATGTTCCAATAGCTATTGGGGTCCTATTACAGAATATTCATGAGGATAAAATAACTAAGAAATAATTGAAGGAATAAGTTAAAACAATGTCCTCATATATACAGAAATGGGTGCAACCTGCAGATGAAGGGTAAGAAGTCACTACTACTATAACCCTGAAGGTCATGAGTGAGGTGGAAAAATATAGAGAAAAGGTCAATGCAATAGGTAAATGGAAAGAGGAGATATCTCAAAAATAGAATAAGATCATTGAAAACGAAGTAGATAACTACACACAATTAACAATAAAAATCAATGATATGGATGAGAAAAGTGAAAAATGTGAAAATGAATTGTATTATTGGGAAGAAATTCTTCCCAAAATTGAAGCCATTACTCAACTAGATGAAGAATTGGTAGAGAAGGAAGGAATCATACCATTTGAGGAGGGAGGAACTAAATACATGTATGAAAATTTAATCAAACTCAGAATAGAAACTTTAAACCGGGTCAAAGAGAAATTGACAACAGAAAAGGATGAGAGTGGAATATGATGATGTTCTAGATAGTAAGATGAGAAGAATGATGCTTGATAAAGGAAAAATTATTATGAAGATCTAGGAATAGACACCCTGATACAATCCTTTGATCATTATATTTATGAGGAGAACTTTTCTTATGATACTATTCAAAATTTCATCACTGTGGAGAATGTGATTATTGAGTTGACCCGAAAGGTGAAAGAAAATAAAGGCATAATAATAAATATGATGAGATGTTGAACAGATAATTGTTAATATTCATGTTTCATACATGATAAGATGAGGAAGGTATAATGCACATATTCCATTGGTTTGATGCCTTTATATACATTATAACTAAGAAACAAGATGATGATGAAGAAATTGGTGATGATCCCAATGTACCATGAATAATTTTAGGCTTGTTTACTTAAAAATTTCCTCCATTTTTTTAATCTTCATTCATGACAATTGTATACTTCCTTAATATGTAAATTTCAATTATGTATGTAGTATAATGTAATGTAATATTATTTCATTTGTTTTGATAGAAATTTAGATCTATTATAAACTTGAAATACATTATGATATTTTTAATCAATTGTATTTGTAACTAAAACAAAATGGGAATTATATAGGGGCCCTAACCCAGGAAATATTTACATACATTTCGATATCATAACAAAAGGGGGAAGTGAAAGATATATTATCATTATGTTACTAATAAATCAAATGATGAATCTTGTTTAAAAGCTTATTCTTTCTAAAAATGAGTTCCTAAGCATCCTCAGCCCCCTCTACAAAGAAAATGACTTCTACAAGATCACAAAACATGTTCAAAGCCATGAGTTCATTTATAATTTCCCTAGGTCCATTAAAAACATGAATCAAGTCTAACTTCTTCCATTAGGAAGAGACCTAAGCCTTAAGACCTAAACCACCCTTGCGATAATATTTCTTTTCTATAGCTTTTTAAGTGGAATGTGGCATAGAAGTTCTTGGAGAAGCTGCAGGTATGATTCTGAAATTTTTTGGAGTTAACTGGCCTAGAGGTTTGGATATAGATTCACCCCTACACTTCTTCAAGAAATATGGTGGTGCTCTAGAATTTTGTGCAGGTGAGAGATCTGATGATTTATTTTCCAAAAGAGAAACACATTTTTCAAGTTCATTCTCCCTACGAGAAAGGGAAGACAGGTTGTCCATAGATGCTTCTTCATTAAAAATATATGCTTTTATAGGAATTGAATTCTTAGAAAATTATTTGTTGAAGAAAAGAGGAAAAGCATCGAAGGAAGTATCCTTTATAGTATGCTTACACTTAAGCCAAAATTTCTTAAAGCCCTTGGGAGTTTTCAAATTCTCCTACTTGAACAAGTTAAAATACAAGATTTAGAAGACATAAAAAATTGGGCTTATTTTAACTAGCCTCCGAATCAAGGCTACCCTAAAAAATTAAGCTGTCACTGGCCTGTTTCATTTTTCTTGGTCCACAATGTCAAAGATAATTCTCACAAATGCCTCATCTTGACCAGATAGGTCAAAAAATTGAGTGTAGAGCTTCAAATGAAATATCTTGTAGGCTAGGTGCTAATATTGCCTCCTCCATCTTACAGAAATAAATTGTAATAATTTTTCCACACTAGAACTTGAAGAAAAGACACAAGATTATGAAGTTAATGGTGAGAAATTATAGAAAAAAATTAATCTTGAGAGTTGTTGTGAACAAAATCATGTCCGAGTAAATGATAAGATTTCCTTTGATGCTCACACGATGTTGATAAAGGTAAACTAGATTGATATTAATCAAAAAAGGAGTTATTCAACTTGATGTAACAAACCAAACAAAGGGACATTCAGTTTGAAAATAAGTAATAATGATTGTGTCTTTCAAAATATATTTCCAAAAGGAGGGAATGATAAATGTCAAATCAATCCACTTTGTAACATCCAAAAAAATCATTAAATAGGTTTATCAACTTTCTTGGAATGGAAATAATCAAATTGATGATGGTAAGTAATGAGATGGTGCCCCGGTCATCATAACAACACAAAAGAATGAAAAATACACCTATAAGTACTTATAAAACAATCTCTCCACATGGAATGATAAGAATTAAAATATTTTGTGGGTAATAACCATGAATCAAATATTTTTACTTAAGTGAAGAATATTCTTACAAAGATTCACTATTTATAAAATGGTGGAAAAATGAAATAAAGAATCATGATTGTATCTATATGAGAGGCATGTTCTCATATCAAGGGGGGTTAAATTTTCTAAGATTTATAAGAGACAGAGAGAATTGATGTGTTTTCTTGAATCTTAAATTTTAATGAGATACGTGTGAGTTATTTTTCTTCTTCAAAGTGTCCCGTGTCAAGATGGTTACAAGTGTACAACCATTGATAAGCATTGAGAGTATAGGTTTTATGCTCCCTTGTTAAAGAAATTGGAAATTTAAAAATAAACTGTGTATGCTCATAAGCTTTGTCATGTTTTTTTAGGTTGTATACTTTAAATCAATCAGCTACTTTTCCTGTTGTAATCTTTTGTTTATGGCCCCTTTAAATTACACTAGATCTGACCTTAGTGGTAGTATTTTGGTAAATGAGTTCATGTTGTAGTGAGATGATTCTCCTTATAGAGTTGTACACATTTTTAAATTCATTTTACATCCATTTTGTTGTAAATATTTTTATAAGCCTTTTAGTGAATCTCAAGTGTAATGAGGAAGGAATTGTGAGCATTTTTGTAAGAATTTGACATGACCTTTCATTTGAAAATTCTTGAAGGTTGTGTGAAATCATGTATACTTGGGAATCCATGAATGAAAATATTCTTTTCAAGGGACTATATCTAATTAATTGAGTATTCTTTGTACCTAGACTGATATTTTGGCATTGTTGGAGTCTTTGAGAAAACTGTTATAATCAATTCCATCTTGATATTAATCTCCCATCCTCACAAAATATAGACCTACCATAAATTTAAATCCTATAAATAATTTTTGTTTTCTTTTCCTATAAACATTATCCAAGGGAATTTGCAAGTTTTACTTCCCTTTCAATAAATATGCAGAAGCAGATCAAACTTCTTGTTGTCTAGATTAACTTGAGTCCAATTGGAGTGACATATTCACCGTTTAGTGTGGAAAATTGTGAGAGTTGAATGATGCATTCATTTGCCATGATCATTTAGGACTAACCTACTTGCTTTAAAGGGAAACTAAGAAATTGAGATTCCATCCACCACCCTTACATTTTCAGGTTACACAATAGGTTCTCTCGCCCTGGTCAAATGAAATACCTAAAGTAGTAGGAAAGGCCATCCCCATTGTACGTACCACTCAATCCCTCCAAATATTGGTCTAAACAAGTTTGTCAGAAATTCTCCCCAGCTAAAAAATGACATAAATCTCTAAGTCTGTTATTCTTAAATAATCCTACTTCACCTGTTGATGTTGCATATCCCCTAGAAGGTGTAATATTAGGTACAAACACCTTATTTGAGTGCGACTGAATTCAAAGGACCTATTCCAATGGCCAATTATGGTGTGACATGTGGCAGTAAATAAGTAGCCCTTATGGTCAAATATTCCACCATGTGGCTAATAAGAGGATTCCACATGTTATACGTGCCCTCCTATACTACAAATCTTCATACGACCATATATTTTGACCTAGTACTCCAAATCAAGAGACATTTGTATGTTTGGAAATTTCTCAAGGATATTTTCAATATAAAATCAAATAAATAGGATTTTGGCATGAGTTGGTTGGTGGAAAAGAATTTTTTTTTTGGGCCATTAATGTCCACTCTTAGGTGACTCAACCATCCATATTTAATGAAGTATGAGGCTCTTTCCTTCTGTTGTAAGAAAAGTAACATGGGAAATGGTCTTGTAGGGTCACCAATGATGGTTTTAATAGATTTAATGCATGTTGTTGGTGATTGAAGTCAGAAATTGGAAATTACCTCTCTTTTACCTCCTCTCTCTCCCTCTCTCTCCCTTTCTCTCCCATTTTCTATGCATTGTATAATGATGCTCATTTACCAAATTTGGACCTATTTGAATGCTAGTGAATCATTTATAAGTGTTGCAAGTGTGTTTTAAGTTATATGTTTTAGATCTAGATCTATGCAAGGAAATTTTTCAAAGACTTCACATAACCTCTATATGCACACAGACCCTATGAGAGGATTTAAATAAGACAATAAACTTTGAGTTGTTCACTCAATATCCTCTACCCTAGCCTATGTTTTGAAGATATTTCATTTCCACAGTTACAAGTTGTTTTGAAATGTCACCTCCAAGAACCTACCAAAATTCCTTCTAATGGATTAAATGTCTCCTATTTTTCTCTATGAGAATGGCACAACACTGCTTGTTATGAGCACTCAAATAGTCACTCTGGTCATTAAAATCCTCTCAATGAATCTCATCTTCTCTCCTATTTTCTCTGATTTGAAACCTTCTCAATATTCTTGGATACACTTTTAGGTGTGATAATTCTATAAATGCTTGGTTCATATGTTCATGAAAATAACAAACTAAATTACCACACAATAGATATATTACTCTCTATGTATATACAATCGAACAACATTACACATATATAGGAGAGGATTCCCTATTATTATGGAACCACTCAATCCTATAATATCTCCTATTTAGTTGTGATTGTTACTCACGTAACAATACACAACTCAAATCATATGAGTTGTTAAAACAACTCCAACCAATATATTATTGTTAATATAACACTAATATAACTACTAACATTTGTATTTAATAAATACACAAATATAATGTAAACATTAATATTAATTTCCTAACATTCCCCCCCTTAATGTTTACATGGTAACAAAAGAACTTTCACACTTCCTCTGCAGCTTGTCGCCCGTGCTTGCTCATGATCTTGGCACACACTCGAACTGAAAGTAGAAGAAGGAACATATCAACTTCTTATCGACCATGCACTGTCGGAACACATCTGACCGACGAGGATGGGAACACGCTCAGGAATCATCTTGCTTATCAACCAGTCACTCTAGGGAACACATCTAACCTAGCAGTGTGGGAACTCAAGCAGGAACACATCTGAACAACCTTCAATGGTTTTCAAGAGGCTAACCACAAACCTAGGTATGAACAGGAACACATCTGACTGTTCTACCTCATCAAGCCTCATGATGTTGCTTTTCACTGTGTTATTTATTCTGCACTATGTTTTTCATTTGGGGAAATAGGAATAGCCACATACTCAACTGATAAACTGAAAATGGAACATTGGATCATTTTTGTTCCCCCCTCAATGTGAACATTTCACTTATTCAACACAAAACAGTTGAACTCTGAAAAATAATGCACACTAGAACTCAAAATTGAAAGCACACTCACACCACAAAATGTGCCACCAAGCTTAGTGACACAGGCCCCGTCGTTGGTGACTGACGAGAGGTCATTGATTGACCTCCAGCCTCGTGATGCCTCCATCCTCCAATGTAACATGTTGCTAACTCAGCAAGATGTGAACATGAAGCTACATTTGTTTCCACATTGAACTTATTTTATATAATTCCCTCCTACAATGTGAAATTGTTTATTTTTCCGGATGTCGGGTAACACCGAAAATGCAATAATGAGGCAATTTTTTTTACAATTTTTACATTGACAATGTTTTTTCAGCTAAATGTAAAGGTTTTTTCAACGACAAGACTCGATGAATTTAACAACAAAATTTGACTATAAATTGAGGATAAAAAACAAATACTTTTAAAAACATGACATTTGAACATAAGGCTATATTAGAACAAAATTGGATGGTAAGGTTTTAATAATACCCGTAACATTTAAATTTGAATCCTAAAATTGTAATGACTAAACTGATTTACTAACAAACTAGAGAACAATTTACATGACTCATTGGACACTGGGAGGAATTTATTAGATTCCCATGCTCAAAGAGACTAGAAAAATGAGCATGGAAAAATATTAATCTTAGCTAAAATAACCATAATAATTGCCCTGGATAATGTAATTATAGTACAAACCAAATATAGGCATAAATTTTAATTGTTTTCAAAACCATATAGCTTTGTAGCTAAAAATAAAAAATGACGCCAATCATTAGTGGTGCCGAAAATTCCATAGAAATTTGTAATTGATAGTGACAAAATCATTTGCTGATACTTTAGACATCACAGAGATGTTTTATACACCAACCAAAAATGTTCTTGGGAGGAGACGCTTAAGTATCAATGCAATGGTAGGGCAGATTAGATTTTATGACTTGCATAAGGAATCAAAATGATCTGTGCATGACTGAGTTCGATACTACATCCAAATTTGAAGTGTTGACCATGGAACTGCAAAAGTTTAGCAGATTGCTCGAAATTGACCAGCTTTAGATAGATGCACCAGATACGTGGGAGCTGTCACAAGAACTCATTCAATGTGTAAAAAAGCAACAAATAAATTGAATGAATCACCAAAGATCTGACAGGTAAGCAATAACACAACTTATATGACCTGAATTCCTTGAATTTTTCAGGGAAGACAGAGTCTAATACATAGTAGATAAACATGCTTGGCGCAATGAATGCACGTAAATGGTAGAACCTGTGCATAATGGAAACATGAGATTGATGAGATCAATGAAAAATGAGAAACTGTCTGCACATGAGTTATTTGCCTTTGATAATATAGATTGTCACACATAGTGGACCTGGTAATGATCCACATTGTTGTAATGGCTGTAGATTTCATGACCACAAAGGATGCAATCACACGGAAATCCAGTCAGCCATACGTCTTGTTTTCCAAAAGGATCTCATATTAAAACTTGCAACGTCCACTAGAATATGCGGCGTAGAATCAGAATTTTTATGTTTAGACTTGAGCTATACATCAAACCGAATGTCAAGCTAATCTACATTTGAATGTCCTCAACAATCCATGCCTAAATTGCGTGCCATGTTAGAGATATAATGATGCTGATGCAAATAATTGATCAATGGACACGAAGATCTAAATAACATGCAAAACTAAATTCAAGTCCTTGATCTACTTAAAACATGAATCTTCACCAGGCATGTATAAAATGATTTTCACCCCCTTCAATATTCTTAAGATTCCATTGTTCACAAGGACATGATCCATTGCGCTCTGATACCAAATATAAAGCATTTGGACAATCATACGAATCAATACACTTTGATATAATACTTCTGTATATTCAATTCTAATTCATCCATTACAAATATATAGGAGATCACATATCCTATTATTATGGAAGCCTACTCAAGGCTCCTATAACCACTCTCCTATTTAGTTGTGATTGTTACTCACGTAACAATACACAACTCAAATCATATGAGTTGTTAAAACAACTCCAATCAATAATATATTATTGTTAATATAACAATAATATAACTACTAACATTTGTATTTAATGAATACACGAATATAATGTAAACATTAATATTAATTTCCTAACAATATCACCTTTGTTAGCTTAGGATCTTCAATCTTATGAATCTCTCTCTTCCCCTGGTCCCTTGGATTATTAGAGTAGGATTTTCTAAAATCCTAGCTTTAAGAATTCAACTTCTTCTACCTTCTATTATCTCTGATCAGTAGGGAGGGTTTGTAATGGGAAGAAAAATCCAAGATGGTATTTTCACTATTAAAGAGACTCTTTATATGGCAAAAATAAATAAAAAGGAAGCTATGTTCATTAAGCTCTCTATGTGGAGAAAGCCTACGACCATGTCTTTTGGGCCTTTCTTCTTAATTTCTTAACTAGGTTTGGATTTGATGAAGACTTCAAGATTATAATACAGACATGTATTTCCACAGCTAAAGTTTCTTTTTTTATCAATGGGACTCCCTTTGATTTTGTCAATAGTTCTAGAGGATTAAGACAAAGAGACCCTATCTCTCCTTTTCTATTTATAATCATGGTTGAAACTCTTAGTAGAGCTCTCAATAAGGCTAATTTTGAAATAAGAATTAAAGGTATCTCACCTATTGTTAATAGTGACAATGTTGTTCACCAAAATTTTGTTGATGACATAATGTTGGTTAGAGAGGCTACAATCCCAGAGGCTAGAGAGTTTAAATAGATGATGGTTGATTACGAGGAAGCTTCTGACTAAATGATTAATTATGGTAAAAGTTCGGTATTTTTTTATCAATTCCCCTGAAAGAAGATGTGTCAAAATAGTTTGTATTCTTGGACGTGAGATTAAAACATTCCCTACTAGGTATTTGGGAATGATTTTTGGAACTAAAAAAACAAAGATTGCTGAATGGAATTTTTTGATAGACATATTTCTTAAGAAATTGAAAGGCTAGAAAGACTCGCTTTTATCTCAAGCAGGTAAACCAATCCTTCTCAAATGCTCAATTAAAAAGTTTCTTGTGTACTCTATTTCTATTTATAGATTACCTTCTACTATTTTTAATAAATTGGAGAGTATCCAAAAATAATTTCTTTGGAGTGACACAAAACAAAAAGATAGAATTCCTCTCATTACATGGGAAAAGGTTTGTAAGCCAGAGAATATGGGGGGTCTTGGTATTAGAGACTAAGATAAAATGAATAAAGCTATGCTGTAAAAAATTATTTGGAGATTGGTTAAGGAAGAAACTATGTGGACTTCCATGATAAGACAGAAATACTGGTCAAATCTTATAGCTAATGAATGGTACTCTAGTAATGCTGACTTTAATGGTTGAAATTTTTGGAAATCTATAAATTATGCTAAATACATTGTTTACGAGGGAAGAAAATGGATGATTGGAAATGGGAGAGTGGTTAATTTTTGGGAAGACAAATGGTTAGGTAACAAACCTCTTAAGGTAACCTATCCTAATATCTATAAGGATGTTCTGGTTAAATATGGGAATAAGGTCAACGATTACTTCAATTTTGAGGAACCTTTGGGTCAATGGAAAATAATTGAATTGGAGGGAAATAACAACAATGATATCAATTATATTAAAAAAAATTAAGAGGTGTTATTGTTAATAAAGAGAGTTTAGAAGATGATAGCTTATATTGGTCTAGAGAGGATAATGGAGTCTTCTTGGTTCGAGCATGAGTTGTTTTAAACTAATGCTAATATAAGTAAAGAATAACACCTAAATAGCCTTAATTAGCAAAAATTAAACAAACATACTAAGCACCATCAAGATAAGAATTAAACAAGGTTAGATGCTAACATTCATCATATACAAAAACTTTGAAACTAACAATGTTAAGCATCTAAAATCCTCTATTCTCTAACAACAAATAAATGAAATGGACCTAGTAGGCTCCATGGCAATAAAAAATGGTTGTCTTTGGTATTCCAAGAACCTAGGAATGAGGGCTTGTCAAAGTTGGGCTACAAGACCCTTTTGACACCTCCCATATGACCTAAGCACTTAGGAAAGAGGCTTAAACTCTTCAAGATGATGAACTCTCAAGAAAACAAAGAAAAGCTTTTAGTCTATTTTGCTATATGCTTTGCATTTGTCTTCTCAAGAAGTTTAGGTGTCTGTATAAAGGTAGAAAGAGGGCTCCTTATATAGCCCAATGGATAAAGGAAACACTTCATCCCTATGCATGTGGGATAAAGGTAAAACATGATTAGGAATGGATAAGGTTGCTTTATAAAAGGTAACCTTACTTTAGAAGGGTTTAATTTATGCTTAGCAAGTCATGGGAGTTGGGGGGTGTTTTAATTAATCAAAGGTGATTAACTAATAGGTAGATGTAAGCTTATAGAAGCTAATTAGAGGAATATTAGTATGATTTAGGCTATTAGAAGGGGATTAAATCAATTAAATATTGATTTATTGGTTAAATGGAAGGGAAAGCTAATTAATTAATAATAATTAATTAGTCTAGGTAGAAGGGGTGATTTATTAATGGAAGGTCATTAATTAGGGTATTTGTTGGATAGGTGACTTAATTAATTAGCTTAGTGTAATTAATTAATGATGATATGAGGGAAAATGAGTGTTATTGACAATATGTCGTCAATTTTCCAGAAGATAGATAATTAGCGCAATTTAAGTATTTAAATTGCTTGGGCATAATTATGGGTGTCTACATTTGCCCCTCTTTGGGGTGGCGTAAGTGATGCCACTTCAAAGATAGTAGATGGAAGAAATTTTGAAGGGATAAAAGAAAAATTAGTAGGAAGGAGAGATGCCCCCTCGAGTGTCGATAGGGTGATGAAGGAAGATGATCGACGATCGAAAAAGGTAAGAGATAGATAGAAGAATGGGAAGGGGAAGGATGCCCTGGTAAGACAGAAGACTAGGGGTGAGAGAAAAGTGATGCAAAAGAAATATGGAGGAGGGGAGAGAAGAGTGTAGCCTCTAGCCACTATGTATTGGAACAATTTTGATGTCATCATATTGCCATAAGAGCTACGTCATCGGTCCTTATGAAAAATATAAGCATACGAAAAGAAGTAGAATGACATGAAAATCCATACTATGAAAAATTTTCCATTGCTGAAAATACCAACTCCATGCAACATACAACAATGCAATGCAATACGAGAAGGAAACAAGCTCATTTAAAAGGGAAAACAAGTACGAACGGACATATCCAACCCAACAATGGTCAAGACAGTTGTACAAATGTTTTGTTATCAAGCTGAAGAGATACACATGTAGATGATTGATGACAAGGGTTAAAAATGATGCCCAAAGAAAGGATACATGCAAGGGGAAATGATAATGGACATTAGGTCCAAGTAAAAAGTGTTGTGCGCAACAAAACAACACCAGGCAACAAATGTGCCCCAGAGTACAGACGAAGCAAGCAACTAGCTTTGTGAATGGTTGTGAATCTGGTGATCCGTGAGTTGTATTAATCGGGGAAGATGTGAAACAAACCAGTAGGATATGGAGAGGATACCATGCGCAAGACACAAGTTTCAGCCGTAATAAGCAAGTTACCATTTTTGTAGGTTTTTTACTTTTTAGGATTTTGTGAAAAAAATTTGCCCTATTTTTGGATTTTTTGATGTGATATATATATATATATATATATATATATATATATGAGATGGACATTTTTTAATTGTTTCTCATGGATAGATAACTGTGTTTATGATGCATTCGGATTTGATTTGACATGTATATGTATCATGATCTTGTTGATGTATCACATGTGTTTTGATTTCTAGATGATGTGATCTTGTAGAATATATCAAATGTGTTTTGTTTATGAGATGTGCCATACTTAGTGGATGGGATGATATGATGATAAGGGTGCAGGGGGGATAGATTTTGATATTTTTGATCCCTCTTGCCCCCATTTGATGATACGATATGTGATGATTAGCTTAGCATTCATGTATGATGTATACTTAGCCTTTCCTTGATATATGATGTATAGATGATGTTAGATGTGATGATAATGATGGTAATGTGATGTTGTGATAACAAAACAATGCACATGTAATAAACACAATCAAATGCTAACAAAGAACACAATGAAATAACATAATAACGCACCAAGATTCACTAGCATGCAAAAACACACCTCAATATGCACAAGCAAGAATAAATCTAATCTAAGCAAGAAAAGATGAATCCTAACAAAGTACACCCAAGCAACAAACAACCCAAAAGTAAAAACATAAAACAACTATACAAGTAACAAGAAAATCAAGAAACAAGAAAATGCAAGTAAATGTAAGTAAATGTTTTTGTAAGATTTGCTTTCATGTAACAATTTTCTATTGTTTTTTGTGTTTTGAAACAATTTTCTATTGTTTAGGTTTTTGTGGAACAATTTTCTATTGTTTTTTACGTGTTTGTGAAACAATTTTCTATTGTTTAGGTTTTTGTGAAGCAATTTTCTATTGTTTTCTAATGGTTTTTAAGAGTTATACATAGGTAACCAAGAAAGATTGGATGCCCGCAGCGTTAGAAGGGGAATATACAAGGGTAGAAGCCACACGCTTATGAACAAGAAGGTGAAGTCATTGAATTTCCCTCAGCATAAGATGGGGAATAGTGAAAGACCATGCCCCTCATAGATGAATAAAAGAAGACAAAGCCAGATCAAGGCCTGATAGGACTAGGCTCAGAGGGAATCTTGAAGACAGAACTAGGGCTAGGCTAAGGAAAACTACCCTCTAGATGCAAGATGCTTGTGAACAACGAATCCTCCCAAGGTGCCAGAAACTGGTTTTCACCCAAGGACTTATCCAAAGTGCCAAAATTGTGTGGTTTTCACTTGTGGACGACCTGTTTTCTCTTTTCTATTTTTTTGTATTTTTGATCATTTTACCATTTTTTTTTGAGTTTTTTATTTTTTGACTTTCTGTGCCATGTTTAAGCATAGAATTGCTTAAGATGCATGGCGTTCATGGGCTCACAGAGCTCATCACCATTGGGGTGAGCAAGTTTGTATGCCCCTGTGTTGTACTTGGCCACAATAATGTAGGGTCCCAACCAATGTGGTTCAAACTTTCCTTTCTTTTTGCGTTCCACTCTTGTGTTGAACTGATTCTCCTTCATGACTAAATCACCAACCTCAAACTGACAAGGTATGATTCTCTTGTTGTAGTTTTTGGAGACTCTATTCTGATACACTTTAAGGTGATTAAGAGCATGAATGCACTTCTCATCTAGGAGCTCTAATTCAGCCAGTCTTGCTACCCGGTAATCCTCATCTTTATCCAGATAGTCCCTGAGTGAGATTCTCAGGGAAGGAAGTTCAATTTCTAATGGGATGATAGATTCCATCCCAAATACTAGAGAATATGGTGTCACCCCCATAGGAGTGCGAATGGAGGTTCTGTAAGCCCAAAGAGCTGGGTGGATTTACAAGTGCCAATTATGACCTGTTTTACTGACCATCTTCTCCATTATTCTCACCAAAGTCTTGTTTGTGGCTTCAGCCTATCCATTACCTTGGGGGTAATATGGTGTAGACCATTTTAACCTGATTTGGAACCACTGACAAATACCTTTCACCATTTTGTTCTTGAATGACTTCCCATTATCTGTAACAATGGCCGCAGGAATGCCATATCAACAAATGATATGATTCATGATAAATTTGGAAATATGAGCTCCTGTTACATAGGTTAAGGGAACGGCCTCCACCCATTTTGTAAAGTATTCAGTAGCCGTGATGATGTGGGTATGACCATCAGATGAGGTGGGGGTAAGTTTCCCAATCAAGTCAAGTCCCCATTTAAAAAATGGTCATGGGGTAGTGATAGGTTGCAATGGTTGCGATGGAGCATGGATGAAGTTTCCATACTTTTGGTAAAGTACACACTTCCTGACATAATTGTAATAATCAGTTTCCATTGTAGGCCAATAGTATCCCACTCTTAGTAATTTCTTGGGCAAAACCATTCCATTTGTATGTGCTCCACACACCCCTTCATGTACTTCTTTGATCGCTTGGATCGACTCCATCATATCAAGACAACGTAATAGATTCCCATCATAGCCACGATGATAAAGCGTACCTCCTAAAAGGGTGTAATGGGCTATTTGGTGAATCAGGATTTGTTTCTTGGAATGGGAGATATCAGGAGGGAACGTGTTGTCCTTGAGATAGGTAAAGATGGGCTCATACCATGGGGAATTGGGACCAACAACATCACAAGCTAGACAAGATTCTAACATGTCATACGTAGGCTGGCATAAGTTTTCTACAAAGAACGGCATGTCATTATTCCCTAGTGGAATATGAAGCATAGAACCCACCATCACCATAGCATCTGCTGATTTGTTCTGTGCTCGTGGAATTTGTTCAAATGTAATGTGCATGAAGTACTCCTTTAGAGTTTCTACCATATTTTTGTAAGGTATGAGCTTGTCATCCTTAACCTTGTATTCATCATTAACTTGCTTGATAATTAACTGAGAATCACCCACAACCTTGACATGATGAATGTTCCACTTGATAGCAAGCTTCATCCCTACGATAAGTGCCTCATACTCTGTAATATTGTTTGTGCAAGGAAAACCTAGGTGAAAAGCCTATGGTATAGGGTCACCAGAAGGAGTAATGAGGACTACCCCTACACCTGAACCATGAAAAGTAAAGGACCCATCAAAGTGTATCTGCCATACGACAGATTCTTCAATGTATAGCAATGAGGCATCTGGCAGATCCAGATTTAAAGGTTCAGTGCCTTGCAAAGGTGCTTCTGCTAGCTGGTCAATGAGTACTTGTCCTTTAACTGACTTCTGATGTACAAATTCTATGTCAAACTCACTTAATAGAATGATCCAATTAGCCATTCTACCCGTGAGGGCGGGTTTAGACAACAAGTACTTGAGTGGGTCAACTTTGGATATCAGCTTGGTTTTGGTATTCAATAGATAATGGTGGAGTTTTTGAAAAGTAAAAACAACAACCAAGAAAGATTTTTCAATTTGGGGATAGTTGAGCTCATAAGTGATGAGAGTGTGACTGAGATAATACACCACTTTTTCTTTGTGACCCAGGTCATATTGGGTGAGCAGCACACCAATAGCAAATTACGTAGCAGAGATATAAAGCAAGAGTGGCTCCCTAGGAGTTGGAGGCATGAGGACAGGTGGATTAGCCAGGTATTGTTTAAGCAAAGCAAAGGCTTGCTCTTGCTTTGATCCCCAGATGAAGGTGACATCCTTTTTAAGTAAGTGGGTGAACGAGTGGCACTTATCTGCAAGCTGGGAGATGAAGCGGCGGATAGCCTGGATTTTCCCCTGTAAGCTACGTAGTTGCTTAATATTCTTAGGTGGAGGCATTTCAGTAATAGCAGACACTTTAGTGGGGTCTACCTCAATTCCTCTTCTTGATACAATGAAGCCCAACAGTTTTCCTGATAGCACACCGAATACACACTTCTTTGGATTCAGCCTGACCTTGTACTCTCGTAGGTGCTCAAAGATATGCCACAAAATGACAGGGTGATCTTCTCTTGTCTTGGATTTTCCAAGGATGTCATCCACATAGTCCTCCATGATATCATGAATCATATCATGAAAAATCACCGTCATTACCCACTGATAAGTAGCTCCTACATTTTTGAGACCAAATGGCATCACCTGATAACAGAAGGTACCCCAAGGAGTCGTGAAAGCTATTTTGTGCTAATCTTCATTAGCAATCTTGATTTGGTTGTATCCCAAAAATCTGTCCATGAGAGATAGCATCTCGTATCCTGCTGTTGAATCCACAATCATATCAATATTTGGTAGTGGAAAATCATCCTTAGGGAAAGCCTTATTAATGTCTCTAAAATCTATGCAAATTCTGATACCAACAAGATTTTTCTGGATAGGGATGATGTTGGATATCCATTCAGAATAATCTATAGGCTAACTGAATCTTGTTGCTAACAATCATTCCAATTATTATTTAACTAGTAAGGCTACCCTTGGGTTCATCTTTCTGAGCTTCTGTTTAATAGGCTTAGCATCTGCATGCACAACTAGGTTGTGCATGACCAAAGTTGGATCTAAGCTTGGCATGTCTTTGTAAGACCATGCGAACATGTCAATAAACTCTCGTAGTAGCATAGTGAATGTCTTATGTTCTCTAGCCAAGAGTGATGCTCCCAATTTTAATATCTTTGGGTCCTCTTCTATACCAATGTTAACATCAATGGTTTCCTCGACTAGTAATTTGGACAAGTCCTCCATACATGTAGGATCAGGAGGAAGGTTGAGATCTTCATCCAAGGATGTCTCCATGAGATTTTCATCCTTGGTGTGGTCACTTTGTTTGTCCTTTGATTTTTTTATTTGTTTTTCAGCCAGTGCCTCAAAGAGGTTTTCACTGTGTGACTTGGAATTTGATTTTTGCTGAGGCTTTACGTTGGAACTTTTTCCCTCGCGTGTTCTTAAGTTTTGCTGACCACGAAGCTCAGCCTCCTCACCGAAGTAGGCACAGGTATCCAAGTCAATAAAGAAACCCTTCTTATGGTCTCCAATGGGAATTGTATCCCTTATGCCCATGAACTCTGTGATAGCTTCATCATTCTCGAATAAATCTAGTGACATGTGACATTGTTGGTCCCATTCAACAAGGGTAGGGTAAACAAGGTCAAGGGTTGGTTCCATAGGGGTTATGGTTAGGACAACGTTGTTCATGAATAGGTTTGTGGAGGCAAGATCCTCATATTGGCTACAATGGGAATCTGTATCACTGTCTAGATAGTCAGAGCTATCCTCATGTTCAGAACAAGTAGCATCTTGATCATTGGGGTGTGCTCCATAAGGGAAAATCCCAATGCCGTATCTTTCTATTTTGAAATGTGGAAGAGGCACCGGTTCTCTCTGTCCTTGTTTGTTTCTTCCACATCCTAGGCCCTTGTAGCCCATGGAGTACATCATTTTACTGGATTTCTCATATTCAGGGGTTTGATAACAAGGATGGCTGAGTATCCTCTGGGACCCAAGTTGTAGGTGGATCAACAATTTTTCCTCAGCTAACAAGCCTCCAGGTAAGAATGACCCAATAGTGTGTTCATTTCTAGGTCTTCTGAAGTGATAGTTGGGTTGACCTCTAGTCTTGGGTGACAATGAGAGGTCTAAAACCAAGAGGGCTTGCTACACATTATATTCTCCACAGCCATATTCAAGGATTTTCATCTCCCATGAATCAAAAGGAGATGTTGAAGTAGACACACCATGGGCACAAGAACTGAGAGAATCTGAATCTATCTGGGATTCCATGGCCTCAGATTGGAGAGGAACAACTATATCGAAAGAGGGACATGCATATGTGCCCTTTCGTGTAAAGCTATTGAGAGCTCTACAGTGAGCAAAGGGCTCTGAATCTCCTTGTATTGTAATGGTGTGTCCCTCATGCTTTAATTTAATGCACTGATGGAACATTCGATGGCATGGCTTGCATGGCATGAATCCATGGTCAGCCTAGAAGCATATTATATGGAAGTTCCAAGTCTAGGACATGAAACTTTGTCTGATGGCAAGTGGGACCCACCTCCATGGGTAACGTGATTGTGCCTGTTGACTCCCTTTCTGTGTTGTCGTATGTGGTGATAGTGATGATATTGGACTCAAGATCTACCTCAGTATGTCCTAACTATTTAACCAACTTGAGTGTGTAGATGTTCAACCCTGATCCATTATCCACAAGCACCCGTTTGATCTTCCTGCGGGTAACAACTACCTCAATATATAAAGGAAGATTATGTGTTGGATTCTCAGTAGGGATCTCCCTATGATTGAAGGCAATATGTTCATTTGGTATGATGTTTGCCACTACGGCTTGAAGGTGTGTAGGATCGACCTCTAATGGCACTCCCGACCCCTGAAGAGTTTGGTATAGAATGTCTTTGTGTACATTGGATATCTTAAGAAGATCTAAGATTGAAATCTTAGTAGACGTCTTCTCAAGTTTCTATAAGAGGTTGTATTTACCAGTTTGTGGGGTTGATGGAGAAGGTTCCAAAATCACGAGGCAGGCATGCCTTGTTACCATGGTGCAATCCTTTCCCTTGATTCAGATGGCATTAATATGGTCAGTAGGAGAGTGAATACATCCAATAAGTGAATCATAATGATTGTTGTCTTTTTTGGTGTATAAGTAATTCACTACTTTATAACCTTGGGATGACTCTCCCCGATCCGGCTTTGACTTTTCTGATTTATCATGATTGGGGAATGGCTCTTTATATATCCCCATCTTTTCATTGGGTGTCTGAGTTTTTCCTGGGTTGTCCACCTCTATCTCCCCATTGTCGATGAGGTCTTGGATATAATGACGAAGTCACAGACATTTGTCTGTCTTATGTCCTTTGACATGATGCATTTCACAATATTCATGCTCCTTGTACCATGAAGGTTTTGGAGCATTGTCATCAAATGGTTGTGTCATAGGATATGTCATCATGTGAGCCGCATCCAATTGTTTTAGTATAACTGACAAAGGTTCATTAAGAGAGGTGAACGTTCTTCATTTTGGTGGTGGTTGAATTGGTCCTTTGGTCAGTTTAAAAGGTTGACCGGTTTGGACCATTTGAACATGTTTGGAATCAGTGATCCCGTCTCCCACCACATTTTTGTTTTTGTTAAAAATCTTTGACTTCTCCGTGGGTTTAACATTTTGATTATCTCTAGATTGGGACTTGAGAGTTCCTTTTGCAATGAGAGATTTCTCTATTTGAACCCCCTTTTTGATGACCTCCTCAAAAGTGTGAACACAATGCATTTGGAGGTGGAAAGCTATATCCGGATTGAGGTTGGGTACAAAAATACTAACCAGCTTTTTTTCAGGGAAAGTGCAAGGGAAGCGGCTAGCTATCCCTCTCCACCTTTGGAGGAAGCTGGTGAAAGTCTCATTAGGGCATTGTTTGGCACCACATAAATCTACCATGGTGACATCACTCTCTATGTTGTATGAGAAGTGACGCACAAACCTTTCTGCCAATTCTGGCCAAGTGAAAATTGATCCCCGAGGTAAACGTGTAAACCACTCCAAGGCTTGACCTCCTAGACTCTTAGGAAAAAGTCTTATGAGATAATTGTCACTGTAGGACACCTCTTGACATGCCATATAGAAATATTTGACATGATCCCATGGATCTCCTTTCCCTTTATATTTGTCAAATTTTGGCATGTCAAATTTCTTAGGAAAGGGTTGAAGGGTCATCATCTTGTCAAAAGGATAGGGACATAATTCTTCATATTGATACTTTCTAACACTCCCTATATTTCTCTCTTGAAGGCTTGTGAGTGTTACTTTCATAGACTGTACCTCTTGTGTGAGCAATTGTTCTCTAGTGGGAGAAGCGGGGATATATACTCGGTGATATCCCGTATCATCTTCTTCTTGATTTTCTCTATGGAATTCATTGATCTTAACCTTAGGCCTTGACTTTTGAACATTTTTGCTTGCTTCCTTCTATACATGAGAGGTTAGCAAAGCTAATTTTCAGCTTAGGTTACTAATATATTGTTGAATGGTGGTTTCTTGTTCTAAGGGTTCCTCTTCTTCCTCGTCTTGTGGAGGTTCTTCACCATTCTCATGTCCCATCATGTTTTTACGTGGCACTTTGATAAAGGGTATTCTATGTCCCACTATCTTATTATTTCCTACGTTGGAGGTAGAAGCATGTCCATGCATCAAAATGTCCTCCATGTTGATAAGGGGTCATTCTTCCTCATTAGCGTTATTCACAGGTGGGATTGTTTCACTTTTAGTGGGAATTTTAGCCCCTAATTCTACAACCCGTGCTAGCACTCTATCCTTATTTCTGAAGAGAAACTCGTCTAATAGAGTTTGGTCAAAGTAGAATTATACGTGTGGAGATTCCAATTCATTACCACTATGATCGACCATATCTTCTATCTCTTTTTCCATAGAAAACAGAGGCCCTAGATCATGTCCAATGAAAGGGTTTGACCCTTGTCTGTTTGAGGCTTCCCAAGCTTGCACTTGTTGTTCCTCATATGTTTGTTTCTTGAGTCCTAATCATGTTTTGGGAGCCATGATTTGTAATAGTTTCACTAGGGTAAGTTGTAAATGTGTTCAAAACTTTGTGACCACACCTAAGTGAAATGCAAGATAAATTGTCAAGAATATGAATGAATTAACAATGTGAGAATACCAATGTGATAGAGTGATAAATCACCAGTGACACAAATGTTTGGTATCTAAACCCATCAAATGAAGTACCTCCTAGACTACGTCTCAAAAAGTAGTTTAGTGTCACAAGATAATTAACAAGATGTTCTCACTTATGCCAAGTTCAAGAGAATGAACAAGATGTAAGTAAATACAAAAAGTTAATGTGACCTCCTAACAAGATATACTAAAAGCGAGTCCAAACTCGATTAAGACCTATATCTCAAAAAGTGCCAATTACAATTTGTGAGTGACACAACAATATCACCAAGATATGTTAACCAAACTTTGCGAGAAAGTAAGGTATTGATATCAAGGTACTATTGATATAACACGCACGAGTGGTAACACCTAGCACTCTTCAAAATCGAGGTAATAATAGAATCAAACTAAAAAGCTTAAAGTATAGCTAGGAATAGTTAAAATGTGTGCAGCATAACCTTACAATATAGATATTTAGGCCGAGTTTACAAGAAACAAGACGTAAATATCAAAATTGTAGTGATACGATACAAACAAGCTAACCCTTCTAAGGAAGTTCAAGATGATGAACCATGCCTAACTACAATGATGATCTTGACATGGGTATCAAGATCATAATGGTCACCAATGATATGAATACGTCTCCATGCACTTTAGACATTTAACTTACCCAACCGCAAACATGGATGGGCGTAAATGGACAAAAAAGTGGCAGAAACAATCAATTGGTAACACAAAGGTAGTCACCCTCCTTCTGATCAACAAAGTGTCAAAAGAATGTGAAGGAAGAAAATAAAAAATGGGATGAAAAATGTTGGCTTCACTTTGGCAGAGTTTCACCTCACCCTAAGGCAAGTAAAAACTAAGCGAAAGTAACGCGTCACACGTTTCGCAATAAAAAGATGGTTCACAACTCAACACTATTTTAGAATGGTCAAAGTGGGCTCCTGGCCAAAGTATATTTTCCTAGGTGGTTCTCTCATCCTAGGTGTTAAAAATATTATCCACAAGCAGGAAGATTTACCCAAATAGTCCCAACTATCTTGGGAGTATCTCAACTTGTCCCCCTTTAAGCACAGTGGGTAGTAAATGCATCCATCGTGTACTTAAAAGGGTCGCGTAGGGACAACTTGTAACTCTATCTCACAAAGGAATCACTAGTCAGATAGGTAGTGTGGAGCACTTCCCATTTTTTCCACAAGTTTCCCTCTTGCATGGACTACTTTGGGGTTCCTGGAACCACCCCCATTGTTGTAGCTTAAGGCGTTATGCCAAAGGGGTTATGTTCCAGTTGAGCGGAGAGGGACGTACCCTTTTCTGAAACCTGCAATACAGTGTTTTGAATATGTTGTTCTTTTTATCTTGTTTAATTAGGTGTGGTTTTCTTGAACACCTTTTGGCAACCTGTATAACAACTGTATTAGTAGTTTTTGACTTCGTTTTGATTCCTCCTTTCTTTGACAAGGCATTTTTAGGTCCTGCACTCAAGCGTTAGTAGTTCTCCAAGAAAATCACATTATTTAAAAGAGGATTAAGAGTTGCTTTTGATTCTCAAGATCATCCAAGGATGCAAGAGAAGAGCATACACAACAAATAATCCAACTAAAAAGTAAAGAAAATCTTTGCAATCAATGAACCATACAAAAATCTTGATAAATGTTCTTTCCCTTAAACCAAAAGTAAAAGATGAAGTTTCCAATTTACCAAATGTTATAAAATGAAGACTAAAGTTGCTTTTGATTCTCAAGATCACCCTAAGGTGCAAGAGAAGAGCATACACAAACTTTATCCCAACTATATAGAAATGGAAAACTTCAAATCAAAGGACCATTGAAAAATGCTTTGTAAAAGGTTCATTCCCTTAAGAAAAATGAATAATCAAATTTCCAAGTTTAATCCCAATGTTAAAAAGATAGAGATCAAAGTTGTTTTTGATTCTCAAGATCACCAAAAGGTGCAAGAGAAGAGCATACACACGCTTTGGTCTAAATCAAGTAAGCATGGAAATACAACATTCATCAAAACATTAGACATATTAGAAAATGACCAGTTTTAAACTAACAGAAAAACCTGTAATTTTTGTAAGTATAAATCCCAAATTTATGTTTTCATTGCATATTTAACTTCAATACCTTTCCAATGCAAAAAAAATGGAGTCATTTCGAGTTTGGGAGAAAAATTTATGGCCTTCGGAAGATGGGTTACGCATATGCTCTTATGCTCACGGGTATGCACTTGACATGCACTCAAAAAATGTCAAAAAAATGTCCCTTAATCTGTAAAATGGTCAAAATTTTCCAACCAAGATTCAATTTTGACAACAACCCATCACATTAATATATGAATAGAAGACTCAACGCTATCAAACATTAACATACTTTTACTTCAGAGAATGAATTTACATGCTCAAGAATTTAAGATTTTCAAGAAATTGCCAAAACTAGCATGTAGAATGATGAAAAAGTAAGCTCTAAAAATGAAAACATGATGAAATCTTGAAATTTTCTCACCAAGATTTAATTTTGACAGCAACCCACCACATTAATATGTAAATAGAAGACTCACACTATCAAACACTAACCTACATGCTCAAGAATTTAAAATTTTCAAGAAATTGACAAAACTAGCATGTAGAATGTTGAAAAAGTAAGCTCTAAAAATGAAAACATGGAGAAATCTTGAAATTTTCCCATCAATTCCAATTTTGACAGCACTTCACCTCCTTTATACCTATAAGGAAGACTCAACACATGTCAAACTCAACAAAACAAGTTAAGAAAAACAAGTTAGATCAACATGTGTAAAAGAGGGTTAGTAACCAAAAATGAAACTTAACTACAAAACTTGAAATTAAGTGCAAAGGACAATAGAGTAAGTCCCACAAGGCATGCCAAATGTGTGCATGTGTTATTTTTAAACTAATACTAAATGTGAGTAAAAGAATAACACCTAAATAGTCTTAATTAGCAAGAATCAAACAACTACTAAGCACCATCATGATAAGAATTAAACAAGGTTAGATGCTAACATTCATCATATACAAAACTTTGAAACTAACAATGTTAAGCATCTAAATCCTCTATTCTCTAACAAAAAATAAATGAATGAACCTAGGTAGTCTCCATGGCTATCAAAAATAGTTGTTCTTTTGGTGTTCCAAGAACCTAGGAATGAGGGCTTGTCAAAGTTGGGCTACAAGACCCTTTTGACACCTCCCATATGACCTAAGCACTTAGGAAAGAGGCTTAACTCTTCAAGATGATGAACTCTCAAGAAAACAAAAGGCAAGCTCTTAGTCTATTTTGCTATATGCTTTGCATTTGTCTTTCTCAGAAGTTTAGGTGTAGGTATAAAGGTAGAAGGAGGGCTCCTTATATAGCCCAATGGATAAAGGAAACACTTCATCCCTTTGCATGTGGGATAAAGGTAAAACATGATTAGGAATGGATAAGGTTGCTTTATAAAAGGTAACCTTACTTTAGAAGGGTTTAATTTATGCTTAGCAAGTCATGGGAGTTGGGGGTGTTTTAATTAATCAAAGGTGATTAACTAATAGGTAGATGTAAGCTTATAGAAGCTAATTAGAGGAATATTAGTACGATTTAGGCTATTAGAAGGGGATTAAATCAATTAAATATTGATTTATTGGTTAAATGGAAGGGAAAGCTAATTAATTAATAATAATTAATTAGTCTAGGTAGAAGGGGTGATTTATTAATGGAAGGTCATTAATTAGGGTATTTGTTGGATAGGCGACTTAATTAATTAGCTTAGTGTAATTAATTAATGATGATATGAGGGAAAATGAGTGTTATTGACAATATGTCGTCAATTT
This sequence comes from Taxus chinensis, assembly GCA_019776745.2. Lineage (NCBI taxonomy): Eukaryota > Viridiplantae > Streptophyta > Pinopsida > Cupressales > Taxaceae > Taxus > Taxus chinensis. The sequence goes on from CM034157.1 coordinate 345,316,669, forward strand.
TCCAGAAGATAGATAATTAGTGCAATTTAAGTATTTAAATTGCTTGGGCATAATTATGGGTGTCTACATCTATTCCTCCATTGCCCTTTTCTGGTATCGGTTAGAAACACCCTTCTTAACCTATTTGAAATCAAGCAGATTTTCCCATGCTCCATTAAACAAATGTGGTTCCAATGTTTTATCCCTTTTAGGAGTAAATGCGTTATCGACTTGACATCTTTGCCAGACCCTAGATATATAATGTTTTTACATTGGCTTGGTGAAATGTGGATCTAATAGAGAATCCCCATAGTTCCCTTGAATTTTTAAAGGGAAGAAGGAATCGGAAAATAAAGTTAGAACTCATTGTTTTAACGTTATTAATGTAAACTTCTCAACCATAGCCCCACATAAGAAAACAATTATTCAAAGTGAGAGTAAATTATCTAATAATTGGGGTTTAAGTCCTACTCAAACTGACCTTCCTATACATAATCCTAGGCTTCAAGGTTGGATCAAAAACCTAGCAAGAAATGGATAAATCTAAATTTCAATGGGGCCTCCAAAGGAAACCCCAAAAAATCTAGTTTTCGAGGGGTCTTCTATGATTTTGAAGGAAGATTCATTCTTGTGTATCATTGTAATCATGGAATTCAAATAAATCACGTTGGTGAAGTGGTTGTTGCTTAATGGGGGGTCTATATAGCTTGTCAACATGGATTTGTTAGATTGGAAGTGGAAGGAGACTTATTGAACATTATTAACTGTATTATTGGTAAAGGTAATACTTCTACATCTATCCAAAACTCTAGAACTAGTATAATGAAATGTCTAACTTGTTTGAAGCAATTAATTTTAAACATATCTATAGATAGGAAAAATTTGTTGCTGATTATTTTGCCAATAAGGGGGTTAATTGTAATGATATTAAATTAATCAATGATGAATAAGCCTTAGGTATTAAGGTGTGAGCACACCTCCAAAAAGATCAACATGGACACATCACCATTGGGTAATAATGACAGGTCATGGTATGTTAGGGAAATAATGTATAAGATTTGTAAGACTTGTGTGAATTTATGGTGAGATTATACAAATCTTTAGGCTTGGATATGCTTGTGTTACCTTAGTGTCATTATTTCCATCTGTTCTTGTAACATCAACATTGCTGGGATTATTCATTTCCTTATAAGTAATCTAAAAGTTAGGATGATTTGAGTCTACAAACTAATCGTATTTTAAATGGGGGGTGATCTTATGAGAAGTGAGTCTCTTCTTGACCTAGATGGGGTGCTATAAGCCATGCAAGTGTTTGAGAGAAATGCTCTCCACTTTCTCCCCTTTTCTCAAAATACACTTTTTACTATTCATTATGAAAACTTTGAGTAAGAGACTTTTCCAGAGCTTGGAAGATAGCCAGAACATGGGTCAAAAGTTGTGGACCTGAAAGGTGTCCACTAATTGAGATTAATTGTAGAGGTGTGTAGATAAAGTGATGGGTGTACCTTCTCATTAGATATGGATGTTACAAGTGTGCCTAAAAATGATTTTTCTACATAGATGAGTTGAAGTCATTCTTACAAGGTAATGAAAAACTTACCACTCATTTTGAAACATGTGTTTTCTTCACTCTAGTGTTTAAAGATCCTTTTGGCCAATGTGGTACCCATGGTATTTAAACCTTATGAAGTTTCTTACTCTAAGAACTCATCATAAGTGATATCATATCATAATACCATTTTACTATTCGTAATTCTAAGTGTGTTTTTGACATATTTCCAAATAGCTAGGGTACTGTCATTGAGAGAGATTTCCTTGTAAAATACTAATTTGAGTGCTTCCTAGAAGTGGATTATCCCAATTTAAATAACAATAAATACTATCCCCCTTCACTGGGGTTTTATTCTTTCCCTAGTTAAAAGAGTTACTATTGAAATTTATAAAATGGGTACCCTCATGAAATCCCTTGATTTTCTAACACCAAGGAAGAAGACTCAAACTTGGAGGAGGAGGATTCCTAGCAAAGTATCAGAGTCTCATACAAGGAGACCACATGGGGAATTTAACATGTGGTAAAATTGATGCCTCCACTTAAGAACATTAGTATATATATCTTGATATAGAATATAACATATGCCACTAACTAACAACATCTATATATATCTAACTATTTGTGTATAATATCATTACAATAATGTTAGGACTACTGAATGCCTCAATTTAATAGTAGATTACCAGAATCTTTGCAACTCAAAATACTTAACTGCAGAAAAGGGAACATACCACAACTTGCATTCAAGACATGACTGATGTTATAATGAAAAAAAATTATAAGGAGTGACATGAGCTAAAAAATAGGTATAAAATTAAGGATTCACTATTCACCACTTTCAATGTACCCAAGACCAATCAATATTTAAATGTATCAGGTATGAATCATGGGTGTCATAAAACATTATTACATGAACTCATGAGCATGAAATCATGAAATGAGTCAAATTTCTTACACATTACTCAAAATATATCACATCAGAGCATATTTTACATAGAGCCCTGCAATTAAGCTGTTGAATCATGGTTAATCCACTCTTCAATACCTCTCTAAAGATTGTAAATATTGGCCAATGCTTATGAGGCTTGGATGAGCATGGAAATTTGGGACTAACAAGAAAATGGGATGTTTCATGTTGACCTCTGCTGTACTTTGATCAATACTGAGTCTATCAAAGGAATTAACCTTCGGGTTATTATCTGCAAAATCATATCCTAAAATACATGATTTGTTCCCCCTTGTTATCTTATAACTGTGAGGAAGCCCAAATGGATTGTTGTTATCTTTTCCTGTGTGGTAAAAGTATTTAGCCTGGGATACTAGGAACATCATTTTAAAGAAGGTTTCCATGGGAAACTAGGTCCCTATATGAAAAAGATGGAATTTTTGGGAAACTAGGACCCACAAAAAAAGAAAGAAGTTGCAGACTTCTAGGACCCACATTCTAATATTTCTGAATCCTCTTATTTACCAAATTCATGAATAATGGAAATCTAAGGAAGCCACAGGAAACTAGGACTTTTCAGAAAAAGAGGAATCTACAAGAAAAAATATGTCAATATGCGGGTAAGCTAATTCTTAATTCCCATCCCTTAACTCTTCAGAGGATCCGTGGGTAACATAGGAGTCCCATGGACACCTAAGAGCAATCCATAGGTAACTATGACCTATGTAAAAATAAGACTGTATGGGTAAGAGAGGAAGACCATATTTTAATGAATGACATAAATCCATAGATTAACTAGGACCTATGAAAATAAGGAGGCTGCATGAAACTAGGACCCATCGAAAATAAGGAAGTCACAGGATAGTTAGGACCTGGGGGAAAAAAGGAAGTCACGGGAAAGTAGGACCCATAGACTGAATAAGGAAGCCAAAAATTTTAAGAATCTATGGATAAAAAAATATTGGAAGCTATATATTTTAAGAACGATATCACACAACAAAGAGCTGCCCCCTGAAGACTCCCAAGGATATACAGGAAAAGTAGAAGGCTGCAGATTTTAAGGATCCATGATTAAAATGGAGGAATGGCTCATTTCCCTTATGATTTTTTCCACAAGTTGTCCACGAAGTTGGATGAATTAATGATTATTGGGACAACACCAATCCTCTACCAAACTGTATATCATTTGATGTGTCTTGTATCTTGTAAATATGTTGTAGGAAAAGACACCAGATTATTTGGGTGTCTTGGAATTGAGTCTCCTCTTTCTAATGCCTTCATAAAGGTTTTCACCAGGAGATACATCCTTTTGCTTGTTATTTTATTTCATATATTACATGTATTATCTCAAATATTTCCTTCGAAGATGTTTTCAACTATAAAAGATACTTGTGTTTTTTATTTTTCTGGGTACAATACTAATTTTCAAAGGCATATTGTTTTATGGACTTGAGCACTTGAATTCCTTTCCAGATATAGGTTGAAGCAGTCAGAGGTCTGGTTTTTGAAACCCTTCTTGTGATATGATAAGGGACTCAGGGTCCTATAGTCCTAAGGGAACTCCTCAATGGCCTCATCAATCTGAATATAAATCTCAATGGAAATATAATTTTCTTTTGTCTCACATGGATAAGGTATGCATAAAAGGATATCAATTTCACATGGTACAGAAAGATGAGTTGTAAGGAGGATTATTTTTTTATATTGGTAATTTGGAAAATAATGCTTCATATCAGCAGTAGCGTCAATGTCCCTAGTGGGTCTAAAGCACCATAAGGGACTCCCACATGAAATATCTTCTAGGTACTTCATCAGAAGTTAAAAGGAGAAAACAAGTGAGGATTGAGGTAAATATCACACCCTTGAGTTTAGTGGTTAATAGCACAAAAAATAATACAATTTGTGAGGCACTGAGTAAGACAGAGTGGAAAAAGGCCATATATTCAAAATATGAATCTTTGTTTTAGAATCGAATGTGGTAAATTGTTTATCTTCTTATAGGAAATAAATCCATTGGTTTTAAGTGGATTTATCAAAAATTACAAAGTATGACTGGTTACAAAGGGATATGTTTAACATGAAGGAATTGACTTTGAGGATACCTTTACACCAACCACAAAGATAAAAAACATCAAAGATATATGTAAAATTGCATCACAAAAAGGATGGAAACCTTAGTGGATGGGTGTCAAAAGTGATTTATTGAATGATGATATCAAAGAAGTATACATGACATAACTAGAAGTATTTTTTAATTAACATAATTCTCATAAGGTATGTTGTCTAATCAAGTATATTTATGGACTTAAACAAGAACCTAGGGCATGGTACAATAAAATAGATGATCACTTATTACATCATGGATTCACTCATAGCCTCTATGATTCAAATTTTTATATTTAAGTTATAGGCACATGAATTATATTTTTGGTTTTTATGTACATAATCTTGTGACTACAATGAGGCCAAACAATCTTGTTGAAGATGTTAATAATTATTTAAAGAAATCCTTCGACATGAAATATTTTGGGCCACTTAATTATTGTATTTGATTGGAGATATGACAGAAGAAGTGTTGTATTTTTATCTCTTAGATGAAATATGATAATACACACCTAGAAAAAGTATGACATGTTCATTAATCTACAATCATTTCAAGAGGTAGGAAGGTAAATTGTTGTCACTACAATTCTGGAAATAACAATGTCTTGGAAACAAACTAAATTCATATTGGAAGTAAATACTGTAACTAATGCAAAGCATGTGAAATAAAAATAAAAATAAAGGAATGAATTGTTGCTAATCTAATCATGCAATAAATCAAATCAACAAACAAAGGAGAGGGTTAACAAACCACAAGTGGGCCCTGCCTTGGGTGTTAATCCCTCCTAAGGCCTGTGACTACAGCTAATGAACAAAACTCAGAATTTTTATGCATTGCATGAAGATTACAATTTGAAATACAATAATTCCTCTATATATTGATAGATACCCCTTACAACATTTATCTTTCCTTTTTATATATCTCATTACAACAGAAGCATGAAGAAATAAATCTCTACTAGGATTTTGAATTATATCCAGTAAAAGATATTAACCAAAACATCTAGAGACTGGATACATGCAATAGAATTAATCAACAAGTATTTACATGTCAATCACATAACTTAAGTAACCGATCAGTTTGATCAATCAATTCCTAAATCATGAATTTAATCAGTTAGTTCCTTGTTAAGTTGCAATGCATAATCAGATGTTGGAGTTGAGTCATCTCCTAGTTCTCATGTTTTAATTGTAATCACTTATTCCATCAACACGTGAAAACTCAAGTGTGATATCCATGTTCCACGAGCTTCTAAGGAAAATGAATTCTTACATGTGTATGACCTACTTTGGTTATGGATGCTCTTTGCTACAGAAAATTCCTTTTACTTCATGTGAGTTGCTGCAGATGATCCCTTAGCTATAGATTATTATTGTGGCTGCAGATGGGTTGCTTCATATGGATCCTTTGGCTACATGTGAGTTACTTCATATAGAAAATTCTTGCAAACAAGGTTGGCATCATACAAAGCATCACTCAAACACCTTATTGCAATCAAGAGAATAAATGTGTACTCACAATACCACAAAATTTTTTTAACTAGTAATAACTATATTAATTAATATTCATGCCATAAGTTCAGGTTATAACAAAATGCCTTAGCAGTATCACAGGGAAATACAAGTGCAGGGATATTAATGTCTCGACAGAATGAAGAAGATGAATTATTTTGAAAGGAATTTAAACAACTCATCACACCCCCAGACTTAACTCCTTGAATGTCCTCATTCAGGTTGCTTAGGTTCTTTAGGTTTCTTAGGTTCCTCCTGAATGGTGTTGCATAAGCATCTGAAATCAACTTTGGTAGCTGTCCCTTTAGGCTCTATTAAGAAGTATTCTCCATTCATCATGTAACTTTTCATGAATCTGTATTATACTACTTCATCTAAGGGCTGATTACCAGACCAATGTGGTATAGAAAAGTGAAATATTGGTGGGTGATAACCAATTGGAAACCAAGTTTTGGCACATGTAATAGAAACATCAATATATGCATTCACTCTTCTCAAGGTTGGAATGATATTATGATAAGAGTGCATTTATTTCTTTTGTATCTCAGGGGACATCTCTTGTTAGCACATCCTACAGGCATATACTATCTCTCTTGCATTGTATTTAATCTTGTCCTTGATTTCCTCATGATATTCTTTCTACATCTGCCATACCCTATTTCTGATTTTCTTGTTCTCCATATACTTTCCATATTCTTCAATAATTTCCTTTGTGTTGTTAGCTTCTACCCTGATCATTAATGGTTGTACTTTTTCCAAGTGCATGTACTCTTCCATTTGTTTCTCCCTATCCAATTCATTATTAAAATAAGAGCAAAGTTCTCTAATTGGAACATCTCCAATGTAGAGTATTGGGATCCAATCCCTATCATACTCAAGGGCATAATTTTACATGTATAATTCACACAACAAGATCTGAGTTTCATGAGGCATTTTTAGATATATTCTAAAGAAGGTCCTAGCTGAACCAATATCAAATGGAATATCAGAGTTAATACAGGTAAGCTTGAGCTGCAACATCTTTTCTTTTAAGAAAATGGCATAGACATTAGAAGGAGGCTTGTGTTTGATTATCTCATAGGCCACTTTAAGTGTCTCGTCCTACTTCTTCTTTATCCTTTCAATCTCTTTATATTTTCCTTCATTTACCTATCTTTTTCCTCCATGTCTTGGTGGTGCTTGGAAGATAAGTTCTTCCTTTTATCTCTCCCATTTTCCTTGTAACCTATTGATATAGGTTTCAAACTGATGGACCCAGTAATCCAACAATTTTTTGTGTTTCCATATTCCTGCAAACTAGTTTGACAGCTCTTGAAACTTCTCTAATGTTTGTGGCTGCAATGGGGTCATATAAGACAATTGCATGCTAACATGTGGCAAAAATTGTGGTGTCTTTTTCAGTACTTTCTCAATTACTACATCAGTAAGTACAGGAATGTACTCCTATATTATCTCAGTTTCCATAGACATATACTCTTTCTCAATTCCATGGAAAATGTGTTCAATAACTTGAGGCATATCTTCCCCAATTTCTCCTTCATCATTTTGTGTTTTAAGTACTGTTTGATGAATTTATTCTTCTATCTTTTCCTCATCATTCAGTGCTACATGAACTGTTTCCTCAGTTCCTTGTTCAACTTCTTCTTCTTTATGCTCTTCATGACTTACCCCAACATGAACTGCCTCTGCATGTTCTCTTATGTACTCCTCAAGGTATTCTTGTGTAGTCTCACCACCACCTTCTTCTCCCTTCTTCTCTTCCATACCCTCCATGGGCTCTTAGGACCCTGTTTCTCATGAATTGCAACATCAACACCTCCCTGATCTATGTCCATTGATGTGGCCTCAATATTCTCCTCTACATCTTCTATATCACTATCAAGTGTTATGGTTTGGGTATTTGTTATCTTAGAAATTCTTGGCCTTCTAGTTTTTAGTCTATGAGAGTGCCTAGGTGGTGTAGGAGTGGATTTGGAAGATGTAGGAGTGGGCTTGGAATATTTTCTCTTACCCTTTGAGGTGGATGATTCAGGAGTAGAAAATCCAAGTAGGGTTTCAGCAATGAAAATTCTCTCAGGTGATATTGGCTAAGGGTTTGGTTCAGAAGATGGTGGATTTTTAGAAATAGGGGTTTCTGTGGGCTGAGAAGTGGAAGCTGTGGGTTCAAATGCATGAGTGGAAGAACTTGGTACTTCTTCTTTTTCTTCTCCTATGCCCCCAATAATTCATCAATATGTTTTTCCTTTGAAAAATCCTCCCATTTCAATTCAGGATGTTCTCTCTCCAATGTGTGTTTGATAACCAGGGTAACAAGACAGTGGTGTGAAAGTGTTGACCTCCCTCTCTGTGATTCTTTACTCATCTTTTTCAAGATCTCATTTAAGAAATTAGGTATATTAACATACCTATCATTATTCTTCAGATGATTGAGTAATTTGAAGTGGATTGTATTTAGTATAGAATATCTACCCTTGCAAGTAAAATACTTGATAATATAGTTGTAAATTTCAGCCCAGAGTGGTTTGAGAGAGGTTCTATATGTACCTTGGTGATCATTTATGAAAGCATCATCCTCATCAGCGAAGTCTCGTCAAGCTTCCTCTAGATTGGATTTCTCAGGGAAAGGCTCACCTTCTACAGGAAGCCTAGTAACTGTAGCCAAAAATATCATCATTCACTTTCACTGTTAAGCCCTTGACTGTAGATTCTCCATCTTTAAATGTGGTAGAAAATTCTTCGACCATAGACTCATTAAAACCCTGGAATTTTCTAATGTAGTCCATCCATCCATTATTCTAAAAATATTGTAATATTTATGGTTGGTTATAGATTTGGGAATGTTCAGTCGGCTCATGGCGGATTAAATCTCCCCCCATTTTCAATTATGAGCTTGCTTGGCTATGGTACTGTAATCACATAGTTTTGGAGGAATGATGAAAAAATTGAATTGTGGGGAATTGGTTGGAGTTTTTATTTTTGAATTTCGAGACCTAATCACATGTAATACAACAAAAGGAATATATAGTTAATTAATTTGATTGTATGAAGCATATGACGTAAAGTGGTATGATGGAGTGGGATGACATGGAATGATACCTCACAGATTAAAGGTGGCGGTGCATAATTGTAATTAAATACATTATGGCATGGCATAAATACTAATTAAAAATAATCATACTAATGATACTTTAATAAAGTGGTATGAGTGCACTTATCTCGAGGTATATTTAGGATGATGATTGCACATATGTCGTGGTAATTTGCACCTTGTTGCATGTTGATTTTTTATGATGTTTGGATACTGTTGTAATGTTCCAAGTGTATACAACATTGTATTGAAGGATCCTTACTTAAATCTGATAATTCCTAGAGAGGGAATGCTGACCTGTTGGGGTGCCAGTTGTCTCGATCATCACTCAGACATGCAGATATTCCTTATTTTCTTCATGGAATCATGAGTTCCACCAAACATGAAAAAAAAACATAGATTTGTTGCATGTTGTTGCAAGTGGAACATCCAGTATTTGCATTATCTTTGTGTGTAAGAGATTATACGCTCTTGCAACATATACATCAAATCCTACAAAACAAAAATTCTAAGAAAATAAAATGTTAGCTGAGTGTTGCTGATCACCAAAAGGGATGATCACAACACTTTTTTTTACCCTTGGAGTATTTAACAAGCTGAATATACCAAGGCCACTAAAATATCTCAATCCTCTGAAATTTCAGAAGATGAACCACAGGCTCAACTTCTGATCTTAACCATGTTGTTCTCATCTCCATCTTGTTTTGTCCTCCTCTGAACTGTTACATGAAGGTGCTTTTATCAGTTGGCTTCTTATACAATCTCAACCTATGACCATTGACCAATAGCTTGAACCTTACAGGATCTATGGTTGTGAGTTTTACAGCTCCATTGGGAAATATTTTCTCAATCTCATATGGACCTAACCACCTTGTCCTGAGTTTTCCCATGTGGTCTTTGTATTTTGAGTCAAACAAGAGGGCCAGTCACCTTCTTGAAATTTCCTTGTCTTGATGAACCTGTCATGCCATTTGATCCTTTTCTTTGTACTACCTTTGTATTGTGCACACCTCATGTCTCCTCATTTCATCCAACTCATTGAGTTGGAGAATCCTCTACCTTTGAGCTTCAGATAAGTCTATGCCTAGTTCTAAGTGTAGTCCTTAGTGTCTTGTGCTCAAATTAAATAGGGAGAACAATAGTATTACCATACAAAATTTTGAATGGTGTGAAGCCAGTTGTATTCCACATTGTGTTGAATTCCCATACTACCTCTGGAAGCCTTTCTGACCAATCTTTCTTATGGAGTGCTATGGTTTTTGCCAAAATATCTTTTATCTCCATATTTGTTACCTCAACTTGGCCATTAGATTAGGGGTGGTATGGTGTAGACTTCCTATGTCTAATTTCATACTCTTTAGCTAGACCAGAAATAACATAAACAGTAAAGTGTGTACCTTGATCAGTAACAATTTCTCTTGGCACTCCATACCTTGTGAAGATGTGATCATAGAGAAACTTGGATAATTTTCTCACTCTTATGACTTGGTAATGCTTTCACCTTTGTCCATTTAGTGAGGTAATATGTGTACACCAATATGTATTCCTTCTGTTGAGATTTAGGATCTATAGGACCAATGAAGTCTAAGCCCTATTTTTCAAATGGATATAAGACCAACTGAGGCTGCAATGGCATCTCATCTGATTTGGTAGGCTTACCCATTATTTGACATCTATCACACCTTTTGGTGTAAAGTGTTGCATCCTTATGCAATGTTGGCTAGTAATAACCAGTTGTTAATACTTTCTATGTTGTTATTTTTGCAAAAAAGTGTCCTCCACAAGGTTCACTATGGAAGGCTCTAAGAACATCATATATTTCCTCATCATCAATGCATCTTCTCATGAAATTATCTTTCCCTGTGTGAAATAGAAATCCATCTATCCAAGAAAAATGCACACTCTTCTCAACTATGGATTTATTTTCAGAGTATAGGTAGTGTGGAGGTGTTTTAATTGAAACTAGATAGTTGGCTATGTCTCCATACCAAGGTGTTTTGGTGGAATGGAAAATAAATGCTCATCTGGGAAAGATTCATCAACTACCTGTTCTTCATCATTAATCTCCATTCTTGAAAGGAAATATGCTACAACATTTGTCCTTACTAGGCTTATCCAAATAGTGACATCAAACTCTTGTAAGAGACAACCATCAAATTATTCTGTTGCTTACAACTGGTTTGTTGATCAAATATTTAATTGTTGCATGATCAGTGTGAATGAACACTAGATAACCTGTGATGTAGTGCCTGAACTTATTGATAGCATACACAACTGCTAAGACTCCTTCTTTGTTACTATATAGTTGAGTTCAGCATGCTACAAGTTCTTACTAACATAATAAATTACATAATTTAGAACTCCATCCTTTTGTCCTAAAACAACTCCAATGGCATGGTCTGGTGCATCAGTATGGATGTGGAATGGAAGGTTCCAATCATGTCCTCTTAATACAATAGTAGTAGTTAACATCTTCTTTAAGGTTTGAAATGTAGTTTCACATTTTTCAGTCCACTCAAATGCAAACAATGGAGTTGCCACCTTGCTGAAATCTTATATGAATCTTCTATAATAACCAACATGGCCTAGGAAACTCTGACATCCTTTTTCTTCTTTGGTGTTGGTAGATTGATTATAATAGATACCTTTGTTGGATCAACCTGAATTCCATTGGAAGAAAGGTAGTTTCCAAGAACTATACCTTCAGACATCATCATGTAGCATTTTTCATTACTCAAAGACAAGTTGTGTTCCTTGCATCTCTTCAATACTTTGTCTAGATTTTGCATGGCCTCTTCAAAGGTGCTACCATGTACTGTGAAATCATCCATGTATACCTCCATGCAATCATTTGTTAGATCTGATAAAATGCTTAAAACTTCCCTTTGGAATGTAGCAGGTGCATTACACAAGCCAAAAGGAAGAACTGAATAAGCATACGTTTGCCATAGACATGTGAAGATAGTTTTGTCCTGGTCTTCTGGTGCAATTTGAATTTGATTATAACCACTATATACATCAAGAAAAGAAAAATATTTCTTACCAACCAAAGTGTCAAGTACTTGATCAATGAAGGGAAGAGGAAAATGATATTTCTTTGTTGTTGCATTCATCTCTCTATAATCCATGCATATCCTCCATTTTCCATTCTTCTTTGGCACAATGACAAGGGGTGACACCCATTGACTATCTGAAATTAGATATATGAATCCTGCATCTAATAATTTTTTTAATTCTAAGAAAAAAAATGAGAAGCAATAGATTGGGGGCACAAGAACTTTGATGATTTGGATGAGTTGATGAGAAGTACTACAATCTCCTGATCGTCCAGCAATCGTTCATGTGGGATTAGCACAACATAGGGGCATCATGGTAGATTATGATAATGCATGATCTAAGTGGCCTTGACACCAAGGGAAAAAGGCACGAAAGAAGAATAGGAAGTGCATAACCAATGGGTTGGAAAAGAGGATCATATGTGCTATTGGAAAAATAGGGAGTAATCCTAGACTGGATATGCCCAAGTTACTTCTAAAAATCCTATAGATTTGGACCAGATCTCAGTTGATTGGCCACCTACATAGAGCTTAGAGAATGATATTCCCTTTAATATGGACATATGGAAGCTTCCTGAAAGGTTCAATTTTTATTATCTTACAATCAACTGAAGGGTTATGCAATCTATTCAGTGGGAGCATGTATAAACAAAAAGAGTGCATAGAGGAATCACTAAAGATAAAGTCCCTTGGGATTTATACAATTGGGGTAAAATTGCTAAGAAACTCATCATCTAATTTACCCATAGACTATTTAACTTCAATTTGTTCAAAAAGTTTCAAAATATCTTGACTCAACAAAGGAGGAACTCTAGTGTGATTGTCTACATGCTTATGATCATGATATTGTTAAAGACGTTATCACTGTTGGATGGGTCATATCAGAGGATGCTATGGAGATATCTGTAGACACCGATGGTTTTTGTCACCTACCTCAATCCCCATATGCATAACATTTAGCTTTTATCAAGCCTATGGGACCTTGTTAAATCGGAAAAGCTATCCGGATGAAGGTCAATTCCCACTCACCTCTGTTAAATATTTTTTTACTTGTAAACCATGTAGAGGGTTTACCTATCAAAGTTCTACCCTAACTTCCCTAAGGAGACAGGGTCCAAGCCATGCTTTAACCTATCCTAACCATCTTTACCCTAACCTCCTAACCAGGTTACCCTGCATCCCCAGGACATGAAGATCCCCATGTCTTGCCAAGTGGTTGACAAGCCACTTCTAAATGAGTTTCTCCAAGATTATGCTCAGATCACCATCGATTTACAGTGAAAAATCACCCATGATGCAAATGAACATAGAGAGGGTTCAGAATCATCCACTGTTTCTATGACATTTTTTGACATCCAAAGATTCACTACCAATTTTTTGGACAAAATGCCAATAGGAAAAGTTCTGCCACTCCAACAATCTCTAAATGGGAGGTTCCAACTCAACAATATTTTGTCACCTGCCAAAGAGAACTATAGGGAGGGGAACATCAGGAATGTTGTACATCTAGACAGAAGTCCTCAAGCTCCTCTATACATTTATAGGATCAATGAGATAGGGAACACCACAGGAAATTAATTAGTCCTTGTGAGCACCTTTACAACCATTCCCATATTACAAGGTAATATCATATTCTTTATTATCATTTCTAATCTAGTCATAATTAAAAATGAGAACAAATATTCACTTTTGGTGTTTGTTTTCAATCAGTTTATCATTTATCAAAAGAAATCCAATTGTATTTGGATAGAGGACCTCGTAAGCTTTCCAAAAATTCCCTTCAATCATCGGTAATTCCTTTGAATTGCTTGTGATTTCTATTAATTTATGGCTTTCTTTATCAAATCATTGCATTAGGATCAATTATTATCTGTTATCTCTGGACTTAATGTTGACAAATCCTGAAAACATGTATCTATAGGTAGATGACATATTCTAGGTCGACATACTCATCCGTGTTACAAACATCTACGATATCTTGATCATTCAAAAACCTTTCGTGTGGGAGAAATTTGACATCCTTCACGAGCTTACTCTGTGCACCATTTCCTTCACACTAAACTGGGAAGACATCAAGGAATAATTTGAGTTCATCCACGATATCTGAAAAGTAACTGAGGACTATTGGTATGACTAATTTGAAGATATTTAGATTTCTACCACTCTAGATTGGGCCACCTACAAAGTTGAATAAGATCATCCTTTTCACCTTGAGTTATAACTTCTTCATCTTATAGCCTTATCATTTTCATTACTAATCTTATTATCTTTATCAACTCACTTAATTGTATCAAAAAACAATGAAATACTTCAAGGAATTCCCTTTGGATTCCTGGGATCGGCCTTTTACCTACGAGAATCTCGTCATCTTATTTGTCTAATATCTCTTGTCTAACTATTTGTATTTGTAGGTATCTTCATTCAGTAGAAGGAGGAGCCCTTACTCTTGTTCAATCCCTACCATCCTGACATTACGATTGTTGGCATAGGTATCATCTAACCCTACCATTTTTCAAGTTTTAGGTACTATATCTGCACGGGGGGAATAACATCTACTGAACACACACGTACCTAATAAACCCTGTTATTGACATGCCCAGTGGGACCCTATTCACTTAATAACATTTACCAAAAACTACATTTAATTTATAATCATTCTTGGGTTCTCTACTCTGCAATCATTAAAAATTATACTAAATTTCCAATGATTTTGGTGAATTTCCCACGATTCCTATAAATCGCTGAAGATCTCTTTGGATTGTTCCTGATTACTCAGTCAATTTTCCTTTAAACCTGTTTTCTATTCTACTTTCTATTTTCATCTAATTAGTCCAACTTTCCCTCTTTAGAGTGCCTATTTTGGATTCCAATTAAAATAAAAAATCAAAAAATAAAAAGAAATCATAGGTACACTTTCTTCGTTCATTATTTTCCTTTTTCCTAATATTACATTTGTTTATTTCCCTCATTGAAGCAAATTAATATTTCCCTTCGTACCTATAACGAACCCTTCATATCTTCTTGGTCACATAATTTAATTAGGGGTTAATGAAATGCATTCACTTAACTCCCCTCACACACAACTAGATCACATAAAATATAACTTACATCAAAACACTCCTACCTAGGTGGACCTACTTGGATTTCATCACCAAGAGGATAATTTGACTTGGTGTTCTGGCCAAGTATAAATAATCTGGTAGGTGGTATATTGGCTAAGCAACCGACACCCTTATCGTTGTAAGACCGTGAAGTGAGGGGGTAGGCCCCAATACCACGCCTCATACCAACACCAACACATATTCACATCTCACGTACCTTCAGGTATATCGAGGACTCCATCCTTTAACATCACTTGAAACCAGCCATAGATTTTCGTTTCCTAGGACCTCTTAACCATTTTTCACATTTCACCTTTTTTTAAATTAATCAAGATAATCAAAACTTTCTCTTGTGTGATTTTTCTGTTTGTTTGTAACCAACATATCTAATTTATTTTTATTTCTAGTGATTGTTTTTTTTCATGATCCTAACTTGACAACAGTCTTGCCTAAAAAAATCTGATAACATGGTTGAATGTTTACAACAGTCCTTAGAAAACCTCAAGTCTCTCCTTGATGAAATTCCATGTATCATGAACCAACATCGATATTTCCCTCAACAGATGATCAAGAACCCCTACACTCTTCTAGTAGTTAGTTTTCCATGTTAGAAATCCCTAATCCTTATAGTCCCCATTTCTTCAACACCAAGGATCCATTTTTCATTGAGATTCTAGATTCAAATCCCATTGTTCTTAATGCTTACTTAGCTGCCTTAGGTTTCCTTATTCAATAATCTACACCTAAGAAATGACTTCTTATCACCAACATCACTTATGAATTTTTTTAGTTTAATGATCCTAACCATGAGCTGATAATCCAAAAGTCCATCCCTATTCCATTGCTAGTGGGTCAAAAACATCAAATCCAACATCTTGAGTCCCCACCATCACTTTCGATCTCAACGATGTATCTTCATAAGACATGACTACTAAAAAATCATCATCCTCACAAGATCTCTCATATAGCTCTGCCTCATCCCAAAACAGCACCAATATGTCTTCATCCATCTCTAGTCCTTTGGTCTCCTCTACTATCCAAACACCTCCTTTAATCTCAGTATCCATCCCACTTAGTGTGCCCCAGCTCACCCCTTCTAAAAAACCCACATCATACATTCAAAATGTGGTCATGTCTATCCCAACGTCGACACATCTCGTTAATACCAGCTCTATATCTAGTGTCTACCCCTCTTCAAAAAACTTGTCAACCATTCTTGTTTAACAAATCCCCTCTCAGCACATACCTCAACAATCTCAACCCCTTATCCACACTTTTATTCCCTTCTAACACATACCCCAATAGTCCCAACCTTTTATCCACACTTCTATCCCTTTCAATATATACCCCAACACTTACAACCCATTTTTAACTCTTCAATGCCCATCAAGTATTAATACATCCAATCCTCACAACCTCTAGTTTCACATCCACCATAAAAAATCCCATGAGTACTCTCTTCCAACATAATATCCCTGTATCATATCGGCCATATTAGTAACTAAATCCACTTAAATACAATCAAACAGGCCCTTCATCATTCAATCCCCAAAACAACCACTACAAAATGACCCCTTAAAGGCATTAATGAATAGAATCTCTAGCCTTGAAGCTACCTCCATGGGTCCCAAGAACATGTTATCTTATGAATAAATCTACAATGATCCCATCCATCCTTCCTGTACCATACAAAGCATACCCTCCACATTGGGAACTCCCTAAGTTCCTTAAATTCTATAGACAAAGAAGACACCTCAAAAACACATTTGGCCTTCTCAACATGCTTGTTACCTCATCGCACATGACCAAAACCTCATGCTGATAACATTCCTCATGTCCTTATCTATACCTGCATTATATTGGTACAACAATATCCCCCAATACTCACTTTTCTCATTCGCATAGCTCTTCTTAGAACACTTCTCAATCAACATCACTCACAAAGTTACCATCACCGATCTATATGCTATCAAGCAATTCAAAGATGAGTCTATTGCAGATTTCATTTCTCACTGGAGGGGTATTATTAATCAATTATCCTTTTCCCTCCCACATATAAAATTAATTGAGTTATTTTCTCGTTCCTATGTGAAACATATATCATCGACATTACAAATCTAATCTTTCCAAATGTTTGATGAAGCCTTCACTATGGCTTGTAAACTCAAACTCTGTGCCCTTGAGGATGATAGGGTTAAACTCAAATCAAAGAAGCTTAAACCTGAGTCCTCATTCAAATCATCCTCCTGTTATGAAAAATCTAAGACTCAAGAAAATATGTTTTTCATGAAAATTGTTTCCAAATAATGTTTGGTTCTCGAACACACCCATACTCAATGTAATTATATGCCCATTGGTGAATCTTACAACGTAATTTTTGATAAAATCTTAGTTCCATGTATGATCACCCTTCCACCTATCCACCCTATCAACACATCCATCTCAAAAACCTCTTGTTATTAAGAGAATGATTACTATAAGTACCATAGGTTCAAAGGTAATGACATCAAAAGGTTTCATTCATTCTGAAACATCCTTTAGGAACTTATAAAAAAAGGTGAGTTACAAAAGGATAACCCAAATGCACCTCCAAATAAGAATTTGGACATTTTAAAACAACCCTTTATAAACCATGCTCCATCTACTAGTCAACCACAGTATAACATCATTCACTCCCATCATACCATCATCACAATCAAATACCATTCATCCTCACCTTTAGTTTCTAGTGCCCCTATCACAAAAGCACCATCCAAACCATCCACAAATGATTCTATCACAGAAACAACAAACAAATCATCCACACCACCTACACCTAGTGTTTCTTCCATAGAAAAACCTATTAAATCACATACTTCTCCTAGTCTCTCCACTAGAAAAACCAAAAATCTATCCACATCCCCTCCATCTACTTCAAAATCATCTGTGATCTCTTCACAAGCCTTGGAAAATAAACCTATCATACAATATATGAAAATATCTTACGATGATCATGCCGCCCAACACCACATACACAATATTAAGAAACTCATTACATGACCACCTATCCCTGCATCCAAGATAGTAACAATCATATCATGTGATCATCTGATCTCCTCAACAAAAAATCTAAAATCCACACTCTTTATCTTGGGGCCACACCCCTTATCAAAACTTTTAGTCACTATTATAGAGTCTAAGATCATTCCCCACTAAACACCTAAAGGTTTCACACAAAAATTGATCCCTTCAACATCCGTATTATCAAAAGAACTAATAGTTCCACTTAATTTAGCTTCAACAAGGCATTATGTTGTAATACTTGAAACACTCATCAAAAAGTCCCTCAAAACCTTACCTCCTCTTCAGCCATATGGATCTTGAGGGTGGAAACCCTCCTGGTATATTTTCGAAGCATTTTTTGATTATCATCAAACACCAGGACATTATATGGAGGATTGTAAAGCCCTTCACAAAACCATTCAAATCATTTCTAATAAATGACTTCTTCCTATAGATCTAGAATCATTAAATCAAATCAAAATAACCATCAAACATTTAGACCACTATCACCCAAGCCATCACCTATTGCATCCACATCTAACAAAGGTGAGGCCTCTTCATAGGATATCCCCACTTCATCAAATTGACATAGTATGTATAACTAGCAGAGCTCGAGAACAAGACCCTATGACTCCATATCAAAGAAATTCCAAGGTATCCATCTCTCTCACTCCTGAATCACCCAACTCAACACCTCCCTCCAGGGCTAAGTTATCCATCCTAACCACTCCACATGCCCAATCTACCGATTCCATACAAAATACTACTATTAAGCAACTTGATCAAGCTCCGATAAAGATGTCTCTTGATGAGCTTGTGCAAACCTCAATACAACATTGAAAATATATGATTAAAATGCTCCAATCCATATCAATACCCTCAGACAATCTATAACCATTTCATAACTCTGGTTAGTACACTCAAAATGTCTACTACCATCTCTTTTGATAGCTCTGAAATCCCTCATCCTTACAACCAAAGACATGACCTTCCCCCATTATTTCATCACCACAAA
Organism: Taxus chinensis; assembly: GCA_019776745.2. Classification (NCBI taxonomy): domain Eukaryota; kingdom Viridiplantae; phylum Streptophyta; class Pinopsida; order Cupressales; family Taxaceae; genus Taxus; species Taxus chinensis. The sequence continues at coordinate 345,336,063 of CM034157.1, forward strand.
AATTGATGATACTCTCTTTAAATGATTCATGATTAATAACAATGCCAATATTAACATTATATCACCGCATGCCTTTGATCAACTCCAACTACCCAACACTATCGTCTCATAGTCACTTGTGGTGTTGTACGAGCCTTCAATGACATAGTCACTTCCACATTGGGCATGGTTATCTTACCAATCAAATTCAATGTCAAAACCCTCCATGAACTCTTTTATATCTATTGAAGGAGAATTTCAATATAACATGTTATTAGTTGACCCTGGATACATTTGATGCATTGTATCTCATCCACTCTCCATCGTTGTCTCAAATATGAACATGAGGATAAAAATTTCACTATTCAAATAGATCTGAATCCTTTCAAACTAATGTCACATGAAACTTATCGACCCAATGACATGCTTATCCCTAAAAAAACTTCAAGCTCTTCTAATGAATACCTTTTAGTTATTCCATAACCTCATCAAAATTTCCTAGATGATAACTCTTTTGATGATGTCATGTAAGTCCTTTCATTGGGGGAGTATCGTCTCCTTACACTTAATTTCTTCCTACACCAAAGACATAAAAAAGACTCGAAAAACAACCCATGTATGAACCTAATGTTGGAGACATTATCTATTTCAGACCACCACATCTTAAAACCAATTTCATTTATGGAGGGGTTGATCACCATTCCCCTCATCAACGTCATGCCAAACCATTCATATCAAAATTCACATTTCTATATAACCAAACATTCGTGTTGTAAGAAATATGGAATAAGAGGAGGGGGAATCATTCCTTACAAAATTAAATCAATTTCATATTTTCTTACTTAATTCAAAATTAATTAACCATTCATTTATGTGTTCACAACATCAAATACCATACATTCACATAACCATGAAGAAGAGAGAGAACACCATAACACAATATATAAGTGAGAAACCATAAAGGGGAAGAAAACCCACTGAAAAATTTGTTTATATTACACAAAAAAAATACTCAAGTGAATATTTATTTAGTGAGGCACCAACCCCACAAGGAGTACCAACCCTTAAACCCTTGTTGATATTACTCACAAAAATAGACTTGAATGAAAACAAATCATCACAAATATTTTGATGAAGAGATCACTGAAGATATTATGTAAGAACTCATCTGATAGTGATCACAAGATTCAGCTCCAAACTCCTTCAAACCCTTTCTCAAACCCTCATTCACCTAGCTCACTTTTTCTCTTTCCTTCTTCACTTTTCTTGGCCTCAAACACATGCACACACACTTCCAAACATTATTCAATATTTCATACAATCTCTCAACTCTGAAAATCATTCCTTCATACTTGTAACACACACTCACATAGGTCACACTTTTTCCCTCTTGCTCAACTAGTTCAAATTTGAACTTAAACTCTTGTTTTATACCCTTATCTTGATTCAAACACACAGAAAGGTCAGTTTACCTCCTTTGGTTTTACCAATTAAACTTAAAAAAATCCCAAAAAATTCATTAAAACGTTCACATATGACCCATATAGGTTGTCCATGCCCAAAACAATCAAACTTGCACCAAATAAGCTCAAAACCCCATCACCTAGATGGCCTAAAACCACAAATGATACAACCATGATTATTTAAGCTCCCATATTCACCATAAATGTGTAATCTGACATAGAAACATCAATTATGGTCATTAATTATCTTAGACTAATAAAAAAATTCATAACACAAGTCAAAAGGCTCATATCCTTCTTAAACAGTTGTTTCCAGCACCTTGTCTTCACCTTTGGGCGTCAAGACCACTCCAAAAAAGATAAAATATGGCATGTAACCACTCTATGGAATCCTATTGTACCTTTACATCACATCCATTGCATGTTATAGATCATGAAACATCTATATGTTAAACCACAACAAAAACTTTCCTCTTCACCAAATCAAGCTTCCCAGAAAGCTAGTTTTACAAACTCAACTAGTTTGCACACCTTGATTTCACTTCTATAAATTCATTCAATAGGAACCAAATTTATCCCTATTCACTTTCCAACTGATAGGAATCATCAAATAATCCATCTCGTGACTCATTCACTTCATTCTTTCAACCTAATAAATCCTTAATTGGAAAACCAGCAATCCCTTCTTCTTCACAAACTGACATGGATGACCAATCAAATCTCATCATCAAAAGAAAAACATTATACCAATAGAAATATCTCTGAATCCTCTTTCTATAACATATTATAATTCCTTCAAAATCCAAGTGGAAGGCCTTTAACCAAGACTATCTCTAAAAACGTATGAAACTGCCCCAAAACTGCCCTTTGACTAGTCTTCACAAATAGGGTACAATTTTCCATTTATATGCATCACCATAACCTAAAACCACCATGGACATCAATAAAAACTCCCATAATAAAAACAATGTCCATTTATTTTACAACTCCTTTGGATAACCTTGTCCCAAACTAAACTTCTTTAGAAATAGACATGTTTGAGTGGGGTATACTCATTACCACATACACTACCATACCTTTCTAGAAACCTAGAGGATTCCTCTACATCATAAAATTATCATACTAGCACTATAAATAAATTCTTAGGAAATCAATATCTCCTACCAGCTAGATTTTCAAACACACAAAAATTTGTTTACCTTCTTAACATTTGTTCATAAAAATGTGACAATGAAACGACCTCATTATTTTTTTGAAACCTTCTATAATAATTTAGAAACATCCTTAAAATACACAAGGTCCCATACACAATCACACAATTTAGGGTGAGCATCAAAAGGTATAATTCAAGCTGGAAATGACCTTCTTTCTTGGACCGTGTTTCACACAAAACTAACATAACTTGCAAAATCCTCATCATGAATGACTTGAAAATTTTCACACACTATCTATGAACACCCTACTCACATCTATAATAATCATTCATCATCACAAATATGTCTCCATATTCTCATCCACATATCATTTCCATGACTAGCCCTTGGGGTTTTGCATGGTTTAGGCTAGCGTCAACTGAAACAACATCATAACTCAACATAAAACATCTCCAAAAGGTCCTAAAATCATACCTATAAAACATATATGACACCCATGCATGCATCCATGAGCTCACTTGGCTCCACAACTCAACCTCATGCCTCCAAGCACCTAGACCTAGTCTATATGAGCACCTGAATCTTGGTCTTCAACCTGTATATGCACCCTGAAACTCATGTGAGTTCCTAAATAATCCTTAAACATTCTCTCCATGCATGAAAATCATACTCGTCAAGCCACCAAGAAAATCCAAACATCATGCTCCATCACCTAAGCTAGCTAGGTCACCTGACAAGGCTTGTTAGACCAAACCAATCTCACTAAATATACTCATGCAATCCATGAACCATCTGAATACTTCCATGTCATCAACTTACCGATCATCCTTTGACTCTACTCCATCATATTCTTTTTCATTAAAGGGATTTTACATCAATGAAAACACTTAGAACACAACATGCCAACAATCTCCCCCTTTGTCATTGATGGAAAACCTCCTGAACTTTTCCCCCTTTTTAAATTAATGAAAAAACATACATGTAATTACATTAAATTAACCTTTATCATATTCATAAGGTCATCTCTTGGTTAGAAACATCAACCAAAAACTTCATACTAGTCACAAACTAGTAATTTCCATAAAAATATGATTTTATCTTCTTTCAAGGCACTTATGACTGTACTCCCCTTGAGAATGAGCATGTACAACACTTATTCATGCTAGAAATGTTGATAAATGTCTAGAAACATATTTCTTACCTTTCTCATGCTAGAAATGTTGATAAATGTCTAGAAACATATTTCTTACCTTTCTCTTTGAGTGAATATATTCACAGAACAACCTCATTTGGCTCAAAGACCTATTTTCATAACATTATACCTTGTTTTGACCTTTTCATGACTTGAAAGTATTGTAGAAAACCTTGCAAGAATGTACACAATTTTACCTTGATCTTCCAAATGCTTTGGTAGTTGGACTCAACATCTTAGGATATGGGATTTATCCTGAGGGAAAAGGACCTCTTCAGATGCCACTTCAACCTTGTGAACCTGTAAAACACTACCCCATTATTGTTTTCATTTATGTCAAGTGGCATTGATGGAAAAATAGTAATTATGTGAAAAAAAAGCTATATTAAGGAATGAAGGTTGATTGGTATATGCCTTCTCAGTGGTGGTTGATCATTTCAAGATGGTTTGGGAAAGAGCTCTTACAGTTTGTTCCAGGTCATCTGGTGGAAGTTGTAGTTGAAACTGGCCCATTTAGGCATGTTTCTAGAGCCTGATGAGGTGTAAGAGGTTGGTACAGGTCATGGAAAGGTCATGTAAGAATGGGAGAAACCTAGGAATGTTTTATATGACATTTGTGAGCATCAGTAGGGTGTATTTTAGCTCCTAGAGGAAAATTTCAAAAGTTCACAAAAGTTGGCCTTAAGAACTAACAGTGTAGGCTGATAAAAATTAGATAGGTTTAAGATTTAAAAAATATTTATGAATAAATAATCTCATGAATCATATATTGGGGTAAGTTTTGGTGCTTCATGCCAAATTTCATCAAGTTCTGAAAAGGTATGTGAAAGTTGTGTAAGTTTTTCTAAAACATGCTTCTTAAGAAGTGCAAAATAAGTTGTCTGTCTTCTTAGCACCCAAGAAAAAATATAGTTCCTTCTTTAGATAAATCATAGAATGTATTTTTGTAGATAATCTCCAAGCTGAGGTATTTAAAATTTTTTTCAGGTAAAATGGACAAAGTATAAGAGAAGTTATGAGCATTCTTCTGCCTATGTTTTTCTCTCTCTCCTCAAGCATCTTCTTGAGTTAGAAATGGAAAAAAGTTGTTTTTTGTTCTCAAATCACTTGGATGCAATTAAATAAATTTTCTTCAGAAGTCTATTATTGATGTCTCCATGACCATTCAAAATGTTTTCAATTACATCTTCAAGCTGCGGAGCTATTTAGTACAAGCTCTCTTTTGCCTATGCAAGATAGGTCATGGCACATCATGGTGTTTATAAGTACAAGCTTGCAAAGGTGTAAATGTTGTACAAATGGTGTTTTTGAAGGTCCATGAAAATTTTCCTAAATTCTACAGGAGCAAAGATTTCATAGTAGTCCTAAATATCCTGGCTCAACATTGCAATGGTTTGAGTCTCTTGGAAATGTGTAATATCTTTCATGATTCTTGTGCATTCCCTTCAATGAAAAAGCTTGTGTTGTAGTTAACTATGTAAGGATGGTATTGTTATACTATAGAAATATTTAACAAATATAGTTAAAAATTCTATGACTTCCTATCATCTATATGATAAATTTATTTCCCTAAAGTTAAGATCAAAGGAGCAATGTCTGGGTGAGGTGTAGATTTGTAGAAGCACATCAAATCTCAAACTTTTGTTGATTCTCATTAAGCCTTTAAACTGAGTGTGTTTGTTCTAGAAGTGGTTTCTTGTCAAAGGTGATTGAAGTTCATATGTCATGATATAATTGGGTAATAAATTTTAAATTGAAATTTCTCCCTAAAACCCTAAATTACACTTTAAACCTCTTCTTTAATCTGCATTGGTCACTGTCAAAATTTGTGTTATGACTATGCACTGTTTTTGCAATTTCTGGAAAATTTGAAAGTTTATGATTAATAAATGGATTTGAAAAGATGGAGAATGGTTATTAAAAGTCTAAAAACTTGAAATTTTTAAATTTCATTCAAATTTGAGAGAGAAATAAATTTTTAAGTGTCTCGGGGGTCACAATGTGTTCAAAAACCCTGATTCTAGGGTTTTGAAAGGGTTTTTATTGAATCTCAAATTTCTATCCAATGAAAAATAAAATTTTTGAAGAAATATTTATCTAGATCATACGAATTGATTTACAAAAATAATTTTTCAATTTCATTGAAATCGAATGAGATTTTTTTGACAGTTTTTCAAAAAACATTGTGCCTTCCTTTTTGTAGAGCTTTGAATGGGATTTTTGAAGAAATTATTTATTTGTGCTAAAATTCTTCATGCAAACTTTGATAAACCATATGGAAGGAGGTTAATTCAATCAAAATTACTTTTTTTTTATTTGATAATTTCAAATTCTTCATGAAAATGAACAATGATGGAAGTCAAACTTAATCTCCATACATAATTGTGTCTCAGAAAACTGTCAAGTTGAAATTTTTCTCAAGATCTTGGAAAAGTGAATTGGTAGAGTTAGTTCATTTTGACATCAAAATGAATTTGAAATTATGTCCAAGTTGTTAACATTTCAATCTTGTCTGAGGTTTAGTTTAGTTATTTCCCAAAATCATTGTAATGTAACGTTGCTTGTAATGTAAGATGTGTTTGGTCTTCTAAATGGAGTTGAAGTCATGAAGTCACAAAATGTAAAGAAGTTCTGAACTCTTGAAGAAGCTAAAAGGTCTTATAGGTTACAAGTTTGAAAATATATCATTCTTTCTTGATAAAGAAGATGAAATCAGGTTTTATTCAAATAATATTCAAAAGTCTAAAAGAATCCAAAAGTTATGAAGTTGAAAATAGGTTAGGAGAGAAATTGAGCCAAGAGTTGTAATGATTTTTCTGGTAAAAGAATGGTATGAAAATGTGATATCTTTAGTTTTGGACAAGATAAGGAGTTATAAAAAGAAATGTCAACATGGTTAAATAATGTATAATCAATTATAGAATAAAAGACATAGGTGATGTGAAGATTAATGAATAATGTAGAATAGATAAAAGTGATAAGGAAAAGATAGAATATGTGAATTCATATAATATATATAAAATGAAGAGATAAGATGTGATGTATGAATAATATTGAAGAGATCAAGATACAATAAAGAATTCATGAAAAAGAAACTCAGAGTGAGAATATGTGAAAGAGAAGTAAAATTGAAGATGATAAAAGGTGATAGTGAATGCATTGAAATATGAAGAGGATATGATGTTGATAATGACTTAGTAAGATTGATGTACTTAGTAAAGAAATGTAGAAAAAAATGAAAGTGATATGAATGATAAACCCCTGTTGAAGTCTTTGTGAGAAAGATTAATGTGCTAGATGTGTAATTGATTGTGAAAATTGACTAAGGTGATATGCTGAGAAAATGTTGAAAAGAATAACAATGTCAAGATTCAAAACTGAAATTCAAGTCAAGTAGAGATATGAAAGAATGTTAAACATGAAATAGCAAGGTATTGATTTTGAAATCCAAGTAAGAAGCAAAGAGTGATTTAGAAATTTCAGAGTTTACAAAGGTGAATAGAAGAGTTTTGAATGTTGATGAAATTGGAGGTGGATTAAGAAAGTAAGATTACAAATTTAGGGTCACAATCATATGTATTGAATCCAAGATGAAGAGTGATCAAATTGTGTATACACACTGAGTTGTTTCTTAGTATAATTAGGGAGTTATATCTTCTTTGCAGGTGGTAGCTTAAAGAAGGTTAGTAGTTGCTAACTAAATCACTTTGGGAGTTGTAGTTTCCAACATCAAGTTGTAGCTTTATTGTATTCTTGGGATTCTAGCCTCAAAAAGTTGAGTTGCAGCTTAACTTGAAATCATTGTAACACATAGGATAGATTGTCCAAAGCTAGTTCTATGATTTCAGTGGGTTTTCTCCCATTTTGGGTTTCTCACATAAAACGTTGTGTATTTTCTCTCTTTCATTGGATTGTGTAGGGTTGCATATGATTTTCTTAACAAGTTTTGTGAAGTAGAAATATCTGAAAAGTTTTATAAGACACTGATTCACCCCCCTCTCAGTGTCCAAGTTTCCAACAATTGGTATAAGAGCATGGTCCTCCTGAATTGAGCCTAACCGTTTGGAGGTGATCCTAAAGACACAAGCATGGGTACATCAACAGAGTCAATGTTGAAAAAGAGGTATGAAATTTCTCAAGATCTTATAAATGAGTTAAAAGAAGAAATCAAGCTCAAGGAAGTTAACCATGGTCAAGAACTAAATGAGATGGCTTCATTTGTTGAGAAAGTGTCAAAGGATTTGAAAGAAAAAGAAAATTCTTACCTTAAATTTGAAGAGGAACTAAAGACCCTGAAGATTGAGTTAGTACAGGTTACTAACCTATCTTGAAAGCCTACAAATAAAACAAGGACATTCTAGCGAAGTAGAGCATGAGACATGCCATAGGAAGCTATTCAAGCCAAGAGTGAAGAATGTGAAAAATTAAATGTAGAAGTAAAGACCCTAAAAGAGGAGCTAAAAAAACAAAACAAAGGGATTTGAGAGCTGAATCAAGTCCTATTTCTTGTCAAGTATGTTCTCAGCCCAATAAAGACGAAAAAGAGCACAAGAGGATCTTTAGGCAGCCAAATGTAAGGATATTATCAGGTAAGTTTCATGGAATTTATTTTTCATGCAACATCTTTGGACATAGAGCTAGAGAGTGTAGGAGAAAGGTAGATAAAGACCATCCATGGAGAGATTGTAGGTCTGATTATGAGAATAACATATTGTGCTTTAATTACAAAGGAAAAGGTCACATAGCCAAGTATTGTTTAGAAGATCTAGTAAGTCATTTTTGGGACAAGAATCAAGTTGTTTATTTCAACTGTCATGGAAAGAACATTTTTCCAGATATTATTTATGAACCACCTAGATTTAGTTACTAAGTTGAATGCATTCCAGAGACAAGATAAAAGGGTATTAAGAGAAAATAAAAACTCTAAGAGTAAGACCAAGTCAATCATGGTTGAGAGAGATGTTGGAAAGAAGAAAGAAAAATGGATATGTAAGGTCAAGGAAGAAAAATCTAGAAGTTGAGACAGTAAAAGGATGACAAGAAATAGCAAGGGTTGATTTGAAGAGATACACAACAATCTAAAATAGTACATAGAGAAAAAGTACAAGAAAGAATGCATAAGGTGACAAGAAAAGGAAAGAATAATGAAAACAATTCTAGTAAAAAGGATAAGGAAATTCTTCCTCAAGTAGTGTTAGAAAAGGTGTATGAATTGTAATATGTATTATTATCAGGAACTCAAGTAGAATATGAGAGATCGGGTGATGTGGTTTTCACACCAAAAAATGTAGCTATGAAGAATAACAAGGTCTTGAGGAAAAGAAAATAAAATATTGAGTCATCATGTTGCTTTGATGAATTTCTTTATTTTAAGATGATATGAAAGATGGTATGCCTTCTACAGGATTCTAGAAGGTATACACCAAGCTGAAAGAAGATGGTTTAGTGTCATTATTATATCAATCTGTCCAACTAAGTGATCTTCATGATGAAGTTTGGATAATGATCCAAAGAATGTTCCCAAGTCAAATTAGTCATTTTTTGCTATTGAATAGAGTCTCCATCAAATTTGTTATGGTATGATAGTTTCAAAAAGTGTCTATCTTGCTCCATGTTGAAAGTCTTGTATATGTTGAATCATAAGAATGAGGTTATTGAGCATATATCAAGAGAATATTGTTTAGGAGGTATAGTGTTGTCAAGGTTTTTCTTGTTCAAGAAAAAAGTCTCCAATAGAGTATTTGAGTCAAAAGTTCATGTTGAGCATTCTTATAGAAATACAGTCAAGGTTGGTGTTGAATTTTGATTGTGATCTTTATATTAAGACAAGGAAGTATGTTTAGAACTAAGTCTTGATTTTCAAGAATCCTTATATGAAATGAGTTTTACAAAATTGGCTCTATATGTAAAATATGTCTAGAATGGTTGAAGTCTCAACAATTTTTTTTCCCATAAATGATCATAAAGATATCATATGATCTATGTAAAGAATATTTTTTGTGAATTGTCAAAGTTTGTGAACTAAATATTAAAATCAAGTTTATTGGTCATTGTGTCTTAATCTGAACATAGGAAGAGATCATGCATCTAATCATGAGCATCCAAGTTGTTTATGCTTATGTCTAAAGTCATGTGTGATGTGTTTGAAGCTCATGAAAGTAATATTTCTCATGTAGGAGAAGATAAGGAATCATAAAAATGATGTCAATTTTCTTAAGAAGTTAAGTGGTCATTCATGAAACCTATTAAGGTCCTGAAGTAGTTTGTGTGTCAATAGTGTCATATGTTATGACTTTAAAATGTGGTTTAGAATCATTTAAAGGATATAAATATGAGAAGTTTTCAATTTGATGACTTAAGTGAAAATGAACCATGTTAGTTTAAGAACAAGTATGACAATTCTTGATAGTTCAAAGGATGCAATGGGATAGAATACTAAGATTTTTTGAGTTTGAATGAAAGTGGTATTTATGGTTTTCCTTCATAAGAAATTTTAAGAAATCAAACCTTAGGAAATGTTTTCAACAATTCTTGGTATCAAAATATTAGATCTTGCAAAATAAAAAATAGTGCAATCTTTTTGTTTTCATCCAAATATGGTTCAAGTTGCTTCTAAGTGGGAAGAGAATGATGAGTTTACCAATCTAAGTTCTTGTACTAATATCTAGACAATCATGTTATACAAGACTTCAGGTGTTTAGACCATAAAAGTTTATCATATAGTTTGAAATTTATGAAACAAGAGTGTCTAATTGACAATGAAGATTCTAAAGACCTAATATCCAAAGTTATGTGGTCTTCTATTTATATCTCAAAGACAAAATTGTTTTTAGTTTTGATGATATAAAAGGGGTTGAGATCATTGAAATGATCTATTGTGTAAACAAAATATTTTTTCTTGAAATTTCTCAAATTCATGTGAGAGATAATACACATGCGCATTCTAAAAGTCAGTTTTGAGCATGAAATAGGTTGGTTGAACTATAGTTTGTCCAATGATTTTCTTGGTTAGTAAGAGGTCTAAAGAAAGCACAGTATACAAAATTATAATAGACATAAAGGTCTTAATTTGAGTAGAGAATATTTTATTAGGCATAAAATGAGTTTCTTAGTCCATTGAAGTGACCTCATGAAATAAGAAAAATTGCTATTGGTGCAGAGTACATACAAAGAAAAGTTGGATGCCTAGATAAACCTCATTCTTGAGGTGTGGCTATTCAAATGTAAATTTCTATGAAGTTTGAATCCCTCAAGAAAGAATTAGGTGTTAGTGAAAAATGGAAAAGTATGGTTCTTCATCAAGAGAGAAATTGAGAAAAATCCACCATAGTCATGTTAAGTTGCTCTCAAATATTGTGACATGATCTAGAAGGAGTATCTCATCTTAATTAAGAAAAAGGTATAGTCTTGTTGAATGAGAATGATAATTCTTTCCTAAATGGATCTTCACATGCTTTAGGTCATTTATTAGTGGAGTCTGAGACTTTCTAATAGAAATTGATGTGACTTTTTATAATAATGAAATGTCTAGTGGATAGTGTTATAAGTTTCTAGTGAAAGTGTAATGAAAATTTTGTGACTTGAAAGGTATAAAAGTCTTCTTGAAGAATGTAGAAAAATGTCCTGGAAGTTATATTTGTATAGATAGTGAGATTAAGTTGAATAATTTGGTATATCAGTCTTTTGTGTGTCAAAATATGGCTCATAATCACAAGTAACTAATACGGTGCTAAGTGCATTTTAGATTAATGTTACTCAGATGTGCAAAAATTTATGAAAGTTGGAGAGCCTAAAATGATGTAGGGGCACTATTAATCAAATTCTCTTGGTGCTCTAAATTCTATGGAACTTGTTTGTAAAACATCTTAACTATGGATATTTTCTTCAAGGGTCAAGAAAATAATTCATTGGGTATGACTTCTGAAGATGTCATATCAAGATATAGCTACAAGAAATGAAAAGTTGGTTTATAGAAGTAGGAAACTAATTGTATTAAATCATCCTCAAAGATGGTAGCAATGTTAAGGGTCAAGAAGTTTTGTATTTCCAACAAGAAAATTAATTGCATAAATCAAGAATGAGTGAAGAGAATAATTCTATCAGTGTTAAGGGGGAGTTTGACTTAGTCAAGTAAAGATAAAAAGAGAAAACACAAGAAATAGAGAACTCAAGGTTGGCATAGGAGCTCAGGAAAGAGAAAACACCATTCAAGGGGGAGCTTGTGGACAAGTAAGTAATGTTTTTTCATGTTTCATCATCTTTAGTTTGTCATTGTTTCATGTCAAGTGTCCAAGAACCCTTTGTCATAGATGTCAAAGGGGGAGAGAGTGTTTTTAGAAAATAGGAAAGGTGATGTGAGCTGATGTGTTTTTTCCATTAAAGGTTTCTAGGCATGTTGCCACCAATAACAAAGGGAGAGATTGTTGAACCATAGTCATTGGTATTGTCATTAATGTCAAGTGGCAGTGATGGAAAAGTAGTGAGTGATTAAGTGAAGCTCAGTAAGAGGCATGAAGGTTGATTGGTAGTGCCTTATCGGTGGTGTATTAAACATATTAGGATGGTTTCAAGTTGGTTTCAAGGTGCTACAAGTTCAAACAGTGTGATGGGTGATCCCTAAATGAATAGTATAGGTTGGTTATTTCTGGTTTTAGATTATCTATAGGTCAGAAATGATGTTGTAAGCATGGGAAAGAAATATTATAGGGTGTATCAGGTCATTTAGTGGAAGTTGCAGTTGAAATTGGCCCTTTTAGGCCTGTTTCTGGAGCCTGATGAGGTGTGAGAGGTTGGTACAGGTAATGTAAAGGTAAAATAAGCATGGGAGTAGCCTATGAATGTTTTATAGGGACATATGTGAGAAAAAACAAGGTTTAGTTTATCTCTTGGAGGCAAAATTCAAAAGTTCACAGAAATTAGCCTTGAGAAATGACAGTGTAACTTGATGTCAAATGAGATAAGATAGAATATTACAAACATATATATGGAAAATGAGCTCATGTATCATGTATATCGGTTATTTTTTTGGTGCTTCATGCCAAATTTCATCAAGTTTTGAGAAGGTACGTGAAAGTTATGTTAGTTTGTCTAAAACATGCTTTTTGAAAAGTGAATAATAAGTTGTCTGGATTCTTAGCACTCAAGAAAAAATATAGTTCCTTGTTTGGATAAATTATAGAATGAATTTTTGTAGAGGACTCCAAGCTGGAGGTATGGAAAAAAGTTTCAGGAAAAATGGATAAGTATTAGAGAAGTTATGAGCATGTTTTTTCTAGCTATATTCCTGTCACTCTCAAGCACTTTCCTAAATCGGAACTGGAAAATGTAATCTATCTGCCCTAAAATCACTTGTATGAGTTTTCTTAAAGTTTATCTGTTGTTGCAGACTCACAGCACCCCTGGATGCAGATCAGGCTTCTAGGTTGATCACTCTAGCATCCAGTGTGATTGCACAACATGGAAACCTCTCTCCAAGTGTGGGACTTGTGAAACTGAGAGAGGAATCTCCAGATTAGAGGCTGGTTCCTCAAACTCCTCTGATTAGATCTAATGCTTGCACAACTACAGAGGTTCAGATCCTAATCCTACTCTAAACTGCAAGGAGACAGGGATAGAAATGCAAAAATTGAAACTAACTAAAGATGGTGATGCACCAAAAGGAGTGGTGAAACATTTCTGTCATGCAAATAGACACAAACCAGAGATTGCAGCATAAAACATACACAGGCTGATAAGATATAATTTAGGATCTGAAATGAAGCAAACAATACAAACAAAGGACTGAAACTCATTCACAAAGCTTGCATTATCATTTCCAGTGTCAAAATCACTGCATTACAACCTCAGAGAGGTAAAAAACTGTTACAGTCTTTGGAGAGGTCTGATTCTTCAAACAATCACTTGCTGGAGGTGAAAGAAGAAGTTGCTATGTCCAAAAAATGTTCCCCCCTTGAAATGAGCCAAATCTGGCTTTTACATTGCATGGGTCGAGCCCAAGAGACAGAAACGTACAAAAAATGTGAGAGCCCATTCCTCCTTGACTGTAAATGCATTAAAACAGCATGGGGGACCTTACAAACCCATACCCTATCAATTTTGACCGAATTGCAGGAGAATGTGACCCATTCTGCGTTAATTTGGTCGCTGAAATGTCACTTCTGGCCATGAACACGTGTCAGAGCCATTTCTCAACTTTCTCTCTCCAGACTACACCAAAATTCAAGATTAACCCTAGAATCATGTAGAGAATTTCACTAGCTTTCCGTTGATATAAAGAACGTGCAAATCCGAGCTCTGGATCGAAAGATATGGAGATCTGAAGATTTAGGGCACAAAACAGGTGAAAATGTGTTTTGAAACTTTTTCCCGCGCTCTGCCACCTGGATGACACGTGTCAAGCACTGATTGGATGCGTAATTCTCTCTCCTCTGCTCACCCATGGGTTTTCCTTGAAAATTTTGACCTTTTTGTGATTTTGGAACATTTTCCACTTTTCCTCCGCGCCCCCGCCACTTGGGACACGTGGCATGCATTGATTGGAGGACAGGGGTGCGGGGGCTTCCTTTACTTTTAGCTTTTTGGCCGAAACTTGGCCAAATTTTCTAACTCCTCCCCGAGCTCTGCACTTCCCTGTTCCATTGGACACGTGTCCAATTCCTATTGGCTCGGGCCAACGCTTCAAACCTCGCCCTTTGAACTTTTGGATGTTTCCCCCTTGTGACACGTGTCATGATTTGATTGGTCTCCGGGTCTGCCGGCTTTTCACGTCCCTCGCGTCCTTTGGCCCGGCTGTCCCAAACTGTCTGGGACAAAAACTTCTGATCCACCCGAAATGGGCTTCCTTGTCCCTCTTTCGGCCGATGACACGTGGCGTAATTTGATTGGCTCTCGGCTCCTTCGGCTATCCGCGTCCCATGCGTCCCTTTGTCCCAACTGTCCCAGTGTGAAAGTTCTCCTTTTCGGCCGATCCAGGCGGTTCGCGTCCTTCGCGTCCTCGCGGCCCAGATGTCCCAGACTGTTACGCTCAGCAGTTAGTCGATTTTCCTCTGACCTTCGGCCGGTTCACCTTTCCGCGTCCCGCGCGTCCTCACGGCCCGGATGTCCCTTTGCTCTGCAGACTGCCTGGCGGCCTTTCGGCCGATTCGCGCCCAGATGTCCCTCATGTCCCGACTGTTGCGAGGACTAGGACTTAGCCATTTTTCATGATTTTTCCTGGCCCAAGCTTGTTTTCTGCAACTTTTTCACCTTTTCTCAGAACTTGCTCTTTTCTTCTTGGACAGGGGAGTTAGAAAAAATCTGAGGGGACCCTAGAAACATGATTTTTTTCCCTGAATCAATCTATTTTCCTGGGACTTGAGAATTTAATGCATGTTATCAAAATTACCCTGGGGGTGAATTTTGGATAACAATTTGGTGACTCAGTGGGGTTACCTGCCTGCTAGGTAGAAGATACCAGTTGCCTGAAGCAGTCCATTGGGCATGGAGTCATCAAATATTCAGTTTAGAACCCCAACTGACTCAGAATGTGTAAGGAGGAAGATGGAATATCACCTGATGAAAGCAAGGACTGCAAAACATCTCCATGGACAGCAAGCTGTGCCAAAGCACTTAGGGAAAACAAAACTAACCTACAGCAAAACAATGTGCACAAGCACTTGGAGGAATGAAAATCTAATCTAATATTTACAAAGTAGTGAACTTCCCTCTAGAAGCAACGCTTGAGATAGATTCCATTGACTGGAATCTGCAGTTCTTCACCATCCAATGAGGCCAGTTGGAAAGCATTGTTGTTCTTGCACTTCGTGACCATGTATGGGCCACTCCAAATGGCATCAAATTTTGAATGCCTTCCCGGTTTTGCTCTGTCCACATCCCATTTCAACACTAGATCTCCAACTTGAAAAGATCTATCCTTGGCCTTTCTATCAAAGGTCTTCTTGATCAAAGCTTGATCCTTTTCCATTGCTTGGGATGCCTGATTTCTGATCTCTTGCAGCTCCATCAACTCTGCATACCTCACCTCCATGGGCTCAAATTCAAGCAACTCCAGCTGCTTCATGAGTTCCAATGTTGGCAACTCAAGTGACATGGGCAAGATTGCCTCTCTTCCATAGACAAGCCTGAATGGAGAGTTACCTGTGGATCTTTTGGGAGTTATCCTATCAGCCCATAAGGCTGATTTCAGTTTGGTATGCCAAGACCTCTGATTCTCGTCAAGAGTCCTCCTAATGATCCTCAACAAGTTCTTGTTTGTAGACTCGGCCTGGCCATTACCTTGGGGGTAATAGTTTGATGAAGTGCTTAGGTAAATACCGTTCTTGACAGCCCACTCAGTCACCTTAGATCCAATGAATGCCAATGCATTATCAGAGATTATTGTAGCAGGTACACCAAATCTGGTTGTTATCCCCTCATAAAAGTCTAAGATGCTAGACTCATTTGCCTCTTTGAGTGCTACTGCTTCTGTCCATTTGGTGAAGTAGTCTGTGGCTGTCAAAATCCATTTGTGCCCTTGGCTTGAATTGGGATTAATGACTCCAATGAAGTCCAAACCCCATTGCATGAATGGCTGGTCAACTGAGATTGGATGCAATGGAAGGGCAGCAAGTCTCTCTTTTCCTGTGAAGAATGCACAATTCTTACACCTCTTGATCCATGCATAGCAATCACTGAAGATTTTAGGCCAATAATAACCAGCCTTCATGATTTTTAGAGCTGTCACTCTTGGTGCAAAATGGCCACCAGCTGGTCCACCATGGAACTCTTCCAACACCCTTTGAATCTGATTTGTGCTAATGCATCTCAGCAGCACTCCATTCACATCTTTCTTGAACAAAACTCCATCAACAATGGCATACGGGACAGCCTGCAATCTGAAGTGTCTCCTTTGGGTCTTGTTCATCTCCGGAGGGCATAGGCCTGTGCCTAGGAAGTGTATAATACCTTGGGTCCAGCAAGGAGTGGGGGCAGCATTGTCTTCTTCTTGATTGCCACTTGGCTCATGGCTGTCCTGGACTGTCAAAACAGCCTCTTCTTCATTGCATACTTCTTTTTGCTTCCCCAAAACCAGCTGCTCACACAATCCTTTCCCTCTTACCAGCTTGGTGATCTTGATCTCAATGTCATACTCCATGACACGGGTGATCCAACCTGCCCTTTTCTCATTCAAATCCTTGTTGAGGAGGAAGTCCTTAACCCCAGCATGTGAGACCAGCAACTGGACCTTGTTGTTTGAGACTAAATGCTTGAATTTCTTCAAGCTTCTGATTACTGCAAGCACATGCTTCTCAATAAAAGAGTACCTCACCTCATAGTCATCTAGGCTCTGGCTGAAGAAGGCAATTGGCTGCTCATCATTATCCTTGTTCTGCTGTACCAAAATGGCAGAGATAGTGTCATTACCTCCAAATGCATAGAGGATGAAATCCTTGGAGAAGTCTGGGTTGATGAGAGTTGGTGCTTGAGAGATAGCTTCTTTGATTGCTTCAAAACTCTCCTTGCCTTCTGCTGTCCACTTGAAAGCCATGCTCTTCTTTAACATTTTGGTGATGGGCTTGACAAGGGCTGCAAAATCTGGGACAAACCTCCGAACAAAGTTTATCCTTCCCAAGAAACTCTGAAGGGCTTTCTTGTGGCTTGGCAATGGTAGTGCTCTTATGGCTTCAACCCTCTCTGGATCAATTGCTAATCCTTCCTTGGAGACAATATGGCCAAGGAGCTTTCCTTCATGTGCAAGAAAGATGCACTTCTTAGGATTCAAAGACACTCCGAACCTTCTACACCTCTGAAACACTTGCCTGAGGTGAAAGAGATGGTCTGCTACATTCTTTGAGAAGACAGTGATATCATCTAGGTATACCAGCACTATCTTGTTGATCAAGCCTTTGAATGCCATATCCATAGCTCGCTGGAATGTTGCTCCGGCATTCGACAGTCCAAATGGCATCTTCTTGTAAGCATATGTGCCCCATTTTGTAGTGAAGGCCGTCTTGAATTGATCTTCTTCCTTCACCATTATCTGATTATAGCCTGAATATCCATCTAGCAATGAAAACCTTTCTGAACCAGCTACAACCTGCAATATTTGTTCCATTGATGGAAGTGGATAATGATCTTTGAGTGATGCTCTATTTAGATCGCGAAAGTCCACACACAATCTTATTTCTCCATTTCTCTTTCTTACTGGCACCAAGTTTGCAACCCAACTTGAGTGTTTGATGGGGAAGATGATACTGGCCTCAATAAGCTTGCTTAACTCTTTTCTCATGAGAGGTTCAATATGGGGATTCACTGGCCTTTGCTTTTGCCTGACAGGCTTGGATTCCGGATCCAGCTCAATAGTATGTTGTGCCAACTTTGGGTTGAAACCTCTTAGATCTTTGTAAGTCCAAGCAAAGACATCTGGGAACTCTTGACAAAGCTGAACAAAATCAGATTTCTCTTGTGAGGTACTTACTTTGCCAATTTGCAATGTTTTTCCTTCTTCCACTAAAATAGGCTCTGAATCTTCACCCTTCACTTGAATGTTCGCTTTCTCCTTCCGGAACTGATCATTCGGGTTGAAGATTGACTCCAAGGTTATGAGGCCTTTTGGTAATTTGTTAGTTCTCAGCTGCACCACTTGGTCACCATACTGCTGCTGCAGACTTGTCTTGATTCCTGGCGGAGAACTCAGCTTCTTCTTGTAGGAAATTAACAATTTGCTGATCATTCTCGAAGACTTGCCAACTTGTATTGTTATCCGGAACAGCTGGTCTCACAACCAATTTGATATGAGGCTGAGATTTCTCACTTTTGATACTTTCTACAACATCAAACGCAGCCCCAATTGCTGCTAGCCTGTCAGCGGCTTCATTCTTTTTTCTTGGGATGGAATTGATGCTAAAAGCTTCAAAATCTTCAATAAGATCCCATACCTGATTTTTGTAGCATCTTGAGACAGATCATTCTTGGCAGCATTTTTTCCTTTGACTTGGTTTACGATCAGCTCACTATCACCAAATACTTGTAAATTCTTGATGCCTTTCTTCTTTGCCCAGTGCAGTCCATGAATTAAGGCTTCATACTCAGCTGTATTATCATGAGCAAGAAAACAATAAAATGGGAAAGGCTGAGTAATACTTTATACCTTCAGGGTGAAATGAGCATAGTTTCCTCCTCCTGGTTCACCTTGTCTACTCCTTGACCCATCAAAGAACTCAATTGCCATACTTCATTCTTGTCCTTATGATCTGGCTTGGTGAACTGGGGAGAGGTTGATTCTCTTCATGTAACAATAAACTCCCTAGCTCAGATTCTTCTACTTCTTGATAAGGATCAAATGCATGTATCTTGTTTGCCCATTCATCAAGAGTTAGGTCTGGGATGCTTCCAACCTTAGTGTAACTTCATCAGTGCTTGGTCCGAAAATCTGTCGCTGTGGACAGATCTATGGATAGACGAGCCAACAGTGTGCAGGGCTTAGCCCCTCTTTGAGACAGCAAAGCGAAACTGGTTTATTGCTACTTCTACTAGCAGGAACCTATGCAAGTCTCACAGATTCTGCCTTCGGGGGTTGGGATCTCATCCCAGTAGAGTGTTCTAGGCTGCGAAGAGAAAGGAATAAAAGAAGGAGAAGAGAAAGAACAGATCCGAAGGAAGAAAAGAAATGAGTTCCAAAGCGGAAGGGTCAGAAGATCTATGCTTTTGGCTTGGTAGTAAACAGAGCCAAACCTACTTGCATAAATAAACAAAGCAATACTGATAAACAAATGACGGAAAAGTAGATATGAATTCAACATAATAAACACACCCAGATCTAACATAAGAAAGATCAAATGTATAACACAGTTATTGAGCACAAAGTCTGAATAATTGTATTAATTGTTTTTATCTGTTACAAGAAAGCTCAAAGTCTTTCTCTCCTCACTTCTATTTCTATCTGAAAAATGTTCACCCCCGAATACAACAAGTATTCTAGTATTTATAGAAAGTGAGGGAGAGAGAAGGCAAAATGGAGCCAACCACTTATTCACAAGATATTTACAAAATATCCAAAAGTCATGTTGACTTTGACAACTTGGATGGATGACATCATCCCATGATGCAACATGGATGATGTCATCGTTTGTGCCAACACACTTCAGATATTTCGAAGAGAAAGTCGGAGAATAGAGAGAGAGAAGAAGAAGAAGAAGAAGAAGAAGCTATTCATCATCATCATCCTGTGGCCTAAAAGGGGTCGCCTGTTTCTGATGCTGATCAGGAGATGAGATGTGGAACTGAGCGCGGTATTCCAAGAACTTGCTGATCATTGGCGCAAATTGATCCTGTGATGGATCCTTGTGCCTTTCACTGATTGCTTCGCAAGTTTCCCGCTCATCAATGAGCTTTTCGGGGTTTGGAATAGTCTTTACCCGCCTCGATTAGGGACCCGATGAAGTCCCTACAGGCCAGTAGGTTGTTGATGGATTCGATGTCGAAAGTGACTTCTGGCCCTGTCCCTTGAGAAGCTAACTCCTTGAAAATTCGGATAGTATCGTCAGCTGATCTCAAGGTGAGGGAAGGAGTGAGCAACCCTGGAGTCATAGATAGAACAATCTTCTCCATTTGATGCATCGCATCCAGGGCCTCTTCCTTCACCTTGTCTATCTTCTCTAACACAAATTCGAGCTGATCTATCCGATAGTCCAGAGTGGACATGGTCTTGTTGAGGGTCCTTGGATGACCGAATACTCCAAACTTGACCAAATCTTCGACTGAACAGTCGAACATTTGTTGGAAGGCCTCGTGTTGGAGTCTGGCATTTTCGAGCTCTTCTGATACTGGACTTGCTAATGTTTGGAGTTCCTTATTCGCCTTCTCGATGTTCAGGTATAAACTGATATACTCGGCGATCACCTTTTCACTATCCTTAAGGATTTGGCTCCTCCAAGCAGAAACAGCCATACCCTGCTCGCCGATCTTTGAATATTCATTGATCTTCTCCTGACTGAGCAGCTCAGGAGTCTCGGCGGCAGTTGTGGGAGGTGCACTTCCCATCTTCTGTAGGGCTTGAAGCAGGTATTTATTCTGCTCCTTCAGTAGCCTCTTTTCTTCCTTTGTTTCTTGAAGCTTTTCGCAGAGTGCATCAACTGCGGAAAGAGCTTCCCCCTGGAGACTTTCAGAGGATGTCCCCATTGTGACTTGGGTCACTGTGAAATCTGCCGGAGACAGATCTTCTTTCTCTTTGGTGGGATCGGGGTAGGCAATTTCCATAACCCTCTCACCTGCAGCGCTCTTGGAGAAGCGTGTAACCGGCTTGTGCTTCTTTGCTCCTTTAGCCGGAATGACTGAAAAGTCCATCGGAGCGATGGGGACTTTCCTCTTTGGTTGGCTCAGCTGCTGAGAGATCCAAGCTGGTCCTATTGAAGAAGGACCAGAGACAGAGGGGGAGGCAGCAACGGTAGAAGAGGGGAAGAACGTGGAGACACGCGGCGGCGGCATTGAAAGAATAGCCGAAGACATGCCCACGGGAGGAAGGGAAACCGCAGCTGTAGAAGACATGGGAAGGGAAGGGAGCCCGGAAATGAGGGAAGAAATGGAGGAAGACAAATCAGCGAGAGAGGAGAAGATGGACGAAGAGGCAGGGGAGAGAGTAGAAGAAGGGGGAGAGGACACAACCAAAGGAGTGGTTGCCGACATCTGAGGAAGGGGAGGAAGAGAAGAAGAAGGGATAGAAGGGACCTCTGTAGTTGTAGCGATGCCGACATCCTGGGTGGATGGGCGTATAGGACTATCCTCTGTCAATTCCTTCTCTGGCGAATCCAGGGTTATTACTTGTTCAGGCTCTGAAGGAAGAGGACTTTCAGGGGCTTCCTCCTGAATGGTGCTAGGCTCACCTTCCGCAGCTTTGCCTTTTAGCTGCTTCTTTGACCTTGGAGGTGCATTACCCAAAGGAGAAGTTGTAAAATCTACACCGAGGTAGATTAACCCATTCATGCGGCACCAATGCTCTGTTCTCCGCATAGTCTCCTTGACCCTCTCCTCGATTGTCTGAGGAGCCTTGCTTCTGTCAATGTCCGGGAAGGGCCAATCATCCCCTTCTGTGTCATTATACACTTTGTCTACTTCGTCTTCCGTGGTTTGGAAGCCTTTTGGGACAATGGCCACTCCGTAATGGATGATTTCTGTTAATGCCAAGCGAGAGTGATCCTTTCTTCTGAGTTCTACCTCATGGAGAACGTCAATGTAGATATCCTCAATCTGAGGGACATGAATCGGATCAAGCTTAGCCCTTGGTAGACAGCCCCTAGGGTCGAATGTAGGCCTTGCTGGGAAATCATGCTTTAGGTTGAGCAATTCTAGCTCAGCAAACATCTCCTTCGCCTTGTGATAGCTGGAGCATGTGTAACGGCCTACTGTGAGGGGGAAAGGAGTTCCGCCCTTCTTTCTCTTGAGGCACTTTTCATGGTATGTGACGAGCTGTCTTGACAGTTCCAATAAAATCAGCTTTGGTCCAGCATACCTTGGCAACCTGGTTGGTTCTCCCAAAAAGTTGACCGCCCTTAGATAGGTGAAAGTGGGAAACTGGGTGAACAAGGCCCCCCACTTCTCTGTGACTGCCACTATGTTTTTGGTTGTCCGGCCATGAGTCAAATTTGGCCGCAACATGCACATGATGTGATAGAAGAAAACATCATTGATCTTAGCGAAGTGTTGGATGCTGTTCTCCAGCTTCAGCTCTTGATAGTATTCATATATTTTGGCCTGAGGCCAAGTTCCACTTCGGTGCAGCCCTGGATAATCTCTTTCAGACGCAGCAGCATACACTACGTAGGAGTTCATGTGGAATACTCCTGTTGTAGCGAACTGTTGCAGTTGCTCGGATATTGTGCTGCTTATTATCTCCCCCCAGCAGAAACGCTGATCGGGCAGATTCTTATTCATTGTTTCCAGGTACCGCAGCATCCACTTATGGAAGTAGTGAGCATCTGAAAGACCGAAGACTCTGCTCAGGAAGGTGATTGTATCACTGAGTTCCTCTGAGAAATCACTCCGGTGGATAGTTTGAGGCCACCGGGTCACTACCTTCTTATTCTTGAGGTAGACCTCATTCATCAATTGCATGCACTTGTCTTCGTTGTCCTCCCAAGCCTTGAGGCATTCTTGCTGGCTAACAGCCACATAGTTTCGGTGATGAGGGATGCCAAGCATTAACTCAAAGCGACGGGCAGTAAGGTTTATAACTACCTCGCCCTTGCTATTCTCGACACATCTCGTGTCTTTGTTGAAGGATTATGCAACAACCATCATGAACTCGTTATTCACAGCACTGACAGGGATTCCTCCGGCGAAGTGCAGGGCGCTGCCTATCAATTTATCCATCCATGGACTCCTTGTCACTTTCTGAGTTCTTACCCAGAATTCCTCTATGTCAATGTGGCCCAGTTCAGAATCCCTGACATCCATATTACACTCTGCCTGTGATTCGGGCATCCTGACCCTCTGATATTTGTATTTCATTTCTTCTTCTGTTAGCTTTGCCTTCCCTCTTGGTTTGGTGGGTCTCTTGCTTGACGTAGACATGTGTTCTTCAAGGCTTATCTGATGATCTGCACGTAGAAGGAGCGAAACCCAATCCAAGAAGCTTGAATTAGTCATTTGATCTTCCATTGGAATACTAGCAGAAGAAAGAGTTAGAACTTTTAAGGTTCGGGGCGCAGGGCGCATGAAAAATGTATATAACAGGCTGAATAGTCAAGGCGCACAGGAAAAGGGTGCAACAGAGGTTAAGTTGGCGCCAAAGGCGCATGGCGCATGGATGAAGCAGACTGCATTTTATAGAAGGGCGCACAGGAAATGCATGTTACATTGAGATTTGGTGCGCCCTTTGGCGCATGGGCAGATTGTGCAACATGGAAAAAAGGCGCGCCAAAGGTATATGGCGCGGCGCATGGAGGGTCTACACAACATCATGTACTTGCAACGGAAGGTGCGCCCGCGCCTTGGAGGCTTTACACTTGCGCAAATAACTCTTGCGTTGCATGGAAGCTGGGCGCGCCCTTTAGCGCATAGAATCGAGGGATGCAACAGGGGTAAAGGGTGCGCCAAAGTTTTTATGGAAGCGCGGGATTTAAACTTGCAGCATGTAAAAGGGGCGCGCTTCGAGGGCGCATGAATTTAAACTGCAGCAGGATGGCAGGGTGCGCCCTAGGCGCGGGTCTTGAGCATGTTGCATGGCGGGTAAGTGCGCCGAGGGGCGCGACTGTCTTGATTGTAACAAGGCGCGCCAGTGCGCCATTTTGAAAAAAGACTCTCCACTCAAATCATTCTTACTCATTTCCTCCACCTAAATAGTTACTTGGGCAAGTAAGGTTTTATAAAAGGTTTAATCAAGCCAAGCCATTCAAGAAAGCTCCCTTTACCAGCAGATCTGGAAAAAGGGAAGAAGAGGAGAGAAGAAAACGATGGAAAAGCTCAGGGGGAAACACCTAAACATACTCTTTTAAACACAGACCAGCAGACCAAACACAGACCAAAACACGAAAGCATGCAATGAAAAAGAGGATGAACCTCTTACCTTAAATATATGTTAAAATCGGAAAGCGGGTCCACAGGGCGAGATAATGACAGAGCAGAGCTGACAAATCCAGAGCGATCACGTGCTTGTCAAAATGAAATGAAAATGACATGGCGGGCACGGGTATATATAGAAAAATCTTGTCATTAATGCGCCACCAACTTTTGAAATGGCGCATGGAAACAGCTGTCGACAGGGGAAAGCGTGCGCCCTTTGGCGCATGGAAGGAAATGACAACAGGAGAATGAGCGCGCCTTTGGCGCATCAAACGAGTTGTCGACACGAAGCTATGTGCGCCCTTTGGCGCACCAAAACTTGATGTAACAAAGATATTACGTGCGCCCTTTGGCGCACCAAAAACTTACTCAACATCCTTTGGCGCACCGAAAGACGTGCTAACATGGAAAACCATGCGCCAAAGGCTTTTAAGGAGGCGCATCAAAAATTGATGTTGCAAGGCAAAACCATGCGCCCAGCCAAAAAGGCTCAAAAAGACTAAGTTCAAAAACTGAATTTCCCGGGAAGGGATTTTACAATATTTTGAACGCGAAGGATCCCTAACGAGGGATCGAAACAAAATTTTCGGTATGGTTATCGGTAAAATTGCCCTTGTCAATTTTACGGGATAACAGCTGGCTCTTTCTGGGGACTATCCCTGAGTGAAACTCGGGGGTAGAGAATCCCAGATCACATGTGCCTATCCATTGGGTACGGAGTCAAAAACAAGGGGGACCGGAGGGAGAACAAAGGAAACACACAAAAACCGAAAGCAAACACACGACTAAAGCAAACACACAACTAAAATAAACTGTACAAAGAAGAGAGCAAGCTCTACTTCCTGAAGATCTTGAGATGTTGCCCGCTATAGGGAAGCGGGAGCCCAGCTCCATCCAGATATGAGAGATAGAAACTATTCTCTCCATTGAGTTGCTTGATTTTGAAGGGCCCTCTCCATAGGGAATCAAATTTTCCGTGCATGCCCTTTGGTTCTCTTCGCTTGTCCCAGAGAAGGACGAGATCTCCCACTTGAAAATCTCTCTGCTTGGCTTTCTTATCAAAAAGCCTCTTTACTTGATTCTGATGTTCAGTGATCCTGTCGACCACCCTTACTCTCTTTTCTTCAAGTTCCGCAAGGTACATGATTCTCTTTTCCAGAGAACTCTGAAAAGTTTCATCTTCGATTGCTCGTGCCAAGCGTAGAGCAGGAAGTTCCGCAGAAATGGGAAGTTCGGCATCAGTGCCATATAATACTTGAAAAGGTGACATGCCGAGGGATCTCTTGGGGGTAATGCGGTCCGCCCACAAAGCATCGTACAAAGACTTGTGCCACATCCGCTGATTTTCATCTACTAATTTCCGTATGATGGTTACCAAGTTCTTATTACTGGATTCCGCCTGACCATTTCCCTGAGGATAATAATCTGAGGCATGTGCTAAAGTTATCCCATATTCATAGCAAAAACTAATAACTTCCCGGGAAGAGAAGTTAGAAGCATTATCAGCAACGATTTTATTTGGAATGCCAAACCTGACAATGATATTTTCCTTGATAAAACTGCAAACCACCTCGGAAGTGGCATGCTTGACAGGTATGGCCTCCACCCATTTAGTGAAGTAATCTGTTGCTGTGAGGACATAGCTATGTCCAGCACTCGATTGAGGATTGAGTGCACCAATAAAATCAATTCCCCATTGCCTGAATGGTTCGTTGATAATGACCGGCCTTAGGGGGAGGGCAGCCAACTTGGGCTTGCCGACGAATTGCTGACAGGGTTCACATTTTGCCACCCAGGTAGCCGCATCTTGAAAGAGCGTCGGCCAGTAGTACCTGGCTCGAATGATCTTGTGTGCTGTCACGGAAGAAGAAAAATGGCCTCCACAGGCTGAATTGTGAAAACTTTCCAGCAGTTTTACTTGCTGGGGCTTGTCAACACATCGCAGGAAGACACCGTCTATCCCGCGCTTATATAAACCGTCATCCCAGATGACATACTTAGCTGCCCTGAGCTTTATAGTACGCTTTTCCTTTGCAGTGAGGTGCATTGGGCATTC
Organism: Taxus chinensis; assembly: GCA_019776745.2. Taxonomy (NCBI): domain Eukaryota; kingdom Viridiplantae; phylum Streptophyta; class Pinopsida; order Cupressales; family Taxaceae; genus Taxus; species Taxus chinensis. The sequence continues at coordinate 345,362,442 of CM034157.1, forward strand.
GCCGTAGGTAAGGAAGAAAGCGATGTCGGAGTACCACTCGTCACTAGTTGAAACAAACAAAACCAGAGGTAGAGAATCAGGCCCTTCTAGAGGGGTTTGCTCTTCATTGGTACAATTTTCTCTTTCATCAGGATTTTCTGAACCCTTGTTCTCAGCCATTAGCTGACACAGGCCTTTGCCCCTCACCAGCTTGGTGGGTTTAATATCTAGGTCATATTCCTGGACCTTTGCGATCCAATTCCCTCTTAAGCTTCCTAACTCCTGCTGAGTTAGAATTGACTTCACCGCGGTGTCGGGAACTAGCACCACCGTATGCGAGTTCAGAATGTAATACCTGAAATTCTTCACCGCTTTGACAACGGCAAAGGCGTGCTTTTCTAATTGAGTCATCTTCAACTCGTGGGGCTTGAGGGGAGAACTCATGAATGCAATCGGGGATTCAATATCCTCTGAATTCTTTTGCATTAGGATTGCAGACACAGTATGTTCGGAGGCGTAACTATACATAATGAAGTCTTTGGAGAAATCTGGACATACCAGGACCGGCGCATGAGCAACAGAAGTTTTTATCTCTTCAAACGACCTTTTCCCCTCTTCACTCCATCTGAAAGTGGGTGACCCTTTCATCATGTTCAGTATGTGGCGGGTCTTCTCAGCAAAATCAGGGACAAAACGCCTAAGAAAGTTCACCTTTCCGAAGAAAGAATGAACACCATTCTTGCTTGTAGGCAGAGTAAGGCTTTGGATAGCCTTAACTCTTTCGGCATCAATCTTCGTTCCTTCTTTGCTAACCACATGGCCTAGCAATTTCCCTTCAGTAACCCCAAAAACAGACTTTTTAGGATTTAGGGAAATCCCATGTTCTCGACACCTGGCCAATACTTGCTCCAAGTGATCACAATGATCACTTCGTCGTTTGGAGAACACGGTTAAGTCATCTAGATAAACTACAATGACTTTTCCCATCATGCCTTTGAATGCAAAGTCCATGGCCCGCTGAAAAGTGGCACCAGCATTGGTTAGGCCGAAAGGCATTCTGCTGTAGGCAAATGTACCCCATGGAGTAGTGAATGCTGTTTTGAATTGATCTTCAGGCGAGACTTCAATCTGATTATAGCCTGAAAAACCGTCAAGCATAGACAGCATCTCTGACCCAGTTACTGCTTGCAGAACTTGGTCCATTATGGGAAGTTGTCTCCAACAGACCCAAGGGTAGTTGTCTTTCAGCGAAGCTTGATTCAAGTTTCGGAAGTCTACGCAGATGCGTATTTCACCGTTTTTCTTGCGTACCGGCACAATGTTTGCCACCCAAGTGCTGTGATGAATAGGGAAAATGATTCTCGCATCCAGCATCTTCTGAATTTCGGCCTGAATGGTGCCCGAAATCTTAGGATTATAGTGCCTCTGCTTCTGACGGAAGGCTCTGGCATCCTCTTTCAGCGGTATATCATGCTGAACGTCCTTTGGCTTGAAGGACTTTAAGTCGGCATAGGACCATGCCAATACATCCATATATCTTTTCAGCAACTTGACAAATTTCCGCTTTTCTTCTGGCGTGCAACATTTCCCGATGTTCACGAATTGCGGATGTGCCTCAGAACCTATATTGACTGGTTCTGTCTCTGGAGATGAGCTAGGATCATCTCGCCTTTTCTTTTTCACAAAACGGTCATGCCTGTCAAACAGGCGCTCCAGAGAAACCAGGCCTTTTGGAATTTTATTTCCCTTAAGCTGACAAATGCCATCGTTCTCCTTTGTTTCGTGGTTTTGACTGTTGATTGATTCACGGCATGTAGAGGTGGATCCTTCGAAATACAACTCATCAAAATTTTCTGATTTTTCTAGAAAGGCAATGAGGTGATTATCATCGTTGAATACCTGCCAATGCTGAGAGTTGTCTGGCACGCTTGGGCGGAAAACCACTTCAATGGTGTATTTGTTTGTTTTCAAACCCGGGTGCGGGAGCATGAGAGATGCTGAAACAGCCAACGAATCAGCCATGTCATTTTGAGCTCTTGGAATTGCTCCTATTGAAAAGGCATCAAATTCCTCAATGCTGTCCCATACTGCATTACGGTAGTGCCTGAGCCTTTCATTTTTTACTTGGTAAATCCTTTTGACCTGATTTACAACTAGTTCGGCATCACCTTGAACTTTTAGATTTTTTATTCCTCTTTCCTTTGCGGCTTGCATACCGAGTAAGAGAGACTCATACTCAGCAGTATTATTCGTATTGAAAAACTGCAATTTGAAAGAGAGAGGAATGACCTCCTCCTCAGGAGATATTAGCACAACCCCAGCGCCACATCCACTAGTTGCGCAGCTGCCATCAAATTGCAAGGTCCAGACCTTATTAAGGTCCTTTTCTTGAACGAAAACTTCCTTTGTATCCGCCTCGGTGGATAAGAAGTAGTTCCCCATCCCTGATGATTCGAAAAGGATTTGGGCTTTGGGGTCTTCAGAGCTAGTGACCAAGTATTTCTTTTGGGATTCCGGCTCCAAAGTTTGCATTACGCCTTTGACTGGAATTCTAGCTTTAGACCAGTCCATATGAATTTCTCCACCAACTTCGCTGCAAAAGCTCCTTCCCAGCAAAATTCCATAGGCTACCGGAATGTCAGCGACATGGATGGTCATTTTTACCCTCTTTTCAGGGAATTGCTGCGAACGCAAATTGCGCGTCTTTGATTTGACCAATCAATGGCACCTGCTTAGTTTCCAATGAGTAGCATCTACCGAAAGGTCTTGGTAAGAGTGAGGCCCAAAGCATGGGTGACTTTCGCTGGCATGACGTTATCGGAAGCTCCGGAATCAATTATACAGTTGCACAACTTATGGCCATTGATTAGGAGGGAGAGATAGAAAGGCTCTATCTTTCCTGATGCAGATGTTGAGGCAACATTTATGTGGGATTCAGGAGGAGTGGAAAGGATTCCTTTAGGGGAAAGCCTGATTAGACTATAACAGCTTGGCTTTGGATAAACTTAGTCAATCTTACAAGCTGTTCGGGGTTTGACTGAAGATACTCAGCTTCAGACATTTGGATCTTGGTCTTTTTTGGGTGATCTATTATATCAAATGCGGCCAAGGGTTGCGTTGGTAAAGGAATGAGTCCTTCACCCCGCGATGATGGAATAGGGTTACTGATCTTGATAGGAACATGAGAGGGCTGACTCGGAGGAGAGATAGGTGGAAAAGACTTCTTTGCAAAAGATTTAACAGGGAGTTGAGTGGGAAGAGGATTACCTCTTTTAACAATGGTTGGAGGCGCGTTTGACACGGCCTTCTCTTTCTGCGTATGGGCAGCAACTTCTGCTTCTTTTCCTTGCGAACGGGTAAAAAACAGCGTAGGATTGTCCGCTTGCATAGCCTTGCGTACTCTCTCTTCTTCGTCAGATTCGTCCTCGTCAAATTCCATGTATCCAATAGTAGAGTCGCCAGTCGGTTCATCCCGACTCTGATCATCTCGCCTTGGAGTGACAAAAAAAAAGGTTCTTCATAGTACTCGCTCTTCTTCCTCTTCAATTTCGGCCAAAGCATTGACCAGAGGAGCTTCAAGCGCCAACCGTGGAGCACTGTAGCAGCGCGTCCGTTGGTGAAGCGTTGTTAAGGAACAAAATGCCTCCGCGGGAATCCCGATACGAGGAACTGGATAGGGCTGGGCCAACTTCTTTTTTAGTGCAAGCAATCTTCGCCATTTTTTTGGAATGCTAGATCAGACGAAGTTGTAGGCGACGGGCCCAAAGACTGACTTTCTGATTCCTTTCCTCAAACAACTCTCCAGATATTATCAAATTGTTCTTCTATAATAAACGGATGGCAGCAGCCTGATCGAGAGGTAAAGTAGCTACTACTCGCTCTTGAAAAGAGTAAGAGCTACTTTGAGCTCATGGCATTACCGAAAAACACTTCTGTTTCTCCGCGTTGGGAAGCATGGCATGTGACACGGTTGATTAGCGGCTTGAACCGGGCACAAATCGCGGCATTTCTCATTTGCCTCCTTCTTCGATGAGTGTTCGTGACAACAAAGTAAATGCATCTCTGAAGGCTTATAACCTCTTCACAAGCGTCCCCGCAAAGTTGCCCAACGAGTGATAGATCCGGCCGGCAAATGCTGAACCAATTCAGCTGCAGGCCCTTGTAGAGTTTCCAGAAAAGAGGCGAACTCACACATCTTCATGAGTAACTCCAAAATACTGCATGATCATAATGAAACAGAAATGTGGGAATCCGTGCTTTGATTTCCGCTCCCATCGGAATTTAGAAATCTTTCTATTCCGTGAGGGATGTGCGTGACGGGATGTGGTAAAAAAGCCAACGGACCATAGCGTTTCCCCATGGTACCGGGCCATCTGAAAAGCCGGAAATAGAACACGAGCTGGAAAGTGTAATTCCGCTGAGGTGCAAAGCACACAAGGTATGTGAATGCTTCTGGCAAAGATTTTCTTTCTTCGTGAAGGCGAGACACCTCCTGTATTTACCGGCTACGAGCGTTATCGCTGAAAAAACGTGCCGGTGTACTCTGAAAATTGTGGCCTCTGAACAAATATCGAAGTAGGATCAACCCCCCACCAGCTCTCCGCGAGCTCCTTCTGCTGCGCGTAAAAGGTTCCTCGCCAGTGTCCCTTTCAATCTGCAATATTACATCCCCGACCCCCCCGCGCAGATTAAACTCTTTTTTTTTTTTTTTGGGTGTACCTTGCTGATTCTGTTTTTCTGACAAAAAACCAGCAGCATACATTTTCCTGGATATTTGAAAATTATCCTCTCAGAACCATTGCGGTTAAATGACAATAACAGCGAGGATAGAAATGGCAGGGAAGATAGTAAGCTATTTTTCAGATCTGGTTTTTAATTTCAGAGGGTTTAGAAACATTTCAAAATAGTTCAAACTCAGATCTACGGAAAATGAATTATTTTTGATAAAAACTCAGCGAACTAAAGAATGTAACAGCCCAGACCTATGATTCTAAGAGAAAATTTTCAATTTCGGGCACTTTGCCCAATGTTTAGGAGTTTTTAACAAAAAGGTTTAGATTTGCAAATGGCAGCAACTGGGGATTTTCCTGATCTTATTTTATATTATACCACCAGCATAGATCTGACAGATCTGTCCGTTCCCCAACGGAGTCGCCAAAAACTGTTGGTCCGAAAATCTGTCGCGTGGACAGATCTATGGATAGACGGGCCAACGGTGTGCAGGGCTTAGCCCCTCTTTGAGACAGCAAAGCGAAACTGGTTTATTGCTACTTCTACTAGCAGGAACCTATGCAAGTCTCACAGATTCTGCCTTCGGGGGTTGGGATCTCATCCCAGTAGAGTGTTCTAGGCTGCGAAGAGAAAGGAATAAAAGAAGGAGAAGAGAAAGAACAGATCCGAAGGAAGAAAAGAAATGAGTTCCACAGCGGAAGGGTTAGAAGATCTATGCTTTGGGCTTGGTAGTAAACAGAGCCAAACCTACTTGCATAAATAAACAAAGCAATACTGATAAACAAATGACGGAAAAGTAGATATGAATTCAACAGAATAAGACACATGCAGACCTAACATAAGAAAGATCTTAATGTATAAACACAGCTATTGAGCACAAAGTCTGAATAATTGTATTAATTGTTTTTATCTGTTACAAGAAAGCTCAAAGTCTTTCTCTCCTCACCTCTATTTCTATCTAAAAAATGTTCACCTCCTTGAATACAACAAGTATTCTAGTATTTATAGAAAGTGAGGGAGAGAGAAGGCAAAATGGAGCCAACCACTTTATTCACAAGATATTTACAAAAATATCCAAAAGCCATGTTGACTTTGACAACTTGGATGGATGACATCATCCCATGATGCAACATGGATGATGTCATGGTTTGTGCCAACATACTTTAGATATTTCGAAGAGAAAGTCGAAGAATAGAGAGGAGAAGAAGAAGAAGAAGAAGAAGACAGCTATTCATCATCATCATCCTGTGGCCTAAAAGGGGTCACCTGTTTCTGATGCTGATCAGGAGATGAGATGTGGAACTGAGCGCGGTATTCCAAGAACTTGTTGATCATTGGCGCAAATTGATCCTGTGATGGATCCTTGTGCCTTTCACTGATTGCTTCGCAAGTTTCCCCACTCATCAATGAGCTTTTCGGGGACCCTGGAATAGTCTTTACCCTGCCTCGATTAGGGACCCGATGAAGTCTCTACAGGCCAAGTAGGTTGTTGATGGATTCGATGTCGAAAGTGACTTCTGGCCCTGTCCCTTGAGAAGCTAGCTCCTTGAAAATTCGGATAGTAATCGTCAGCTGATCTCAAGGTGAGGGAAGGAGTGAGCAACCCTGGAGTCATAGATAGAACAATATTCTCTATTTGATGCATCGCATCCAGGGCCTCTTCCTTCACCTTGTCTATCTTCTCTAACACACAATTTGAGCTGATCTATCCGATAGTCCAGAGTGGACATGGTCTTGTTGAGGGTCCTTGGATGACCGAATACTCCAAACTTGACCAAATCTTCGACTGAACAGTCGAACATTTGTTGGAAGGCCTCGTGTTGGAGTCTGGCGTTTTCAAGTTCTTCTGATACTGGACTTGCTAATGTTTGGAGTTCCTTATTCGCCTTCTCGATGTTCAGGTATAAACTGATATACTCGGCGATCACCCTTTTCACTATCCTTAAGGATTTGGCTCCTCCAAGCAGAAACAGCCATACCCTGCTCGCCGATCTTTGAATATTCATTGATCTTCTCCTGACTGAGCAGCTCAGGAGTTCTCGGCGGCAGTTGTGGGAGGTGCACTTCCCATCTTCTTTAGGGCTTGAAGCAGGTATTTATTCTGCTCCTTCAGTAGCCTCTTTTCTTCCTTTGTTTCTTGAAGCTTTTCGCAGAGTGCATTAATTGCGGAAAGAGCTTCCCCCTGGAGACTTTCAGAGGATGTCCCCATTGTGACTTGGGTCACTGTGAAATCTACCGGAGACAGATCTTCTTTCTCTTTGGTGGGATCGGGGTAGGCAATTTCCATAACCCTCTCACCTGCAGCGCTCTTGGAGAAGCGTGTAACCGGCTTGTGCTTCTTTGCTCCTTTAGCCGGAATGACTGAAAAGTCCATCGGAGTGATGGGGACTTTCCTCTTTGGTTGGCTCAGCTGCTGAGAGATTCCAAGCTGGTCCTATTGAAGAAGGACCAGAGACAGAGGGGGAAGCAGCAACGGTAGAAGAGGGGAAGAACGTGGAGACACGCGGCGGCGGCATTGAAAGAATAGCCGAAGACATGCCCACGGGAGGAAGGGAAACCGCAGCTGTAGAGGACATGGGAAGGGAAGCGAGCCCGGAAATGAGGGAAGAAATGGAGGAAGACAAATCAGCGAGAGAGGAGAAGATGGACGAAGAGGCAGGGGAGAGAGTAGAAGAAGAAGGAGAGGGACACAACCAAAGGAGTGGTTGCCGACATCTGAGGAAGGGGAGGAAGGAGAAGAAGAAGGGATAGAAGGGACCTCTGTAGTTGTAGCGATGCCGACATCCTGGGCTGGATGGGCGTATAGGACTATCCCCTGTCAATTCCTTCTCTGGCGAATCCAGGGTTATTACTTGTTCAGGCTCTGAAGGAAGAGGACTTTCAGGGGCTTCCTCCTGAATGGTGCTAGGCTCACCTTCCGCAGCTTTGCCTTTTAGCTGCTTCTTTGACCTTGGAGGTGCACTTACCCAAAGGAGAAGTTGTAAAATCTACACCGAGGTAGATTAACCCATTCATGCGGCACCAATGCTCTGTTCTCCGCATAGTCTCCTTGACCCTCTCCTCGATTGTCTGAGGAGCCTTGCTTCTGTCAATGTCCGGGAAGGGCCAATCATCCCCTTCTGTGTCATTATACACTTTGTCTACTTCGTCTTCCGTGGTTTGGAAGCCTTTTGGGACAATGGCCACTCTGTAATGGATGATTTCTGTTAATGCCAAGCGAGAGTGATCCTTTCTTCTGAGTTCTACCTCATGGATGAATGTCAATGTAAATGTCCTCAATTTGAGGGACATGGAATCGGATCAAGCTTAGCCCTTGGCAAGACAGCCCCTTGGGTCGAATGTAGGCCTTGCTGGGAAATCATGCTTCAGGTTGAGCAATTCTAGCTCAGCAAACATCTCCTTCGCCTTGTGATAGCTGGAGCATGTGTAACGGCCTACTGTGAGGGGGAAAGGAGTTCCGCCCTTCTTTCTCTTGAGGCACTTTTCATGGTATGTGACGAGCTGTCTTGACAGTTCCAATAAAATCAGCTTTGGCCCAGCATACCTTGGCAACCTAGTCGGCTCTCACCAAAAAGTTGACCGCCCTTAGATAGGTGAATGTGGGAAACTGGGTGAAACAAGGCCCCTCACTTCTCCACTGACTGTCACTATGTATTCTTGGTCGTCGCGGCCATGAGCTCAAGTTCGGGCGCAACATGCACATGATGTGGTAAAAGAAAACATCATTGATCTTAGCGAAGTGTTGGATGCTGTTCTCCAGCTTCAGCTCTTGATAGTATTCATATATTTTGGCATGAGGCCAAGTTCCACTTCGGTGCAGCCCTGGATAATCTCTTTCAGACTGCGGCAGCATAGACGACGTAGGAGTTCATGTGGAATACTCCTGTTGTAGCGAACTGTTGCAGTTGCTCGGATATTGTGCTGCTTATTATCTCCCCCCAGCAGAAACGCTGATCGGGCAGATTCTTATTCATTGTTTCCAGGTACCGCAGCATCCACTTATGGAAGTAGTGAGCATCTGAAAGACCGAAGACTCTGCTCAGGAAGGTGATTGTATCACTGAGTTCCTCTGAGAAATCACTCCGGTGGATAGTTTGAGGCCACCGGGTCACTACCTTCTTATTCTTGAGGTAGACCTCATTCATCAATTGCATGCACTTGTCTTCGTTGTCCTCCCAAGCCTTGAGGCATTCTTGCTGGCTAACAGCCACATAGTTTCGGTGGTGAGGGATTCCAAGCATCAACTCAAAGCGACGGGCAGTAAGGTTTATAACTACCTCGCCTTTGCTATTCTCGACACATCTCGTGTCTTTGTTGAAGGATTGTGCAACAACCATCATGAACTCGTTATTAACAGCACTGACAGGGATTCCTCCGGCAAAAGTGCAGGGCGCTGCCTATCAATTTATCCATCCATGGACTCCTTGTCACTTTCTGAGTTCTTACCCAGAATTCTTCTATGTCAATGTGGCCCAGTTCAGAATCCCTGACATCCATATTACACTCTGCCTGTGATTCGGGCATCCTGACCCTCTGATATTTGTATTTCATTTCTTCTTCTGTTAGCTTTGCCTTCCCTCTTGGTTTGGTGGGTCTCTTGCTTGACGTAGACATGTGTTCTTCAAGGCTTATCTGATGATCTGCACGTAGAAGGAGCGAAACCCAATCCAAGAAGCTTGAATTAGTCATTTGATCTTCCATTGGAATACTAGCAGAAGAAAGAGTTAGAACTTTTAAGGTTCGGGACGCAGGGCGCATGAAAAATGTATATAACAGGCTGAATAGTCAAGGCGCACAGGAAAAGGGTGCAACAGAGGTTAAGTTGGCGCCAAAGGCGCATGGCGCATGGATGAAGCAGACTGCATTATATAGAAGGGCGCACAGGAAATGCATGTTACATTGAGATTTGGTGCGCCCTTTGGCGCATGGGCAGATTGTGCAACATGGAAAAAAGGCGCGCCAAAGGTATATGGCGCGGCGCATGGAGGGTCTACACAACATCATGTACTTGCAACGGAAGGTGCGCCCGTGCCTTGGAGGCTTTACACTTGCGCAAATAACTCTTGCGTTGCATGGAAGCTGGGCGCGCCCTTTAGCGCATAGAAGAGGGATGCAACAGGGGTAAAGGGTGTGCCAAAGTTTTTACGGAAGCGCGGGATTTAAACTTGCAGCATGTAAAAGGGGCGCGCTTCGAGGGCGCATGAATTTAAACTGCAGCAGGATGGCAGGGTGCGCCCTAGGCGCGGGTCTTGAGCATGTTGCATAGCGGGTAAGTGCGCCAAGGGGCGCGACTGTCTTGATTGTAACAAGGCGCGCCAGTGCGCCATTTTGAAAAAAGACTCTCCACTCAAATCATTCTTACTCATTTCCTCCACCTAAATAGTTACTTGGGCAAGTAAGGTTTTATAAAAGGTTTAATCAAGCCAAGCCATTCAAGAAAGCTCCCTTTACCAGCAGATCTGGAAAAAGGGAAGAAGAGGAGAGAAGAAAACGATGGAAAAGCTCAGGGGGAAACACCTAAACATACTCTTTTAAACACAGACCAGCAGACCAAACACAGACCAAAACACGAAAGCATGCAATGAAAAAGAGGATGAACCTCTTACCTTAAATATATGTTAAAATCGGAAAGCGGGTCCACAGGGCGAGATAATGACAGAGCAGAGCTGACAAATCCAGAGCGATCACGTGCTTGTCAAAATGAAATGAAAATGACATGGCGGGCACGGGTATATATAGAAAAACCTGTCATTAATGCGCCACCAACTTTTGAAATGGCGCATGGAAACAGCTGTCGACAGGGGAAAGCGTGCGCCCTTTGGCGCATGGAAGGAAATGACAACAGGAGAATGAGCGCGCCTTTGGCGCATCAAACGAGTTGTCGACACGAAGCTATGTGCGCCCTTTGGCGCACCAAAACTTGATGTAACAAAGATATTACGTGCGCCCTTTGGCGCACCAAAAACTCACTCAACATCCTTTGGCGCACCGAAAGACGTGCTAACATGGAAAACCATGCGCCAAAGGCTTTTAAGGAGGCGCATCAAAAATTGATGTTGCAAGGCAAAACCATGCGCCCAACCAAAAAGGCTCAAAAAGACTAAGTTCAAAAACTGAATTTCCCGGGAAGGGATTTTACAATATTTTGAACGCGAAGGATCCCTAACGAGGGATCGAAACAAAATTTTTCGGTACGGTTATCGGTAAAATTGCCCTTGTCAATTTTACGGGATAACAGCTGGCTCTTTCTGGGGACTATCCCTGAGTGAAACTCGGGGGTAGAGAATCCCAGATCACATGTGCCTATCCATTGGGTACGGAGTCAAAAACAAGGGGGACCGGAGGGAGAACAAAGGAAACACACAAAAACCGAAAGCAAACACACGACTAAAGCAAACACACAACTAAAATAAACTGTACAAAGAAGAGAGCAAGCTCTACTTCCTGAAGATCTTGAGATGTTGCCCGCTATAGGGAAGCGGGAGCCCAGCTCCATCCAGATATGAGAGATAGAAACTATTCTCTCCATTGAGTTGCTTGATTTTGAAGGGCCCTCTCCATAGGGAATCAAATTTTCCGTGCATACCCTTTGGCTCTCTTCGCTTGTCCCAGAGAAGGACGAGATCTCCCACTTGAAAATCTCCTCTGCTTGGCTTTCTTATCAAAAAGCCTCTTTACTTGATTCTGATGTTCAGTGATCCTGTCGACCACCCTTACTCTCTTTTCTTCAAGTTCCGCAAGGTACATGATTCTCTTTTCCAGAGAACTCTGAAAAGTTTCATCTTCGATTGCTCGTGCCAAGCGTAGAGCAGGAAGTTCCGCAGAAATGGGAAGTTCGGCATCAGTGCCATATAATACTTGAAAAGGTGACATGCCGAGGGATCTCTTGGGGGTAATGCGGTCCGCCCACAAAGCGTCGTACAAAGACTTGTGCCACATCCGCTGATTTTCATCTACTAATTTCCGTATGATGGTCACCAAGTTCTTATTACTGGATTCTGCCTGACCATTTCCCTGAGGATAATAATCTGAGGCATGTGCTAAAGTTATCCCATATTCATAGCAAAAACTAATAACTTCCCGGGAAGAGAAGTTAGAAGCATTATCAGCAACGATTTTATTTGGAATGCCAAACCTGACAATGATATTTTCCTTGATAAAACTGCAAACCACCTCAGAAGTGGCATGCTTGACAGGTATGGCCTCCACCCATTTAGTGAAGTAATCTGTTGCCGTGAGGACATAGCTATGTCCAGCACTCGATTGAGGATTGAGTGCACCAATAAAATCAATTCCCCATTGCCTGAATGGTTCATTGATAATGACCGGCCTTAGGGGGAGGGCAGCCAACTTGGGCTTGCCGACGAATTGCTGACAGGGTTCACATTTTGCCACCCAGGTAGCCGCATCTTGAAAGAGCGTCGGCCAGTAGTACCTGGCTCGAATGATCTTGTGTGCTGTCACGGAAGAAGAAAAATGGCCTCCACAGGCCGAGTTGTGAAAACTTTCCAGCAGTTTTACTTGCTGGGGCTTGTCAACACATCGCAGGAAGACACCGTCTATCCCGCGCTTATATAAACCTTCATCCCAGATGACATATTTAGCTGCCCTGAGCTTTATAGTACGCTTTTCCTTTGCAGTGAGGTGCATTGGGCATCCGCCGTAGGTAAGGAAGAAAGCGATGTCGGAGTACCACTCGTCACTAGTTGAAACAAACAAAACCAGAGGTAGAGAATCAGGCCCTTCTAGAGGGGTTTGCTCTTCATTGGTACAATTTTCTCTTTCATCAGGATTTTCTGAACCCTTGTTCTCAGCCATTAGCTGACACAGGCCTTTGCCCCTCACCAGCTTGGTGGGTTTAATATCTAGGTCATATTCCTGGACCTTTGCGATCCAATTCCCTCTTAAGCTTCCTAACTCCTGCTGAGTTAGAATTGACTTCACCGCGGTGTCGGGAACCAGCACCACCGTATGCGAGTTCAGAATGTAATACCTGAAATTCTTCACCGCTTTGACAACGGCAAAGGCGTGCTTTTCTAATTGAGTCATCTTCAACTCGTGGGGCTTGAGGGGAGAACTCATGAATGCAATCGGGGATTCAATATCCTCTGAATTCTTTTGCATTAGGATTGCAGACACAGTATGTTCGGAGGCGTAACTATACATAATGAAGTCTTTGGAGAAATCTGGACATACCAGGACCGGCGCATGAGCAACAGAAGTTTTTATCTCTTCAAACGACCTTTTCCCCTCTTCACTCCATCTGAAAGTGGGTGACCCTTTCATCATGTTCAGTATGTGGCGGGTCTTCTCAGCAAAATCAGGGACAAAACGCCTAAGAAAGTTCACCTTTCCGAAGAAAGAATGAACACCATTCTTGCTTGTAGGCAGAGTAAGGCTTTGGATAGCCTTAACTCTTTCGGCATCAATCTTCGTTCCTTCTTTGCTAACCACATGGCCTAGCAATTTCCCTTCAGTAACCCCAAAAACAGACTTTTTAGGATTTAGGGAAATCCCATGTTCTCGACACCTGGCCAATACTTGCTCCAAGTGATCACAATGATCACTTCGTCGTTTGGAGAACACGGTTAAGTCATCTAGATAAACTACAATGACTTTTCCCATCATGCCTTTGAATGCAAAGTCCATGGCCCGCTGAAAAGTGGCACCAGCATTGGTTAGGCCGAAAGGCATCCTGCTGTAGGCAAATGTACCCCATGGAGTAGTGAATGCTGTTTTGAATTGATCTTCAGGCGAGACTTCAATCTGATTATAGCCTGAAAAACCGTCAAGCATAGACAGCATCTCTGACCCAGTTACTGCTTGCAGAACTTGGTCCATTATGGGAAGAGGGTAGTTGTCTTTCAGCGAAGCTTGATTCAAGTTTCGGAAGTCTACGCAGATGCGTATTTCACCGTTTTTCTTGCGTACCGGCACAATGTTTGCCACCCAAGTGCTGTGATGGATAGGGAAGATGATTCTTGCGTCCAGCATCTTCTGAATTTCGGCCTGAATGGTGCCCGAAATCTTGGGATTATAATGCCTCTGCTTCTGACGGAAGGCTCTGGCATCCTCTTTCAGCGGTATATCATGCTGAACGTCCTTTGGCTTGAAGGACTTTAAGTCGGCATAGGACCATGCCAATACATCCATATATCTTTTCAGCAACTTGACAAATTTCCGCTTTTCTTCTGGCGTGCAACATTTCCCGATGTTCACGAATTGCGGATGTGCCTCAGAACCTATATTGACTGGTTCTGTCTCTGGAGATGAGCTAGGATCATCTCGCCTTTTCTTTTTCACAAAACGGTCATGCCTGTCAAACAGGCGCTCCAGAGAAACCAGGCCTTTTGGAATTTTATTTCCCTTAAGCTGACAAATGCCATCGTTCTCCTTTGTTTCGTGGTTTTGACTGTTGATTGATTCACGGCATGTAGAGGTGGATCCTTCGAAATACAACTCATCAAAATTTTCTGATTTTTCTAGAAAGGCAATGAGGTGATTATCATCGTTGAATACCTGCCAATGCTGAGAGTTGTCTGGCACGCTTGGGCGGAAAACTACTTCAATGGTGTATTTGTTTGTTTTCAAACCCGGGTGCGGGAGCATGAGAGATGCTGAAACAGCCAACGAATCAGCCATGTCATTTTGAGCTCTTGGAATCGCTCCTATTGAAAAGGCATCAAATTCCTCAATGCTGTCCCATACTGCATTACGGTAGTGCCTGAGCCTTTCATTTTTTACTTGGTAAATCCTTTTGACCTGATTTACAACTAGCTCGGCATCACCTTGAACTTTTAGATTTTTTATTCCTCTTTCCTTTGCGGCTTGCATACCGAGTAAGAGAGACTCATACTCAGCAGTATTATTCGTATTGAAAAACTGCAATTTGAAAGAGAGAGGAATGACCTCCTCCTCAGGAGATATTAGCACAACCCCAGCGCCACATCCACTAGTTGCGCAGCTGCCATCAAATTGCAAGGTCCAGACCTTATTAAGGTCCTTTTCTTGAACGAAAACTTCCTTTGTATCCGCCTCGGTGGATAAGAAGTAGTTCCCCATCCCTGATGATTCGAAAAGGATTTGGGCTTTGGGGTCTTCAGAGCTAGTGACCAAGTATTTCTTTTGGGATTCCGGCTCCAAAGTTTGCATTACGCCTTTGACTGGAATTCTAGCTTTAGACCAGTCCATATGAATTTCTCCACCAACTTCGCTGCAAAAGCTCCTTCCCAGCAAAATTCCATAGGCTGCCGGAATGTCAGCGACAAGGACGGTCATTTTTACCCTCTTTTCAGGGAATGCTGCGAACGCGAATTGCGCGTCTTTGATTTGACCAATCAATGGCACTTGCTTAGTTTCCAATGAGTAACATCTGCCGAAAGGCTTGGTAAGAGTGAGGCCCAAAGCATGGGCGACTTTCGCTGGCATGACGTTATCTGAAGCTCCGGAATCAATTATACAGTTGCTCAACTTATGGCCATTGATTAGGAGGGAGAGATAGAAAGGCTCTATCTTGCCTGATGCAGATGTTGAGGCAACATTTATGTGGGATTCAGGAGGAGTGGAAAGGATTCCTTTAGGGGAAGCCTGATTAACTATAACAGCTTGGCTTTGGATATACTTAGTCAATCTTACAAGCTGTTCGGGGTTTGACTGAAGATACTCAGCTTCAGACATTTGGATCTTGGTCTTTTTTGCGTGATCTATTATATCAAATGCGGCCAAGGGTTGCGTTGGTAAAGGAATGAGTCCTTCACCCCGCGATGATGGAATAGGGTTACTGATCTTGATAGGAATATGAGAGGGCTGACTCGGAGGAGAGATAGGTGGAAAAGACTTCTTTGCAAAAGATTTAACAGGGAGTTGAGTGGGAAGAGGATTACCTCTTTTAACAATGGTTGGAGGCGCGTTTGACACGGCCTTCTCTTTCTGCGTATGGGCAGCAACTTCTGCTTCTTTTCCTTGCGAGCGGGTAAAAACAGCGTAGGATTGTCCGCTTGCATAGCCTTGCGTACTCTCTTCTTCATCAGATTCGTCCTCGTCAAATTCCATGTATCCAATAGTAGAGTCGCCAGTCGGTTCACCGACATCTTGATCATCTTCGCCTTGGAGCGAAGGTTCTTCATAGTACTGCTCTTCTTCCTCTTCAATTTCGGCCAAAGCATTGACCGGAGGAGCTTCAAGCGCCAACCGTGGAGCAGCTGTAGGCAAGCGCGGCCTTTGTGAAGCGTTGTTAGGAACAAAATTCCTCCGCGGGATATCCCGATACGAGGAACTGGGAGAGGCCTGGGCCAGCTGCTTCTTTAGTGCAAGCAAATCATTCGCCATTTTTTGGAATGCTGGATCAGACGAAGTGGTAGGCGAAGGGCCCAAAGACTTAGGCTTTACTGATTCCTTTCTTAACTCGCCAGATATTATCAAATTGTCTTCTATACGGATGGCAGCAGCCTGAGCGAGAGGTAGAGTAGCTACTCGCTCTTGAAGGAGTAAGAAGCTAACTTTTGAGCTCATGGCATTTACGAAAAAACACTTCTGGTTCTCCGGTGTTGGAAGCATGGCAGTAGGGACACGGTTGATTAGAGCATTGAACCGGGTGACAAAATCGCGCATGGTCTCATTTGCCTCCTTCTTCAGATGAGTGATTCGTGACAATAAAGTAAATGCATCCTCTGAAGGCTTATACCTGTCTTCAAAAGCGTCCCGCAAAGTTGCCCAACTAGTGATAGATCCGGCCGGCAAATGCTGAAACCATTCAGCTGCAGGCCCTTGTAGAGTTTCCAGAAAGAGGCGAACTGACACATCTTCATGAGTCACATCCAAAATACTGCATGACATAATGAAAGCAGAAATGTGGGAATCCGTGCTTTGATTTCCGCTCCCGTCGAATTTAGGAAAATTCTTTCGATTTCCGTGAGGGAGTGCGTGAACTGGATGTGGTAAAGCCAACGGACCCATAGCGTTTCCCCATGGTACCGCCATCTGAAAAGCCGGAAAGAGAACGCGAGCCGGAAGTGTAGTTCCGCTGAGTAGCAAAGCACTACAAAGGGATGTGGATGCTCCTGGCAAAAGACTTTTTCTTCGTGAAGGCGAGACACTCCTGGATGACCGGCTAGCTGAGCTTAGCGCTGAAAAACGTGCCGGTGTTACGCTGAAATTGTGCCTCTGAAGCAGATCGAAAGTAGGATCAGCTTCTCCACGGGCTCTTCTGCTGCGCGTAAAAGGTTCACTCGCCAGTGTACCTTTCAGATCTGCAATATTACAGCGCAGATTTAAACTTTATTTTTGGGTGTACTTGCTGATTTTCTGGTTTTTCTGACAAAAACCAGCAGCATGCACTTTTCTGGATATTTGAAAATTATCCTCTTCAGAAACCGATTGCGGTTAAATGACAAATAACAGCGAGGATAAGATGGCAGGGAAGATAGTAAGCTGATTTTTCAGATCTGGTTTTTAATTTTCAGAGGGTTTAGAACATTTCAGAAAATAGTTAAAAACTCAGATCTACGGAAAAATGATGATTTTGATAAAAACTCAGCGAACTAAAGATATGTAACAGGCCCAGATCTATGATTCTCAGAAGAAAATTTTCAATTTCGGGCACTTTTGCAAATTTTTAGGATTTTTAACAAAAAGGTTTAGATTTGCAAACTGGCAGCAACCTGCTGATTTTTCCTGATTTTTTATTTTACTACCAGCATAGATCTGACAGATTTATCTGTTTCTGTTGGCGAAATCTGTTAGAAAATCCGATCCCCAGCGGAGTCGCCAAAAACTGTTGGTCCGAAAATCTGTCGCGTGGACAGATCTATGGATAGACGGGCCAACGGTGTGCAGGGCTTAGCCCCTCTTTGAGACAGCAAAGCGAAACTGGTTTATTGCTACTTCTACTAGCAGGAACCTATGCAAGTCTCACAGATTCTGCCTTCGGGGGTTGGGATCTCATCCCAGTAGAGTGTTCTAGGCTGCGAAGAGAAAGGAATAAAAGAAGGAGAAGAGAAAGAACAGATCCGAAGGAAGAAAAGAAATGAGTTCCAAAGCGGAAGGGTCAGAAGATCTATGCTTTGGGCTTGGTAGTAAACAGAGCCAAACCTACTTGCATAAATAAACAAAGCAATACTGATAAACAAGTGACGGAAAAGTAGATATGAATTCAACAGAATAAACACATGCAGATCTAACATAAGAAAGATCTTAATGTATAACACAGTTATTGAGCACAAAGTCTGAATAATTGTATTAATTGTTTTTATCTGTTACAAGAAAGCTCAAAGTCTTTCTCTCCTCACCTCTATTTCTATCTGAAAAATGTTCACCCCCGAATACAACAAGTATTCTAGTATTTATAGAAAGTGAGGGAGAGAGAAGGCAAAATGGAGCCAACC
The DNA here is from genome assembly GCA_019776745.2 of Taxus chinensis. Classification (NCBI taxonomy): domain Eukaryota; kingdom Viridiplantae; phylum Streptophyta; class Pinopsida; order Cupressales; family Taxaceae; genus Taxus; species Taxus chinensis. The sequence continues at coordinate 345,380,534 of CM034157.1, forward strand.
ACTTATTCACAAGATATTTACAAAATATCCAAAAGTCATGTTGACTTTGACAACTTGGATGGATGACATCATCCCATGATGCAACATGGATGATGTCATCGTTTGTGCCAACACACTTCAGATATTTCGAAGAGAAAGTCGGAGAATAGAGAGGAGAAGAAGAAGAAGAAGAAGAAGAAGCTATTCATCATCATCATCCTGTGGCCTAAAAGGGGTCGCCTGTTTCTGATGCTGATCAGGAGATGAGATGTGGAACTGAGCGCGGTATTCCAAGAACTTGCTGATCATTGGCGCAAATTGATCCTGTGATGGATCCTTGTGCCTTTCACTGATTGCTTCGCAAGTTTCCCGCTCATCAATGAGCTTTTCGGGGACCCTGGAATAGTCTTTACCCGCCTCGATTAGGGACCCGATGAAGTCTCTACAGGCCAGTAGGTTGTTGATGGATTCGATGTCGAAAGTGACTTCTGGCCCTGTCCCTTGAGAAGCTAACTCCTTGAAAATTCGGATAGTATCGTCAGCTGATCTCAAGGTGAGGGAAGGAGTGAGCAACCCTGGAGTCATAGATAGAACAATCTTCTCCATTTGATGCATCGCATCCAGGGCCTCTTCCTTCACCTTGTCTATCTTCTCTAACACAAATTCGAGCTGATCTATCCGATAGTCCAGAGTGGACATGGTCTTGTTGAGGGTCCTTGGATGACCGAATACTCCAAACTTGACCAAATCTTCGACTGAACAGTCGAACATTTGTTGGAAGGCCTCGTGTTGGAGTCTGGCATTTTCGAGCTCTTCTGATACTGGACTTGCTAATGTTTGGAGTTCCTTATTCGCCTTCTCGATGTTCAGGTATAAACTGATATACTCGGCGATCACCTTTTCACTATCCTTAAGGATTTGGCTCCTCCAAGCAGAAACAGCCATACCCTGCTCGCCGATCTTTGAATATTCATTGATCTTCTCCTGACTGAGCAGCTCAGGAGTCTCGGCGGCAGTTGTGGGAGGTGCACTTCCCATCTTCTGTAGGGCTTGAAGCAGGTATTTATTCTGCTCCTTCAGTAGCCTCTTTTCTTCCTTTGTTTCTTGAAGCTTTTCGCAGAGTGCATCAACTGCGGAAAGAGCTTCCCCCTGGAGACTTTCAGAGGATGTCCCCATTGTGACTTGGGTCACTGTGAAATCTGCCGGAGACAGATCTTCTTTCTCTTTGGTGGGATCGGGGTAGGCAATTTCCATAACCCTCTCACCTGCAGCGCTCTTGGAGAAGCGTGTAACCGGCTTGTGCTTCTTTGCTCCTTTAGCCGGAATGACTGAAAAGTCCATCGGAGCGATGGGGACTTTCCTCTTTGGTTGGCTCAGCTGCTGAGAGATCCAAGCTGGTCCTATTGAAGAAGGACCAGAGACAGAGGGGGAAGCAGCAACGGTAGAAGAGGGGAAGAACGTGGAGACACGCGGCGGCGGCATTGAAAGAATAGCCGAAGACATGCCCACGGGAGGAAGGGAAACCGCAGCTGTAGAGGACATGGGAAGGGAAGGGAGCCCGGAAATGAGGGAAGAAATGGAGGAAGACAAATCAGCGAGAGAGGAGAAGATGGACGAAGAGGCAGGGGAGAGAGTAGAAGAAGAAGGAGAGGACACAACCAAAGGAGTGGTTGCCGACATCTGAGGAAGGGGAGGAAGAGAAGAAGAAGGGATAGAAGGGACCTCTGTAGTTGTAGCGATGCCGACATCCTGGGTGGATGGGCGTATAGGACTATCCCCTGTCAATTCCTTCTCTGGCGAATCCAGGGTTATTACTTGTTCAGGCTCTGAAGGAAGAGGACTTTCAGGGGCTTCCTCCTGAATGGTGCTAGGCTCACCTTCCGCAGCTTTGCCTTTTAGCTGCTTCTTTGACCTTGGAGGTGCATTACCCAAAGGAGAAGTTGTAAAATCTACACCGAGGTAGATTAACCCATTCATGCGGCACCAATGCTCTGTTCTCCGCATAGTCTCCTTGACCCTCTCCTCGATTGTCTGAGGAGCCTTGCTTCTGTCAATGTCCGGGAAGGGCCAATCATCCCCTTCTGTGTCATTATACACTTTGTCTACTTCGTCTTCCGTGGTTTGGAAGCCTTTTGGGACAATGGCCACTCCGTAATGGATGATTTCTGTTAATGCCAAGCGAGAGTGATCCTTTCTTCTGAGTTCTACCTCATGGAGAACGTCAATGTAGATATCCTCAATCTGAGGGACATGAATCGGATCAAGCTTAGCCCTTGGTAGACAGCCCCTAGGGTCGAATGTAGGCCTTGCTGGGAAATCATGCTTTAGGTTGAGCAATTCTAGCTCAGCAAACATCTCCTTCGCCTTGTGATAGCTGGAGCATGTGTAACGGCCTACTGTGAGGGGGAAAGGAGTTCCGCCCTTCTTTCTCTTGAGGCACTTTTCATGGTATGTGACGAGCTGTCTTGACAGTTCCAATAAAATCAGCTTTGGTCCAGCATACCTTGGCAACCTGGTTGGCTCTCCCAAAAAGTTGACCGCCCTTAGATAGGTGAATGTGGGAAACTGGGTGAACAAGGCCCCCCACTTCTCTGTGACTGCCACTATGTTTTTGGTTGTCCGGCCATGAGTCAAATTTGGCCGCAACATGCACATGATGTGATAGAAGAAAACATCATTGATCTTAGCGAAGTGTTGGATGCTGTTCTCCAGCTTCAGCTCTTGATAGTATTCATATATTTTGGCCTGAGGCCAAGTTCCACTTCGGTGCAGCCCTGGATAATCTCTTTCAGACGCAGCAGCATACACTACGTAGGAGTTCATGTGGAATACTCCTGTTGTAGCGAACTGTTGCAGTTGCTCGGATATTGTGCTGCTTATTATCTCCCCCCAGCAGAAACGCTGATCGGGCAGATTCTTATTCATTGTTTCCAGGTACCGCAGCATCCACTTATGGAAGTAGTGAGCATCTGAAAGACCGAAGACTCTGCTCAGGAAGGTGATTGTATCACTGAGTTCCTCTGAGAAATCACTCCGGTGGATAGTTTGAGGCCACCGGGTCACTACCTTCTTATTCTTGAGGTAGACCTCATTCATCAATTGCATGCACTTGTCTTCGTTGTCCTCCCAAGCCTTGAGGCATTCTTGCTGGCTAACAGCCACATAGTTTCGGTGGTGAGGGATTCCAAGCATCAACTCAAAGCGACGGGCAGTAAGGTTTATAACTACCTCGCCTTTGCTATTCTCGACACATCTCGTGTCTTTGTTGAAGGATTGTGCAACAACCATCATGAACTCGTTATTCACAGCGCTGACAGGGATTCCTCCGGCAAAGTGCAGGGCGCTGCCTATCAATTTATCCATCCATGGACTCCTTGTCACTTTCTGAGTTCTTACCCAGAATTCTTCTATGTCAATGTGGCCCAGTTCAGAATCCCTGACATCCATATTACACTCTGCCTGTGATTCGGGCATCCTGACCCTCTGATATTTGTATTTCATTTCTTCTTCTGTTAGCTTTGCCTTCCCTCTTGGTTTGGTGGGTCTCTTGCTTGACGTAGACATGTGTTCTTCAAGGCTTATCTGATGATCTGCACGTAGAAGGAGCGAAACCCAATCCAAGAAGCTTGAATTAGTCATTTGATCTTCCATTGGAATACTAGCAGAAGAAAGAGTTAGAACTTTTAAGGTTCGGGGCGCAGGGCGCATGAGAAATGTATATAACAGGCTGTATAGTCAAGGCGCACAGGAAAAGGGTGCAACAGAGGTTAAGTTGGCGCCAAAGGCGCATGGCGCATGGATGAAGCAGACTGCATTTTATAGAAGGGCGCACAGGAAATGCATGTTACATTGAGATTTGGTGCGCCCTTTGGCGCATGGGCAGATTGTGCAACATGGAAAAAAGGCGCGCCAAAGGTATATGGCGCGGCGCATGGAGGGTCTACACAACATCATGTACTTGCAACGGAAGGTGCGCCCGCGCCTAGGAGGCTTTACACTTGCGCAAATAACTCTTGCGTTGCATGGAAGCTGGGCGCGCCCTTTAGCGCATAGAAGAGGGATGCAACAGGGGTAAAGGGTGCGCCAAAGTTTTTACGGAAGCGCGGGATTTAAACTTGCAGCATGTAAAAGGGGCGCGCTTCGAGGGCGCATGAATTTAAACTGCAGCAGGATGGCAGGGTGCGCCCTAGGCGCGGGTCTTGAGCATGTTGCATGGCGGGTAAGTGCGCCGAGGGGCGCGACTGTCTTGATTGTAACAAGGCGCGCCAGTGCGCCATTTTGAAAAAAGACTCTCCACTCAAATCATTCTTACTCATTTCCTCCACCTAAATAGTTACTTGGGCAAGTAAGGTTTTATAAAAGGTTTAATCAAGCCAAGCCATTCAAGAAAGCTCCCTTTACCAGCAGATCTGGAAAAAGGGAAGAAGAGGAGAGAAGAAAACGATGGAAAAGCTCAGGGGGAAACACCTAAACATACTCTTTTAAACACAGACCAGCAGACCAAACACAGACCAAAACACGAAAGCATGCAATGAAAAAGAGGATGAACCTCTTACCTTAAATATATGTTAAAATCGGAAAGCGGGTCCACAGGGCGAGATAATGACAGAGCAGAGCTGACAAATCCAGAGCGATCACGTGCTTGTCAAAATGAAATGAAAATGACATGGCGGGCACGGGTATATATAGAAAAACCTGTCATTAATGCGCCACCAACTTTTGAAATGGCGCATGGAAACAGCTGTCGACAGGGGAAAGCGTGCGCCCTTTGGCGCATGGAAGGAAATGACAACAGGAGAATGAGCGCGCCTTTGGCGCATCAAACGAGTTGTCGACACGAAGCTATGTGCGCCCTTTGGCGCACCAAAACTTGATGTAACAAAGATATTACGTGCGCCCTTTGGCGCACCAAAAACTCACTCAACATCCTTTGGCGCACCGAAAGACGTGCTAACATGGAAAACCATGCGCCAAAGGCTTTTAAGGAGGCGCATCAAAAATTGATGTTGCAAGGCAAAACCATGCGCCCAGCCAAAAAGGCTCAAAAAGACTAAGTTCAAAAACTGAATTTCCCGGGAAGGGATTTTACAATATTTTGAACGCGAAGGATCCCTAACGAGGGATCGAAACAAAATTTTTCGGTACGGTTATCGGTAAAATTGCCCTTGTCAATTTTACGGGATAATGTTGGATGCAACAACTTGAGAAACTGCTTGATTCATGCCACAGAAATCTTCTGCTTGCCAGTTCACCAATGTGGTGTCATTTGGGGTTGATTGTTGTTGGAATGTTTCTTGTTGTTGGCTGTTTCCTTAATTTCTCTCACCTTCCACACCAGTAGTTGTCACCATTAGTGCTTGATTGAGAGCACCATTAAAGCACATGGATTAGTTATGAGGCTCATTGCATGGAAAACACCAGTCGTACTCCTGAGCAATGTTATTTTGTGTTGGCACCAATGCCTTAGAGGTAGATATGGCATTGGGATTATATGGCTGAAATGGTCTATTGGAAGGAGGCCTTGTTTGATTCATATTTGCAACTGGATTAGGAGGCCTTTGTGGTTGGTATGGCTACCTATTAGGCTGAGCCTAGGGTTGATAAGAAGGTCTGAAACCTTGGGCTTGTTGCCTCTTGAGAGTAACTAGCTCATTGCCTAGGTTTTGCAATTGCTTCATGACTTCTTAAAGCTCATTTGGGGCACTTGGAGATGAAGTGGAAGCTTCATTTGAACTATGATTTCTAGGAGTGGGAGAAGGAGCCAAATTAGGTGCTTGACTGGTGTTTGGGCTCTCAAAACTTGGAAACAGTGGCATGGGGGGTTTAGGGGAAAGTTTGCCAGCTTAGATCAAACAATTTTCAGCCCTAATGGCAATGCTATAAGCCATAGGAATAGTTATGCCTCCCATGGACTGAATCAACATAGAAATATCATAATTTAAAGCTTTGAGATAGTAAAGAAAAGCACCTTCTACTGTTGGCCTGACTGCTACTGGAATCCTTTCCCAAGTCTTTTGAAATATGAAGTTGAAATCAGTCAGCTGCTCATTGGGAGCTCTCTTGATAGTTGTCAGCTGCTCCAAAAGAGACAAGTTGTCTCCCTTCTCTCCAAATTGCTCGTGAAGTGCTATACACAGCCAATTCTAATTTGTGATAGAACCAGCTCTAAGGCTTCTAAACCATTGTAATGCTTTACCCTTGAATGAAGACGCTAGCAACTTGACAGCCACTTGCATTTCATTGATTTCATGGATTGCACAAAGGTTAGCAATATCTTTAACATGATCACCTAGAGTAGTTTGATTTTCTCTAGTGAAGTAGGGAATGTTCTTTAAGGCTGCAATAGGGATTGGATGTTGCGCATTGAGGGCAAGTGGGCTGCTGCCTATGAAGTTGACGTAGGGATTGTTTTGAGCCATTCTGATTGGTCTTAAAATCCTCGTTGACTGAATGAAAGGCCTACCAGGTGGAGGAGTTGAGAGAGTTCTGTTTGGTGGAGATGGAGACCTTTGAATCCTTCTTCCTCTTTACCTTCTTCTTGGAGATAATTGTAGGTATTCAAACAGCACTTCTTCTTCTCCAACTCTTGACCTTCTAGTGATTCTTCTCATGAGTTTTCAGGCCTGCACTGCTGAAACCAGTTGATTCTTTCCCTTGGAGTCGTCAGATATGAAAATAATACCTCTTTTCAAGCAAGAAAATTGCAGAAGATGCACATCAATTTTACCGCGATAAAATGAGACCTCTAGTGTCCCACTGGGCGTGCCAAAACTGTTGTTGTAGACTCACAGCACCCCTAGATGCAGGTCAGGCTTCTAGGTTGATCACTCTAGCATCCAGTGTGATTGCACAACATGGAAACCTCTCTCCAAGTGTGGGACTTGTGAAACTAAGAGAGGAATCTCTACATTAGAGGTTGGTTCCTCAAACTCCTCTGATTAGATCTAATGCTTGCACAACTACAGAGGTTCAGATCCTAATCCTACTCTAAACTGCAAGGAGACAGGGATAGAAATGAAAAAATTGAAACTAACTAAAGGTAGTGATGCACCAAAAGGAGTGGTGAAACATTTCTGTCATGTAAAAAGACACAAACTAGAGATTGTAGCATAAAACATACACAGGCTGATAAGATATAATTTAGGATCTGAAATGAAGCAAACAATACAAACAAAGGACTAAAACTCATTCAAAAAGCTTGCATTATCATTTCTAGTGTCAAAATCACTGCATTACAACCTCAGAGAGGTAAAAAATATTACAGTCTTTGGAGAGGTATGATTCTTCAAACAATCACTTGCTGGAGGTGAAAGAAGAAGTCGCTATGTCCAAAAAAAATGTTCCCCCCTTAGAAATGAGCCAAATCTGGATTTTTTATTGCATGGGTCGAGCCCAGGAGATAGAAATGTACAAAAAACATGAGAGCCCATTCCTCCTTTACTACAGATGCATTAAAATGGCATGGGGGACCTTACAAGCCCATACCCTGTCATTTTGACCGATTTACAGGAGAATGCGACCCATTCTGCATTAAAATTGGTTGCTAAAATATCACTTCTGGCCATGAACACGCGTCAGATCCATTTCTTAACTTTCTCTCTCTATACTGCACCAAAATTCAAGATTAACCCTAGAATCGTGTAGAGAATTTCATAAGCTTTTCGTTGATATAAAGAACGTGCAAATCTGAGCTTTGGATCAAAAGATATGGTGATCTGAAGATTCTAGGGCACAAAACAGGTGAAAATGAGTTTTGAAACCTTTTTCCCACGCTCTGCCACCTAGATGACACGTGTCAAGCGCTGATTGGACACGTAATTCTCTCTTCTTCCCTATCCCATGGGTTTTCCTTTAAAGTTTTGCCTTTTTTTTTATTTTGGAACATTTTTCACTTTCCTCCCACGCTCCCGCCACTGGGGACACGTGGCATGCATTGATTGGAGGACAGGGGCGCGAGGGTTTCCTTTACTTTTAGCTTTTTGGCCAAAACCTGGCCAAATTTTCTAACTCCTCCCCGAGCTCCACAGTTATCTGTTCCATTGGACACGTGTCCTCTTCTGATTAGCTCGGGCAAGCGCTTCAAACCTTGCCCTTTGAAATTTAGACGTTTTCCCTTATGACACGTGTCGTTACCTGATTCATCCTCAGGCCTGCCGTATTTTTTCGTCCACCGCGTTCCTTTGTCCCGGATGTCCCAAACTGTCTGGGACAAAAATCTTTGAACCACCCGATTCCGGCTTCCTTGTTCCTATTTGAGGTGAAGACACGTGGCAAGATTTGATTCACTCTCAGCTCTTTCGGCTTTTCACATCCCATGCGTACTTTTGGCCTGGATGTCCCAAACAAAAGTCCTCTATTTCGGTCGAAACCGGCCGGTTCGCGTCCTCCGCATACTCTTGTCCCAACTGTCCCGGACTGTCTAGGACTTAATAGTCTATTGGCCCACCCAAAATGGACTGTCTTCCTCAGACTTTTCGGCTGGTTCGCGTCCTCCGCATACTCTTGTCCCAACTGTCCCGGACAAAACTTGGATGATTCCTTTGCTCTGCACGTTCTGGCTAGTTCGGCCTTTTCATGGCCCATTCGTGTCCCAGATGTCCCTCAATTGTCTCAACTGTTGCGGGGACTAGGACCTGGCGGCTTTTCATGCCATTTTTTCTACGCCCCAAGCTTGTTTTCTACAACTGTCCCAGACTGCTTGGACTCAGGACTTAGCTGATTTTCAACCTAGACAGGAGAGTTAGAAAATTTTTTTCTGGACCCTAGAAACAAGATTTGATGCATGTGAATCAAATCTATTACCCTGAGGGGGTGAATTTTGGATAACAACTTTGTTACATTGATTATCAAAATTACCCTAGGGGTGAATTTTGGCTATAAAAAGGATAAAAAACTTTAGAATTTTTAAATTTCATTTAAAAATTAGTGAGAAATAAATTTATTTATTGAAGAGCCTTGGGATCGCCACAGTACAGCTTAAAACCCTGGCTCTAGGGTTTAGAAGGAGAAAAATATTTGAATCTTTCAATACCATCCCAGTGGAAATTAAATTTTTTTTAGGGATACCTCTCATATGGACCTAATACGAAATTCATTGTAAAAATAATTCTAATCAATTTCATCAAATCCATCGAATGAGATATTTTATTGACACTTGTCTTGAAGCATCTGTCTTGTCATCACTGTGCAGAGGTTATTTTTATAAGCTTCTTTATTGAAAATTCTTCATTATAAATTCGATCCTAGAATTCTTCTCGCAAATTTTTTTGAAGTATCGTGAAATGGATCAATTCACTATTGAAATGCTCTATCAAACATGTTGAAGTGATGCCAGAAGTACCTAATAGTGACAATCAATGAAACTTGTTAGACTATATGCTTAGATCGTGATGAAGTCTACAGGTTACAAGTAGTACACACATGTCTTCATTAAAGAGTTGAATCAAGGTAAAATGCCAACTATCTTTGACATTAATTGGAGAATTTTGAAGTGTTTTAAATCATACTTAGTACCTAAAGGATTGTTGAAAATATGTCCAAATGAGCCAGAACCTAAAACAAAGTAACTGTTGATGTTCAAGGCATACTAAAAAGTTACATTATCCCCTTGTGAATTGTTAAGATTCTTGGTACTCCTCAGCTCCAAGATCTTTGGTTACACTAGAAGTGAATGAAATAGTGAAGAATTCTCTAACTATCTAGAAAATCTCAACATTGCATGCACTGCTCCCTCTGAAGTCAAATCAAAAGATGAAGAGGAAAATTGTGGTCAAGTGACAAGAAGTCAAAATGTCATATAAGACAAAGTCTTGAATTAAAGAGTTAAGGGAGTTATTGTTATGAGCTCGAACAAATTGAATGATAGATAGTGGTGTGATAGGAGTTGAGTATAAACATATATGGTGCTTGTGTTTTGTATTGGATGTACTATTTCAAAAAGAAAGGCTAACGGTCATATATGAAGAAGTCAAACAAACATATGAAAGATAGTTTGTTGTGAGCTCGAATGGTATGATGTAGAAGCAAAAAAAGGTGATGAAGTTGATAAAAAAAGTGTGAACCTAAAACAATATAAAAGGAATTAGTTTTTGAAGACTATGTGTATGTAATAAATGAATTGTGAAAGATACAAAACACAATTGAAACTACAATAAGAAGATAACCGTGTGTGAAATAACTTTGCAAATAAAAACTGTGATGTATTTGAAGAAGCATTAGTGAGATGCATGTTATATGAAGGAGATAGGTTTTTCATAATGTTTATGTTGATGTGTGTGATAAGAAAATAGAGAAAATAATGAAAGACATAATGACTGATAAACTTGAAATGAAAATTGGTGAATGACAAGACAAAAGTGCAGATGTGTATGATTGTGAAAACAAAGACTAAGGTGCATACATGAAAATGTTGATAAAAGAAAACAATCTGATTCAAAATGAAAATGCAGGGGTGATATTGTGTGTGAAAGACAAACATGAAATTCACGGTATTGAGTTTGTAATCTAAGGAGAAGTAATGAGTGGTTCAGAAAACTAGAGTTCAGGTGAAAGGTGAACTGAGGATTGAGAATTGATAAAATGATAGGTGGATTAAGAAATTCATATTGAAAATTTAGGGTCATAATCAGATGTATTACATCCAGGATGAAGAGTGATCAAATTATTTATATACACCAAGTTGTTGCGTAGTATAATCCAGGAGTTATAACTTCCTTGTATATGGTAGCTTGCAAAAGGTCAATAGTTGTTGACTGAATCACTTTGGTATTTGTAGCTTCCAACATCAAGTTGTAGCTTGATTGTATTCTAGGGGTTTTAGCCTTAAAATTTTTAGTAGCAACTCAACTTAAAATAATTGTAACTCATAGGAAAAATTGTCCAAAGCTAGTTCTCTTATTTTAATGGGTTTTCTCCCTTTTTGGGTTTCCCACCTAAATACTGTGTACTATCTCTCTTTCATGTGTTTGTGTATGGTTTCATATTATTTTTCCTAACAATTTTTGTGAAGTTAAAATACTTGAAAAGTTTAAGAAGACACTGATTCACACCCCCTCTCAGTGTCCAAGTTTCCAAAATAGAAAACATGTTACCTTGAACTACTTGAGTCAAGGAAATATTTACCTCTTGTAAAGCATTTATACACATCATCATTCACTATTAAAGTTTTTCTTTGTGTAGTTAAATGCTTACCTTCATCTTGAATATTCTTACAGACCTATGACACACCATATACCCTGCTACAGTACCCATTTTAACCTGTAGTGTGTAAATTTTTAGAGTATTGCCATCATGAATCATTCAACCTTGAAGTCGACTGACCAAAACACCTATGCAATTGCCATCTCTTGTGCCAAACATACTATTTTAACCATTTTACACATCTAGATGTATGATAAAAAAATTTGTTGTCTTATTAGACTTACTCAAACCTGTAGCTTACCTTTTTCTTCTATCTCAGTCATTGTATCATTATTATAATGATGAAATTATTTGATTTCATTTGATTTTTAACAAATTTTTACACAATTAAAAATCTTATCTTCACATTTTCAAAGTATCTAGGACCCTGATGAATATCACATATATTTGACCAAATATCAAATAATCTCCCCTAGGCTTGATAAGACAACCTAGACATGTAGATGAGATTTTCTCTATCCTCTAAGCCTTATTTCACAGTCATAATTTCCTTGTAGTATTTGATCACTCATTTTGGCTTCTTCTTGAATAAACTCACACTATCTAAGACATATCTAAGAGATTTGAACCTCACGAAGTCATCATTCTTACATTTTTCATAAATTTTACCCTTTTGATCTTGATGTACTTGTACAAGTCATAATAGACCTTACAAATTCATACTAAGATGGGAAAATTCTAGTACCATCTCATTTTCATTTGTATCTTCTTAACAATATATCTCATACTTACATGATGACACACATAAAAATCATGAGCATTTGTTTCTCTTTCTCTCTTTTATCCTGCTCATAGAGACTACTAGGTCTATCTTAAGAAGAAAACACCCATAACATTTGACATATTCACTTTCTTAAATATACCATATCTATTTTAAATACCCATTAAGCCATTTTATCATCTCTATAAACCTTGAAGCATGATACTAAAGATAAGCTTCCCAGTTTGCATTTTACCATTGTTAATTAGGTCTTCAAAACCCTGATCCAGAATGGTAAGAAATTGAGTGACTATATTGAGTCAAAATTACCTATAACTTTCAAATATGTCTTCTCATCATGTCAAGTATATATGGTGATAATTTCATGAGATTTCAATCTTAATATCTCCTTCTGTAGCCTTTTCGTCATAAACCCTAGTTTAGATTTTTCACAATGTTTGAGAGAGGTCTTTTAACCCATAAATCACTTATTCAAAGGTTTTGAATCCTGAAACCAACTCCAAAAGAACTGTATAACCTTGGATAACATTTTCCTTTAGGTATCTTTACATGAATCACCATAAATACAAATCAATGTTGTAATATATTTCTAATTTCAAGACTTACAACCCTGCAACCCTGACTTTGCTACAAGGAAATATTGCAGTCAATCTATCACCTTCAAGTTCATCATATAAAATCATGAAACTCCATATAGATGTAGATAGTTTCAAAATCCATATATTTACTTTAAATCTTTATGGAATCAGATATCATTGATTCTTCTTGATTTAGCATCTCATCTTTAATAGCCTACTGACACAAATTGAACACAACATGACCAATACACAAGGTAAAATGGGATAAACTTAACCTCAAACTGAGATAACAAAATTTTTATTGATGCATACTAACTATGCGTAAGAATTTTATACATGACACCATCAACTTGAAATTTCAAAAATAACTACACTTATTAATCTTGACATACTTCCCTTGATACTATGTCATAACACTATACTCAAGATTGACCTTGAGCATCATTCAAAAGCATACCAAGGTGTTTCAGAATTTAGACTTCATAATATGACTTTAACCATCAATAACTTAACATATGACATATACAGACTTGATACATGACATACATCTCATAAGATACCTCCTTGACCAACAATACCTTGAGTTATAAACCTTGATAACTCTGAAAAATAAACATACATTAACCTAGAAAACTCCCCCTCTTCTCAATGCTTCAAATCAGCCAATATACCTCTAAGAATCCTAGTATAGGTATGTCATATCTTGATAATTATATAAGAGATACCTAAATATGTCTCGAGCCCTCTTAGATACCTACACCTCACCTTTTTCATCTTGTTTTAGATCAACATTTTGTGACACACCTTGTCTTACATCCAAATTAGCTCTTGGTGAACCATAATTGACTCTTCTAGGTTCCCATGACCTGTTTTTTCTTCTAACTTGGACATTAGGAATTTGATTATTCCTTCATTTCCCTTTATTCCCATAACAATCCCTAGTAATATGTCCATACTTTTTAAAATTGAAACACATAACTAAGATGTTACCTTTGTAATCTACATTACTCCAATAATTATTTGAGGATTCATAGAAGCAATACTTAAGAACATGACCTTTCTCATGATAGTTGTAGCATACCACATTCTTAGATTTCTCACTCCTACTATCTCTCCATGGATGATCATCTATAGGAATCCTCCTATTATTCTTTTCCCTATGAACAAAACCATTACAAGAAAAATAATAACCATTAAATGATCTCTCATACCTTGAAGCATTTGGCTGCCTTACTAATTTTGTCTTCACATTGTCTTTGGTGAATATCTTTTTATTTTCATCCTTATTTCATGGCTCTTCATCCTTATTTCTTGAAACATTTTCATCTTGCATATTCTCCTTTCCTTTGAGGTCATTACTAAACCCCAAACTTGCTTTGCCACCTGCTGATCTTTATTTTCCAAGAAAATCATCAAGATGTTTAGCACTTTTCTCAAATTTCTGAAAGGAATTTTCCTTCTTATCATCCTCTAACAACTCTTCCCTTAAAAACTCTATATCTTATTTAAATTTTGAGCACATAATTTATTTTTCTTACAAACTTGAGACAAGGTAATTTAGCTTTTCTTATAATAATTTGAATGACTCATTTAGCTTGCTTGATTTAGATTTATAATTTTCTTCTAGATTATGAATCTTGTTTTCATACTCTTTGAATTGAAAACTCAGCTTCATTTTCTTCTTGTTAGCATGCCTTAACTCATTTTGAATACATTCTAGATCATCTACAACAACATCTTCTTTCTACCCCTTAGCATTTTTTATGTAACCTAATATGAAATCACCTAATAATGAAGAGCCACTAATAGTAGATCTCATGGACTATTTATTCATGAACAATACCTCATTTCCAACATCTTCTTGATTATATTCAAACTTAGAATATGAAACATCACTACTAGTATCATATAAAAAATCCTCTTTCTTTGAGTAAAAACTTCTTTTTCCTTCTTTATAGTCAAATTCTTGAAGTTTTACTTACCTTTAATATACTTAAGATTCTTCTTGGCATGATCATCCTCATGTTATTCATGACCTTCCCTTTCATGCTTATGAGGACACTTACTAGCAAAGTGTCCTACTTCACAACATTTAAAACATTTATAAGGAATATTACCTTTGTATTTTCCAAAGAAAACCTTAAACCTTATAGCAAACATTATAAATAGTTCTTCATCTTCAAACTTAGTAGCATCATCAACCTCCTTGATCCTCTTTCCCTTAGTCACATACTAGATCCTAAAGAAACCTCTTTCTTAACTAGTTTGGAGTAAAAAATCCTCGTTTCATATGAAGTCAAATTCACATGTAACTCATCCATCTTCAAGGTATTAAAATCCTTGGATTCTTCAATAGTATACACTTTGGAATAAAACTTAGGAGTTAGAGATCTCAAAAACCTTTTGAACAACAACTTCTTCCTTCACATTTCACATAACCCTTTCATGGTGTTGACAACCTTATCAACCCTAAGAAAATATAAAGAAATAAACTTATCATCACTCATCTTAAAACCTTCAAACTGATTTCTACAAGTATGAATCTTAGCTATCTTTACCTTTGAGTATCCTTCATATAGGACTTGAAGTTTTTCCCACATTCTTTTGTTGACTTACAATGCATTACCTTTACCATCTCATATTATCCTAGACCACACAAGATAACATTCAAAGCCTTTAAATTGTCACTACATGCCTTCTTGTTTGCATTGATAGTTGAAGGAGTAGCAAGAATTGTATAATCATCTTCTACATATTTCCAAATATCAAACCCTAGTGACATGATGTGATTATTCATCCTCAAACTCCAAAAATCATATTTCACTCCATAAAACAATGGTTCCTTACTGGTAGAAAAACCACTCTGCTGACTCGCCATTTTCATGCTTCAAGGATCTCCTTTCAAGTGATCAAACTTCTCCAAAAGGACCTTCTCTGATACCATTTTTGGAAGCAAAATGGACTGAGAGGGGGGGTGAATCATTCCTTACAAAACTTAAATCAATTTCATATTTTCTTACTTAATTCATAAATAGTTAGTCATCCATTTACATGTGCATAACATCAAATACCATAAATTCAAATAACCATGAAGAAGAGAGAGAACACCATAACATAAGATATAAGTGGGAAAACATCAAGGGGAAGAAAACCCACTAAATTTTTTATGATATTACACACAAGAAAGACTAAATAAAATATTACACATCACAAGAGATTTCTTTAGTGAGGAACAAGCCCCTTAAGGAGCACCAACCCCTAAACCATTATTGATATTACCAAATACATGATACTTGCATGAATATGACTCATCAAACAAGATTTTGATGAATATATCACTAAATATATGCTGCAATAACTCAGTTAATGGTGATCAAAAGATTCACCTCCAAAATCCTTCAAACCCTTGCTCAAACCCTCATTCACCTAGCTAACATTTTCTCTTTCCTTCTTCACTTGTCTTAGACTAAAACATATGCACACACACTTACAAACATTTTTCAACATTTCATACACTCTCTTGACTCTAAAAATTAGCATTTATACCAGTAACATATATTGACATAGGTCGTACTTTTTCCCTCTAGAAGAACTAGTTCAAATTTGAACTTAAACTCTTGCTTTATACCCTTCTCTTGATTCAAACATAATAAAGGTAATTTTTCCAAAAAAATTTAACCAATGTAACTTTAAAATGTCCCAAAATTTTCATTAAAACATTCAAATATGACCCATATAGGTCGGACATACCCAAAACCATCAAACCTGCACCAAACAAGCTCAAAACCCCATCACCTGGATGACCTAAAACCACAAATTATGAAACCATGATTATTAAATCTCCAAAATTAACCATAAATATGTAATACCCCTTAAATATTGGCTAAGTACAAAAGGGTGCATAGGCGTGCAAGGCCTAGTTGAAGAAAAAGTGCAAGGATAAAGCATGCAGGGCAGGGTTTAAGGAGGGCTTTAAGGAAACCCGTGGCGCGTGCGGATAGAACCAAGGGTTTGGGACTTAGCCATATTGGTGTTTTGGTAGAACACGTGAAAAGCATGACCCGACTATGCATGTGGAGTGGATAAGGTGCCAGCCTGGTGACAGGGTGGCCCAGGAAGGAGCATGCCTATGGTAGAAGCTTCTAGAAGCTCATCATGGTAAAAAGTGGAAAGCTCAGGCCTAGAGGAGCATGCTCACATGGAGGACCACATTCAGACACTTGGCATCAGATCTGAGGCTGCTGGAGGATGAGTTGGCAGTCCAGAAAGCCTATATATACAAGCACCTGTAGAAGGAAATAGAGAGAGATAGATAGAGGGCGGAGCTCTACAGAAATACTGCAAGAACTCTGTTAGTTTGGGTAATTGTGTTTAGGGAAGGATGTATCAGGGGTATGGGGTTTATAAATTTCTTTTGAGAGCCTAGCCATATGAGTCTAGATATAATGCATGACTGTGGTCTGCTTCTCTGTAATACTTTGTAATGGCTCCATGAATGTAATGAGGTTACCAGCTTACATGAATATGAACATTGATGATTCTAATGCATACATCTTTCTCATAGTTCCTTTTCAATTATGTTTATGATTAAGTATGGATGTCTGTACAACTTCTTTCTATTTTGGTATAGTTATAAAATATGTTAAAGCACTTCCTGTCTGAAATGACTGCAAGGACCTAGAAGTTGTTCTGAGCTCTATGGTGCTTGTATGTTTTACTTCCATTCAGATCTCTTAACATGAATCATAGATGATGTTTCCCACTAAACTCACATAAAAGAGAGACTCGGCACCCGCGCATGCCTCGGGTGAGCACCCAACACCCACTGGGTGATAGGCCGATGTGCATGGGGTTCCTTTCTTTTGTGATGAGGGTAAAAATGACTACATCTTGGTTCCATTGCTGGGACCTCTTTTT
This sequence comes from Taxus chinensis, assembly GCA_019776745.2. Lineage (NCBI taxonomy): Eukaryota > Viridiplantae > Streptophyta > Pinopsida > Cupressales > Taxaceae > Taxus > Taxus chinensis. The sequence continues at coordinate 345,397,928 of CM034157.1, forward strand.
GAAGTTGTAGTGGGAAATGACATACATCATGATCTGGGTAATGAGTAATGACAGAACGTTTAACTCTAGAAAGTGTTGAATCATGGTTCAAGAGCATAGAGGATGAATTTTCTCAGAGATTCAACACTGGACCTGAGTTTGATGCACGTAGATGGGTAGAAGAGAACCTCTACCATGATTTATATGAAACATTTTTCTGTTGTTTCCCAGTAGAGCTGTATGAATGGCTCTCAGCATATGCGTCTAGATCAAGCTGGTATTCTAGATCATGTGTGTGGACCCAAGAAGAATACCAGAGGCTGCAGGATGTAGATCTGACGTGGACTCATGTTGTGGATCATTGGTGGGAAGGTGTGTTGGCTAGCTACACTCTGGAGTATGCTATTTCCACATATTCTTGCCCAGAAGTTGCTGAGTTTGAATTTCTGCGGGAGCCCAGAGGATCATTTCTACATGTTATCCCTCTGGAAATGAAGATCCTTGGTTGTTACTTTGAGTTTAGAGGCACTTCCAATGGCCGGCTAAACCATTCTGAGCATTGGGCGAGGGAGCTAGGGTGGAGGAAGATGGAAGATATTACGATGGAGAAGGAAAGGGAGGAGAGATGGCTCAAGTATAGTGAAGTGCATGAAAGGGAGATTGCTAGATGATGTGAGGCTACAAGTGTGATGGATCTATGGAGGTAGACGTTGTGGGAAGGAGTTGAGGTTCATGCGGAGGATGTGGAACCTGAGCAGTCTGTGCTACCCCATCTTGGCAAGTGTGTAAGAGAGACCCCTTTGGCTTCTAATGAGATTTCATCACGTGGAGAAAGAAGAGTCATTGGCATGTATCTGAACCCACCCAGTGACCAAACCCTGGCACTTGGTTTTCCAGAACAAGGAAGGAGTATCATTGACCCAGTTGGTATCAGTGGAAGTGACAGATCTATGCCTAGGAGGTACAATTTTTTAGTTCCCACTTCTATGGCTACACATATTCCGGTATTCGGAGGAGTCTTTGGACAAGGAGAAAGTATACAAGCCTTTGGTCTTCATGTCTAGAAGTGGTGTGGGGTACAATAGTGGTAGTGGGGCATTATCACAGACCATCAGTGCACAATTCAGTGGAACCTTAGGAACACTTTACACAACTACTTTAGGACCTGGTGGTTCTGGTGGATTTGGTGGGTCAGGAGGAACATAACCTAGTGGTTCTAGTGGATCTGGTGGCTCAGGAGGCACAGGACCTGGTGGATCTGGTGGCGGAGGAAACACCAGGGGAAACCAAGGCTCTGGCTCAGGAGGACAAGGGCCCCAGCCACCCCCTCAAGTATTCTTTGAGATGTCTTTACACTTTCCAGATTACAGAGGGATTGAAGATGCTACAGAACATGTTCACAAGTGTGAGCTGCTATGGCGTGCAAAGGGGATCACAACCTCAGAGTGGAAGGCTAGTCAATTTACAACAACGTTGCAGGGGTGTGCACATAGCTGGTATAGGAAATATGACCCTCATCAAATGGTGGTGGATTATACTACTTTAAAGAATGCCTTCTTGGTAGAATTCCACATCCCTGAGTTTGAACAGAAGAGCATCAGTGCCCTGAAGGAGATTCAATAGGGAATGGCAGAGAGTGTGTGGGAGTATGATGCATGTTTTAAAACTCTCTTGTCTAAGTTATCATATGATATTCACCCTTCACAACATGCTCAGTGGTTTGTTGGAGGATTGATCACACCTTTTAGAAGGGCCTTATCTCATAAAACTTTCACAGACCCGTGTGAGGCATTGGAAGCTGCTCTGTGCACCGAGGCTATTGGTAGTGTTGATACTGGAGTTAGCCCGTTCCTGGAGGCTCAAATTGCTGCTATGGCTAAGCAGCTGGAGAAATTGTTCATAAACTCAGACCATGAGACTCACAGTGGTTTATGGTGTACAGATTGTGAAGTAGAGGGGCATGTCAAGGGTAGTTGTCCCTGGAGGGTAGTACGCGCCATGACAGTAGACTGTGAAATTTTTCATGGGGACCATGATGCAAGTAGATGCCCCTTGTTACAACATGCAATTCGGAAGAATGTGTCTTGCTACTGTAATATTTACACCTCTACAACCCATGATACTAAGGACTGTAGGCTCATTGATCAGATCCATGAAGCCATTGATCATGGGGTACGCCAAACCAACATTGCCAGTAGTTCTAAAGGAGATGATCACCGCTATGAGGAGCGCGCAGATGGTGGCATGCATGGAAGGGGATTTTGTAGAGGATTTCGTGGTCATGGTAACCATGGAGGAGGAAGGAGTGAGTTCCCATGTGGAACCTATTTTAATTGTGGGTCTACAGAACATTATAAATGAGAGTGCCCAGACCTGTTGCAGTGCTCATGGTGCGGAAAGAAGCACAAGTATGAGGAATGTCCAGAGTTGTTTGAGCACATGAACTAGTAGCAATGGAAATACAAGGGCACTACAATGGTAAGCATTAAGAAGACAGACACACAATGGATGCCGTGGGTGACATGTGATGTAGGCTTGGAACCTATTTTAGTAACAACAAGAGTAGAGGCCACGCGTGCAAAAGAAATACCAAGGCAGAGGACCCTGGTTTCAAGAGAGGAAGTAGTTCATGGGAAGTACCCAGACCCTGCGCATCAAAAGGAAGTATATCAAGATACCATGGATGTCATTCAGAGTTTACAAGGAGAAATCCAGTGTCTAAAGGGCAGTCCAGGAGGGAGGAGCAAAGGAGGAAGGTTGAGGTGCCAAAGGATGACCTGGATGAGGTCAAGGAAGTATGTAAAATGCTAAGGCAAGAGAATGTTATTCCCTTGCTAGGAGCATGGTTGAGGGAGAAGGTACCACGTGCCAGAGAAGAGTGTGAGAGATAGATCCTGTATGCAAACCTTCCCCCTCACAGCCTTGACTATGACAAAGAGATCACATTGGATGCAGTCGTAGATGGATGGCTCCTTAGTAATATCCTCATTGACACAGGCGCGGAGGTCAATGTTCTCACATTGGATGCTTGGCATCAGATGGGGAGACCTGCATTACAACCATCTTTGAATGTGCTGTATATGGCAAAAAAAATGAAGGCAATTCCCATTGGTGTCTTAAAGGATGCAACTATCACTATCCAGGGAGCTAAGTTTACTGGGGACTTTGAAGTCTTGGCACTCGCCGAGGCAGACAATTTCCCAGCACTACTTGGGTGCCCATGGTGTTACAAGAACAATGTTGACCTTTGGTTCAACAAGGGGTACATCAGCTTTGAAAATAAGGAGGAACGGGTTATTATACCCTTGGCTGATGGGAATTCGACACCCTATACTGAACCTTTGGGGGAAGAGGTCCTGGATAGGATATATGTGCGCTCAATCAGGGATCCAGAGATAATCCATCCTACCAATGGAGTTATCTAGTTTGAGGATGCTTAGTCAGTAAGTGACACCACCAGCCTAGCATGTGATAATTGGGTGCATGGGACTTATGAATTGATCAGATGTAGTTGAGAGGATCGGTAACAAAAGTAACAAAGGTGCGTATAGTCTGGTGCCTAGGAGGAAAAAAACTACCTAAGTATTCAGGAGGGGCCTTCCCTGAGATCTTCTTACAGGAGATGGAAGCTCAGTGGAAGGAGGAGAAGGAACAGAGGGGGATGTTAAGTTATGTCCTACTCAGCACAATGGCATGATGGTGGGCTACACATCAGGAGAGCCTTTTGGAATGGTGCGAGGTGAGAATTTCTCTCTCTGTCAAGTTTTCTAGAAGCAATGTACCCACCACCATCAAGGACTACCATGGTAAGGAACCCACCTCTTTCCACATCCAAGCTTGTGAGAAGGTCTGGAGAGAAGGTGTGGAAGCTTTTCCACCATCCCTTTGGGTGCACAAGCTATATTCTACACTGTAGGGTTGTGCGTGTGCATGGTATATACATTCTGAGACACACCGCCAAACAGGAAATTGGCAAGAGCTAGCAGCTGACCTCATTCAAACATTTGAATATCAAAGTACCAAGCCATCAGTTGATAAGGCATTGTAGGTTGTTAAGCACCTTACCATGGGGGATAGTGCCATGACAGAAGATAGGCTGTTGGAACTACTAGGTGGACCAGGTTTGGAGGCATGCTTTGAAGAAGAGGTAGAGGAAGCAGAAGAGATACAACTTGAGCATGCGTGCTTGGAAAAGGAGAAAGGGAAATTAGTATATGTTATTGATGGGGAGGAAGCAGAGAGCTTGGATGTTAACCATTTAGTAGGGATGTGCGAGGTAGTGGATAGTGAAAATGCTTGTGCATGCACCTACCATGAGCCTTTGAAGACAAAGAAGGTTAACATCAGCTCAGGAGAAGAACCTAAGGAAGCTATTATTGGAGATTACTGGTCAGAGAAGGAGGTTTCTAAGATCATTGATCTTTTGTGTGAATTTGAGGATTTATTCCCATGCGGGTACCATGAGCTCAAAGGCATCCACCATTCCTTGGGGGAGATGAGGATAAAGCTGAAGGATGGTGCATGCCCGGTCAGGAAGAGACCCTACCGGATGAATCCCAATTTGTGCGTAAAGGTAAAGGAAGAGATAGACAAAATGATAGCTTCTGGGATCATTGAAGCTGTGGAAGAATCAGAATGGATAAGTCTGATGGTAATCAACATCAAGAAGGATGGGTGGATTAGGATCTATGTGGATTATAGGGAGCTGAATGTAGTTTGTGTCATCGATCCTTTTCCAACCCCCTTCACTGAAGAAATTTTAGAGGGAGTTCACTGGGTATGAAATCTATTCCTTTACGGATGGATTTTTGGGGTACCACCAAGTCTGGATTGCAAAGGAAGACCAGGAGAAGACAAATTTCACCACTGAATGGGGAAGTTTTGCATACATGGTCATGCCCTTTGGGTTGAAGAATGTGCCTGCTATTTTTTCACGCATAGTGGTTCAGGTGTTCCAGGACTTCATCCACAAATTTCTTCAGGTTTATCTGGATGATTGGACAGTGTATGGACTAGTGAAAGACCATTGTGATAATTTGAGGCTGATGTTTGAGAGGTGTTGGAAGTTAAGGATATCCCTCAACATTAAAAAGTGTGTCTTTGCTACCCCCTTTGGGATGTTATTGGGGCATATCATATGTAAGGAGGGCTTGCTAGTAGATCCTGCCAAGGTTGCAGTTATTGTGGGATTGGGGGAGCCTACTAGCCAAAGCGCAGTGAGTGGATTCCTTGGGCATATGGGTTATTAAAGGAAATTTATCAAGGGGTATTCCAAGATAGCCATGCCTCTAGAAGAATTTCTCAGACATAAAAGTGCCTTCCATTGGGGAGAGGTGCAACAGAAGGTGTTTGACACATTAAAGGATAGGCTTGTCACCGTGCCTATATTACATTTTCCCTCTTGGGACAAGCCCTTCCATGTTCATGTAGATGCCTCAGGAACCACCATTGGAGTAGTGCTTGCATAGCCAGGTGAAGGAATTGTTGATCATCCTCTATGTTTTGCAAGTAGGAAGTTGACACCAGTAGAGCAGAATTACACCACATGACTGAGCGCGAAGCATTGTCAATGATCTACGTGCTTTTCAAGTTCAGACAGTATCTGCTGGCAACACCCTTTGTATTTTACACCGACCACATGGCGTTAAAGTACTTGGTGAACAAGCCCATTCTACAAGGGCACATATGTCGGTGGGTGCTATTATTTCAAGAGTTTGAGTTTACGGTAGTTGTGAAGCCTGGAAAGAGTAATTGTGGACCTGATCATCTATCAAGAATTGATTCAGGGGAGGATGCGTAGAGTATTGAAGAGACTATGCCAGATGCACAACTGTTTAGGTTGTGGTGCGTGCCCTCAGATTTGGAGGAGATTGTAGTATTCCTAAAGGAAGGTGTGGCACTGGAAGGGATGAAGGCATTAGAAAGAAAGCAACTAGCCATACGCGTCATGCCCTACATGTTGATCAGTGGGGACTTATACAAGTTAGGGCATGATGAAGTTTTGTGCAGGTGTGTACTAGAGCATGAGCACCTTGCCATCATAGAGGAAGCACATGGAGGAAGTGCGGGTGGACATTATGTAGGTGACGCCACCACGCGTAAAATTTTAATGGTAGGATTGTGGTGGGAAACTCTGTATAAGGATTGCAAGGACTATTGTAAAGTGTGTGACCATTGTCAGTGCATTGGCAAGCCAGGAAAGAGAGATGAAATGCCTTTGCACCCTATCCCTAGTGCTGAACCTTTTTAGAAATGGGCAATAGACTTGTAGGCCCTATTGCACCAGCAGTGCGTAGGACTGGATCACGCTATGTAATCACTTGCATGGACTATTTGACAAGGTGGGCAGAGGCAGCCCCAACTAAAGACTGCACAACAGCCACATGACAAGATTTTTGTGGGAGAACATTATCACAAGGTATGGATGTCCTCTAAGTTTAACCAGTGATAGGGGTACACATTTCTTGAATGAGACCATGAGGATCTTGTTAGCAGATTTCATGGTAGTTCATCACAAGACTACCCCTTATCACCCACAACAAAATGGAACCGTGGAAGCATTTAACAAAATACTGAGTCATACCCTGACCAAGATTTGTGATGTCAGAAGACAAGATTGGGATGACAAGGTATCAACCATATTATGGGCTTACAGGACAACTTATAAAAGGCTGAACAAAGCCACACCATTTCAATTGGTGTTTGGTGTGGAAGCTGTTCTGCCGGTTGAATTCATGTTACCTTCTCTGTGAATAGCACACGTAGGAGGGTTGGCTGATGAGAAAGCACTGGAAGAGAGAATTGATGAACTGATAAAGCTGGATGAAAGATGATCACTCACCAGGTGGAGCCAAACAACAGAAAAAGAAAATAAGAAAGCATGGCATGATCGCCACATCAGAAACAAGAAGTTTGAGGTTGGGCAGATGGTCTTGCTGTATGATTCTAAGTTTCTGCACCATCCTGGGAAGTTGAAGGTCCATTGGTTAGGTCCCTATAAAATCTCGTACATCCTTGATTTGGGGCACGTGCCAGTTACAAGCGCTGGATGGAATGAAATTTCCTGGACACTTCAATGGGAGTAGGCTGAAGCCCTACTATAAATAAGTCTTCTTGGTGTTTGTAAATAAGGTAGTTTTTCCAGTTAGTTTAGAATTTCCTTTATGCATTTCTTTTCTTGTGTTTCCCTTTTCGTGTTGTTGTTTTGTTTTGTGCCTTGGGCACTGGTAACCCTTATTACTCTTTGAGGATTTTTGAGTGCACAGAGGACCGCACATCATTTTAGTGTGGGGTGGAGTAATGTGAAGGAGAGCATGGGTAAAGTGCCAAGGAAGTTTGTGTTGAAAATCCCAGTTGAATGGCCCTGTTGAAAGAGGTGCATGGAAAGAAAATATGGAAAAGGATGGTTGGTGTCAAGATAAGGCTACTTTCAGATCCCACGTACAAAGGAGGAAAAAGTGCATAAGCAACATGAGGTAGGTGAGAGAAAAAATTAGGACAGAAGAAGTGCCTTCGGCACCGGTGATGTGTGTGCAAGAGTCTCCTGTCTAGATAGATTGGTTACATGCCAGAAGGTTGGAAGATTGTCCACGCAGGGTCGGGCGCGTGAGTTAAAGTGCTAAAGTCAGACTTTGTTTGAAAAATATGCATTAAATGTGAAAAGTATGGTGGTAGGTGAAGTAGCATTTAATGCTTAAAAAGGGAAAAACTATAAATAGAGGGTCGAGGCATTTCATTATTCACTTTGCGTATAAGGAGAAAGAAGCACTTTTTGCATTTTTGCAAACTAGGGCTTCCAAAAACTGATCTGTGTGAAGAAAATTTTGAAGAGATTGAGTGTAAGTGACTAGTTTGGATCTACAAACCAAAAAAAAAGGGATTTCATGGGTGTAAGAGAGTTGTGAGAAGGTGCCATCTTGTGAAGGGATTATCCCAGCTAGGGTTTGAAGAACTAGGGCACGGGTTTAAGGAATTTTCTTCACAAATTTGAGATCTAAGGTGGGAGAGATTGGAAGAACAGAGTTACAAGAAGTGATTGAAGTAAGAAGAGAACCTAGACAATGGCACCCAAGAAACCAGTTAGCACACCCAAGAAGGGCAAGGGCAAGGGAAAGGGAAAACAACAAGAAACTGACGCACATACAAATGAAGAGTGGTATGCAGAAATGCAGTACCCAGATGGAGTATTGCTAGGGAAGGAGTGGGAGTCCCACCTAAGAAACATGTCTGTGAATGACTACAATCATCGTACGAGCACAATCGAGAAGGAGATGGCACTAGAGTTAGTGTGCCCAATGAATAAAAGGACACCAGAGGGTTTTCCCATTTATAATGATGATGTGAAGGTAAAGTTGGAGAAGGTAGGGTTATTGCAACTCTTTGAGTTGCCCTACTTTGGGAAGCCTGAGTGCCTATATCAATGGCTGATGTCGTGCGTACATGAAGACTACTTCCATTTCACAGGGTGCAAGATGTGCATTACCCCTCATCTCATCTCACATTTCACAGGCCTCATCTGTGAAGGAGATGGTTTGGAAGATGACCTAGGTGATAAAGAGGAAATTAAGGAAACTATCACTGCCTACGCATACAAAAAGGGGTCAAGGTACTATGATATCACAGACATCAAGGACCCGGTAATGAAGATGGCTGCGCATCTGGTGACAAAGTTAAATGGCCAGGAGAGATGGACCCAGGTCAATAAGCCATGGTTGCATGTTTGCAGGAAGATCTCAGAAGGCACCATCTACAACTTGTCTACGTTCATCGCGGATGAGATTGTCAGTTGCGTGAAGGAAGGTGACAGGATCCTTTTCGGTAATGTCCTACTAACAATTGTGTTTTCAGAAATTGGAGTACCTGATGCATCAGAAAAATTTGTATGGGAGTACCTGGCTGAGGACCCTTCACCCACAAAAATATTTGAAAAATACGCATGTGACTCCATGACAACTGTGCACAAGGTGCACCTGGAGAAATGGTATACATGCCTGAGGAACGCGTTTGGGGAAGAATGGAGAATTCTTGAACAACTACCAGCGGCCACCAAAGCAAAAGCTGAATTTGCTGTGTACCAAGCATTTCTACCTGGGTAGGTTCAAACTAATGGATGAGACATGTAGCCCATGGTGTAAGCTCCCATTTTCCTTCACAACTCAATACTTCAAAGAGGGAATAAACAGGTTCAAAGAGTCCAAGAAGCTGAAACTAGACCTTGGTAATCTGGACTGGGAACATAGGGAAATGTGCAAAGGGTTGGTCTACCCCATAAAGAATGCATATGTGGAGAGGTATGTGTCACATGAAGTTTAGATGAAAAATCCCATGACTTTCCCATTGCAGGAGGATCCGCGATGCGTGTATACCTCTACATAAGACCTAAATCAGAGAAGGGCACATATCTGGAGAATGAGGTGTCTATGTATGAGGATCCAACTGGCAGGAAGAGAGCCACACCCAAGTAGGTGGAAAAGGAGCTAGAGAAGAAAATACCAAGTGTGGTGGATACACAGGTAATAGGTTCCCCTGGGACAAGCACTAGAACAAGCATGTATTCACGCAAGAAGAGGCCCATAGTCAAGGAAAAGACTCCAGAGCTAGAAAATCCATCAGACAAGGAGTCCTCAGGAGAAGAATAAATAGAGTCACCTACACTGGAATCCCTAGTTAGGAAGAAGTAGAGGCTAGAAGAGGAGACCACCTCGGAAGAAACTGGAAGTTTGGACAAATACATAGGTGAAGAAGAAGATAGTGAAGAAGATGTTAGTGGGGAAGATGAACCTGAAAAAGAACAAGGGCCACCTATTTTCAATGTACATGATTCAGATGAAGAAGGTGGAGAAGAGGAGCAGGGGTTCCTCTTCATGTGGCGCAAGGATAGCCAGGAAGGGAGAGGTGCCCAGGACATGAGAAGTGAGGAGGATGGCACATAGATGCAGAAGGCTTCAAGCCTTATGGTGGAACAGATAACCAAGGAGGTAGAGAAATAAGAAACAAAGGCCATCGAGACCTTGGAGGAGGAGAAGTTGGAACGCAGCGCTTAGCCAGTGTTAAACAAAGAGAAGGAGGAGAGCACGGAAAAGGACCATGACAGCACTGGAGGCCCCATTTTAACTGTAAGTATTCCTAAGGGCACATGTGCACGGGAGGAAGGCACACAGGGGAGGAGAGGCCAGGGATGGGTTATATTGATGACCCCAACAAAGTGTTTTGTGTGTGGTTCCAAAGCACAATTCCAGCAGAAGAGCTCATAGCAATGTCATCTTTTGACAAGGAGGCTGCATACCCATGGATGAGGAAGATGCTCTCATGGGAAATTGAGTCCCATCTTGATGAGCTAGAATTTGAAGTGAGCCATGGGGAAATAATAACATTTCCAGGGCCAACAGAAGACAATCTAGTGGTGGATTCTCAGCAGCTCTTGGATGAAAAATTGTGTAATGCGCTTAACAAGGTCTCTATTAAAATGAAGCTAGACTCTTTGGGTGGAATGATAGAATCAAAGATCTGGAGGAGGACCTGAAGAAGAAAGAGGAAGAGCTAGCTACAAGGGTAAAGGAGCTTAGTCACGAGAAACTAATCAGCACCCAGTTGCAGTGTGAGTTGGAGGACAAGAAGGCCAAGGTGTGTGCGGTGTACAAAAAGGTGGAGTCTATTAATAATGCTATAGTATTGAAGCATCCAGACCTAGCACCCCCCACGCAGAAGTATGGATCTACCTTAGGATGCCTGGAGGATTTAACAAGAGTCCTCACCATGGAGAGGCAACTGTTAGCCTTGGAATCTGTAGAAGAAGTGGCCACGTGCTTGGAGAAAGAAGATAAATTGAAGGTCATGGCATTCATAGCTGAATACAACAAGGTTCTTACTGATATAAAAGTTTCTTCCCAGACTACTGAAGCTGCATATGACAATTGTATAGACTGAGACAAAGTGGTAGGCATCTTGGTCACAACTCATGAAGCAGAACTCAAGGAGTTTCAAGAGAAGAATAAAGGAAATAGGGTGGAAAGGGACAAAATCCTTACCGAGGTCAAAAGAAAATATGAAGCCATTGAAGCCTTAAGGGGTTCAATTAAAAACCAGTTGAAGGAACTGTACCCACAGATTACATGAAGAATGGATGCACTGGATGATGTAGGCAAAGAGTTAGAGAAAATTGCTAACACCATAAGCACACAAGGAAATGGGCTAAGATTTGTGGAGGTGAGCACCCTGGTCGGTGACCTCTGTCAGAGAGTGCAGAATGAAGTCGATGCCTGGAACAAGTTGGAGGCTGACTTGCAAAAGGATTTTCCTAGCCTACTGCAGTGATTCCATCACTTCCCATTCTTTCTTCTTTCTATATTCTTTCATCCCCTTATTCTTTTCCCATGGTGTAAGTCTATTGTATTCTTTCTTTTCACTAGAGAAGTGTTCCCGTGGATGGAGAACAGGTGTAGTGTGGGGTAATGTTGGGCCCCTTAAATATTGGCTAAGTACAAAAAGGCGCATAGGCGTGCAAGGCCTAGTTGAAGAAAAAGCGCAAGGATAAAGCGCGTAGGGAAGGGTTTAAGGAGGGCTTTAAGGAAACCCGTGGCACGTGCGTGTGGACAGAACCAAGGGTTCAGGACTTAGCCATATTGGGTGTTTTGGTAGAACACGTGAAAATCATGACCTGACTGTGCATGTGGAGTGGATAAGGTGCCATCCTGGCGACAGGGTGGCCCAGGAAGGAGCATGCCTGCGGTAGAAGCTTCTAGAAGCTCATCATGGTAAAAAGTGGAAAGCTCAGGCCTGGAGGAGCATGCTCACATGGAGGACCACATTCAGACACTTGGCATCAGATCTGAGGCCACTGGAGGATGAGTTGGTAGTCCAGAAAGCCTATATATACAAGCACCTGCAGAAGGAAAATGATAGAGAGAGATAGATAGAGGGCGGAGCTCTACAAAAATACTGCAAGAACTCTGTTAGTTTGGGTAATTGTGTTTAGGGAAGGATGTATCAGGGGTATGGGGTTTATAAATTTCTTTTGAGAGCCTAGCCATATGAGTCCAGATATAATGCATGACTGCGGTCTGCTTCTCTGTAATACTTTGTAATGGCTCCATGAATGTAATGAGGTTACCAGCTTACATGAATATGAACATTGATGATTCTAATGCATACATCTTTCTCATAGTTCCTTTTCAATTATGTTTATGATTAAGTATGGATGTCTGTACAACTTCTTTCTATTTTGGTATAAGTTATAAAATCTGTTAAAGCACTTTCTGTCTGGAATGACTGCAAGGACCTAGAAGCCGTTCTGAGCTCTATGGTGCTTGTATGTTTTACTTCCATTCAGATCTCTTAAACATGAATCATAGATGATGTTTCCCACTAAACTCACATAAAAGAGAGACTCGGCACCCACGCGTGCCTCAGGTGAGCCCAACACCCACTGGGTGATAGGTCGTGCGCATGGGGTTCCTTTCTTTTGAATTCAATTTATTTTACAACTCCTTTGGACAACCTTGTCCTAAACTGAACTTCTTCATACAAAGACTTGATTAATTGGGGTCCACTCATCACCACATGCTATAATTAGGATGAAGTAATCTAATTATTTTTTTGAAACCTTCTAGACTAATTATAGAAACATCCTTGAAATACAAAAGTTCCCATGTAAAGCACATAATTTAGAGTGAGCATTAGAAGGTGAAATTTGAGCAAGAAAACACACTTTTTTGGACCATGTTTCACACAAAACATCATAACTAGCAAAATCCTCTTCAGAATAATTCCAATTTTTTCTAAAACCTATAGGAAACCTATGTCCATCATCTCCAATCATTATAATAGCTCAAATATTTCTCCATATTCTCATACCATCTTAGTTGCATGACAAGCCCTTGAAGTTTTGCATAGTTTAGGCTAGGATCAACTGGACCAACAATGAAACTCACCATGAAACCTCTCAAAAAGGTCCTAACATCCTTATTTTATAATTAAATAATTAAGAATATAAAATATATTGTTAATTATTTAATATAAACTTTAGATTATGTTTTATTAGTTATTTAATAACTAATTAATTTAAATTGGGGTTCACACCCCATCACTTAATTGTTCATGACCCTTGGGGTCATTTAAATATGGTCGCGGGCCATATTTGGTTTATTCATGTGAGGTGAATTAGATAGGGAGAGAAGTGAGGAGGGAGATAATTATGGACTGTAATGTTTCTCATTAATGGAAATTCTTTTCTCTGTGGTTTTTTCCCCCTTAGGGATTTTACACATTAATTACAATTTTCTCGTGTTTTTAATGTGTGATATATTTTTGTATTGTTTTACATTAATGTTTTTGCTAAATTTTATAATTCATAATATAATGTGATTAATTAACCTTCACACCTCAGATTTGACATGGTACCAGAGTGTGTGTATTTAATTGTTTTTTAATTAACCAATGCATGTTTCCATTCAGGTGGTTGGGTGGTTAGTTCGGTAGAAAAATTAATTTAAACCCCCTCCCTCTAGGACATAGGTTAATGAATATTATGTGTGCAGAGGTGAAAGGGCTTCAAAATAACATTTTACCTATGCATGAAATTACATACAAGAATACAGGTAAGGGTTACTCACTATATGAAATATTTTCTATTTTTCTATAGTTTCAAATGTGTGTAGGTTAAATGTTTTCATAGGAAAATTCAAGAGTAAATGTTAAAGAGAGGAGACAAGCTCCATCAAAATAGGATTTCAAATTATTTCCATTGGAAGAGTTAAATTTTTGTCCCCTATGTAAAATTTGATGTTAATTTATTCATATGGATTTGAAATCTTTAGCCCCTGGTAAAAATTCATTTATTTATTTTAACCATGGTATTGTGTTTTTATGGCTGAAACCCCCTTTCTTTACATTTTATTTTAATAAATATAAAGGAAATATTTATAATATAGTTTAATATAAACTATATAAAATTTTAATGTATAGTTTATAATACTATACATTTATAAACTATATACTATCATATAAGTTTATAAATACTTATTTAAATAACCTATATAGTTTGAAAATATTTTTTAAAACTAATATTACATAGCTATAGTAAAAATATGGCCTATACATTTTAAAATAGTTTAAAACCTAAACTATCCTAGTTTACATAAACTATTACTAAAATATAGTAAGTTTGCTTAAAACTATATTTTATATAAAAATATTAAACCTTACTTTTTAATAACCTTGCAACCCATGTGGGGCGGCCCCTTTCCAACTCTTATTGGCCTGTGCCACCCCATTCATCCTACCCTTAACCTTCCAATCCATGACACCATGGGTCTGTGTTTAACCCCTCAGGTCCAACCACACTCTGCCTCATGCCCGTTGTCCTCCTCCTAGTCGACAACCCTCCTTTGGCCACTTGTTTTAGTTATTTTTATCCATTTTGTACTCCACATCCAATGGGATAGAGCTAGAGGTTTTTAAAAAGGCATTTATAATCCTTGCATACCGAAGTTTAGTCCACATCATTATTTCGGTGGCTAAGCTTAAATGGCTTAGGTATGTGGCAAGTTCGGTTGGCTCGAATGGTTAGAGAAGCTCACCTAGTTACATGAGTGTAATAGCTCGGTGACTGCTTAAGTATAAAATGTACTAAAGTGGACATTGTGTTAATATTTTGATCCTCTGTGGTATTAACTCATCCAAGTTAGGTAACCCAACTTGGCTGAGCTCCTCAAAATTGTAAAACATTCTATAGGAGCAATGCTCCCACCAATTATTTTTATATAGCCATTTTTTATATGCATTTATTTTTACTATTTCTCGTTTTAATAATTTAAGTTAATTTTTTTTTTAATTTAAATTGAGAAAATTAGTTAAATATTAGATGAATTATTTTTAATCGAAACAAGTATTTTACGACATGACGACTAAAGTCGTCGTTATGTTTTGTATAAAAAACTAAAAAAAATAATTCACTCACATTTCGATTAAATATTATTATTTCTAAACTAATATATTATATGTATAGATTATTTGTTTGATAAGACCTTTTCATCACGAATTCATCAAATTTTGATTATGAGGCTTGAACAATGATAGAGGGATTTTTTGAACCTTGATTGCTATTAATCTTCGTTGTTCTTAATTATTCAAAATTTATTTACATGAAAATGGGGTCTAACCACTTTACTATTGATAAATCTCAGATGTTGAATGGAAATAATTATAGTATATGGAAAATATGATTGAAAGAAACATTCATGGCTTGCAAGATCTGGAAGGTCATGAACAAAACTGAGAAGGCTCCAACTGGAAGATAATAAACTACAGACAACATCACTGCATATGAACAAAAGGTGAAGGAAGATATGTCCATCATTTTGTGGAGCGTGTAGGATGATTTTCTCCTTCATAATAGGAATCAATAAATTCTGAGTGAGACTTGGACATCAACTGGAATCGATGCACGAAGGTACATAGTTATCGAAAATCATTAAATTGATTCTATAACTAATGAAAACTCCTATGAAGGAGATGAAAAAGTAATATATTACTTGGCTAAAATTAAAATATTAATTCTCAGTTGGATGAATGTCACTGTAACTTAATTCAGGATAAATTACTTTACTTTATTATTCAGTTGAATATTCATGAAAATTTGAGAAATTTCATTTCAATTTTGAATTCTAAGTATCAAACTGAACAAGACATTGCAAACCCTTAGTTATCTCCTGATTCAGGAAGAGAAAGTAATGACAAATTTTGATTCAAAAGAGGATGCCTCAGGCACTTCTCACTCAAAAATAAAAAAAATAAAACTTCTAGGTTCAACAAAAATTAAAAATCAACTTTTAAACCTCCTAGTAAAGACAAGAAACCAGGAAACTTAAGAGTTAGTTTTGATGGTAAATGTCATTACTGTGGAAAATTTGGCCATAAGAAAGAAGAGTGTAAATCAAGAAACAAGTCAAATTTCAAAAACCAAAAGGGAAACAAATCAGATCAAAATCAAAACCAAAACAAGAATCAGAAAAATAGTCAAAAATCTAATGTAATTGCTTTGTATGATTCCTTTGTCACTGCAAAGGAAAATGAGTGGATATTGGACAGTGGTGCCTCTAGGCACATGACCTTCAGATCTGATATCCTATCTAACCTTAGAGAGTGTAATGATCAGATCTATTTGGGTGATCATTCCATTCTCGACGTTCAGGGACAAGGTAAAGAAAAAGTATCAAATGGTTTTATTAACAATGTTTTGTTAGTTCCTAAACTTAAAATGAATTTTCTTTCTTGTTCTCAATTGACTCAAAATAACTATAGTGTAACTTTGTTAAAAGATAAATGGTTTATTAAAAATGAACATGATGTTACTATAGTTGAAGGCATACAAAGAGATGGTATTTATGTGTTTAATGGCTTTCCCTCTACTTCTTGTTTGACATCTCAAAGAAGTGACATGCAATTGTGGCATGAGAGACTAGGTCATGTCAACTTTAGGAGCATGTACAACATGTCTTGACCAAACCTAGTGTCTGGTCTACCACCTATTTCCCAAAATCATGAAACATGTGAAGGGTGCTTACGTGGTAAGCAATATGCTAACCCCTTCCATAGTCATCATGATGCAAATTTTTGAACCTTTGGAACTTGTCCATAGTGATGTCTAAGGACCCCTATAAGTTCCATCCCTTAATGGATATCTGTATGTTGTCACGTTCATTGATGATTTATCTTGTATGATTTGGTCTTATTTTATCAAAAATAAATTTGATGTCTTGTCAAAATTTAAAGAATTTAAAGCTTTAGTTGAAAACAATTCTAGTTATAAAATTAAGAGGCTTAGGACTGATAATGGGGGAGAATATGTTAGTAAGGCATTTGACTCATTTTGTGTTGAATGTGGTATTCAAAGAGAACTGACTACTCCCTATTCCCCTCAACAGAATGGGATTGTGGAAAGGAAAAACCACACCATTCTGGAAATGGCTAGAACTATGTTGCATTCAACACAAGTCCTTAAATTTATCTAGGCTGAAGCAATGAACACTATTGTTCACATTTTGAATAGAGTACCCACTAAAGCCTTAGTTAACTCCACTCCTCTAGAAAAGTGGTCAAATAAAAAACCAAGTGTGTCTCATTTGAGAATCTTTGGTAGCCTTGCTTCTCTCTTCATTCTGAAATCAAAATGGAAGAAGCTTGATCAAACCTCCTATCCCTGTATCTTTATAGGTTATGGAGGTAAAACTAAAGGTCTTAGGATCTATGATCCTTTAAAAAGAGAAGTTATAGAAAACAAGAATGTAAAAGTATTAGAAAACCCTTTTTTTCATCTTCATCGTCTTCTATTTCTATTATTCATGATGATTCTAATGAAATTGAAAATAATGATAATAACAATGAAAATGATGTATGTGATGATGAAATTAGTAATGAACCTATAGTTGAAAAAGAGTTAGTTCATGTTTCCTCTATAACCAAAAGACCTAGATGGGATGAGTCTATTATTCAAGACTCTAATCCTAAAAACCTTCAGAAAATGACTAGAAGTCAACATACATATCATGCTTTGATGACATTGTATGAACCTGAACCCCAATCTTTCGAAGAAGCTTCTTCTGATGAAAGATGGATAGATGCAATGAAATCTGAATATACTGCCTTGATTAAAAATCAAACTTGGGATTTAGTCCCTCCTGAAAAATGAAGTATAGTTGGATCTAGATGGCTATACAAGATTAAATATAAAGCTGATGACAGTGTTGATAAATTCAAATCCAGGTTAGTAGCTCGAGGGTTTACTCAAAAACCCGGTATCGACTACGTTGAAACCTTTGCACCAGTTGTAAAAATGAGCACAGTAAGGATTCTGATTGCCTTAGCTGCTCAATATGGTTGGGAAATCCATCAGATGGATGTCAAGAATGCATTTCTGAATGGTGACTTAAAAGAGGAAATCTATATGACCCAACCTAAAGGATTTGAAGAACCAGGTAAAGAAATGTATGTTTGTAAATTGAAAAAATCTTTATATGGTTTAAAACAAGCTCCTAGAGCTTGGTATGCAAAGATTAACAATTTTTTCAATGAAGTTGGATTTTCTAACTGTTCTTCTGATAATGATTTATTTGTTAAAATTGAAGAAAACTCGATTATTCTCATTGTATTGTATGTTGATGATTTACTTATTACTAGTAACTCTAACAATTTAATTATGAAAATTAAAGCTAAATTAAAACAATACTTTGAAATGACTGATTTAGGATTATTGCATCATTTCTTAGGCATGGCTATATATCAGGATAAAAATTCTATTGTTGTATCTCAATCACAATATGCCACTAATTTTCTTAAAAGGTTTAATATGATTGATTGTAAACCTGTTGCTATTCCTATAGAAGTTGGATGTAAACTAGATCCTAAACCTGCATGTGAAAAATCTAATCCTACTTTGTATAGGCAACTTGTAGGTAGTTTGATTTATCTAACTATTACTAGACCTAACATTGCTTATGCAGTAGGGATTGCTTCCAGATTTATGCAGGAGCCATATCAGGATCACTAGAAGTTAGCCAAAAGAATATTGTGTTATATTAAAGGCACAATTAATTTTGGTTTACATTATACTTCTTCTAACAATGCATATTTATATGGATATTGTGATTCTGACCATGTTGGTGATGTGATAGATCACAAGTCTACAACTGGATATGTGTTCAATTTTGGTGCAGGTGCCATTACTTGGAGCAGTAAAAAGTAACCAACATTCTCCATTTATTCTACTGAGGAAGAGTATAGAAGTGCAATGGAAGCAAAAAAAGAAGCCATGTGGCTGAAGTGACTGTTGGAAGAGATACATATGGAAGCTAAAGGAAGTATTTCTCGTCTATGTGATAGCCAAAGTTGCATTGTTCTTGCTAAGAATCTAGTTCAACATCAAAGGACAAAACATATAGAGATTCATATGCACTTTATCTGAGAGAAGGTTCTCTGTGGTGATATAGATCTCTAGTACTACCCGAATGAAGATCAAGTTGTAGACATGTTTACGAAGCCATTGTGTGTAGTAAAATTATACAAGTTTCATGCAATGCTTGGCCTTTCAGAGTTTCCATTGAGGGGGAGTGTGCATGGAAATGTCACCTCCTAATGGCCAGCCAATTGATATCTCCTTCTCTTCTATAATTTTACTCCATTGTAAAACATTGTAAAAATATCTTTATGATCTTTGTAAACTTATAACTCTAAGTTTATGTGTACAGTCTAGTGTATTGCATGTATTTGTAAAGGAGGTCCTTGTGTTATAAAAGGATCCTAGAGATGCGGTTTTAAGAATTTTCCATGAGAAATCATGAGATGTAGTCTCACAAATCATGCTTAGCCTAAATCATAACTTCTGATTTATGGATTCCAAATCCTTTTGTACCAAAAGGTAAGTTGAGCATGATGAAGGTGTTATAAATCCTTCAAAAGTGATATGCTAGCCTAAACCTTCACTAATGGTTTATGGATTTGTAAATCCTATTGTACAAACAGGTAATGTTGGCATATGGTTCCCCACTTAATATTAAGGGGGAGTGTTAGAACATAATATTAAGTGCTTATAATGTTTAGTTTATAATTAAATAATTTAGAATATATTTTATATTCTTAATTATTTAATATAAACTTTAGATTATGTTTTATTAGTTATTTAATAACTAATTAATTTAAACCGGGGTACACACCCGTCACTTAATTGTTCATGACCCTTGGGGTCATTTAAAAACGGTCATGGGCCATATTTGGTTTATTCACGTAATGTGAATTAGACAGGAAGAGAAGTGAGGATTAATTATTCTTCAAACCTTGTATTTGACATGAAACAACTACCTACATACATCCATGATCTCACTTGGCTCTATAACTCAACCTCATGGCTCAAAGTACCTAGACCTAGTCTAGATGAACACCTAAATCTTGGTCTTAAACCTGTATCTGAACCCTAAAACTAATTTGAGTGCCTAAACACTCCTCATACATGCTCTCCATGTTGTAACCACACTCTTTAAGTTAATAAGAAGCTCTAACCATCATGCACCATCACCTAGGCTAGATAGGTCACCAGATAAGGCTTGCTAGATCAAGAAAATATTAATAAATCACCTCATACCATCATGTAAACATCTAAAACTTCATGTCATCATCATAATGAGCATGTTATTACTCTACCCAATCATCCTCTTTGTCATTAACGGGATTTTACATCAATGAAAATACTTAGAACAGAACATGACAACACTTCACATAGATATACCTCCATCAGTGTGCCTAGAAGGGCTTTAACCTCAAATGTTATGAACATGACATCCATGACTTAATCCTTGATCATCCCCATAATCCCCACAAAAAATATGGGTTAGGTTTTTAAAAACTAGCCTCATATTCCTCCACAAGCATTGTATTTGGATCCATAACAGAACTAAAGTCATCTTCTTCACCCTCGTACAATGACCCCATGGAAAAAAGTGACACTGTTTCCATCCCATATAAATTTTTTTAGTTAGTAAAATTACCTTAGGACCACTTATGTATCAAAATAACAATGGTATTAAAACCCTTCCACTTGTTTTACTTGAAATGATAGAGGAAGACTCCCCTACTGTTGACATTCTTCAATGTGACACAACCAATCCATCTTCTTCGATATGGGGGCAGAGGACCACTACCTTCAAAAGACTCTGCCACCTGACACATCCACACTCAACAAATCCACTGTCGACATCAACCTAGGAGCTCCACAAGATACTCACATAGTCAAATCTAGCTAATCCTTAGATGCAAAATAATTGAAGGACTTCACTTCCTTCCTCTCTATACATAGTCAATATTTTACATGGTCATATAGCGACATGAAAGGTATTGACCCTAACATCATCACTTATCCCAACACAAATCCTATCAAACATAATCTACATAGGATGTATCCTCACACATCTCTCCTCATCAAAGGAGATTTACAATGTTTTATTTCTGATAATTTCATCTTACCCATTGATTATCCACAATGTGTCTCTAATATTTTACCCATGACCAAATCCTATATAAAATTATGCATTTGTACAAAATTTTGAGACCTCAATATCGCTTGTCCCAAAGATGACTTTCCCATTCTAAAAATTGATCACATCACTTATCTCAATACTAGTCATGAAATGATCTCCATTATGGTTGGATTCTCTAGCTATAATTAGATCTTTAATGCTACACACAATCTACACAAAACCTCCTTCATCAATCCTTGGGGAAATTTATACTATCGTATAATTTCCTTCAGAATTAAAAACTTAGTGGCCACTTATCAATGTGTAATGACATACATTTTCCACGATCTTATCCACGAAACCATAAAATATTACATTGATGAGATCTTAGGAAATTCTAAGCAATGTAAGGACCTTCTCGCTATCCTTGTCACAATCTTCACTCATTATCCAATATTTCCTTCACCTTAACCCTGTCAAGTGTGTATTCGGTGTCCTCACTGAAAAAATCCTAGGGTTCATCATTTCTATTAGGGGCATTAAAGTAGAACCCTTCAAGATCAAATTGATCATCGAGATGCCTCTTCCACTAAACCTAAAACAACTTCATAGCCTTCAAAGTAGAATTTAATCATTCTATCATTTCATCTCACAAAATTCAAATTTTTTCTAGTATTTCCATTATCTCCTCCAAAAGGAAACACACTTTAAATGGGATCACAATTATCAAAAGGACCTCGATGACCTCAAACAATACATCTTATCACCACATGTGCTTACACCTCCATACGAGGGGGATTCATTCTACCTCTATATATACATTACTAATAATACCTTGGGTGTTATGCTTACTCATATAGGATGAGAAAGTTCATGAAAATGTCATTTATTATATAAGCCACACTCTTCATGACTACAAAACATGTTATACCAAAGAAAAAAGTTATGTTGTTCCTTGTAATTTGCAACTTCCAAAATCTTTCGTTATCTACTCAATCACAAAACTTACGTTGTTACCAGCTTCAATCCTCTTAAAACTAATTAATTCCAAACCATATCACAGTTATTGTATTACTTAGTGGCTCACGATCATGACTGATTTTTCATGGATCTAAGTGTTAGCAAGGTGAAGGTGCTAGTATCATTATCATACCTACCTAGGGGACTCCTATCCCTCTATCTTTCAAATTAAACTTTGAATGTGCTAACAACATGGAAGAATATAAATCTCTAATCATGGGTCTTGAACCCGCTATCATTTTGTAGATACCAAAATTTGGTATTGCTACCCTTGTCACCCTGCATTCATTCCCATATTTTCCATCTATTATCATATCCATTTTAATTTATTCTTAATTCTCATGAATTATCCCCTAATCCTCATCTCATTATTTAATTAATCCTAATCAACCCTAATTTCTCTTCTCTAGGTTATTTATCATCCCTAAACTACCTAGTTATTCATCCCTAGGCTCCCCTTAGCCTTTATTTACTCCATTTCATCCCTCACCTACCCATTTCACTTCCCTATGTAACCATAACCTGCCTAAGCCTTTCAAAACCCTAATCCTGCATCAAATGGGCTTGATGCCTCGAGCTAGGCATCATCCCACTACTCAAATGGATGGTTCTCCAAAGTTGGCAGTGACCCACCCAGGTCATTGTCGAACCTATAAAGCCACCCACCCCCTATCTAAAGGATGCATCATCAGATTTTTCATGCATTTTGTGACCTTATCTTTGTGCTTGAGCTTCTCTGCAACTGTTTCAGTCTTCTTGGAGTCTCTTTGAGCTTACTTGCATCATTTATGGAGACTTTGGGGAGTTAATATTTCCCTAGTGTTGATTTATTCTATTTTTCTATCATTATTATTGCTATTATCATTCACTAACATTTTGCAGGTCCAACTGCCATCAGAGATTTAGATCCAACCTTCTCTTTCATCCATTTTGTGTGCAAGTTTTAATCCAACCCATCCATTTTCGGCTTTACCTAGATCAGCCCAGTGTCAGTTGACCCATCAACCCCCTCTGTTGTGTCACTTATTCTACCATCCATATCCATAAGTCTTTTTTTTTATCTTTCTATCACCACATATAGTTCCCAGATCCATCATTCTACCACTCTGTCAGTCCAAATCCATTATGTCAGTTCTTTGGTTACCACCAACTCAGCCAAGTCACCTTTGACCTAAGCCATATTTCCATCTATTCATCTTAAATCCCCATTTTCTTACATCCTTTATGTTTCCCCTATTTCAGATCTTTTCTGTATGTTATTATCAACTTCTACAGGCCTTCAACATCTTCAGATTTACACACGAATCATTTCAGATCTACATTTTAGTTACCGTTTTGATCCATCTACCCTAGTCACCATCGACTAGACCTCTGTAGCCTGGGTCACCATTGACCCAACTAGGTATATTTCATTTTGTGTTAATCTAGATCAAATTTTCACTTTCCTTTCAATTCTGTAATTTTTATTCTATTTAGGTTCATATTCTGCATGTTATTTAGTCCTTTATCATTGATTTATCCTCTTTTATCAATATAGGGGTTGACATATACATAAGGGATTTCATGCTTCTTGGAACCAACTTTATCGGGAAACCCCCTCATCTACCATCTAATCCATTTTTCTTCTAGTTATCTTTGTTGTGCAGATCCATCAAGCTTGCAACAAGGAATCTACTTTACACTAGTTCATTTGTCATCATCTTATTCCAAGGTACCTTAAACCCTTGCATGTTTGAGTTTCTTGATTTTATTTAGTATCTATTCACTAATCTGAATAGGAAAGAGAAAATTTAGTCCAACATTCTAGCACGCCCGGTGGGACCACCCTTTTAGGTGAGTCTCTTGCATTTTCTTTCATTTTCCATTTTCCTTTTATTTTCCACTAACATTGTAGGTAGAGGCTTTGATTTTTCTTGTTCGTGTTGGGCTTTTGGATTTCTTGGATTTTTCTCTTCACTTGCTTTATTTTGAAGATCAGATAAAAAGGAAAAGTGAAAACCAGGTATTCCCATTTTGTCTTAGTTTCTCCTTTTGCATCACATTTTCCATTCCTTGTGTGGTTGTTCTCATCAAATCTCCATATTTGGTTTTGGGCTTAAAACAAACCTCTTGCATTCTTGCTTGCAAATCTAGTGTAAGTAGGGGTTTAATTGGTTGCATTTCACATTTCTTCACACACATCCAAACACACTAATCAAATTCACACATCAAAACAATCCCATACCAGGTGGACCTAATTGGGATTTCATCACCCAATAGGAAATTCACCGCGGTGTTCTGGTTGCATGTTATAAATCCTATACAGACTTGGGCCTCACATACCTTTGGGTATATCAAGGACTCCATATCTAAAACTACCCAAAACCAACCTTAGATTTCCATTTCTTAGGTACCCTCATTATCCACTTCTTTTTATTTTTCACATTTTCTAATTAATCAAGATAAAGAAAACATTGCATGCTTGACTTGTTTTCCTTAATTAGTATAGTCATTATTTTCTTGTTTTGTTTCATGCCCATTATCACACGCTCTTTAGCTAGGAAAATGGAACAAAATATTGCATCAAACAATTCCATCACTTCATCCCAACAAACTTCTGGGTATGACCATTGTCTCATCCATGCCTTTGGTTACCTCTTCCATGGTCACCCAACCTTTGATCATCAATATGCCTCATCAAGGATCTCTTGTTCAAACCACCACCCATGATGAGACCAATCCTTTCCTACATCATCAATCCATCCCATCTAGGCTTGCCACCCCTCAATCTGTTACATCGTTTGAAGCTTTTGGGCCTCCCATTATCCCTCATGGTAGTGTGGAGTTCCAAGAGCTCCTCGATGCTAATCTCGTGTCCATCCATGATTTTCTCCTTAGGAAATCAACCTAACTTCCTATTGATGGGCCACCCCTCCAAAAAATGTATGATTATCATTCCAATCCTGAAATAACCCAAGTTCTTTCTTCACAACTTGTAGTGTTTTTCCCTAGAGCCATGAATGAGCTCGCTATGGCCCAACATGAGCTTGATCCATCTTCTTCTACCAATCCTCAACCTCATCAAACCACCCAACTAGTCACACCCATTCCTCCTAATCTACCTCCCATAACCATGACTATCAGTACTTCATTCCTATCACTTCTTTGTCCACTATCATCACTAGTGTCCCTATCCAATCCTTTCAACAATCCCAAACATTTCCTCCCATATCCGAACAACATAATCAATCTTTACCCCTCACATCACACATTCATGCAAAATCTTCATCACCCTTCTCCAACAACCTCCTATGAGTGTTTATCATTACATGGTGTCTAATCCACCTCCCAACAATCTCAACCTATCATCACTCATATCCCCACTCATCATATACCTCAAAAACCAACCCAATCTCAACAATCACATCACATCCCTATTTCTCAACATCAACCATTACAACAACCCATCCAATCTCAACCAATGACCTACATTCATCCTCATCAAACAATTCCTCAAACACCCACTCATTCACAAGCCTACCAACAACCTTATCAAGCCACTTCTCATGTCATACAACCACAACCATCTACCTCTCATCCAACCACTTCAAATGACCCCATGCATGCCTTGATGAATAGGTTGGCTAGCCTTGAAGCTGCTACCTTGGGACCCAAGGTCACATTCTCTTATGAAAAAATTATAATGAACCTATCCATCCATTAGTCCATAAAAACCCTATCCTCCTCATTGGGAACTTCCAAAATTCACCAAATTTAATAGTAAGGAGGATCCCCAACAACACCTTTGTGCATTTAGGCATGCATGTTATCTCATTTCCCATGATCAAGACCTCATGCTTCACACTTTTCCTATGTCCTTGGTTGGTCCCACATTGGATTGGTACAATGGCATCCCCAACACTCATTGTTCTCATTTACCCAACTTGCACAACTCTTCTTAGAACACTTCTCAATCAACATTGTGTGCAAGATCACCATTACAGACTTATATGCCATTCGAAAATTTGATGATGAGTCTATCACAGACTTTTTCGCATGATGGTGTGGAATCATAAATCAATTATCATTTTCCCTTCCACAAATAGAGCTCGTTGAATTATTTTCACACTCTTTTGTGAAGCATATCTCATCCACCTTACAAATCCAATCATTTCAGACATTTGAAGAAGCCTTCACTATGGCTCGTAAACTTGAGACTCATGCCCTTGAGCAAGGACAACTTAATCTTAAATCAAACAAGCCAAAATCTAAGTTTACTAAACCATCTACACATAATGACAAATCCAAGAGTGTAGTCAATTCTGTGGTGGTTAAGTCTTCTTCCACACCCACCTCTAGCACATGGCCTCAACAAAGAGCTCCTAGAACACCACCTAACTACACTCCTCTCAGAGAATCCTATAGTTCTATATTTGATAAGTTGATGGTAGTTCATCTCATCACACTTCCCCCCCATTTGACCATTTGATGAATCAAGACCTAAACCAACTTGGTATCATGAGGATCACTATTGCAAATACCACCAAGTTTGCGGACATGATATAGAGAAATGTCAAACCTTTCAAATATCTTGTCCAAAAACTCATTGACCAAGGTGACCTTCAAGTGGATAACCCTAACACACCTCCTAATCAACCACTTGATGTTTTCAAACAACCATTTCCTAATCATGCACCAACAAATCAAACCACTCCTCCTACATCTCAACCACCCAATGCTCACACCATTATTACCATCAACACTATCAATACCACTAATCAAGATCTTACCCGATCAACCACCCACCTAATTCAAAAACTATTCCGTCCATTTCCTCTTTGGAAATTATCCCTATATCTACAATTCCACCAACACTTTTACCCATCTCGAAACCAATCATATCCACATCAACATCAACATCTACTATTGATCCTACACCTACATCTACTTCATCACTTATCACATCTTACATCAGATTTGACTATACCCACTACCTCACCTACATCTATTCCATCCCCACCTATTATATCAAATCCATCCTTAGCATCTATCCCAATTCCCCTTTCTACATTTTTACCCACACAAATCACATTGACTATCATGACCATATCTACACCATCTTCTCCTCCTACATCCATTCTCATCATTTGAAGAGTTTTTGAAAGCACTCCAACTCGCGATGACTTCAAGTGATGATCCTATCTCATCTACAAAATGAGACACTTCCACATCAACCCAATATTCACCTTCTTTAGATCTCATCAAACAAAAGTTACTCCCTCCACCAATATCAACCCCAACATCACAACTTTAGACCCTCCAATTGATATCATTTGTCATCCCTCCCAAGGGTACCTCTTCACAAATAAAATCTAATACCCTTGGCATGCTTCCTCAAAGGTCTCTTTCACATCCTCATAAAAAGATAGACATCCCTCCACCTAAGATCAAACAATCCAATGCCACATCATCTATCTTAGGACCACCCCATCTCTCCTAGGGCCAGCCCCTTCATCCAAAACACCTCAACCAACCAATCAATCCAAATCAAAACAATCCAACACTTCTCCAAAATCCAACTTATTTCTTCTAAAACATCAACCATCACTAAACCCAAATCTAAGACATCACAACCTCAAAATGCTAAGATTCAACATTCAACATCCAAATCATCTCATACATCTACATCCCAAACATCCACCTCTTCTTCTAAATCCAAATAGAAATCTAAACTCTCACATCTCACAAAGACAAGGCACCTCTCAATACTTCAGTTGAATCATATGCAGAGGTCCTTCAACACTTGCTTCAAATTTCTGCCATCACACTCCCTCCTATCAAGGCCTTTGATCCACATAGTAAGAAGCCATCATGGTTTGACTCCAACCTCATTTACACTTATCATCGTACCCCTTGACATGGTACAGAACATTGTAAAGTGCTTCAAACCATTGTCCACAACATTATTGAGGAGGATGACCTTCTTCTTGAAACAAATCAATCTCCCTCCTTCCACCTCCTCACCATGACCATTTCAACATCTACATCATCAACTTCATCCACCAAAATACACAAGTCCCTCATTCATCACAAAATTTTTTCACCATCCCACCACCAAATGAAATCTTCTAAGGATGGTCCCCCCTCATTCATCAATGTTGTTCAAATAGTTGGTCGATCTGGTCCACATGACTATAAACCAATAGCCCAATCAAAATCAAAGACCTTTGTTCACCATCCTTCCTCCTAAGTATTTTACCTCATCTGCACCCCCATCAAAACCTAAGGTTGTGATTATCGCACCTTCTAGTGATCCCACTTCATCTACTTCCCCATCATAATCAAAACCTAAGGTTTCTATCTTAGCCGCCCCTTAGCCCATTGAACAAAGAATTTTTAAAAAACTCCATCAAGCTGCAGTTAAGATGTCACTTTATGAGCTCATCTAAAACTCTCTAGACCATAGGCAGGCTCTCACTGAAGCCTTGAAATGTATCCCAACATCTAGTGATGAGACTCAACCTTTTGCATCTCTCGTAGGAGCACTTGTGGCTTCTACTTCCATCTCATTTGATGATGTTGAGATCCCATACATTCTACCTGAGGACCATGACCTTCCCCTTTTCATCATGGTTAGAATCAATGACACCTTCATTCGATGATCCATGATTGATAATGGGGAAAGTATCAACATTATCCCATCACATACCTTTGACCATCTTAAGATCCCTAAATCCAATGTCACTCAAACACCCTGTGGTCCTTCATGCATTCAATGATGTTATCACTCCCACCTTGGGGATGGTTGTCCTTCCTATCCATGTTAGTGAGAACTCATCCATGAAGTATTCTATATCATAGAAGGGGAGTTTCAATACAATGTCCTTCTTAGATGACCTTGGATTCATGTCATGCATTGTGTCCCTTCCACACTTCATCATTGCATCAAATATGAACATGAGGGAAAAATCTTGACACTTCCCTGTGATGCTCCTCCCTTCAAAGTATGCAACATGACCTATAGACCTAATGATGTCCTCATTCCAAAAAATGACCCATCTCAACCATCCACTAGTTCATCTATCTCTTCATCCAAGCTTCCCAATGATGATTCCTTAGACAAGGTCATGGACAATCTTACATTGGGGGAGTATCATCTTCTCATGCTCAACACCTTCCCCATGCCTCATCACCTCGGTAGACCTGAAAAAGCTCCAATGTACCAACCTAATGTTAGGGGATATCATTCCTTTTGGCCCACCTCATCTTCACACCAATCTCATCTATGGTGGTGTCGATTGCCCTTCTTCTCACATCAATGACCATCCTCACACCAGGCCATATACCAGTGGTTATGCATTCCTCAACAAACCATCCTTCACCCACACTATCTTCACCATTGTGCATGGAAGGGATTTGGCATGGGACATTATGAGCATGTGCACATGACCTTATTATTGATCAATGTCGCAAACCTCATGAAAATTTTAGACTAGGTTATCAAGAGTAATCTGCCAACCCCATCCCACCATATATGACGCTTATGGACATGCACTATCCATCTTCTCCATCCTATGAGGCTATGGAGGCAGATGAAACCGTGTATATCACTTCTATATTTTTTTAGTCTCCACCATCACCTTGGGACCGGTCACTTATCAGTGTGAAAATCAAACTAGGTCCCTTCCCCTTCACCATCCAAAAATGATAGAAGAGGATTCTTCTACCATTGACATTCTTCATTGTGCTGATGATGATGCCATTCTTTCCCACATGGGGGTAGAAGATTCTTATCTTCATAAGACCTTACCATCTGACACATCCACTCTTCTCAATGAAGCCACCATTGATATCAATATAGGGACTCCTCAAGAGCCTCACATCCTCAAAGTGGGTCAATCCCTTGATCCACAAGAGCTTGAGTCTTTCACCATGTTCCTCTCTTGTCATAGTCATGCCTTCACATGGTCATACTCTGACATGTCAGGTCTTGATCCTTCTATCATCATCCATAACATCGTCACCTTTTCCTAATGCTAAGTCGGTTAAGCAAAAGCTTCGTTGCATGCATCCTCGAGTTACCCTCCTTGTCAAATAGGAGCTGCAACATCCTTCTTTCAGCTAATTTCATCATCTATTGACTATCCTCAATGGGTTTCTAACATCATACCCATCGCAAAATCATCTGGAAAGCTTCACATATGCACATAATTTTGAGATATGAATTTTTCTTTCCCTAAAGACGACTTCCCCCTTCCCAACATTGATCCAACTCATGGACCTTACCACTGGCCATGAGATGATTTCTCTTATGGATGGATTTTCTCATTATAATCAAATTCTCATTGCACCAAAAAACCAACATAAGACCTTCTTTCATCACTCCTTGGGGTACCTTTTTCTATCATGTCATGCCCTTTGGTTTGAAAAACATTAGAGCCACCTACCAGTGGGCCATGGCTTGCATATTTCATGACCTCATTCATAAGAAAATAGAGGATTATATCGATGATATTTTTGGTGAATCAAAACATCGACCTGATCATCTTGCTATCCTTGAAGTCCTTTTGAGTTCACCTTATCCGATTTTTCCTTCATCTCAATCCAGCCAAGTGTGTATTTGGAGTGCTAACTGGAAAAATCCTTGGCTTTATCATGTCTATCAGGGGTATTGAAGTTGACCCTGCCAAAATCAAGGCTATCATCAAGATGCCTCCTCCTTCTAATCTTAAGAAACTTCACAGTCTCCAAGGTCTAACTTCAATCAGTTCGTTCATTTCATCTCGTGCAACTTTTAGATCATTTCAACCCTTCCATCACTTCTTCATAAAGACCATAATTCAATTGGGATGATAACTCAAAAATATTTTGATGATCTTAATAATTATCTCTTGTCCCCACCAGTGCTTACACCTCCACGTGAGGGGGAGCCCTTTTATCTATATGTTTCTACCACTCGCCATGCTCTAGGGGCTATATTAGCACACCGTGATGACAAATGTCAGGAAAAGGATGTTTATTACTTTAGTCGTACCCTTCATGACTATGAAACTCACTATAATGAAGCTAAAAATATGTGTTGCAACCTCTTCTTTACCACTTCTAAGCTTCAACAATGTCTTCTCAATCACAAGAATTATGTTGTCACTAGCTTTCATCTTCTCAAAACGATGCATTCTAAGCCATATCACAATGACCGCATCACTCAATGGCTCATGCTCATGACCGAGATAGACCTCAAGTTCATCTCTCAAAAATCTACCAAGGGGAAAGCTAGCATAGACCAATTAGTTGAAGCCCCTCTTCCTAGTGCACATCTTCCTCACGAGTAGTTTCCGTATGAATCCATCAATCAATTTCGCCATGAGTATTCCACCCTTAGGATGACCTCTTTTTGATGGCTCTAATTATCAACAAGGGGGAGGTGCTAGTGTCATTATCATTCCTCCTTGGGATACTCCTATTTTGCTCACTGAAAATTTTGATTTTGAGTGTACAAACAATATGGCGGAGTATGAAGCCCTTATCTTAGGTCTTGAAACTGTTTCCTTTTTAGGTGTTCAAATCCTTGACATCTATGGGGATTCTGAGCTTATCATCAAACATGTTACATAGTGAATATCAATGTAAAAATGATACCCTTAATAAATATAGGGACATTGACATCCTTCTCCTTGAGGCTTTCGATTATTACACTATCCAAGACGTTCCTTGATCATCCAATCATTTTTTTGACATGATGGCTTCTCTTGCATCTCTCATCCCATGGACAATAGAAGAATCCAAAACTTCTATTTTGTTCATCATCATGATCGACCATCCATACTCATGAGTTACCTCATGTTCAATCTTGTTGAATCCAACACGTTAGATCTTTGGTTATCTAAAATATTTGATTATCTATCCAAATCCATCATTCCCTCCGATCTATCTAAGAATGGTAGGAGGTCATTTCTTCAAACGTGCTAACTGCTATGTCATCCTTGTGGACATCCTTTATAAGTATGGATTTGATGGTATTCTCCTTCGATTCCTTAAATCCCATGAAGTCTTACTTGTGTTATCCAAGAAGTCCACGATGACATTTGTGGTGGAAACTTAAGTGGCTTAGCTTTTGCTAAGCATGTTCTTCACCTTGGCTATTATTGGTCTTCTCTCAATCATGACTGCTACGAATACGTTAAGAAATGTGTTCAAGTGTCAGCAACATTCCAATCTTGTCTACATTCCTAGCCAGGCCTTACAATCGGCTCAGGATCTTTGGCCCTTCTCACAATGGGGCTTGATCTCATTGGTACCATCAATCCTTGTTCTTCACAAAAGCATCATTCAATAATCACTGCTACATAACATTTCACCAAGTGGGTGGAAGAAATTCCACTCACCTCAACAAAGCTAATCTAATCATTAACTTCATTTATCAGCATATCATTTTCCTGCTTTGGTGTCCCTCATAAAATCATCACGGACAATGGAAAGTCCTTAAAAAACAAAGATCTCAAGAAGCTTTGTGACTCATTCAATATCAAGCTTAGCTTCTCTTCTCCTTACTATCCTCAAGCTAATGGCCAAGCCAAAGTGACTAATAAAACTCTTTGTAACATTCTTGCCAAGACTATTGACAAATCAGGTCATAATTGGCATCTTCATATCCCTTTCACTCTTTGGGATTATCAGACCAAGCATTCATACTTCCATGGGTGCTACTCCCTTCTCTCTTGTTATGGTCTCTGAATCCATTCTTCCCCTTGAAGTTCAAATTCCATCCTTGTATGTGTCTCTTCGTGACTTCATTTCTTATGAAGATTATCTTCTAAGAGTGTCTAACACAACTCAAATTGTTAGATGAATGTCGCCTTCTTTCTCTTGAGCATCATCATGTTTATCAAGATCTCATTAAACGTGCTTACAAAAAAGCACCTCAAAGAACATGACTTTAATGTTGGTGACCTCATCTTTAAATAAAATCAGAACGTAACTACTCTAGAAAGGATCCAACGTGGAAAATTTTTTCCCAACTAGATTAGACCTTACATTATTACGCATAAGTATGGGTTGGGAGCCTATTGTTTGGCCTCCCTTGATGGTAAACTAGAAGTGGAACCACTTAATGCATTGCACTTGTGACCATTCTATTGTTAGCATACCTACCAATGAGCACTTAGTCATATCCTTAGATCATTCCTCCATCATTAGCCTCTTCCATCTATCATTGTAATGATTTGGAATTATGTGGTCTACCATCACTTTCCTAGACATGACCTTAAATATGGGCACCACGGATCTTACCCATAGCATTTTCCTTATGGATAGGTTCTCCCTTCTTGGTGAGAAATCCACGATCATTACATCCATCACCCTCTTATTTACCTATTAGAACCACATTAAGGGTCTAAAGGTGTCACTTGTACATTTTTTCCCCTCCTAAGTGTTCTACCTAGCTATCCCCAGCTCTTCCCCATGTAAAATTCAAAATTCATGGATGCTCTTATCAAAACTTAAAGTTATTAAAAACAGTACACTCCCTCGAAGGTAAACTGTTCATGTCAAAAAAAGGAAGAAAAAATAAATAAATAGACCAATCCCTTGAAGGACGATTATCATGTATATCACTCCTACCATCAAAATCATAAATGTATAAAATAAACCATACCCTCGAAGGATGGATAATATCCTATTTCATGGAAGTGAAGACTTCCCGCATTGATCAACCTTCTATCTTATCATCATCCTAAGAAAGCTTCCCACATTGATCAACTTTCTCATAAAAACTACCCAGCATTGATCAGGGGCACCCTACCCTAGAGCTAGGGCATAGAATTAGGGAAAATCCACCTATGGAGAAACCTCTTCCTGTGTACAAGTTGCACCCCAAATTCCTTTTTTGTGTTGACATTAGGCTTATGAGCTCATTCCATCCATATTTAATTCATGATCTTTCAATATAACTAACTATCGTTGGTTATGTGTTAACACATGTTTTGGTTGCATGTGCATTATGTTACTTAGGTCCCCTTCTCATTTACCTCTGATTCCATTAGAGGAAATGTTTCCTCGCACGTTCCTTGATATGACACATCATCATTCATACCCATAGGTTTTCAATCACCAAGTTGTTTTTCTATTATAGTTTGACATATTTATCTTTATTTCCTCTGTCTTATTACCATCACACATATATTATCTAGATCATCTACATGCTATCTATCAACAATCTCACATCTAATCACATACTATTATCTATCATCCATCACATCTATTTTCAAATAAATTTTTATTAACAAAACATATTATATTAAACATCCAACCATGCATATATATTAACCATCATCATTAAATATAAAGTAAACATAAAATCATCATCGTCGCATAATCACATCATCATCATCACTATAAATCAAATAATCAACATCATACAATTGACACATGCTAGAATATGCAAAAATCAAAATAATATATATATATATATATCATATATCAAAATAAAATGTCTCAGTACATCAGTAGCCTCTAAGGGCCCTCTTTCAAAGTAGAGATGTCATCAAAATCAATGAAGTTAGCATCATAAATCCTCAAGTCTTACCCTCATGATGAAAGTCACTCTGACGTTTCATGGCTGCTCCTTTAACCTCCATCTCTATCCAAGCCTTAATCTCCTTTTATAGCTCTGAGCTCTCCAATCATCACTATAGGGCATGAAAATGAGCTCAGTCAATTGACTTATGGGCTTAAATATGTGACACCCTAGTCATTGCCAACCCCTTTAGGTAGCTGATGATCGACGTTAGTTGTCATTGATTGGCCTTGGACACCATCAATACATGCTTCCCTCCTTCATCTTCCCTTTCCCACATCATTTTATCTTGCCTCTCATCTTATTTTTTTCATGTGTCATCCATAGCACATTGTCCCCTACTATTTTTAGCCTTTCATTTGTCATCGCTATATTTTTTTACCATTTCGGCCATTGTCATGTCCATTACTGGGGAACCATATCATCATACATATCTTATCTCAAGTCCACCTTTGTGGTTATATTTTTATTCCCTTTTTATGGCATCCTATTTCATCATTTTTTCCCACTTTTCCTTTTTGGCCATTTTTATGCCCTTTGTCAGGGCACCATTATTTTCATCCTCATCCTTTACAGATGCATACCTTTCAACCAATTCCTCATGTATGAAGGATTTAGCATTATTTTCACATTTGGTTATGCATAGTATTGATGTACACCTATGACCTATTTCTCCCCATGGATTACATCCATTTGAGTGGTTTCCCATTGGATTTCTTCCATTTTTCTATGATTTTGGTGGACTCACAGGCCCATAGGACATTTTTTTCATCTCCCTGAAGACCATGACCTTTGTTTCCAACCAAAGTGACTCCTAAAATACCCACCATGTTTTACTTATTTTTACCTTAATCCTTCCTTCTTAGGGCATCTTGCCTCATCTTTTATTTTTTTCCCATCCTTATTTTCCCACTCACTCTTCTTTATTTATCTCTTTCAATCTCATGATCGATTCCTCTTTGTGTCATTGATACCTAGATTGAGGGGGAGCTTATTATACATCCTCTAACATCCTTAATCTTGCCATTTTTTTCTCATCGTTTGCTCATGCAACCCAATCAACAAAAAGTGGAAAATATAGACACCAAAATTTTGTATCACTATCCAAATCACCATGTGTTCACTTCATTTTACCATGGTCACCTATCTGGCCCCTTCTAATTTTTTTGATTCATATTTCAATATTCCCATATTTTCAATCTATTATCCTATCCATTTTAATTTATTCTTAATTCTCATCAATTATCCCCTAATCCCCATAGCATTATTTAAATAATCCTAATCAACCCTAATTTCCCTTCTCCAGGCTATTTATCATCCCTAAAATCCCTAGTTGCTCATCCCTATGCTCATTTTAGCCTTTATTCACACCATTTCACTTCCTTATGCATCCCTAACCCACCTAAGTCTTTCAAAACCCTAAAATTGCTTCTAATGGGCTTGATGCCTTGAGCTAGGCATCCTCCCACTATCCAAATGGATGATTCTATGAAGTTAGTGGTGACCCACCCAGGTTCTTGTCGAACCTATAAAGCCACATTTCCCCATCCAAAGGAGGCATCATCAGATCTTTCATGCATTTTGTGACCTTGTTTTCATTCTTGAGATTCTTTACAGTTGTTTTAGTCTTCTTGGAGTCTCTTTGAGCTTACTTGCATAATTTTTGGAGATGTTGTGGAGTTTATCTTGCCCTTATGTTGATTTATTCCATTGTTGCATCACTTTTATTACTATTATCAGTTACTAAATTTTTGTAGGTCCAGCTGCTATCAGAGCTTCAGATTCAAAATTATCTTTCATCCATTATGTGTGTAGGTTGTCAATTTAATTCATCCATCTTTGACCTTACCTATATTAGAATAAGTCACCTTCAACTCTGTAAGGTCACCGTAGACCCTACCTCCATTGTCTCACTTATTCTACCCTCCAGATCCACAATAGTTTATTTATCTATTTCTTCCACCACATGCAATTCCCAAATCCATCATTCTACCACTAGGTTAGTCCAAATCCATTCTACAAGTCTTTGATCACCGCCAACTCAGTTTAGTCACCATCGACCCGAGCCATATTTCCATCATATTCATCCAAATATTTGTTTTCTTACATCCTTTTTGTTTCACTTATTTTAGATATTTTCTGAAAGTTATTATCATCTTTTACAGACCTACAACATCTTCATATATGCCTACAGATTTTTTTAGATATGTATTTTAGTTACTATTTTGATCCACCTTGCCTCGGTTTTTGTCAATTGGACCTCTGGAACTTGGGTCATCATCAAACCAACCAGGTTTATTTTATTTTGTGTTGATATAGATCAGATTTGCACTTTCCTTTTAATTCTGTAATTCTATAATTTTGTTTAGGTTCAGATGTTGCATGTTATATAGTCCCTTATCATTTACTTTATCTTTTTTATCAAATGTGGGGGTTGACATCTGCATAAGGAAGACCACGCTTATTGGAACTGAATTTTTCGGGCACCCACCTCATCTACCATTTAATCCATTTTTTCTAGTTATCTTTGTTATGTAGATTCATCAAGCTTACAAAAAGTAATCTACTTTACACCCGTTCATTTGTTATCATCTTATTCCAAGGTACCTTAAACCATTACATGTTCGAGTTGCTTAATTTTATTTAGTATCTATTTCACTAATCTGAACAAGAAAGAGAAAATTTATTCTGACACATGCTCAGTGTTCAAATATTGGACACCTGTGGGGATTCACAACTTGTCATCAATCATATCAAAGGAATTTATGAATGAAAAAATGAGATTCAACAAAAATATAAAACCATTGTAGATTTCCTCTTGGAATCCTTTGATTATTACACTATCCAAATAGTCCCACGACCTTCTAACAAGTTCACAGACACTATGGCTTCACTTACATCACTTATCCCCATGTCAATTGATGATTCCAAAATGTTTGTTATTGTGCACAAAATTGATTAAAAATCTCACAATTATGAAATACTTTCCATCAATATTATTGAAATAAATTCAACAGACCTCTGGTACACTCAAAATTTTGACTACCTCTCAAAATCTAAAATTACCTCTAGTCTATCTAAAAATCATTAAATGATCTTTTATTCATTGCACCTCCCGATATGTCATCATATGTCATCGTAGGTGGGGTTCTATACAGGCATGATTTGATGACCTCTTGATACAATGTCTCAAATCCTATGAATCTACTAAATCTATTCAAGAAGCCCACTACGACATATGTGATGGACACTTTAATGGTATGGTTTTTGATAAACGTATCCTATGGATGGGATATTATTGTCCTACTCTCAATCAATACTATTTCACATATGTAAATAAATGAATTAAGTTTCAACATCATTACAATCTCACTCACATTCCCAGTCAAGCTCTATAACCTGCTCAAGATCTATGGTCTTTCTCACAATGAGGACTTAACCCCATTGGTCTCATCAACCCTCATTCATCACAACACTATCACTCTATCATCACCACTACTAAATATTTCACTAAATGGGTAGAGGCTATTCCCCTAGACTCTACTATAGAAAATAAAATGTCGACTTCATCTATCAACATACCATATGTTCCTTTAGCACCCCTCATAATCTAATCACTGAAAATGGAAATTCTTTTAAAAACAAGGAAGTTAAAAAATTATGAAAAATTTTAATATGAAACTAAGATATCCATCACCTTATTATCCACAAGAAAATGGACAAGCCGAGGCTTCTAATAAGTAACTTAACAAAATTATCATGAAAACTGGC
Organism: Taxus chinensis; assembly: GCA_019776745.2. Classification (NCBI taxonomy): domain Eukaryota; kingdom Viridiplantae; phylum Streptophyta; class Pinopsida; order Cupressales; family Taxaceae; genus Taxus; species Taxus chinensis. Next base: position 345,436,253 of record CM034157.1, read on the forward strand.
AATCAAGCAGGCAAGAATTGGTATCCCCAAATCCCAATTTCTCTTTGGGCTTATCAAACTAGTATACATACTCCTACAGGTCCTACTCCCTTCTCTTTATTCTATGGCTCCTAGGTAGTCTTACCCATTAAATTTCAAATCCCATCCCTCCATATATCCCTAAGATATTTTATCTCTGATGAGGATTATCATCAAGAGCCTCTAACACAACTAGAGTTTTTAGATGAGTTTCGCCTAACAGCCCTCGAAAAACATCATATTTATAAATATTGCATCAAACATGCATATAAAAAACATGTCAAATAATGTGACTTCCATATTGGTAATCTTTTCTCAAAAGAGAATCAAAATTCCATTACTCTAGAAAGGAGTAAACGTGGAAAGTTTTCCCCAAACTAGATCAATTTATATGTCATCACTCACAAGTATGGGTCAGGAGCTCTTCATATAACTTATCTTGATGGTATACCTAGAAAGGAACATTTGAATGCCTTGCACTTGTGTAATTTCTACTATTAACATATTTACCATTATGAAAATAGTCACATCAAAGATCTTATTCCACCACTAACCTATCACTCATCATTGTAATGATTTGAAAGTATGTGGTTTACTGTTACTATCCTATTATCAAAACCCTAAAGATGAGAATCAAAGATCTGTTCATCAAATATTTTCACATGGACAAGTTCCTCCTTAGAAAGAGCACCGTAATCATTACATCCATCCACCTTGTCTACCAAATGAAGACATGTTATATGATACACATGTGTAGTCTATGCACATATCTTTGCCTCTCCTTAAAATGGTCTATTAAGCCTACCCTTGGCATAAAATTAAAGTCAATAAAATCTATGGATGCATCTTATAAAAATATATATTGATCCCTCAAAGGATAGCTATCAAAATCATATGGTCAAAACCAGAATAATCCCTCCAAGGACAACTATCTATACAAATATAGACCGATCCCTCAAAGGATGGCTATCCAAAAGAAAAAATCAAAAAGTTAAAAAACTTGTAGACCAATCCCTCAAAGGATGGCTACCATGTCATTATAAAAATTATTCCCACATCGATCAACCTTCAAAAATTAAAAAATACCAAAAGCATCCTAGGAAAGCTTCCCACATTGATCAACTTTCCCATCATAGCAAACTTCCCGCATTGATCGGTTTGCATAAAAATTATATATATATAGCTGAGACATGAGCTTACAAAGTGATTGAAAGGAGAATCTACTCTCCCACACACACTACATATATAAACCCTTCCTATGTTCTATGAAGCTATACAGTTTCACTTCCATTTGTACCCAAGATCCTACATATGACTACTTGTTGTTAGTCATGTGCTAACATTTTTTATAATGACAAAAAGTGCAAGAGCCTTCAATATAAATTTTTACCATCACATATGTACCAAATCTATTCTAAAAGCAAGGATTTCACATTTTATTCCCAACCATGATTAAAATACATTTTAATATACATTGAGATCAATATATCTAAAGTCACAACACATCGAAAAACTAAATTTGCATCCATACTCATCATATATGATAAACACAATTAAATACATCTTATATCAAGATAAATAATACATCTAAAACATCGTATCAAATTCAAGCCAACGTCATCTCATAAAAAAAAATATTAACATCACTACATCACATAAAATATATCTAATTTTCTCAACATCACGTCAAAACATTAATCAACAATCTATACATCTAAATGTAATATCAATATCTAAAAACTACATCATCACATCATAAACATTAAAATGAAGTCTGACATATGTTGACAAAGCGAAAATAAGATGTCTATGGAGATATATATCATAGCTTGTGTCAATGTTACACAGTCAGGAGTCTCAAAGATCCATGTATCAAAAATATGCATCAATGGCTTATGCTTCAAAAAGAGACACATGGATATAGAAATCCATCAGCTCGGATTGGTTGTCCTAAAGTGCTAGCTCCCTTAGGATCACCACCCTTACCTCCAATTGTATTCTACTAGGACCAGTCTATCCAGACCTTGTGGTGGTTGTCCCACAATCATTGTGCTACCTGATGATGTCACTTGTCTCTCCACCTGGTACATGGCATAGAGAGTCTCATCTAGAAACCACTGGTGTATTATCTCCTCATATTACTGTAGTTCATCACATAGTGATTGATAGTTCTCCATGCTCAAACCACTAGGTGGTCCCATCTGACCACTAGCCTGGGCCCTTAACGCCTCTAGATTTGCCCCTAAAACTAATATACCAGTAATATTGATGGCCTTTCTCAAGACCTCTCTAAATTTCTTATACTTGTCTTGATAATCTATGGCCTATTTCATCTCCACCTATACAAGGCTAGCCATTGACTTAATTTGTCTCACTCACCCACCAAGGTGTGTCTCTTAGAATTCAAGGTCATCTGCTCAACAAAAAGTGTGGCCTTCTCTACCTTGAAAAATGTTTGATGGTAGCCTCCACCGCTTCCTTTTCCTCACCACCACTACCATCCTCACCTCCTCCGCCATCACCCTAATCTAATACCACCTTGTGGAGTTCCCATTCGAATCAGGTGGATTCTTGGTCAAGTTCCTCTTAAGTCTCATAAGCTGAGCCTACCACCACACAACATAGGCCTCCATAACCCCAGGATCATCCACTGTCATGGGTATACCCTGATCATGCACACTTATTACAACCTCCTTTATGTAATGACATGAATCACTGTGATAGAGGAACCAATGAGGTGTTCCATGTCTCCATCATCATGACCTATAAGATGGAGGCTACCTCCTAGAAACATTCTGAATCCTCCAAATTGATTATATGATTGATGTGACCAAATCTAATCAAATTCACTCCCTAAGGTTGTGGCCCTATACCCAGGATATCCTGTTGGGTAGGCTGTAAGATCACTCATCATCTACTCTGATTGAAACCCAATGGGTATGGTCTTCATGATTAGGACATCATTTCTATTGTAATCCAATAAATGGGATTATAAGGTACTCCCCCTGGACTGGTTCTTCCTCACTCTTGCCCTGTGCTTCATTGGATAGTTCTAGTTGTCTCATCAAAAGGGTCCTTTCCCCTATTTCTGGTGTTATCACCATTGTAAGTTTAGGACCAAGTCACTGGAATGTGCTCGCATGCTAAATATCTATTCAGAAACCCCCATTAGTATTGAGGTAGGTGGTGCTTTTCCCTTCCTGTCATGATTTTATTTTGGAAGTATGCGATAAGTAGTGAATCCAACCCATGGAAAACAATCCTTTGCAAGTCCCATCATATTTGGATTGATGTTGATCCCTATGATCCTCAAAAATCATGATCACCAGTAGATTTAGTAAAAGGGGTGCAACTTTTGATCATCATCATGATCATCAGTGTGATGCAATGTTATAGTCGGGACCTATAAGTGCCCCATATTTAAATGGTTGTTCCAAGATAACTCTACTGTTGGTTTTGCCTCGTCATGGATGCATAGTATAAAATTATTATGCTACAGGTCTCTGTATCAACATCAGATCTTGCAAAGGTCATAAGCACTTATTAAATCAAGGAGTGGGGTCATTTAATGTGGGGTTATGAGTGCCTCATTACTGATCAGGGGATCATTTTTGAAAGTTCCCAAAACATCCCTAAATGGTGTTAGTGCAGAAGATCATCTCGAGAGCTTTCCAACGACTGTGAGAACGCGACAAACAGACATCGGGAGCTCTAGATATGTCTGGTCAAAGTTTGGTCAACGGGAAAGTCAACTCTAGTCAACTGGTCAATAATGGACCAATCGCACTGCGACACGTGGTGAAAAGGCAAAAGGGAGTTGTTTGTTGGTTTTCGATCACCGGTCTTCGACGAGCGTAAAAATGGTGCACGGGAACAAGAGGCTCAACTTTTATTACGGAGGGGAGCCTGGCCGCCGTGTGGACTATGGTATTATCGCCAACATGGTGGGTCCACAAGCCACCACGTGGCTTGCCACCACTCATCGAATTCGCTGATTTTCCTATCGAGGGTCGACAAGTGGTATTTATTGCCATATTTCATTTGTAATGTCATTATATTCTTGGGTCACTTTCATATATTACCTTTCCAATTACATTTTCCACGCATTATAAATTGGTTTGGGATTTTCCAAGCATTATTTTCAAAGGATGCATAAAAATACCATATCCAAACATATCCATGCACTATCCTTCCAACTCGGTGGTCAAACCTTACTAACAAATGCACCCACTTCCCATGGCTAAGGTGGCTCTTAAGCCACTTAAACAATGAACCGCCTACCAAAAAAACCTCCTCCACTTTAAAATGCGCCAAATGTGGGATATTGAAATTCGCCTAAGAGATAGGAGTCAAGCATGTGGAGGGGATTGGAACAATGACCTCCCATGTAAAAGGATAAGCACCTAACCAATGCTACCAGGCTTGGAAACAATATAAAAGGAGGCTTTATTGTATTTGAATAGCAATTGGTGCAGGTCTGTGCAAAGCCAAAAGAGGAGGCAGTCTCAGAGAATGCCATTTTTTAAGGCCTTGCACTCAGATTGGGACCTTGGAGTAAAAAGATGAAATGTAGAGAATTCTGAGATGATTCCAACCATATAAGATTTGATGTTTTTTGTTGAGTTTTAACCTATTTTTGGAAGCTTTGAATGCAGATTTTAACAGGGATCTTCAAGACAGCTAGTTGGAAAACATGAATTTCAATGCACTTCTGGTCTGAATTGTGACTTGGTGTAAACATGAAAAGTGTTCAGAATTCAGATCTGATCTCAGATATATGATTTTTTTCATATAATGTTTTTAAATCTCCATTTTTAGGTGTTTTTCTAACACAGTTGCAGGGAGATCACATTGTGAAAACACTGTAGGAGCCACAGATCGTTCTTGGGACAGTTTCTGCTATTTTTCAGAGTTCTTGGGACATTGATCAGCTCATTTGCAGGTTTTGATTCATTATTGGTTGTTTGTAAGAGTTATTGTACTTGCATTTCAATATTATTAATGGATCGGTTCAATCTGAACCCGGGGACGTAGGAATTTCCGAACCCCGTAAACAATCTTGTTTGTTATCTGAATGTTTTCAGTTTTCTGATTATTTATTTGCTACACAAGTTTTTCGCACTTCTATGGATGCATAATAATCAGAATTTAATCAATTTTTGGAGTTTAGAATACTTAAAATTGGTTAAGAAAATCACGATCTTTGGAAACTTTTAAAAGTGATAAAAAATACAACTCACGTTTTCAGATCAAGTTTGGTATCAGAGCAGTTAGATTGCCGGATTAGCTTCTAATTGTGTTTGAAATTTGGCTTCAATTTTAGTATTGATTTAAGTGTGCAGACATTTTGGGGATTGTTAATCTTATTTTGCAGTGTGTAGTTTTGGAAGTACAGGTTGTGTTTGCAGGAACAAGGAATCATGGGCAAGTCATCCAAACAAGGAGCAACTGGATGAGCTTGAAGCCATAAACCGCCAACTCCAAGAAGAAAACCCTTTCTTGAGAGATAAATTTTATTCCTTGGAAGAGGAAATAGTGTGGTTAAAATCTGAGCCACAATCCTCTATAACCAAGAAAGAGGAGTATGTCAACAAGATGCTTGAAGAGAGCAAGAAGTTGATGGGCTTTGTTAAAGAGTTGCAGGAAGAAATACGGACCAAGGATGCCCTCTTGGAAAAGCTGCAACAAGGTGAACACAAGAAGGAAATGCCTTCCAAATCAGATGCAGGTACTATGACAGAATGCACTGTAAGTTGTTCACATTTTAATTCTTCCTCTCATTCAGTTTCAGATATTCCTTTGGGTCAGTTTGAAAAACACACTAAGGGAATTGGGTCTAAGCTAATGGTTAAGATGGGATTTAATGGAAAGGGCCTTGGTAAAAATGGACAAGGTGATGCTAACCCAATACAGGTAGAGGATCAGCCTCGGTTTGCAGGTTTGGGTTATTCTAGTGGGAAAATGGAAATTGGAGAAAGTTCCAAAGCAGCTGAAGGAAGACAAGCTTCCAACAGCCAAGGATCTACACCACTAGAATTGCAGGATTCCGCCATCAGGAGGAACAATGAAAGGTGTAAGAAAATAGGTAAAAGAGGTAATCAGATTCCACCTCCTTCCACTTACACTAAAAATAGCACTAAGGGAAAATCAAATCCTAAAACTTCTAATACACTCTTTCAGTTGGAACAATATAGCTTTGGTAGGCAGAAATATGCTTTCCCTTGCACATTTTGTGAAGGTACTAATCATTCTGTTGCATATTGTTGGAAGAGGAAAAATTTGATTAAGAAGTTAATGCCTTTTGTGAATGATAAGGCAGGTGCTAAAGACCAATCTCACCAAGGAAAGGCGAGAAATGGCAAGAATGTTACCTCTCCTAAACAGGGGAATCATTCTCGTAGACAGAGTTCTGAGAATGGTAAAATGGGTAAGACTCCTAAAAACAGGGAAGTTAAATTTTGTTCCCATTGTAATAGGAATGGTCATGATGTTAAGGTTTGTTGGTTTGTTCCTAAACAACAAAATTGGAAAGTTGTTAAAAAGAACAGTATTGTAAAACCAACAGTGCTAAACCTAACTAAAACTCATTTTGGTACTGAGGAGGTAAAACAACCAAAACGGAAAAACCCAAGTGATTGGTTTGGAAAAACACTCCTCAACTTTATATTTGCACTACAGTAAATTGTTGATAGTAGGCAAGCAAAAATTTTTTCAGAGCTATATTTTAGGGATTCCTGTTGATTGATAAGGATTTGTTCCTAAGTTGATACTTAAGCTTTGAAAATGAATGGAAACAGCTGAAGAGAAGATTTGAGTGATAGGTTCATCATACTCATGTTTTGTTTTCTCATATTGGTTGGTAGTTCCATTGTTGAAAACACTATGCAGGGATAGGCATCAGTAGCATGTCTAAATTTGAAACTTGCAGTTGTAATCAGCATAATCACAAAGTGTCAGTTGAACACTAGCTTCTGTTATAGATGGGTGTTATTATCTGACTTATTATTTGTGATGGCGATACAGTGTTTTGGCATATTCATGTTGATTCAGTTGTTGACTATAGCTATTTTTGGGCGTTGATAGTCTATTATATTCTGATAGTGAATACTTGCAGTTGTTACAGTTTCAGATGGGCAGTGGGCACTAGCCTAATTGTGGGCAGTTTAGATGTCTTGTATACTGATCTGTGTTATGGAATTGTAATTTTTGGTAATCGGCCGTATCACAAAGTGACAGTTGAACACTAGCTTTCTGTAATAGAATGGGTGTTATTATCTGGTCAGTTATTTGTGATGGCATTACAGTGGGGTATGACAGTTCACAGTTGTGCGTAGAGTTGACAGGGTTGCAGCGTTTCAGTTGAACACTAGCTTAATTGGGTGTTATTATCTGATCGGTTATGTGACTAGCTAATCAACTATTTGCATTTATTTAACCTATAATGTTATTTTGGGTTCTTGTATGTGTTTGTGCAATGCAGGAAGAGATAGCATTTTTTGTGGGTTGATACACAACTTTTTGTGGACAAAAAGCCTTTCTCAGTGGGGAGGTGTGATCAGGGGATCATTTTTTAAAATGTTCCCTAAAAATCCCTAAATGGTGTTAGTCTAGAAGATCATCTCGAGAGCTTTCCAACGACTGTAAGAACGTGACAAACGGACATCAGGAGCTCTAGTTATGTCCGGTCAAAGTTTGGTCAACAGGAAAGTCAACTCTAGTCAACTGGTCAATAATGGACCAATCGCACTGCGACACGTGGCGAAAAGGCAAAAGGGAGTTGTTTGTTGGTTTTTGATCACCGGTCTTTGACGAGCGTAAAAAAAAAATGGTGCACGGGAACAAGAGGCTCAACTTTTATTACGGAGGGGAGCCCGACCGCCGTGTGGACTATGGTATTATCGCCAACGTGGTGGGTCCACAAGCCACCACGTGGCTTGCCACCACTCGTCGAATTCGCTCGATTTGCCTATCGAGGGTCGAAAAGTGGTATTTATATGCCATATTTCATTTGGAATGTCATTATATTACTTGGGTCGAAATTATATTACTTGGTAATTATTTCCACTTTCCATATTCCACGCATTTAATCCAAATCCATATTACATTTTCCAACATTATATTTGGTTTAACATCACGCAAGCATTATTCAAGGCACCATAAAAATACCATATCCACCCAACATATCCATGTGCCATCCTAATAAAACCAACTAAATTGCCACTTCCCATGGCTAAGGTGGCTCTTAAGCCACTTAAACAATGAACCGCCTACCTTTTTAAAACCTCCTCCACTTTAAAATGCGCCAAATGTTAAACAAAATTGTGGCCTAAGAGAAGGAGGAATGCATGGGGAGCAGAACCTGGAACCTCAGGTGGGACTCTCCACATGTAAAACCATAAGTGCTGCCAACCAATGCTAGGAGCTGCTTGGAAACAATATAAAAGGAGCTTTATTGTATTTGAATATACAATTGGTGACAGGTCTGTGCAAAGCAGATAAGGAGGCAGTCTCAGAAAACGCCATTTTTGAAGGCCTTGCACTCAGATTGGGACCTTGGAGTAAAAAGATGAAATGAAGAAATTATGAGATGATTCCAAAAATGTAAGATTTGATCTTTTTTTTTTAGTTTTAACCTATTTTTGGAAGCTTTGAATGCAGATTTTAACAGGGATCTACAAGACAACTAGTTGGAAAACATGAATTTCAATGCACTTCTGGTCCGAATTGTGACTTGGTGTAAACATGAAAAGTGTTCAGAATTCAGATCTGATCTCAGATATATGATTTTTTTTTTCATATAATGTTTTTAAATCTCCATTTTAGGTGTTTTTCTAACACAGTTGCAGGGAGATCACATTGTGAAAACACTGTAGGAGCCACAGATCGTTCTTGGGACAGTTTCTGCTATTTTTCAGAGTTCTTGGGACATTGATCAGCTCATTTGCAGGTTGTGATTCATTATTTGTTGTTTGTAAGAGTTATTGTACTTACATTTCAATATTATTAATGGATCGGTTCAATCTGAACCCGGGGACGTAGGAATTTCCGAACCCCGTAAACAATCTTGTTTGTTATCTGAATGTTTTTCAGTTTTCTGATTATTTATTTGCTACACAAGTTTTCCGCACTTCTATGGATGCATAATAATCAGAATTTAATCAATTTGTGGAGTTTAGAATACTTAAAATTGGTTAAGAAAATCACGATCTTTAGAAACTTTTAAAAGTGATAAAAAATACAACTCACGTTACCCCTTTAAATGTCGGGACCCTCAAAAGTGTCAATTGTGAGAAAAAATTAAAAATAAACTATTTGTCCCTACTAAAATACCATCAAGAGAATTGGAGCTCTTTTTAAGCTTCTCATACAATCTCAAATCTACTTGATGCATTGCTCTAAATCTGATTCTATAACCTTAAATCCTCCTTTTCTTCACTACCTGGAATATAACAGTCCTCTTTGTCCTCTTAGGGCACGTAGTAAAAATGAATTGCCACTTGATAATTATCAAACCCTATGATAGGACACAAATCATGTTATTCCGAGGAATTATATTTAATTCCTTCAATCACTGATAGGCCTCATTTACATGACTAAGCTGACTTCCATTCCTCATGGTCTTAATCACTGCTATAATATCATGCAAGTCACTTAAGCTGATTTCTTGTGCTTCAAAGGATCTCCTTGCAAGTTGCTAACACATTTCTTCAAGCAAGTGACCTAATCTGATAGGGCCCCAAACACTTTTTGGAAGCACAATGGACTAAGAGTGGGGGGGGGGGTGAATCAGTCCTACAATCATATTTCAATCCATTTAATATCACCATAAATTCATTGATTTCAGTTCATCCATTAATCATTCATAACCATACATGTGTGATATTAGATGTGCATTAACCATTCAAAATAACAAAACACAAGAGAAAGTACATAAGACACCAAATATAAGTGGGAAACCCTCAAGGGGAAGAAAACCCACTGAAACTTTGCTTAACAAAGCAAAAAGATTTAGTGAAGCACCAACTTCATAAGGAGTACCAACCTATAATTTAGAGAATTACCCACTCCAAAAGGAGGCTACAATCCCCTAATATGACTAAGCACCAATTAATCCACCTGATGATGATGATATCTAATTTTTTTTTTTCCACAACTGATGGAGATCACAATTTCAGCTCACACATTGTTCTTCAAGCCCTCATTTATTCAACTTGTTATATATTATTCTTATTGGACTTGTCTTTGCTCTAAAACCTTACACACATGATATCCATTAGTATTTAACCTATAACACACTTCCTCAGCCTTAATATCATTCCTTCATACCTATAACACACTTCTACTTGGGTTGCACTTTTCCCTCCAAGAACACTAGTTCAAATTTGAACTCTAAACTCACTTTTATACCCTTCTCATATTTCAAATACAATGGAGGTCAGTCCTAATAATTTAATTCAACCAATAAATTTTAATAGCATTCCAATAAACTCATTACAATGTTTGCATATGACCCATATAGGTTGTTCACTCCCAAAACCTTCATACAAGCACAAAACAAGCTCAAAAACCCTTTTACTAGGATAAGTAAAATCCACTAACACCAAAACCATTATTATTAAAGATCAAAAATTCATCACAAATGTTTAAAATAAAATAAAAACATAATATATGGCCATTAATTAGCTTGTACCAATCAAACAATTCATGAAAAACTTAAAAGCCTCATATCCTTCACTAAACAAATGCTTCCAGCACCCTGTCTTCACCTTTGAGCCTCAAGACTACCCAAGATCAACTCAAATATTGCATGTAAAAATATATGCAATTTTCGAGACATGTAAATCGCATCCATGCATGTTATACATACTAAAACATCCATGTGTTTAAACCAAAACAAATGTCCTCTTCACCAAATCAAGTTGCTCATAAACTAGTTTTACAAACTAAACTAGTTTGCACCATTTATACAAATTTCAAGACCTCAAAATGAATTCAATAGGAAAAAAATCCCTCTTAACTTTCAAGGTGATATAAAGCATCAAAAAATCCATTTCATGCCTCATTCACTTCATTCTTTCAGCCTGAGAAAACCTATCCTAAAAATCAGCATACCTTGTTGTCCACAAACTGACCTAAAATACACATCAAATCAAATCACCAAGACACAATCAATATACCAATGTAAATAATTCTGAATCCTATTTTGAGAACATATTATAACTTCTTATAACTCCAATTGGAAGGCCTTCAATTAATTTAATCTCTACAAACTAATTCTTAAGCCTTTTATGAGTCAAGAATTGACCTTGAGCTCAACTCGATCCATAACCTAAAAACTCACTTCCACACTTGAAAAAATCATGGAAAATCCATATACATGTATTTCTAAGAACTCATAAATATTCACCAAGAATGAAAAAATCATATTCATCACTTTACCTCATGAAACTACTTAACACCCTGCTAGATCAAACATCCTCTAAGATTTGACCCTTAAAGAACATGTCATAACTTATTCATACCATATAAAAAACTCAATTTTGATATACCAATGGAAATATATCTAAACCTAGGATCACAACACAACTTGAATGGAGTCCTAAATCTTCATGTAGCTCTTGCAATTCCAATTTTACCACAAGCTGCTCCAAACTACCCCAAAAACTAGTCTTCATAAATAGGGTACACTTTTCCCTTTTTTCACTTTAACCATGACTTGAAACTATAATGGAAATCTATAAAAACTTAGGGGATAAAAAAATTCAATTTATTCATCACATTATTTGGAAAAATTCTTCACAAACTGAACTTATTCAAAAACAATAAATTTTAGGTGGGGCCCACATACAATCACATGCACTAATATACCTTTCTAGAAATATAGAAGATTCTTATACAATATCCAATCATCAAATTTGCAAAAACAAACAAGACAAACTCAATATGATTCATTTTCTCTAAGTTACTTCTAGCTAGGGTTTAGCCAGGGTTTCAAAGCAACTTACCTTCTTAACGACTATTCATAAAAATGTGACAATAAAAACACCTCATTCTTTTTGTGAAACCTTAATAACTGGACTAATAATATATTCCAAAGAGATCAGGTCCCCATGCAAAGCACACAACTCACAACTAGCATTAGAAGGTCCACTTTTGTCTTAAAAACACATTGTGAATTACCTGATTTTTCAGAAAGTGATGTATCTTGTAATTCCTTCTTTTTAATTACTTGAAACTTATTGTTAAACATTGTAACAAAATCCTATAACTATACATACTCACCATCTAGCTCAAATATCTCTCAAACTATCCATCCATTAAGACTTGCATGTTCTCACCTGCTTGCTTCCCAAGGACCTCAAATATGCATCATACCTTTGATTTCTAACGTGAAACTCATAATAAACCTCATATATAGTGTCACCATACTTCTACCATGCTTGGACAAGACTAATCATTACCAAATCACAAACCCCTGTCTCATTCTACATGCCCCAGGGATAGGAATAAGCCCTGAATGGCTGACTCAACCATGTAGCCTTATGAACTAATCATACAGACTCCTAAAACCCCGTGACACCTCATACCAATCATATTTGACCTCATTGCAACATCCAACCATATCAAAAGATCTCATACCATGAACATGCCTAGCAAACCAAGCTCTAGTAGCTCCTAGAGCTCACTAAACTTGGAAACTACTAATCAACCTTCATGTTTGACCATTAACTAACACCACATAGAGAATCATACAAAACCATGACACCCTTTTCCATCAATGGAATCAAAATTAATGACAACACAAACACACAATGGAAAACAATCTCCCCATTTTTCATTGATGGTAACCACCTTCAAAAACATTGATGTCAACCAAAAGACCAAACACCTACTTGAATCATTTCCATGTTTTTGATTCTTCTCTCCCCCTTTGACATTTATGAAAAAGGATACAATGACACTACTACATGGAAAATGACAAAACATAATTAAAACAATGCACAAACATGACTTGCTTGTTCAAATAGCTCCCCCTTGGACTATACTTGGTCTTCTTTGACTCTAATAGCTACAAAAATGACCCATTGGACCTGATAAGAGCTTAAAAATAGATCTCCATGAATTGATACTCCTTATTTTGGCATTCATTCATACTCAACACCAACTTCTAGGTATTTCAAATTCTCAAAGTCAACAATTTTTCCTCTAAATCCATCATAACTGACTTTAGGACTACTTGTCCCTAAAAAACAACTTCAACGCAAAAATGAAAAAATTCTCATGCTCGAAGACTTTCCCAATCACCTAACAAAACACCAAGAGGATCTCCCTAGAATCACAATGTCTATATCTAGATGATAACACAAAGAGAATGACCTCATACCTTTATTTTATGCCTTATAGAAGAATCATGCATCATGTCACTGACCTGAAGCAAAGTTTTAGTGATACATCCCTTATTTGTAAGCTAATGTGCCTATCTTGATCATATAGCATCGTTTAGAAATCAATGGACTTAATATCTTGCATCATAAGGACTTTTGAGCATCTAGAACAACTTTTCACATCATTCAAGGATCTAATTAGCCCCCCTATGTAGATAGGTCATCTTAGACATATACCTCTTCATTTTACAGAACTACACAACTCATTTATTCCTTGACAAGATATAATCAAGTAAAACAACCATGTAACTCCACATCACAAAGAATATTACCACATACTTTCTCCCCCTATATTTAATCCATCCTCAACCTCTAGGATACTAGATTATTACCCTCATATAACTTTCTAAGAAAAACCTTCTAATCAGATTTACTTAATTAAACCTGTAGTAGTTCATTTTTCTCCTTTAGTGTCTTTAGAACCTTGTCATTTTGTAAGAGATGAATCATATTGATCTTGTCACATGCCTAGATACTCCTTTTGACATCTAATCATCCCTTTCAAGGTAATTAAGACACTCATTTTAGTCCTTTGTTACCATCTGAAGAGTTGTAACATACCTTTTCACTTTCAAAACCTCTCACTATCTTGATATGAATCAAGAAATCATTCCTACTCAACTTCAAGCTTCAAGTGTTCATCTCAGACCTAGATACACTCCTGGAAAACAAATATTCATGCTATAAACAACAATGTAGGCCACAATATGACTCAAAGTGTTCTCTGTTAAGCACATAACTTAAAAGTTTCTTCATAGGTCCTCTTTCATGCCCTTGTCTAGGTTTTCATGACACACCTTCCTTTTAGAAACTTAAAAAACCCTTCTTGATGATATTTCAACCTCAATACTTTGTAATACATTGTTTCTTACTTCAACAACTCCATATACAGGCTTAATAAACCTTTAAACTAACTAAAATACTTGGCTTTGGTCTTTGATGGCATGAATACCGCCTTTAGTCCTTGAATCTCCTAGAACACATACTCTTTTCCATTTGAAGATTCAAACTCTTTATACCATTTTGAACAACGGTTCTTAAGAATACATTAGGTCATAATTAAGGTACAAATTTTCTTTGTATGCCTTACAAGATACTAACTCAAACCTCTTTTCACTTTCTCAATCTCAACTATTATGTATAGTCTTGTAGCTTATCTTTCCACAATTTCTCAGTCCCTGCAGTCTTTCATGCCAGTTGGGAAACTATCCTTTTGGCCTTCTTTGATCTTGTAAAGGATCTTTTTGCAAACAATTTATCCCCCTATCTATGTCAAAAATGAGCAAGCCAAGGTCATAAGTAACTTATATACATAAAAACATTGAAAGGTCTTCATGATCTAATCAACAAGCCATCAAAATCTTAAATAGATCTTAAGAAGAATATTGATCCAAACTTCTTTATATTGTGTTTGAGAGATCTTTATATTTCATTGAGCTTTCTTACACTCAAAGTTTCTGCTACACCTTCCACTGATATAGAATTTTTCCATTTCATTGGACTCCAAGGACTTAAGGTGGCCTAATATACTTGATAACACTACTTGGATGCATACACTCATAATATGACACTTACTTGACATAGTAACTCTTGATGATCCTACAACATATTGACTTAGAACATTCACAAATCTCTTTGTATAGAGACATGGATACTATCAACTCTGAAAAAATGCCTTGAACCATAACAAAAATGAATATCAACACTTAATATTACCATACACTGACTTATTTTTACAATTTATACACTAGACAATTTCTTTCTCGGAGCTTGTACAAGATTAGACATGATATTTGACTTAGATACAGATACCTCAGGGATATCATAAATTTTCATGATGATGAAACAATGTTAACAACTCTTTCTTGTTTGAGAGACATCTTCTGTATACATTCTATAATCCTCATGACCATATTATTTCAGAAATGACTGGATTCTTTCTCAGACACAAACTTTTGATTTGTTTACTGACTAAAAATTTCATCTCAGACCTAACAAAATTTCTTAACTTCCAATACTTTGTTTTGATATACTACTACAATCATATGTAACATGGATATCTGCTTAGATACATACCCTTTTAGTCATGAAGCTTGATAGGCCTACTTCCTTATGAAAACTTAGAGGCTTCACAAAACACTAAGACACACGTATTTCCAACTTTGACAAGTTTAGACCACTAAACAATCTAGACTTATGGCACCAATACCAACTCCTTGAGCACACAATCTATTTTCAATATTATTTACTCATGTTGATGACCTTCAAGACTTGACAATATTCTCCACATTACTTTTTACTGTGACCAGACCCAAACAACAATGATAGACACTACTTTGGATGATGTTAGATATGAGACAAAAACCTTTTTATAGCAAAGTACCTCAAAGACTCAAAGACACATAGTCTACCATCAACTTTTGATGACTTGGGACCTAAGTCCCCCTTGAAGAATAATTTCATAGACCTTAAGACTCTAACTCAAAACATGAGACTCTTTTACATGACTACGATGTTAGGAATATTATTAGTACTCACATATTATAGAAATTAATAATAGTGAGAAATATAATGTAATGTGGTTTTATATGGTTACATGAGTTTTTTCAAGAACTCACTTAACTTAGAGAAGTTATTAGGAAACATTTTAGGGATTTTGAATTGTTAGACTTGACTCCTCATATTTAGGAGATGAAGTTCTTATATATTATAATCTCATCTGGATGCTGCATGATAGACAATATACTATTATTTTCCATGTGCAAATCTTCTCCTTCCGCTTTATTTGGTATCAAATCGATCTAATCTATTATGTTAGTGGAGTAACAATTCTAAAGGGGGTAGCAATATTGTGCCTTGTCCTGATGAATGGGAGAAAATATAGAGAATTAAAATTAACTGAAATTGAAGGAATAGATTTCTATTTTCTACGCCGCTTGTACACAGTTTCCACGATATTATAAGAGTAGCTCATGTTTTGCATCGACAGAATATAATTTAATTTTTCATTGATGATGCATGCTTATTTTATGGGTTCTGAGTTTGAACATAAGTATCATAATAGTTGAGGACCATGCTCTCATTAGAGGGTAACAACTTTATTGCCAAATCATATCGTATTTTGTGCTTGTAATTTTTAACCTGCGCATTTGGTACAGATGATATATTTAAGTGTACTGACTAAGTAACTCTGCAATGTATTGAGGGATAGTGCGTGATACATAGTATTTTTTACATTTATTTTAGATCACATGTCTGCAAGGATCATCTGCTTGAGTCATGTTGGTGAGTCATCCATAAATATTTTTTATTTATATCGAGACGTATCCTCATGAAAGAAACTACATAATCATTGAGAATAATTCTCAAAAGTCTGAGATTCCTCATTGTTTTAAATGACTCAAACCATACAAACACATCATTCAGACTTCAAAGTATTGGTCATAACACTTAGATACGTCAGATCTGCCTTTGTAATGAAGATTTCTTAGAACTCATAGGATTCAATATTTTTGAGGAGGTTTTTCTTCTAAGATTTCATCTTTTAATCTTTTTGAGGAGGTGTTTTATATTTGTGCGTGGGATGTGCTTGTCCAATGCATGCATCAGCTTTTGATTGCATAGCTTGGATTGTAATGTGTGCATTTTAATTGTTATTTAGTCACCTTCTAATGTATCATATTAGACGCGTATCTATTCCCTGTGAAGGTGCTTGAGAAAACATAAAAAACCAAGTAGAAGTCTATGAATTCTTTTTTTGATTTGAAACCTTCTACATGCATGTATACACATGTTCCATTATATTTATGCTTTGTGAATCAGTTGCATCCTTCCCGGTAGCTATCCGTTTTCCAAGTGTCTCGAATATAATTTTCTTTACCATTCTCTTGTATTTGATAAGTTGGTCAAAATTTCATTTGTTTTAGGTGGTCTATTGTGTTCCAAATAATTTCTTTTAAGTTTGTTTATTAGGTTGTTAGTTAAATAGTTTAGTCTACTTTAGAGTCTATTGTTATAATATGCATGATTCTCTTAGTAGTTTACAATTTAAATTGTATTTATATATCAAACATTAAAATTCTAAATCGGTTGGTGTTCTAAAATCTAAAAAAGTACTCTTAAATTATTTTTTAATTTGTCTAATCACATAGAGATATTTTTGGGTTGTCATTAATATATGTCGTAGTTTAGTTGTTAATATCATAATGTCATTGTCATAATAAAAAATGAGTCAAGAGTTATTTTTTATGTCTTACTTCATATAAAGTCAAAACAAAAAAAATTGCCTCATGGATGTATTTTCGATGTTACCTGACGTCCAGAAAATAAAGTGTTTCACATTACGGGAGGGAAGATTATAATAATCACAATGTGGAAATACTTAAGTGAAATGATCATATTTACTAAATAAGCAACAATATTCACTGGAGGATGGAGGTACAAGAGGATGGAGGCACAAGAGGATGGAGGACAAACAATGTCCTCTTTCCAGCCACAAGCAACAAGGCTGCAAAATGAGGGTGTGCCATTTTGCTTCACTGTTTTTTTAGTTGTAGAGTACTTGTCATTGGCTGTATTCAGTTTACAATACGTTTTTGTTGTAATAAAGTGAGAAGATTCCTATGTACTTTCCTGATGTAAAAATATAGTGGAAAGATGAAAGCACAAGGAAAAATAAGCATCATGATACTTGAAGAGGATGAACATGGGTTCATACCTTGAACATGGGTCCATATTTGATGAACAGGGGTTCATACAGGATGAGTAGGGGATCATACTAAGGTTGTTGGTCATACTTTACAAAACCATCAGTGAGCCAAGATCACAAACATGCACAGGCGGAAAGCTATAGAAGAAGTGTAACTTTTTTTCTCCCATGTTCGCACTAAGGGGGAAATGTTAGGAATATTATTAGTGCTCACATATTATAAAATTCATAATAACGAGAAATATAATGTAATGTGGTTTTATATGGTCACGTGAGTTGTTTCAACAGCTCGCATAACTTCGAGAAGTTTTTATTAGGTGAAATTTTAGGGATTGAGTTATTAGACTTGATTCCTCATATTTAGGACATGAATTTCTTATATTTTATAATCTCATTTGGATGTTGACTATTAGAGAATATTATTATTTTACCTATGTAAATATTCTCCTTTCACTTTATATGACACACCCTTTTAGATTAAATACCCTTATAAGATCTTGATACATAAAGAATCTCAACCTAAAGACCTCAAAAGTGGCAACACATATTTGAGGGAATGATACAACAAATTCAAGCACTTTTGATAAAGACCATATTACTTGAGAAACCCAAATAGAATTACAAGACAAAATTTGAGACACATACATTGACATGATGGCATAAATTGAAATACTTACTTTATCATCATGCTTCAAACAAACAAAATGATGACTCCATGAAGCCTAATGGAGCCACTAAATACATCTGTAAACACTTAACTAGGTAGAACATCCATGTCCATATATGACATAACACCAAGCTCATTCATTAAATATTTTAACTTATGAAACTTTTCTTCTCTTTTACTCTTCTTGAGGTCTTCCTGAGCAGTTAACAACTATTCTTAAGGTTCTACAAGAGAAAATATACCATTACGATCAGTAGGTTCATCATGACATGAACCAAAAAAATTAGTTCCTTCTTTTTTTATTTTGAGTTCTTTCACTTTCTCAAATTTTGTAAACTTGAAATCATCCTTTCTTTTGTAGGTATTCATTTTGGCTCTATAATATCTTACAATGTGACCAAATTTGTTACAATTGAAACAAATATGAGCAATCTTACCTCTAAAAGCATCATTCCATTTTTTAGAACCCTTTTGATGACAATATCTAGCTACATTCCCATTTTGATTATAACTATAAAAGCAACTCCATACTTCTTATCATTCTTCAAAATCTGATTAAGAGACTCATGATGAGAAAGCTTAGCAATATGACCCTTCTTTATGAGGGATGATTCAACATCTGATGGTTTACCCATGGATTTGTGCTTCAAGAGAATATCCTTCAAGTGATTAAACTTGATTCTCAAGGACCTACTTTGATACCAATTTTTGGAATCATAATGCAATGAGAGGGGGAGTGATTTAATCCTAAAACAATTTTTCTTTCATTTACAAAAACATACATTCATTATTTGAGTTGTCCATTCATCATTCATAACCATACATGTGCATATAAGATGTGCATTAACCATTCAAAATAAGAAATCAAAAGACACCAAATATAAATGAGAAACCCTCAAGGGGAAGAAAACTCATTGAAACTTTTCTTATATTACATAAAGAAAATATATTTAGTGAACCACCAACTTCAAAATGAGCACCTACCCCTATTTTAGTAGAGAACCAACCCTACAAGGAGAACCAACCCCTAATTTAGATAAGAAACCACTCCACAAGGAGGATATAACCATATAAGATGACTAATAACAATTTCAGCAACCTGACGATGATGATACTTAAATTTTGTGGCTGCCACAACTGATGGAGATCACAATTTCAGCTCACACATTCTTCTTCAAACCCTCATTCCTCAACTCACTATATATTATTATTCTTGGACTTGTCTTAGCTCTAAATCCTTCCACACATGCTCTTAATCAGTATTCAACCTGTAACACACTTACTCAACCTTCAAATAATGCCTTCATATTTGTAACACACTTCTACTTGGGTCACACGTTTCCCTCCAAGAGCACTAGTTCAAATTTGAATTCTAAACTCACTTTTATACCCTTTTTATCTTTCAAACACAACGGACGTACATCCAGATCCTTTAATTTTACCAATACATATTAATAACATCCCAATAAACTCATTACAACATTAACATATGACCCATATAGGTCATCCATGCCCAAAACCTTCATACAAACAAAAAACAAGTTCAAAACCCCCACTACTAGGATGAGTAAAATCCACCAACACTAAAACCATGATTATTCAAGCTCTAAAATAAATCACATCCATGAGTAATATAATAAAAAAACCATAAATGGTCATTAATTATCTTATCCCAATCACTTCTATCATTCTGTTGGGCCTATCCGGCTTTATCTTCTCGCCATTGTTTACTAACAGACCCCCCACGAACCCTAAATGGGGAATGGAAGATGCTTTCAATGGCAGTAAAGCAAACTCCAGAAGGTTTCCAACGAAAATGCCTTAGATAACACTTCAGGTTATAAGCACTGGAACAGAACCATTCATTCAAAGGATCGGCCAGTAGAACAGGTTACCCAGAAATGTTGTGGGATTCCCCTATTCGTGGATATCTTTCCTTCACTAATTTCAGGGAGCTCCGTGGACGGCTGCACAAATTCATTTTCAAACTCCAGCTGGGGATGCTCTTGTGAATATGCCAGGCAATGGCAACTCTCAAACCCTTGCTGGAAGGCTCTTCTTGTGGTGGGCTGGAACATGGTACTTTACCTGTTATTTCCACCATTAGATAGAGAAAATAAACATGGATCCTCCTTCAAAGACATTCTAAAGGGAAAGGAATCCTCCATGAAACCTGCAGACATTACCCCATGTATTACATTTGGGGAAGATGTTATTTCATCTGAGATTTACTACAAAGAGCATGCTTTGATTTGTAGATTCGGGGGACTGTGGCCCAGCCTTCCTGCTCTTCACGCATGGATCTCTCAGCATTGGACTCCAACTTTAACTGGTAAGATAGACTTACATCTATGTGCTAAGGGAATTTTCATTGTGACTTTCTCTTCAATAGTTGATAAAGAAAACATTGCTTCCAAACTCTGGACCTTCAATCTAAATATTTGGTCATGAAACCCTAGTTCCCATCCTTTAACCCACACACAGAATCTTTCTCATGGAAACCTGTTTGGATCAGGCTACCCCACTTACCTCTTCCAATTCTGGAGTCAGGACTGTCTGACAGCCATTGGCAATACCTTGGGAATTACACTCTTTATAGATTCTCAAACCACTAATTACACCCATACTACCTATGCCTCGGATCCTGGTGGAACTTGACACTGATAAAAATCTTCCTGCTACTATAGATCTTAGAGTGCAAAATAGAACTTGGTCACAACCTCTTGATTACGAAGGTCTACCTTTCCGATCTAAAAGATGTTTTTTCTTATAACACACCTCGACTGCTTCTGGAATGAAAAAATGTCAACATGAAAAGCGAAATTGGTGGAAAGATGCACTCCCAGAGCACCTAATTTTTGATGCTAAAAGGGATCTTGAATCAAAACATAGAAACAGTGGCTGAATCCAAATCTGCCCTGGAAACCCCTCTATCCAAAAATCAAATTGTTACAGCATGAAAATATGCTCAAGTTGTTGAGGGATAACAAAAAATAATAAGTTTGTGGTTGTCCCAATTGGACAAATGCGACTAAGGAGAATACCCCTCCTTTGTCTGCCTCCTTGGACCTCAACAGTGGAGACTCCAGCCCAGGCTGGGTCATGGTTAGCAAAAAGAAAAAAAAATCATACCATGAAGGAGAGATCTATTCACCTGGATGATTTCAAAAACCTGTTAGTGTTCGGCCGGAGTACATTGTTATCATTTTTGTGGCCGGATCACAAAGTGTTTTCTTTCCATGGTGTTGTTGTACCTCAAATAATGTTGTTTGTTCATTGTTCAGCAGTTGTTTATTTTTGATGAGTTGATGGTTGTTGTTTCTTCTTTGAACTGCTTTCTGCAGTTGGTCCTTATTGTTATAAGGATGTTGATCCTTTTCTTAGTGCTTATTCTTTCAATTCTGGCTTCTGAGCCTTTGTTGTACAAGGGTATAGTCCCTTTCAAAAAACTATTTTCCAATAATAATAAAAAATTTTTGGCAAATGATTAATAATTCATGAACAGAACTCAAAACTTATCTTTGAAAACATTTCAATTGGGTAGAATTTTCTTCAATTAGGAAATTTCTTCAAACTAGATTCTGATCAAATAATATGTGATTTTCAAGTGACATATGGAATCCTAAGTACTTTTCTGTAAGTCTATAATTCATCTCCATACTAATTGAAAAATCAATTTGATAAACCCAAAAACATTGCTTCAAAATACGTTTGTTCTGATCTGAAATCTTGTCACTCCTAGCTAGGTTTTAGTTAGGGTTTCAAACCACTTACCTTTAAAGATCAATTGAGAAAAATGTATTAAATGGAACAATTAGGTCCAATTTGAAATTTCATATATGTAATAAATATGCAACCATTATCCAGATCAAAGCAAATACCATTCATAATGTCATAGGCACCAAATGTAACTTTTTTTGAAAAAGTCTTTGAACATAGCCACTTTCCACAGTTTTATCACTTTCAAGAACATGAAATATCTCAACAATTGACACATGATGAATGAATTGAAACCTATAGAAGTCCATGGATTGAAATGGACATCTTCTCACCATAGATAAGTGGAAGCCTTCTCAACCATTTGAAATCTCTAGCCAAATGAACTTTTACCTTATGGGACTTATTTCTGACATGTTTGCTTTCTAATAGCCCACCATCAACCACATTTTCATGACTTGAAAAAAGCAATACAAATGTTATAAGGTAGTAAATATCTCATTTTCTATTCAACCATGTATTTTACAAGACTCATCAAGTCCATTCATAACACTACTCCATCTCATGTCTTTTGCTTGAGGGATAAAATAAGCTTAGAATGTCCTGACCAACCATGAATGCTCCTTAGTGATGTAGCTACTTTTGTTATGGTTGTGGAGCCTATTTTCATGTGTGAAAGTGTTGAAGCACCTGTACACTAAGAGTATTTACACTTACATTTTTATGTAGCTCATGCATGGCCAAGCATTCAGCGGGGTTTCTCTGGGGGCGGCAAGCCCCCGGAATAAATTTTCATGGGTGAAAGTTTTTTAGCCTTGAGAAAATCATTATTGGTTACTGTTTTTTGTGAGAAAATGCTCTTGTAGAAATGTTTTATCATATGGGCAGGATTTTGACCCATAGGTTTATGGGATGGTTTTGGCCCATGGTTTTAATACCCACGGTTTTGTAAAACTACTTAAGCAGTTGTCTATTTATATGGTTTTATGCATATGGTAGGTATAATGAAACATTGCAGATGTGTTTTGAATTTGGGTGTGAATTCTGTAGAGTTTGTTGAGCATAGCTCCAAACAGATCTGGGTATTGTATTGAGAGAGTGGTGGCTTGTAATAAAATCTGAGCAAGTGATTCTTGGTGGACGTAGCCCAAATTGGGTGAACCACGTTAAATATTGTCTCTTTGTGTTGTGTTATTTTATTCTGCACTTTTATTTGAGATCTGTAATATTTTCTGCATATTAGTTTCTACTGTTACGATTCTGTGAGGGATTATTCCACATATTTTATCCCTTATTTCCTAACAATTGGTATCAGAGCCTGGTTTGGTTTGCTGAAGTGTTGAATCACAGGGAAATTTTTTTTATCTTGAGTGGGAGCTATGGCAGATGATGGAAGATCTAGGGTTGATAAATTCAACGGGTAGAATTTTAGTCTTTGGAAGATGCAGATGGAAGATTACCTTTATCAGAAGGATCTTTATATTCCATTGTTTGAGAAGGTGAACAAACCCTCAAGCATGATGGATGCAAGAATGGGATTTGCTGGATAGGAAGGCACTTGGGACAATCTGACTGTGTCTTGCATCTTTGGTATTATTTAATGTTTCAAAGGAAAAGACTACAAAAGAACTGATGGATGCATTAGGGAAGTTGTATGAAAAACCCTCTGCCTCTAATAAGATATTTTTAATGAATTTTTTTGTTTAATATGAAGATGTCTAAGAATGGTTCAGTAGCAGATCATTTAAATGATTTTAATATGGTTGTAAATATGCTAGCTTCGGTTACAATAGAATTTGATGAAGAAGTTAGGGCTTTATTAGTTCTGTGCTCTTTACCTGAGAGTTGGAATAGCCTGGTAATGGCAGTAAGCAACTCGGTTCCAGCTAACTCAAAGTTGAAGTTTGAGGATGTTGTAGGGGTGATTCTAAGTGAGGAAATGTGAAGAAAAATCTCTGGGGAATCTTCTACTTCAGGGAATGCTTTGACAAGTGGAAACTAGAGGGAGACAGAAGAATAGAGGAAGCCATGGAAAATCAAAGGATCGGGCAAGGTCAAAATCCAAAAGCAAGATAGTATGTTGGCACTGTGGAAAGTCTGGGCATGCAAAGAAGGACTGTTGGGAGCTTTGGGACAAGAAGAAACAACAGGAAGAAAACAAGGAGGAAAATGTGGCAATGGGTAATGTATGTCAGGATGCTTTGATTCTTTCTTTGCACAATATTACTGAATCTTGGGTTTTAGATTCGGGGGCTTCTTTCCATGCTACTCCACATAGGCATTATTTTGTTGATTATGTTCAAGGAGATTTTGGGCATGTTTTTCTTGGTGATGATGAGCCTTGCAACATAGTTGGAAAAGGTTCTGTTCAGGTTAAGATGCAGAATGGGAATACTTGGCTATTGAAGGATGTCAGACATGTGCCTACATTAAGATGAAATTTGATATCAGCAGGGCAAGTTGGGAAGTGATGGTTGTACTGTGATATTTACAGTGGACTCTTGGAAGGTTACCAAGGGTGCTCTTGTGGTGGCAAGAGGTAAGAAGGTTGGAACCTTGTATTTAACCACTTATAGCACTAATGTTTGTAATCTTGTGGCTTCAGAAGTAGATACAACATTGTGGCACTATAGGCTCGGTCATATGAGCCATAAGGGCATGGAGATCATAAAGAAGGATTTTCCTGGATATACAGAAACAGGTTTGGAGTTCTGTGAGGACTGCATATATGGGAAACAAAAGTGAGTAAGGTTTCTCAAGGTTGGACCTACAAAGAAAGAGAGTAAGTTAGAGCTGGTGCATTCTGATGTGTGGGGGCCAGCTCAGGTATCATCTCTTGGGGGTTCAAGTTATTATGTTACTTTTATTGATGATGCAACAAGGAAAGTTTGGGTTTATTGTATTAGAAACAAATCTGATGTATTTGACACTTTTGTTAAATGGAAAGCCTTGGTAGAGAATGAAACAGGTCTTAAGCTAAAATGTCTCAGGTCAGATAATGGAGGGGAGTATTACAACAATGAATTTGATGATTACTATTCTAAGAATGGAATCCATAGGAAAAAGATGGTTCCAGGAACTCCACAGCAGAATGGGGTGTCAGAAAGGATGAACAGAACAATAATGGAATGTGCTAGGAGCATGAGGTTACATGCAGGACTGCCTCTTTCTTTTTGGGTAGAAGCGGTGAGCACAGTTGTGTACTTGATAAACAGAGGACCCTCAAGTGCCTTGGATGGAGGCATACCTGAGGAGGCTTGGTATGGTAAGAAAGTTGATTATTCATTTCTTAGAGTCTTTAGATGTGAGATGTTTGTCCATATAGACAAGGATGATAGGACCAAGCTAGAGGCTAAATCGAAAAAATGTAATTCATTGGTTATGGTGGTGATGACTTTGGATATAAATGTTGGAGTATTAAGGACAAGAAAATCATTTGATCTAGGGATGTGGTCTTTAATGAGAAAGTCATGTATAAGGAGTAGTTGCAGGAAAATAGGGAAGAATCCAAGAAAGAATATGCAATGGTAGAGGATCTTCCTAGATGGGAAAGTGACACATGAATCAGTTCAGGAACCTCCTCAACAGGAACCCCAAACTCCTATATTGAGGAGGTATTCTAGGGTAAGAAGAGAACCTGAACATTTTTCTCCTTCTCTTTATTATTTATTACTCACTGATAGTGGAGAGCCAGAGAGCTTTGATGAAGCAATGCAGGTAGATGCCAAGAAGAAGTGGGAGCAAGCCATGGATGAGGAGCATCAGGCTCTCATGGAGAACTAGACATGGGATTTGGTGAAGCTACCTGAAGGAAAAAGAGCATTATAGAACAAGTGGGTGTACAGAGTCAAAGAGGAAGAAGGAGGAAAGAAAAGATACAAGGCCCAGTTGGTGGTCAAGGGGTTTGCACAGAAAAAAGGTATAGAGGTATTTGATGAGATTTTTTCTCCTACAATAAAAATGACTTCTATTAGAACTATTCTAGGAATAGTTACAATAGAAGACTTTCACTTAGAACAACTTGATGTAAAGACTGCATTTCTCCATGGTGATTTGGAGGAGGAACTATATATGCAACAACCAGAGGGCTATGAGGTCAAAGGTAAAGAGGAGATGGTGTGCAAACTGAAGAAGATCTTGTATGGCTTGAAACAAGCTCCACGTCAATGGTATAAGAAATTTGATAGCTTCATGATGGAGCAAGGTTATATTAGATGTCATTCTGACCATTGTGTGTATACAAAGAAATTTGAGGATGGAAGTTATATTATCCTTTGTCTGTATGTGGATGACATGTTGGTTGCAGGTAAAAACATGCAGGAAATAAAAGTACTCAAGAAACAACTAAGTGAATCCTTTGCTATGAAGGATTTGGGGGTAGCCAAACAAATCCTTGGTATGAGGATATATCTCGGGATAAGAAGGAATGGAAGCTGAATTTAATCTAAGAAGAGTACATTAAGAAGGTATTGGAGAGGTTTAATATGCAGGATGCTAAACCGGTTGGGACTCCTTTGGCAAGGCCATTTCAAGTTATCAAAGGAGCAGTGTCCCAAGACAGAGCAGGAGAGAAACCAGATGTCCAAGGTACCTTACTCATCAGCAGTTGGTAGTTTGATGTATGCCATGGTGTGCACCTAGCTTGATATTTCCCATGCAGTGGGAGCGGTGAGTAGATTTATGAGTGATCCAGGTAGAGATCACTGGTAGACATTAAAGTGGATCCTTCGGTATTTGAGAGGGATCATGGGGAAAGTTTTTTGCTACAGTGGATCAGACACCACTTTACATGGAAAAATATGTAGATTTCAAGATATGCTATGGAGATGTAGATAGCAGGAGGAGCTTGACATGTTAAATTTATTTGTGTGCAATAAATTTGGAATTCAATGTTGGATTTCACTAGATCTAACATTGGAACTCTTGACCATGTGGCAAAGCTAGCAATTTCTCACAATCAAGAAGAAATTTTTCTGAGAAGGAGAAAGGGATTTCTTTGAGAATGTAGGTAGGAGAAATTTGTTGGAGTAGAATATGTTGATGCCCACACACATTAATTAGGAGTTTCATTTAAGCTGCATAGTGATAGTCAGAATATTTTTGCAACACCTAGCTAAGAACTCTGCTTTCCACTTGGACAAAACCATATAATTCCTTCAAGGAGATACCATTTCATTCAGGACAGTCTTTGTGAGTTTAAGAGAAGTTAAAGTTAGAGAATATACATACCAGCTTAAGAATCCTGAAAGACATGATTACCAAGGTGGTCACAAGGGAATAAATTGAAGCTATGTTCAGTTTGGTCCATCTTTGGAAACTAGTAAAGGGTTGAGAAGCTCTGCTCAGAGGAAATCAGTCTCCAACCCTTGGAATTTTAGGTTTATGTGGCCATCTTGTTTTTTGTGAGAAAGTGTTACAGACTTACACAAAGTCATTTACATTCCTCTTAGAATTTCTATTGGAAGGAAACATGTCATGAGATAGGCAAACATGTGCTTTTCTCAGATGGGCGGCAAAGCAACTGACCCATACATTTTGGGATTTTGGCCCAGTTTATACCCTCACCGTTTTGATATTGCTCCTATAATCTCAATTTGGGTCATCCACATGGTAGGAAGGGATTGTAAGCGGTTATGGTAAGGGTTATGTAATATTCACATTTTGTGATTTTTCAGGTGTGAATTTGTAGAATTTGGAACAAACCAGCCCGCATCCAAACATATTTGACTTATTGTATTAGACATGTGGCACGTTGGCTTGTAATGGGATCGTGGCCCTTTCCTGAAAGTTATTAACCTTTTTGGAAAAAAGGCTCGAAAGCTTCAATTTTCCACTGAACTCATTGTTCGATATTGACTCTTCAACTTAGCCACATGGCACGTTTATTGGGAATGGGGGTGCAACTTTATTCTAAACATTGTAACCTTTGAATTTTTTCCTATTAGTTTCTATTTTTCCCCACGAGCCTGATCGTGGGGATTCCCTTTTTAAATATTTTTTCTTTTTTCATAACAGGACCCATGAAAGTTCAAATCCTAGAGATGAGGATGACTCATTGATTTGAATTTTCAAAAATGATCTATTACAAATTGAATTTTTTCTGACCACGTGGTACCCCAATCTGGTGCTGATTTGGTAAATGGTAAGTCTTTTTGCCCCCATAATTGTGCCATGGACATGTGGAGCACGTCTACCGAGCCTCCCATTTAGCCTGAAGAATTTTACCTTGGAATATCTGGGACACGTGTAAAGCCTACGTTTAATTAAAGACTGTCCATTGGACACAACGAAGGTTACAAACTCAAAAAATTTGAATTTGGCTATGAAATGCAAAGATCTTTTTTTGGGAGACAACAAGGATTAGTACAGAAGAGTATGTCCCTGGTTATGTAGATTCAGAAGGAGCTGGAGATGTAGATAGCAGGAGGATACTACATGTTATCCTCTTCTATCATCTATAGGTGGGCCAGTAAGCTTGGATTTATTGACTACAGAAGCTGGTGGCTTTGTCAACCACAGAGGATGAGTATGTTGTTGCCATCAGAGGCAAGAAAATGGGAATGATCTAGTTGAAAAATTGCTTGAAGGAGTTGGGGCATAAGCAGGAGGAAGGAAAGTTTCTATTATGTGATAGTCATAAGTGATATACACCAAGCTAAGAACTCTGATTTCTACTCTAGGACAAAGTCATATACAGTTAAAGTATTTTCATGGAGGACAATTTGGAGGAAGATTTTGTTAAGTTGTGGAGATTTTCATGTTAGAATGTTGAAGACACCTGTATGACTAAGTGTTACACTCAGGTATTTTTCGGAAGTTGTGCTCAGCTTTGGTTGGATTCATGGAAACTAGGTGGGTTGAGAAGTGGGGAAAAAGTCTGCAAGTGGGAGATTGTTAGGTTGTGGGTTGTTTAACCCATGTGTGAAAATGTTGAAGATTGTACATTAAGGTACTATTTTTGGGCCCGAATTTTTTTTGGCCTTAAAATTGCCTGATATACTGGGAAATGTGATTTTCTCATATGGGTGGGATTTTTGACCCATAGGTTTATGGGACGGTTTTAGCCCATGGTTTTAATACCCATGGTTTTGTAAAACTACTTAAGCAGTTGTCTATTTATATGGTTTTATGCATATGGTAGATGTATGTAACATTGCAGATGTGTTTTGAATTCGGGTGTGAATTCTATAGAGTTTGTTGAGCATAGCTCCAAACAGATCTGGGTATTGTATTGAGAGAGTGGTGGCTTGTAATAAAATCTGAGCAAGTGATTCTTGGTGGATGTAGCCCAAATTGGGTGAACCACATTAAATACTGTCTCTTTTTGTTGTGTTATTTTATTCCACACTTTTATTTGAGATCTGTAATATTTTCTGCATATTAGTTTCTACTGTTGCGATTCTGTGAGGGATTATTCCACATATTTTATCTCTTATTTCCTAACAATTGGTATCAGATCCTGGTTTGGTTTGCTAAAGTGTTGAATCACAGGGAAAGTTTTATCTTGAGTGGGAGCTATGGCAGATGATGGAAGATCTAGGGTTGATAAATTCAATGGGAAGAATTTTAGTCTTTGGAAGATGCAGATGGAAGATTACCTTTATCAGAAAGATCTTTATATTCCGTTGTCTGAGAAGGTGAACAAACCCTCGAGTATGAAAGATGTGGAATGGGATTTTTTGGATAGGAAGGCACTTGGGACAATCCGGCTGTGTCTTGCATCTTTGGTATTATTTAATGTTTCAAAGGAAAAGACTACAAAAGAACTAATGGATGCATTAGGGAAGTTGTATGAAAAACCCTCTACCTCTAATAAGATATTTTTAATGAAAAATTTGTTTAATATGAAGATGTCTGAGAATGGTTCAGTAGCAGATCATTTAAATGATTTTAATATGGTTATAAATATGCTAGCTTTGGTTACAATAGAATTTGATGAAGAAGTTAGGGATTTATTAGTTCTGTGCTCTTTACCTGAGAGTTGGAATAGCCTGGTAATGGCGGTAAGTAACTCGGTTCTAGCTAACTCAAAGTTGAAGTTTGAGGATGTTGTAGGGGTGATTCTAAGTGAGGAAATGTGAAGAAAAATCTCTGGGGAATCTTCTACTTCAGGGAATGCTTTGACAGTGGAAACTAGAGGGAGACAGAAGAATAGAGGAAGCTGTGGAAAATCAAAGGATCGAGCAAGGTCAAAATCCAAAAGCAAGATAGTATGCTGGCACTGTGGAAAGTATGGGCATGCAAAGAAGGACTGTTGGGAGCTTCGAGGATAAGAAGAAACAACAGGAAGAAAACAAGGAGGCAAATGTGGCAATGGGTAATGTATGTCAGGATCCTTTGATTCTTTCTTTGCACAATATTACTGAATCTTGGGTTTTAGATTCAGGGGCTTCTTTCCATGCTACTCCACATAGGCATTATTTTGTTGATTATGTTCAAGGGGATTTTGGGCATGTTTTTCTTGGTGATGATGAGCCTTGCAACATAGTTGGAAAAGGTTCTATTCAGGTTAAGATGTAGAATGGGAATACATGGCTATTGAAGGATGTTAGACATGTGCCTACATTAAGATGAAATTTGATATCGACGGGCAAGTTGGGAAGTGATGGTTGTACTGTGATATTTACAGTGGACTCTTGGAAGGTTACCAAGGGTGCTCTTGTGGTGGCAAGAGGTAAGATGGTTGGAACCTTGTATTTAACCACTTATAACACTAATGTTTGTAATCTTGTGGCTTCAGAAGTAGATACAACATTGTGGCACTATAGGCTCGGTCATATGAGCCATAAGGGCATGGAGATCATAAAGAAGGATTTTCCTGGATATACAGAAACATGTTTGGAGTTCTGTGAGGACTGCATATATGGGAAACAAAAGCGAGTAAGGTTTCTCAAGGTTGGACCTACAAAGAAAGAGAGTAAGTTAGAGCTGGTGCATTCTGATGTGTGGGGGCCAGCTCAGGTATCATCTCTTGGGGGTTCAAGTTATTATGTTACTTTTATTGATGATGCAACAAGGAAAGTTTGGGTTTATTGTATTAGAAACAAATCTGATGTATTTGACACTTTTGTTAAATGGAAAGCCTTGGTAGAGAATGAAACAGGTCTTAAGCTAAAATGTCTCAGGTCAGATAATGGAGGGGAGTATTGCAGCAATGAATTTGATGATTATTGTTCTAAGAATGGAATCCGCAGGAAAAATATGGTTCTAGGAACTCCACAACAGAATGGGGTGTCAGAAAGGATGAACAGAACAATAATGGAACGTGCTAGGAGCATGAGGTTACATGTAGGACTGCCTCTTTCTTTTTGGGTAGAAGCGGTGAGCACAACTGTGTACTTGATAAACAGAGGACCCTCAAGTGCCTTGGATGGAGGCATACCTGAGGAGGCTTGGTATGGTAAGAAATTTGATTATTCATTTCTTAGAGTCTTTGGATGTGAGGTGTTTGTCCATATAGACAAGGATGATAGGACCAAGCTAGAGGCTAAATCAGAAAAATGTACTTTCATTGGTTATGGTGGTGATGACTTTGGATATAAATGTTGGAGTATTAAGGACAAGAAAATCATTCGATCTAGGGATGTGGTCTTTAATGAGAAAGTCATGTATAAGCAGCAGTTGTAGGAAAACAGGGAAGAATCCAAGAAAGAATATGCAGCAGTAGAGGATCTTCCAGATGGGAAAGTGACACATGAATCAGTTCAGGAACCTCCTCAATAGGAACCCCAAACTCCTATATTGAGGAGGTCTTCTAGGGTAAGAAGAGAACCTGAATGTTTTTCTCCTTCTCTTTATTATTTATTACTCACTGATAGTGGAGAGCCAGAGAGCTTTGATGAAGCAATGCAGGTAGATGCCAGGAAGAAGTGGGAGCAAGCCATAGATGAGGAGCATCGGGCTCTCATGGAGAACCAGACATGGGATTTGGTGAAGCTACATGAAGGAAAAAGAGAATTACAGAACAAGTGGGTGTTCAGAGTCAAAGAGAAGAAGGAGGAAAGAAAAGATACAAGGCCCGGTTGGTGGTCAAGGGGTTTGCACAGAAAAAAGGTATAGATTTTGATGAGATTTTTTCTCCTATAGTAAAAATGACTTCTATTAGAACTTTTCTTGGAATAGTTGTAGCAGAAGACTTGCACTTAGAACAGTCTTGATGTAAAGACTGCATTTCTCCATGGTGATTTGGAGGAGGAACTATATATGCAGCAACCAGAGGGCTATGAGGTCAAAGGTAAAGAGGAGATGGTGTGCAAACTGAAGAAGAGCTTGTATGGCTTGAAACAAGCTCCACATCAATGGTATAAGAAATTTGATAGCTTCATGATGGAGCAAGGTTATATTAGATGTCATTCTGACCATTGCGTGTATACAAAGAAATTTGAGGATGGAAGTTATATTATCCTTTATCTGTATGTGGATGACATGTTGGTTGCAGGTAAAAACATGTAGGAAATAAAAGTACTCAAGAAACAACTAAGTGAATCCTTTGCTATGAAGGATTTGGGGGCAGCCAAACAAATCCTTGGTATGAGGATATCTCGGGATAGGAAGGAATGGAAGATGACTTTATCTCAGGAAGAGTACATTAAGAAGGTCTTGGAGAGGTTTAATATACAGGATGCTAAACCGGTTGGGACTCCTTTGGTAGGCCATTTCAAGTTATCAAAGGAGCAGTGTCCCAAGACAGAGCAGGAGAGAAACTAGATGTCCAAGGTACCTTACTCATCAGCAGTTGGTAGTTTGATGTATGCCATGGTGTGCACTAGGCCTGATATTTCCCATGCAGTGGGAGTGGTGAGTAGATTTATGAGTGATCCAGGTAGAGATCACTGGCAGGCAGTAAAGTGGATCCTTTGGTATTTGAGAGGGACCATGGGGATAGTTTTGTGCTACAGTGGATCAGACACCACTTTGTGTGGTTATGTAGATTCAGATATGGCTGGAGATGTAGACAGTAGGAGGAGCATGACAGGTTATGTTTACACTGTAGGTGGGACAACAGTAAGCTGGATTTCACGACTACAAAAGCTGGTGGCTTTGTCAACCATAGAGGCTGAGTATGTTGCTGCCACAGAGGAAAGCAAAGAAATGATTTGGTTACAACAATTACTTGAGGAGTTGGGGCATAAGCAGGAGGAAGGAAAGTTGCATAGTGATAGTCAGAGTACTATACACCTAGCTAAGAACTCTACTTTCCACTCTAGGATGAAGCATATACAGTTAAGGTACCATTTCATCAGGACAACTTTGGAGGAAGAGAAGTTGAAGTTGGAGAAGATTCATACCAGTCAGAATCCTATAGACATGATGACCAAGGTGGTCACAAGGGAAAAACTGAAGTTGTGTTCAACTTTGGTTGGTCTTCATGAGAAACTAGTGAAGGGTTGAGAAGCTTGCTCAGAGGAAAACTAGTCTCCAAGTGGGAGATTGTTAGGTTGTGGAGCCTGTTTTCATGTGAGAGTGTTGAAGAGTGTACACTAAGAGTACTGTACACTCCAAGTATTCTTTCTGGTGGTTCAGGGCCGGTGAGCTGGGCCCCAAGGGGATTCAGGGGGGCAGCCCCCGAAGCAAATTTTTTTTGGTTTAAACCCATGCCCAATATAACCGGGAAATGGGCCCATGTTTTTTTCATATCGGTGGGATTTTTTGACCCATAGGTTTATGGGATGGTTTTAGCCCATGGTTTTGATACCCACGGTTTTGTAAAACTACTTAAGAAGTTGTCTATTTATATGGTTCTTATGCATATGGTAGAAGTAAATGTAACCTTGTAGATGTGTTTTGAATTCGGGTGTGAATTTTGTAGAGTTTGTTGAGCATAGCTCAAAACAGATTTGGGTATTGTATTGAGAGAGCAATGGCTTGTAATAAAATTTGAGCAAGTGATTCTTGGTGGACGTAGCCCAAATTGGGTGAACCACGTTAAATATTGTCTCTTGTGTTGTGTTATTTTATTCTACACTTTTATTTGAGATCTGTAATATTTTCTGCATATTAGTTTCTACTGTTGAGATTCTGTGAGGGATTATTCCACATATTTTATCCCTTATCTCCTAACAGTTAGATATCTACATTTCCCTTCCTAAGAGTAATTTTATGTGTAGAATTATGTAGAGGAATTTGACCTTTTTTAGAGGTCTATCTAGAATGCAAGTTTCATGAATTTTATATAGTCCTATGTTTCCTCAAATCCCTAATTCATCTTGATTTGCCACAACAGGTTCAATTTTTAGCTCCAAAAATTGTCACCATAAAAAACTACTTTTGTGGGTATAAATTATCAAATATGATCCACCACTTCATCGTCTCACTGACTATTTTCCTATAACTTATTAGACATATGGTACATGGGTACACATATATTATTTGAGATATACACTTAATTTTTAAACATACACACGTAAAAAGAGGGGGAGTTCAATAATGTATTTCTACAAATATAGATGGATAAGATTAAAGGATATATACAAACATATTTATATATGGATAACATCCTTAGAAAAGGTCACATCACTTTATGTTGAAATGTTTCAAAATTAAATAAGGTAAAAACCATACATAATAGTTAGAAATATGGTACGGTCTTGACCTCTCCATACGTTCCTAGACAAGGGGTTGTTTTACTCAAAAATTTAGTTTTTTAGATTCTAAAAAAAAATTACAATATTTCTACATAGGTAAATATATAAATTACACAATTCAGAGAATGTTATAGGGGGCATGAGTGTTTCATTATTTCTTCACAATGGTATTTCATATACACTTACAAAATAGGTTTGGAGGCATGAGCCTCCATCTCCCTAGAATTTTTTTTAGTATTATATATAACCAATTGCAACGTAGTGGAGCCTTATTGAGGCATGTCATGGTTCCTTTCATCTAAGGTATGTTTAAAAAATTGTGTCTAGATCCATCTAAGGTGGTGTGGTTGATGGGTTTAGTGAAATTAATTGAAGAAATATTGTGAACTTTATAGACTAATAATTCCCCTTCTCTCACCAGTTTCTCAAAATAGGAATACATTAAAGAAAAACTGTGAGATTAATAAAGTGATCTTTTGTCCCCTCTCTTTATATTATCAAATGGAGAGAAGATAAAAGTACATGGTTCCTTCATAGTATAATCATATCTCTTTTACTATATCCTATGGCATATCATTCGAGAATGATCACCTCCAATCCTTTGACATATCTAAATCACATTCCAACTCTTCAAGGCATGAAAATAATGAGATATACCCCCTCTACAAAAAAATATGTGTACCCTTTCCATGTTTTAGATCTCTTTTGCATAATTTTTTTGATGTTCAAAGCCCACTTATAGAAGCATTATTTATATTTTGAGATAAAGTATAGTTTCTATCATAGACATTGACGCCACTCTGTGTTGTAATTTTCATCATGGAGTGTGTCAACACCAACAAAAACACATCATGAAGTCCCTTTGAGTGAAGGAAAATTCTGTGTACACATTTAGGTATGTTTTTAAATGAAGCATGAATGTTTCAATTAAAAAATTAAAGGGGATAAATGTAGACACTAAAATGATGTAACTTATCTTTGTGTAATGCCAAGTATGACCTTGTATCCTTTTCAATACTAATTATCAAATTCACAATCCAATATCATCATCTCTCTATCCATTTTACAACTTTCTTATCTTTACATCATGTTATGTTGATAATTTTTGAAATATTATTCAATAAAAGAGGCTTAAAACACTATAAAAATTTCCAAAATAAAATTAAGTGATAATAAGAGTTAATAGTTTGTGCAATGTGCAATTGTAAAAAAAAACCATTCTATCCATTAATAAAAAGTGATGAATTATATTTAGAATTAGAATTTATGATTATATCGATTAGTTGTTTCTAAATTTGGTGGGTTTCTAACATTTATTAGTTGTAATAAAAGTAATAGTAGAGGGATTGGGAGTTAAATCATCCACCTCCCACCCATGTAGGTGTTTATGCAAAAATCTGGCTACCACTTGCACTACCAAGCAATTGTAAATTATATGGTACTTGAATTTTAATTTACAGAAATTTTTAAAATTGACTATTACCTAAAAGTAAGGCCAAATGAATTGCTTTATTAAATTGGAACCCAAGACCTCTTATAAATAAGAATACATGTTTAACAATGATAGGCTATCAATGCATTTTAAATATGAATGGAAATTTCTTATATTTAAATGATATTATAATCTTCTTTTTTTAAAAGAAGAAGATTCCATCCTCTATTTCCAGTGCTACATGTTGAGCTGCATGGATGTTTGTTTGAGAGTAGAGGGAAATAAAATACTAGAATGTGGAGACTCCAGTTATATATATATATATATATATATATATATAGATATATATATATATATATATATATATATATCTACAATACCTTAAATACTAACTCCAATA
Source organism: Taxus chinensis (assembly GCA_019776745.2). Lineage (NCBI taxonomy): Eukaryota > Viridiplantae > Streptophyta > Pinopsida > Cupressales > Taxaceae > Taxus > Taxus chinensis. The sequence continues at coordinate 345,473,224 of CM034157.1, forward strand.
TGGATTTCACCTATAACCTTAGTAATACGTAGCCTATCCCCTAATTTCATATGGGCTGAATCCCATATTTCCAATGTTGGGAAATTTCTTTGGTAATTTTCCAAATTTAACCAACCTGGCTCAAGTGCCAAACATGTCTATTTTTTTTGTTATAAATATCAATTTCAATATTTTTTAGGTTTGCAAAGATCTTCAACACCTCAACTTGACCAACACACCTTCAATGTAGTTGGATTCATGAAACATTGGATGCCAAAGATGATTGAGTAGATGTTTGTGCTCTCCACCAAGTAATTGGATCTATTTGCATAGACATGTTGATGTAAGAGAGGATTTTAAAGAAGTATATGCTCTCCACCAAGATCACTATTAAGAGACAAAATATTTCAACAATCTCCAAAAATGATAAAATATCCTCTAAGGAGCATACCAGTTCTACAAAAGTTAGCATATATGCTAACTTTGTCGTAGATAACTAAATTTAGTCAGAAAAACCATGATAGTTTTAAACTATTAAGAAATAGAAAAACAATGATACGAAGTTCCTTAAGAAATGTATGAATTCCTAAAAACAACAATTGATGTAGGAGCTAGCACCTGAGTGGCTCCTCTTTAGCTCGAGAGGAGATAGAAATATTTTGAAAGCTACTTCCCAAGAATAAATTTTGGATCAAAATTTTTTGTTGATAATGCTACTTCTACCAATCTTGTACAACTATTAGAGGTGGGAAAATAAGGTGTTGGAGAAATAATTTTTCACAGTACATATCCCATTGGTTTGTACAAACAGTCATAGGGTTAAGCCCATTCTTGGATATGGGGAGGTTCCCATTATTGAATGTAAACTAACTAAAATTTTGTGGTGGTTGTTAGGCAAGAGATCACACAGTTTGGAATACTCCAATAAACATATGGAAAACTCCTTTTACAATATACAAGGGAGGAATTAGCTTAGAGAGAGGTAAAGGAGAGTAGGAGAAATTTGGAGAAAGGGTTAATGTTGTGAATAAGAACTAGCATATTCTCACTTAGTAACCCAAGTAGGTTCACCTTCAATTAGAAGAATTTAACCAAGTAAGAACATCAAGACTAATCAGAGATTCAAAGTTCCATGGATCCATTAATCAAGGCTTCCCAAATGAGTGTCCTTACCTTCAATTGTATAATATTACAATGTTTGCTAGGTTCAAGATAAATTAGATATAATGACTTAGAAACAAAGTTCCAAGGAGATAGAATAAATGGAAGCTTTAAATTTACTTGTGGCAGTTGTTAATATTCAACAATGTTTAACAAGTTTAAAAATTACCAGACCCCTTAGAATGAAGAATCCATTCCAATTTATAGCATTTTTGGGTACTTTTATTACTTGTATTTTCATCTCCCCCACATATAACAATTTAACCCGATTTTTATCCTCACTTCAAACACCTTTCATATTCCTAGAGAACAAATGTGAACCATTTTATTATTAATGAGAAATAACTCTTACACTATTAATTTGAAGGCCACTTAAGTGAATAAGATAAAATATTGAAAAAGTGCATTATTAATTAAGAATTAGAATATGGAGAGATTAAGAAAGATGAGAGAGAGGAGGGTTGATCAATATGATGAATAATAAGACTCTACTGCTGAATAATTGGTCCTTGGTGAACCTTGAGGAAATACTCCTAGAATGAGATCCTCACCTTTAAAATCTTTACTGAAATGCACTACCGCAGGTGCCACCTTTTTTCCCTTTAGAATATGAACATATATTAAAACTTTAATCCATGTCTTTGTAACAGTATTGAATTGATTGAACCACATCTTATGATCTCATGTAATGTTATAGATTGAGGGTCTAAATTTTGCAAGGGTCTCCAAAGTATCCTCGCTGAAGGAGAAAACATTACTCAGATATTTCTTGATAGAATCTTGGAAAGAAATAATGATTCCTTCCATAGATGAACTATCAATGAGGGGAAGTGACCAATTTTTTTTGAAAAAAATTACTGACATCATCTCAAATCTCAAAGGCATATTGACCACTAGACTCAAGTTTAGAGATATCATCATTTATCATGTCATATATGACATTCAATGTGTAGGTCCAAATCGGGGATAATGATGCAGGGAAATCCCTCTTGTTACTAATTATATGAAATCTTTGTGTGAAGAAGCCTCATTACAGGTGGTCATAGAGTTTAAGGAGTCCTTTCTAGGTGTCAAGGTGCTTAAAATTTGAATTTATCTTTATTTTTTGATTTCCCACCTAAATGAGAATTTTGAATTGTAAAATGTGGATTGAGGCCAATTTGGTTTGTTAGTTGTACGTAAGGGGTTTTTAGTTATAGTGTGTGGTGTAGGGGTCTAAATAAAGTGTGTGAGTATCCCTTCTATTTTATCAAGCCATTTTATGGGTATTTCTTATATTTGTAACTTGACTCAAGTATGTTGGGATCACTTTAAACGCTTTTAGAGCCATATCTCTGATGGAAAACATATGTCCATGAGGACCTTCATCTTCTCCTCTCTTGCAATGTACCAACCCTGTGCAAATGGAGGCTACATTACCGGAAATCAAATTTGTTGAAATACTCAGAAAACTTAAGAGAAATTAAGGCTTCTTTTACCATCAACTTAGGATCCCTAGGGTGAGGATTAAATCAACCGTATGGCTCAGATTTAATACTGCACATCTTTAATTGATAGGAAATAATTTTTTGGTGAGTTTAAGACATAAATATGCCAAAATGATAATTTTTCACCATTTTAAAGCTAAATTTTTAAAATCTAAGGCCCTCAAATAAGGTGAACCAATTTGGAGCCAACATCATCTCTAGCTATGGGCAAAGTAACAATTGTGGGTAATTTAGAGAGCCCATTAAACTCTTGGAATAAAAATACCAAAGCCTTATCCAAAATCATGTCCAAACTCAACAAATTTGATCTCTACATTTGAAAAATCATCCTAATATTAAAAAGTAAGATATTTCATGACAAGATAAATTAATTGATGTAACCTAAACACACCTTTGAATTCATAGATGAAAATCCAATCTCTAAGAACTGATGGTAAATAAGAAACCAAAGAGAAAATTATATATATATATAAGCACAAAAAACCAAAAAGATACCAAACACTTATTTCTACTATACATGGGACTACACTTCATTCATTATAAAAAGTGTCTCAAATGTTTTCCATATATAGGAAAGTCCAAAATTTCTCCATTTAGATCCCTAAGGAAGAAATTATTTTCTTTAATATGGACATCAAATATGGCCCCGTCCATAATTAATCAAACTTGTCATGATTTCCTTTCTCCTCATGTCTTCTTTCTAAATAATACCAAGTCATTTAACTAAAATTTTCTACCAAATGTCTTCTTGTCAAAAAATTCTTTTTATCTTTCTCTTAAGTTTCAGACACCTTTGATGAGATTGCGGTATAATTTCATCCAATTATATGAGTTAATTTAATCTATGAGTAAATGGATCAAAATCATCAAAGTTTACCTCTTAAGTGCATGTTAGGTGGAAAGACATAATTTTAGAGGAAAGGTAGCATTCATGCCATAAAAAAATTTAGATGGGCTCCTACCTATGGCCTTCTTAGGAGTGATTTTGTCTACCCAAATGGAAAACCTCAGCTTCTCTTCCTACTTTATTTTTTACAAATCAAGATTAATGACTATTCCAATTAGATTATTTTTATTAGATTGATTTTTACCATTTCATTTTGGGTAATTTTATCATGCTAAATGTATAGCATGTAATTTTTTTTTTCATGGAAACCAAACCCACACTTAAAATTTTCTTTCTTGGTTAATGTAAACTTTTCTTGTGGCTATCATTTCAATTGTTTCATCATCATTATATATGAGAGGAACATGCTAACATGATTTTTAATTATGTTTCATATGTAGAGAATCGTACCTAGCTTTATCATGAGGTTGCTAAGATCTAAGAAATAACAGTTCTCCCAAAGGATTCAAAAGGGCTACTTTTGGTCTTCTTGTCAAGAAGGACATCCTCCAGAATCTAACTACGAGGGAACAACCCATATAGAGGTTCTGTATAGAGGTTTTTAAGTTAAAGGATGATCCAAGGATGTTTAAGGTATTTTTTTGGATCCATGAGACTTCAGGAAACTTTCAAGCAAAACTAGGTATTTTTGGGCACAACACTGGGTAATGCATGTTTTAAAGGAACTATTCACCTTGTTTGAATAGGTTTTAGAAGCCTTAGAAGGTCTTGGGAAGCCAAATCACATGCATTGGAAATATAACATATCCTACTTCATGGTGTAATAATCAATATAGGATTATGGGAGTCTTAAAACGTGGAAACTTGTCCATTAGTGCAACACAAGTATTTTTGTACAAGGTAGAACCTGCTCAATAGGTTTCAGACACCTCGGGAAGAGTTAGGATCCTAACCAAAGGTAAAAAATGGATTAAAGTAGACCCTTCTTATGGTACATGTGCTGGTTTTGTTCATACACATTATGAACTCCAGTGGAAATTCAACTTATTGGCGCACACACGTAGGAAAAAGTGGGAAATGGACTAAAAAGGAAAATTTCAAGTCTAAATCAGGTCTTGATAATTGTTGGGAATGAACTCAAATGGGTCCTTTGGAATCAAAATCATATTAGGTTGGACCTCTAAACTCCATGTGTTGCTCTTGGGCCTAAAAATCCACTCCTTGGTCTATTTTCATCTTGAGTTTATTCACATATGCACAACCAATCATCTTTGAAGGGGTTTTGGAGAAGATATATCCCTTTAACCTTTGTCCCTTAGTGTAAGGGGACATGGGGGACACCAAAATGCACTCCCCCTATGGAGGAGTTGGTTGTGTCACTTAAAGTGACAACTTAAGTGGTTAGAAGATGTTATAAACTCATCTAACTTGATGTTTGACCACTTTTTCATGACATCTAGACCCATGGAAACCTTTTGGTGGATTAATTTACCTTTTTACCTTTATATCTACAACTAAGGGGACATGGAGGACACAATAATATTATCCCCCTTTGGAGGCAAAATTTTTCACTCAAAATGATGAATTGGGGTGTTAGAAAAGTGTTATTAACTCACAATTTTCACAAAATTTCACCCCTCATCGTGAGAGCATCACCTATGGAAAATGTTGGAGAAGGTTTATCTCCCTTTTCCCCTTATTTTTAGGGTGTAACCACACCTCAACCTCCACCAGACATGGGTTAGCTAGATTTGAGTTTAAAGTGAGTTAAACTAGAGCTAGTGAGAGGGAAAACAAATTTGAAAGAGGTATAAATTCATACTTAGATCATTTTTTGTGTTTCATTGTTGTTAGGATTTTATCTTCCCCCATTCATAATAATAATGTAGTGCATTTATGATACCAAAACGATTCTTCAGAAGACATCCTCCATGCCAAAACCCTTTTTGCTCACATCTCCCAAACCAAATGCCCAGTTTTCCATGAATCCACTTGGAATGTAGTCTTCCTCAATTACAAAACATAGATCTTTAATAAGATTCTCAACAAACTCTCTCACAATTTCACACTTGAATTCCACGTGGTGTATACATCCCTATTATGTCTAACTATTTTAAGCACATCAAAGATAATTGTCTAAGCTTTTTCACAATATCATGGGTACAAAAACCATTGGCCAACGAAAATCCCATAAACCTTGAGGTTAAATACCTCACATTAAAATTAATAGAAAAGACTTCATTTTCAGTGACTCCCAAAAAAAATCTCAGGGGTTGCCATTCGCGAACATCGAGAATACATGACCTTGTGTACAATAATTTTAGTGTATAATTTACAACACATTAACATAAAAACGGGCTCCACAACCTATAAAATTAGTGATTTTATTTCACCAATTGTTCATTGTTTGACATTGCCAAGAATTTCTTCAGACATCTTGCACATGTCAAAAATCATATCTCCCAAAAGTCTTTTTTCCATGAGATTTTAACAACTCCTTCTCAAAAAAACCTTTTAAATGAATCCAACCTTCTCCAAATAGCAAAGTGCTTACTAGACAAAGTTCCCTGAAATTAAAAACTCATTTTTAGATCAAGTTCTGGTTATCACAATCCTCAAAAAATGGAGCAAATCATCCTTGTGAAATAACAAAAAAATTGAGAACTGTTCGTTCCATTCATGATACTGGGAAGACCCACTTCTAAAAATACTAAGCCTTTACTAATCCAAATGTACATAAATATTAAGTGTTGTAAACAATCAGGTGTTTCAAAGTTGAATTTAGAAAATTTGAAGCATGGGTGAGAATTAAAAAGTCTTAAGCAATTATAAGCTTTAATGGTAATTCTTATTAAGTGTGACTAAAGAAAAAATGTCAAAATATTACTTAAGAAACGATATATGAGCCTCTCATGCTGAAGAAAGAGCACCTAGATAAGCTTGACCTTTTTTCAAAAACATCTTTAGTGAACAACAGTTTAATTCTGGCAATCCTCATTCTGAATGGTCTTTCTTCAATGCTTACAAATATCCTAACATGTAATAGTGTAGTGATCATCTCTTAGGATCTTGCCATCGTAGGAATGGACATGGAAACGTTCATACTTGCAAAGGATTAACAATTGAATTGTGTCTTAGGAGGAAGGGAAGTCCTCATGGTTTCCCTAAAATTGGTCTCAGAGTGATTCCCATCTCATCAGATGGGTTAATCAAAAGTTGGAAGCATTATCCATACAATCAGTCTCCCTCCTTCACTCATCTCAGATCAGAGGATTTTTTCTTATACTTCATTGTGTATCACATGTCACCATGGTCATTTGGTGATAGGATCACCAAGATCACCATCTGTGCAAGTAAGTTGTCTCATTGTGCACACCAGGTGCATCTAATGCAATAAAGATCATAGAGAGACGTGGAAATGTTTCAAATATTAGAAAGTTGGTTCAAGTGGAAGAAGGGTTTTCTCTTGGTTTTAGTGGTTTACAGAGCGTGGGCTTCTCACTCCTCTCGGGGTACATGATCGAGCTATAAAGTTGATCATTTAGAGGAGTCCCTAAAGAGGAGGTTTGTGAAAGTTGAGTACACTAGGAGTCTTCATCAAGTTGAAGAAGTTATCAAAATATCAAGAGTTCACTAGAGTACATCTATACAAATTATCTTAGATATTCTTCATCCTTTTAAATTACACATATCTTCTCTCTTCATTCTCTCTCTCTACTTTCTAATTATCCATCATAAATTTCAATTTATGGCTCTTTCATCCTATTCACTTAAGTGACCATTGTAATTTTTCATTGTAAAAGTCCCCTTTTCATTAATAAGAAAGGGGCTTATTTTTATTTCCTAGAGGAATGTGAAAGGTCACAAGTGGTGGGACTATGAAAGGTCATGTGAAGGGTAGATGAAGAGATGGATTGTAAAGTTATAAATTGGAATGGATTATCCATTCAAAAGGGTTAGTTTTTCTTGGTTGATAGCTCTCATTGTCTTACTATAAGCAAGAAACTACAATTCTTCTATCTCCTTGTCTTATGTTTTCCTCTCCATCTCAACTTTACTCCATGAGCATGGTTAATTGTGTAATATTATGCAAATAAACTTGAATTTACTTGTGTTTTGTTCCTCTTTCCTTGACATGGTGTCTTCTCATTGTTAACTTGGAAATATTTTGGTTTTATGTCAATAAACTTAGATTTGCTATTTATTGAGTAAAACCCCCTTCTCACTTTCTCCCCTCTCCATACACACCTTTCCTCAACCTTTTTTTTTCACATGGGTTTAGTGGAGTATTCATGTGTAATCCTTGGTCAAAAATCCACCCACAATTGTTATAGTAGTGTATATAATTCATATTTTCAATAAATGGAGCTTCCCCATTCCTAAACAGAGGGACCTATTCCTAGAGCATTAGTAAAAAACCCTAATTTTTGCTTATAACTAAATATTGTGCTAATATTTTTTGATACCCACCATGGGGCATATTTTGATATCTTACACCCTATAATGATCTAAAAAATCCAAAAAATCCAAAAAATCCTATCTACTAAAAATTTGTAAAAGTAAAAAAATCAAAACAAAACTTAAAAGACATGAAAATTGATGCTTGAAAGCCACTGTTGTTTTCAATTTTGTCCTTTCACATTCTTGTTGTAAGTTTTCTCACAAGATGGATGAAAAGAGATACACCAGATTGGATAGCTTGAGAGGTATTGTTGATCCAAAGTTTGAATCTCTTCAAAGACAACAATATCATATCTGAAACAATCCATATTACTTCTCTCAAGCATCATCTCCATCTGGTACATTGAGTGATACAACAAGAAATCCAATTGAAACTCCTCCTAAATCTCCAGTTACACCACCACTAGATATTCTTCCCCTAAAAGATTAAGAAGTAGAAGAATAAGGTAAAGAATAAATGGAAGAGCCTCAACCATGTGTTCCATGGGGAAGGAATACTGGTCCACTCTCTCTTACATCACCTCTCAACAAAGTACCAAAGGGATCTGAAAATAATTTTCCCCAATTCAAAGGTGATGGTGGTGAATTTCTTGAAGAACATATTACATATTTCATCACTACATGTGGAGTTATTGGAGTTGAACATGATGATGTTTTAGTAAGGTTGTTCATGGAGCCACTTTAAATGAAATCAACTAAATGGTTCTATCTATTTCCCTCTCAATCCATCACAAATTGGAATGATATGAGAACCATATTCGAAGTGAGATTCAAATCAGCTTAAGACTCTCAAGATCTACTTATTCAATTAGTTCAAATTAAGAAAGAATCAAACAAAATCATGTGATATTTTTTGGCCCGATTCAATAGATTACTAAAAATAATACTTGTGGAAGCTTCACCATCCGATGATAATAAAAAGAGATTCTTCATAAATGCACAATTTACCAAGGTTAGATTTATCCTACAGAGAGCTCAACCTCAAACTATTGAAAATGACCAAGAATATTTCATCAAAGTAGAAGATGATCTGATTTTTTCTGGGAAAGAGAAGAATCCAAATGATAAGTAAAGGGGTCAAACCTCCAAAGAAGGTGCCATTGATTTTATTTTTACAAAATTGGTTAATGATGTGATTTCATTGAAGAATAAACTTGCACAAGACACCTTTCTGAGGGGAGGTTATCTAAACCAAAATCAGAATCATAATAGAAATAAAATATTAGGGTAAAATGAATATTATCTCTTAAATAACCTCACGTTAATGCCACATGTGAAGAAAGCCACGAAGAAGAGTATGATGAATCTTAAATTGAATATGAAAATGATGAGGGATTTTTTTTCCATTGATGAGATTAACTCTACTGGAAACATTAGTTTTTATGAATATACACCTTATTTGGATGATGAAACTGTTGTTGATATAGATAATCATTATTATGTGGTGTTCACCCATTTGAAGGATCAAGCGAGGGAAAAGTATTAAAAATTCAAATATCCTTAAGTGGTGACTATGCAAACACAATAACAAAAGGAGGATCACTACTTCCCTCTCCCATGTAATCAACAAAGAAGAATACCGAAGTATCGTAGCGTAATAACCTCTACATCTTCCAATATGGATAAGTATACCTCTCCTTGTTAAATTTTTGCCCCCATTTCTACATTAAAATGTAATTATATGAATAAAAATAGTATCAATACCATTCCAAAAGTAAGTCAAAACCTCTTGCTATTGCATATACACATTCACCCTCCTTTGAGTATCATTTTGACATAATTGAACATTTTAAGAAGTCCAAGGTCCAAATTTTTGAATTTTAGTATTCGAGAACTCATCCTAAACAATTTGATAAACTTGTCTAGTTTATCAAAGGAAGTAATTCAAATTCATGTCCCACAAACCTCGTTATAAAAGAGTCACTTCCCTCTCTTATTAATGCTTCATATCAGAACCTTCTTGCATCCACATCTTCCTCTTATAGATAAATTTAACCCTTCTACCTCTCCTTGAAATGGAAATACAAGATTTGTGTATGCAGATCAGAGTAAGAGAAACATCAGAATTCAAAGAGATAATGATCTTCTATTAAAATCTCATTCATTTAAATACAAATAAGCTCCATATATATAGGAAGATTTAACTCCAAAATAGGAGTAACAGTATTTTTTGTTTTTATGTTGAAACCATATGGATGGTTTCAACCTCTCCTAAAATAATAAACAATAAAACAAACCTAAGTTGTTTATGTAACAACTTCATAAACCACTAATTACATTTACCTTTTTACATTTTACTAACTTACTAACCTTCACATATATTTACCATAAATAAATATAAAACATAATGCGAAGCACTAACCATAGCTTTCCTAACATTCCCCCATTAGTGCGAACATGGGGAAAACATCAAACCTGTATATGCACTTGCTTTCGTTATTTGGTGATTTTTGATTGGATAATCACAAACAAGACAAAATGGTTTTCTTTTAGATAACCAGAAACCAAGAGTAAGGTGATTTTCAATTGGCTAATCATAAACCAAGGCATAAATGGTTTTCTTTTGGCTGACCAAAAACCAAGAGTATGGTGGTTTTACAATGGTTTACCATAAACCAAAAAGTGATGGTTTTGAGTGGTTTACCAATAACCACATCACGATGTGCCAATTACATCCATAAGCTCTCATCATGTCTTTCCTTAGGAGATGACATAGGAAAAATATCATATCTTCCCAACACAGAACACTATAACTCATACTCATATAGAAATAGGAACTTGGAAAAAACAATAGAAAAACATACTGCATAAACTGAAAAAACTAGAAAAATTTCACATTACCACCTCTAAGAATAAAAAAGTTCTTAGTTGTAGCCACTGTTATCAATTATTGCCACTTGATCTCAAAAAACATAGGAAACTACCACTAAAACTTGAATTTTCCTTAGATATTATCCATTTTAGGAACATAATGGAAATGGAACATTGATGATATGTTCCCCCCACAATGTGAATTTTCCACACACAAACACGGAGAAGAAAATTGTATCGAAGACATACTACTGATTAAATCTTAATTGTTAGATCTTGCTACACATGGTCACCATTGCAAGTGAACACATTCACAAGAGGACCATCTTGCAATGAAGTATTTTAGTTATAGGATCAAGTCAGTCAAAGGATCATTGAAATTCATCTATGCTTCAACATAACTCTTTTCTAGCATCCAAAACCATATAAAACAAGAAAACTAAAATGAAACACAATATTCACAACTGAAAGTAAACACACAAAAAAAAGTTCCACCAAACCTTGACGCAGTCCCGTCGTAGGTGACTGATGAGAGGTCACTGATTAACCTCATACCTATGATGCCTCTTAACTTTGGTTTCATACTGCTAAATCATCCTGATTTATCTTTGAGGATCATGATGTGAATGTCGTTGATCTACATGATGAAGCTATGAATATGAAAAAATACCCACTTCTGATGATTTGACGATAACTTGAGAACCAAAGCTATGTTTTACAAACAATAAAATGGGTTGGAAAATTTGGTTTTAATATATTTATAATGGTGATAAATTAGTGATTTCTCAATAATTTTTGGAATTTCACCAAAATGTTTGAGATTTTCCCCAATCGTTGGCGATTGCAACTCATGTCATAATAATTTGTGATCCTTGTGCAAATGATTAAAACAATTTTCATCAATTACTATGCATGATAATTGCTTCTAGATGCTCATCAAATGGTCACTCTAATACGAGATGCAATGGACATATGAGTTTTGTGGATGAAGAGAAGAGTAAGAGAAACACCAAAATTCAAAGAGAGAATGATCTTCTATTAAAATTTCATTCATTTGAATACAAATAAGCTCCATATATATAAGAATATTTAACTCCAAAAAAAGAGTAATAATATTTTTGTTTTTATGTTGAAACCATACTAATGGTTTCAAACACTCCCCAAGTAATAAACAATAAAACAAACCTAGGTTGTTTATGTAACAACTTCATAAATAACTAATTACATTTACCTTTTTTTCCATTTTACTAGCTTACTAACCTTCACGTATATTTACCATAAGTAAATATAAAACATAATGTGAAGCACTAAAAATAGTTTTCCTAACACTCCTTATTGGTCAATGTATACAAATTAAATAAATTTATTATTGACTTTGGTGCCATGGATAACATCATGCTTAAAAAATTTGCACATTATCTTGGTCTCACCCTCATCCCTATTGTTAGTCACTATTATTCTATGGAGATAAAATATGTACCTCTCGTTGGTGAAGTTAACAATGATCATTTAGCACTTGCAAAATTTCCTGATAAGAAGGTCAATGTCCAAATAATTATGGTATACATTCTAGCTGCATACAATATTTTATTTATTTGAATATTCTATAGAGACATTTGTGAAGATATTAAGATGGATTGGCCATATGTCACCATACCAATCAAAGGTACCGTGAAGAATTTGATTCCGATAAGAAAGATGAAATATATTTTTCAAAGGGAAAATTACCCAAATGAGGACATTGTGTATCAAGATTTACGAGGTTATAACCATTTTATGACTTCAGAAAAAAAATGTTGAACTTCCTATCTTGATGGCAAAGTTCATGAAGGTGATGGAACCCGTCAAACAACATAAGGATGATTTTCTAGATCCTAAAATAGAAGATGTGCCCTCCCTATTCAAAATTGATATTCTATATTTGAAAATGATGAAGTGGATCATGAGAAAGAGGATGTTTCAAATGAATTCTAGCCATATGGTTTCCAATTTTATAATCATCTCCTCAAGACACAATGTGAAGGTTTTTCAAATGAGCATGAAGGTGTGTATGGGGAAGATTTTAAGATGGAATCCATGTACAAGATTTGAAAGGTTGCAAAAGGATTTGAAGACCCTCAATTGAGTCTTGAAATTCTCACATATGCTATGAATATGCAAGATAAGTATGAGTCCAATTTTGACTCTTCATTTGATGCACACATGTTCAATAATGAAATAGAACAAATGGAAGAGCTCAATATCCCTCTTGAAATAGTTTTTAATGAGTATGAATGTGAAGATGAGTCATTCTCTTTCTTTTTTTTGAAGAATATTGTATTCATGTTGAATGGAATGAAAAATAAATGCTTGAATCTCACATGGATGTATTCATTCATGAGGATAGTACCTCCATCACAGAGAGTGATATTGATGTCAATAGTGAGTCGGTGTGTGGGAAGGAGAAACATATGGAGAAACTATTAAACATAAATCAACAATAGGTGTATGATGATGTTGAAAATTTCAAAATATTTACCAAGAACAATGTTGTAAAAAACAACAGTCATGAGGAACATGATAGGTAAGGAGAAATTACTTTTCAGAAATCACAATGCTAGTTGTTAACATGGAGAGCTCGGTATGATAGAGAATTAGTCTTGTGGAAATGTAAAAATGAATAACGTGAAATCACAAACATGAGCGAATGTAACAATGGATTGTCAATCTGAAATGGAATTTCAGGGTAGCGAGAAAAGTGAGTTATTCATATTGATCTTCAGTTGCAAGAGGAGTCATGTTAAATTTATAAAGAGGAGACACGTAATATTATTCTTTTTAGGTACGTGGAAACCTCTTGTAGAACCTATCTTTCTCAAGAATTTAAGAAAGGGGTTATACTTCATCAAACCAATCAAATTGTTCATCGAACAAATTCATTTGATGCTACCTGTATATGGGTTACATCTAGAGAAGAAAAATTAATACAGTGAAAGTAAGCTATCCCCCACATGTGCCATAAGTGATTTAGGTTTTTTTCCCCTTTTGGTTGTGTTTCTACCTGATGTGTGATGTGTTTCCCTTTCTATTGTGTGTTTACCTTTTTATTGTGTGTTTTTTGGTTGTTCTTGCTTGTTTCATTTGTGACTCTATTAGCCCAATGGATAAGGCACTATTATTCTCCCCCATGATATTATTGAGGTTCATTCTTTCTATATTTATCCTTTGTATAATTCAAAATAATTCCTTGAGAATGAGCCAACTATTGTCATGATAACTTTCAAGTATGAAAAATTTAAAATTTTGGTCATGGAAACCAAAATTACACTTTAAAATCTCATTTCTTGGTCAATGTAAACCTTGCCACCGACTAGAATTTGAAATATATCATCCTCATTATATCAAAGAAAAATATGATAGCACTATTTTAAATTGTTTTTCATGTGCAGATAAGTGTACCTATCTTGATTCATGAGGTAACTAAGATATAAGAAAGAATAGTGCTTCTAGAGGCTTCAAAATGGATATATGTTTGTCTTTTTGTCAATGGAGGATATCCTCAACAAAAAATATGCAAGGGAAAATCCCATCTAGATGTTGTTTAGGAGAGAAATAGGATGATCTAAGGTAGTTTAGGAAGTTTCTGCAGATCCATGAGAGGTCTTTCAAGAAAAACTGGGTCTTTTTGGGCATGTCAATGGGGAAATGGATGTTTCAAAGGAGCTAGTCACCTTGTTCAATTGGTTTTGGAAGATTCAAAGGGTATTGGGAAGATATATCTCATGAATTGGAATTCTCATAAAGGATACTTCATCCCGTAATAATCAAGATAGAATTATGGGAGTATAAAAATGTGGAAACTTGTCCCTCAGTGTAACACAAGATTTTTTTACAAGGTGGAAATTTTTCAACAGTTTTTTGACACCTCAGGAAGAATTAAGAAACTAACCAAAAGTAAAAATTGAGTACATTTGTCCCTCCTTATGGTACATGTGTTTGGATTTTTTCATATCCATTCTGGAATCTAGCGGAAACTCCACTAACTGACACATGCACGTAGGAAAACATGGAAAATAGAATTGAAAGGAAAGGTCTTGTAAATGTTGTTAATGAATACACTGGGTATTTTGGAGTTAAAATCATACAAGGTTGTCTCTCTAAACTCCATTTCTTTCTCTCGGGCCTTAAAATCAATTTCTTAGTCTATTTTCATGTTGAGTTTGATGACATCAACACAACCAATCAGATTCGAGCGGAGTTTTGAAGAATTGAAGTACCTTGTACATTTTTCCCTTGGTGTAAGGGGACATGTGGGATACAAAAATGTGTTCCTCCTATACATGATTTGGTTGTGTCACTTAAATTGACAACTTAAGTGATAAAATATGTTATAAACTCACCTAACTTGAAGTTTGACCACTTTTTCAAGAAATCTAAACCCACGATGGAATTTTAGAGGCTTGATGTACCTTTTTCCATTTTTCCCAATAGATAAGGGGAAATAAGGGACATAAAAATGTGCTTCCCCTATGGAGGAAATATTTTGTCACTCAAAATGATGATTTCAGGTGTTAGAAAAGTGTTATCAATTCACCATTTTCACAAAATATGACCCACTCATCATGAGAGCCTCACCCATGGTTAATTTTGGAGAAGTTTTATGTACCTTTGTCCCTTTATATCCTATTTTTTAGGTTGAAACCACACCTCTAACCTCCACCAAACCTAGGTTATCTAGTTTGAGTTTAAGGTAAGTTAAATGGAGCTAGTGAAAGGGAAAACAAATTTGAAAGAGATATAAATTTATACTTAGCCAATTTTTTTATTTCATTGTCATTTTCTCTTCCCTAATTTATTTTGTAGTTTTGTTATGCTACCAAATTTTCTTCACACATCCTCTATGCCAAAACCCTTTTTTCTCACATCTTCCAAACCCATTGCCTTTTTGCTGTGATGCCCACTAACACAACCCACTTGAGACCTAAGAAACAACCTAGGATTAGTTAGGAAAACTATGGAATAATTTTTTTTTGATTAGAAGTGTCCACAACTAGGTTGCAAGACAAAAATTGTCACTAATAGGTTCTAGAACAATTTTAATCTGCTAGAACATACTTTTATGTTATTAACAATTCTCAGAGGTCACAAGGTCTAAAAATTTAGGGCTATAAGTTTCAGTTAGGTTCAAGGGGTAAATTATCACCATATCCACTCTCTAATAGGATCATAGTTTCAAATTTATTTTTCTCACACATAAAACATTAAAAATTTCCCTAAATCATTCCCATTGGATAGGGAATTTTCTCACCTTTCTGATGATATAAAGAAGTCCTAAACTCTTATAAAACTCAAGTTATGGGTCGGTGGGCCTTGAGGTGAAAATTTTCCCCCAAGGGTAGGCCCGCAGGCCCAGGGATGAAAAATTGCCCAATAGGGTGAGTTGGTGGGTCACAGGGTGACTTAGAAATTTTTCCCTTACGCGGGGAGAAAATAATTTTTTTTGCCCGCACCTCCACTGTGCCGCCAAGGACACATGTTGAGCTCCAAGCCCAAGTAGGGAGGAAAGAGGGAAGGGCGGGATGGTGGAGGTGTTTGGGAGAATTCACCAAGGAGGGGGAAAAGGAAGAGTTACATGTGTTGGCCCGCACATCTGCAGAGAGGGTTTCACCAAGGCGAGGGTGGGAGTGTGGGGCCGCGGGGGTTTTTAAATTTTTTTTCCAAATAACAAAATTTCAATAAAGGACCAAGTTTGTGAGGGTTCTGCCCCTCCACCATGCCACATGGAAGCCTTTGATTGGCTACGGGGTGGTAGGGAAATTAAAATTTTTTCCCCAAAATTGTTTTTTCAAAAATAATTCTAAGTTTTAAAGGGAAAATTTCGGGCCGCGGGCTCACCAGGGAAAATTTTCCACCCAGGGAAGGAAAAATTCAAAGGGCCATAAATTTTGATAGAAAGATTAGTTTTGGGAAAACAAGGACTTTCTAGAAATCTCTCGATGCTCTCTTTGCAAAGGAATCATAAATTTTACATTTTGATAAATTTTAAAGGGTCAATTTTATGAAAAATGTCTGCAGGATTTTAAAAAGAAAACTGGTAAAATTTAACTTATAAATTTGGTTCAATTTTATCTTCCCCTTCACTCAACATGCCAAACAGACATGGAGGATTGTTCTAAGAAGGATTTAGGATGTTTTTGGAAGGTGATTTTGCTTGATTGATTCGAATTTGAATGTTTCCAACATTTGACAGAAAAAGACTGTGAAAAGGTTTGGGCCCGATTTTACAATGTTCTAAATGATTTTCTTAAAAAAAATTTGTCAAAAAGAGTCCATTGATATTATGTCATGCTAAATTTTTATGTTTCAATGTTGATTTTTAATTATAGGTTCGAACTGTGCATTTTAAATAAAATATTTGCCAGTTTTAAATTTACAATAATAGGGATCAAATCTTGAGGGATCTATTTAACAATTTCATCTTCCATATTGGAAATTTCATTTCTCATCTAGTACAATACATTTAAATTATTTAAATCAAACTATTCTAAACCCAAAATGCAATTCTGATTTCAATTTTACACATTTCCAAAAGAGGCAAAACACTGTATTTTCCTCACATATGTTTCTTCCTTTCAAACAGAGATTCCCAAAACATTGACATAATCATATTTAAATTTATAATACAATTTGGAAATAAAATTTCATTCTTTCATTGATTTCCAAAGACAATTTCTACAACTTCTTTCTTTATTTCCTTCCAAAACCATTTATTAATTACATAACAGAATATTGCATTTTCTTTCTCATTCTTTCAAAGCAAAACAGAGTCTCTCTCTCTTTTCATTTCACTTTACAAATTTCATGTCTTTCTTTCAAAACCCAAAAAACAAAGTATATCTCTTTCAAAATTTGAATTACAACTTTCATATCCAAATACAAACATCTTTCCTTCACAAAAAATACAATTTCATCCACTTCAAAGTGGGAAAGGTTACAAAAGAATTTATTTCACAAGGGACAGTCAAATGTCTTTCTCCTCTACTCCAAAACAACAACATGTAAATTTCCCTTTTTTTTCCAATTTTATCACAAAAAAAGTGGGGGAAAGGCAACACTCTCCACCCAACCAAGACATCCAATGAAAGGAGAAGCCATCCTTCATCATTGGCCCCTGAGCCCCAACCACAATGCAATAGAAGGTGTGATTCAACTCATGACAACAACAGGCTTCCACAAAACATACACACAACATTCTTTCAACATGCACATTTCAAATTTAAAACATAGTTCAACACAATACAATAGTTTACAACTACATTAAAAACATTAAAAGAGAACTCAGGCTTTATCATGTAAGCCAAAGGAGCAAGGACTATGGGGGAAGAGGCTTATGCCTCCCAATTGGAATTGGGTATCCACATGTAGAAAACCACCAATAAAATTCACCACACATATCCTTATGCCCCCCACAATCCCTCCTTATTCCCCTCACATATTTCCTTATGCCTCCCACAAAGTAAGAAATGCAAGTTATTTATTTTCCATGGTGGATCCCAAACCCAAACCCAAACTCCCTCCACAAGAATTTTGATGCCACTGGCATTCCCTTATTGCCCCCACATGAATTCCCCATAGCCTTCTCCTACACCATTCCTATGGCAGTCTACCCAAATAGCCAACAAATACATGAAACATACACCATTCACACAAACACAAAAATAAAATAACACCATAAAAGAAGAGCTAAGCTCCTACCTCTCCATGGTAGCTTTTGTTCCAACACAACAAGCTTTTAATGTCAAATACAGTCCTAAAATCAGCAATCTCTAAGTATGAAATTCTCTCCAATCTCCTCCAAATCAACAAGAGCTCCCCACAACAAAAATGTGCCCCAAAAGGAAGTAAGCAAAAGTTCAACAACCCAAAACAAGGCAAATAGTTCAAATTTTATAGAAGAGGGAAAGGAAGACGATGAGGTGGATCCATGTAGGATGTCACTTCACACATCCTCAAATCCAACACAAAAGTCAAATTTAATTCTCCAAAGCAAAATAAAGAGGTGGGTGAAAATATGACAAATAAACTTACACACTCCAAAAGCCCACACCCTAAAGGACTGAATTAAATAAAATGTAAGAAGAGTGCAATAAAAACATGCAACATGATTTATAAAAATGCATTAAGAGGGGATAAAATCAACCCTCCAACCATGGGTATGGCTGGTAAATAACTTTAAGAGGTATGGGACAAGTTTTACTTGTCCCACAAGCCTCTAAAAACATCCCCCAAGGAAAAATTATAATTTCCAAGGAGGTGGAGTGTTTTATACTACAAAATATGACTCACACAACTCTTACACACACTTACACATCACTTACACATACTTACAACATCTAAAACAAAATCCAACAACTTTAATAATTACTTTCTTATGTCCCAATTTTAACTAATTAACTTTTAACCATATGTTTTCTCACATTAATCTACCACAATTTAATTAAATAGAAGAAAGAAACACATCACTAATAAAATACATACAAAAAATAATAAAAAGGAATGACATGACTAAATACACAAAACCCATGGTCACATATAAAGGTGATCCCCCCATAGGAATCTGTAACAAAATACACCACACACACATAAAACATGTTGCCATGGTGACTGACCTTGTTGAATTTATCTAGAATTCCAATGTGGTTGGTCTCCAATCCCCCAATGTTTGTTGTGATGTTGTAACCTGCAAAACAAAAATACCTCTTTCGGCCTCGTTGGCCATATCAAAACATACAAAATGAATATAAATATAATCACAAAATCATCTATACATATGAATCACAATAACATCAAGGCAATCAACAATACCACTTACAATTTATATCAACAACTATATCATCATCATATAATGTCCATTTTCTAGGTTTACCCACAATATTCGAACAACATTCATAATATATCCATGTCAAATAGTATATCATCATCCACATCTGAAGTGTCTCTAATAATCATCATGCATCGTAATTAAATCAAAATCAACTATAAATCCAATTCTAAATCAAAACCATAATAATGTCCATAATGTAATCAATAGTATCAAGATCAGTATCACAAGGTGTCAAAGGGAAGTGGGCACTACATTTGCAATGAAAATTCAATTGTAGGTTCCTCTCCAAAATGTGTTTAAGATGATTATAATTTTTGTTTCCATTACTGCTCTATGTATTTTTCTAGATAAACTTGAAATTTTCAGCCAATAAAATTTCCTTCTCATATCTAAAAAAACCCAAAGATTTAAATCCTTTGAAATTTGGAGCAAAGCCTCACATTGCAAAACAAAAACTTTAGAGACCACTTTCATTCCATTCTGACACTGGGAAGACCCACTTATAAAAATAGTAAGCCTTCCTAAGCATAACTATCTATAAATAGTAAGTGCTACAAAAATTCATTCTAAGATTTGCCCATGACCCTTGCAAATTAGGGAAATCCAAAAGTGTCAGATTAAGCAACTGGTAACTAAAATGGACTTCTCAAAATTAGGGTTACTAAAAATATTATGTGTTCATATCGAGATCAAATTGGTCACACACACAATTTCTTCTCCTTTCCATTTCAATTGTTTTAGTCATGATAAAAAAATAGATACTCAGTTTACAAGAGAATTCCCATATTTTTAGATGCAGGAAACATGATGTGTCTCGTAGTGAATTTGGAAAATTTGAGAGAATGGGTGGGGATTGAATCTCATGGAGATGTTAATGGAAGGATTATTATTAAGTATACTGTGTAGAGAAAATGGCCACCCTTTTCAAAACACAAAGCTAATTCTAGCCCGTGCACCATATTTTGACCCAATTTCAAAAACATCTTTGGTGAATAGTCCAATTCTGTAAATCCTCATTTTGAATCGTATTTATCAATTATTGAAAATTCCAACTTATAACAATGTGGTGATCACCTCTTAATATATTTCCTCACAGGAATGGACATGAACAATTTTTATGTAGATAAAAACTAACCACACTATCCTCACTCTCTATACAATCATAGAGGAGACTAAAAACCATTTTTATAAAGTTATTGCCTATTGCCCTTACCAACGTCGGTTTACCCTACCGAAGTTGGTTTACTCCCCACACCGGAATCGGTCATTAGACTGATATCGGTCTCTATGTCATTTCATATCCTCAGGCCAGCAAGCTTCCCACTCACTTAAAACCAGCCTCAGCCTCAACCAATGAGCCCCAGACCCTTACCAAACCTTTGATAGACCTGTTTGACCTGAACAAACCCCGGTTCTAATTAGATTTAGATTTATTTTGATATCTAGAATAAAATATAGTTTATTGTGTGTATGAGGAGTGTAAATTATTACATTGAAATAGGAATCATTTATTTTAGTTATTTATTCAAATTGAATTGTTATTAAACAGTGGATTGACAACCTCTCTAGGAAACACTATACTTCCTAGATCTAACATAGGCTAGGAAATACACTACCATATATTACTTAATAATATTTTGTGGTATTTTTTACATCTACAGGTAGTCCTTCCTAGAAAAAAAAGAGTTCTCTATGATTAGCTTGGATAACGTGAACAACACATGCATTCTACCTTTTACCTTTGCCTCATAGGTATTCCTCCTTTACCATTCACCTTCTATCTATTTCATCCTAGAAAGCATAAAAATTATTGGTAAAACATTTTGGCACACCCGGTGGGACCCATTTGGTGGGTTTCTTTGCATGATTCATTCTTAGGGAATTCCTAGAAAGCGTAAAAATTATTGGTAAAACATTTTGGCACACCCGGTGGGACCCATTTAGTGGGTTTCTTTGCATTATTCATTCTTAGGGAATCATTGCGTGTTTATTTATTTTTAAATGAAAGTTCATATTAAAATATTCTCCCTGGGAAACATTCTTCTTTTTCTACTGATCTCAGTGAAACTTATATTTGGGATTAAAAAGAAAACTTCTTTTTGTTATGTATAGCATTAGTGAAAGACATACTATTTTCTATTCATTATTAATCTCATCAAATTTCATTGTGGATTTGGGTTTAAAATTTGTGCATCTCATTTCTGTATGCTGTAATTTAGCTCATTTAAATTATGGGAAACCTATATGCTAGAATTCATGCCCAGCTAATGGTTGACAATTAGAACCATAGTTCACATTTTGCACACTCTTTATATTGAATCACAGAAAAAAAAACTACATGTTTCTTAAAAAAATCTTTCCCAGAAGAAGCTGTTAATGATCACACAATAATAAGATTGAAAGTGGACTCCAACTGGTTTTCTGGCCTGTTATCATATAAGAGAAGGATCCCCCAGGCCAAAACTTACCTAAAACTAGCCATAGTTATCAGCTTCCATAGGGCATCTTCGGTAACCAAAAAATATATTCTATTCATAAGTCAGTCCTAAATGGAATAAGCCATAACATAAAATATACATCATAGGATTTCAAGTTTACTAGCTTTTACTTGATTTGTGTTTTGAGGTGTGGGTTCGTTTTCTTCATTTTTTCCATCCCTACATACTCTACAATCATAATTAGTGTATTCTGACTGTTTCTGAGTGTGTTAAGACTAATCATTGCCATACTCAATCTTTGAGTTGGTCTTTTTATTTGACCTAAATCACCAAAAATTCAAGTTTTCCATTTTTCATAGAATCATAGCAACTGGTTTCAATCTAGTGACCGCCATCAGTTTCATCATCTCGGTGTCATCAATTCACTGATGGCCATCAATTTTATGATTTTTTGGTCATTTATGCAAAAGTAGCAGTCAATCTATATTTCTTTTCTATCTGTGACTTCCTCTATCACTTTACTATATCTCTGAGTCCTTAATATCACCTTCAGAGTCCAGGTCTAGTTTGTCTTCATCATTTATCGAAAAATTTACAAATCTTTAATTTTTCCACAGTAACGGACATTGGTCTAGTCGACCGGTGGCAGTTACCCCATCATATCGGCATTGATTACCCCAACCGACATCAGTCTCTATGTTCTGATTTTCCAATCAGAAAAATGATCAAATCACACATTTTAAACCCATTTTTCTCCATTTCTTATGTGTTTTTGCATTATCAACGAAGCTCAGAATACTTGTTCTATCGTCAGTCACATGGTTTTGAATCGTAAAAAATATAACACTCTCATGTTTCATGTTAGCCACCAGCCACTCCCATTCAGCCCATCACCCCCTTCCATCTCATCACCTATGGATCCCAACCAAGGTCTTGCTATACCCACCGGTGATGAGGAGTTTGTGAGACTTCTTGATCACAATTCCACCGCTCTGCAGTATTATCTCACTCATTCATCTACCTATGATTCATTAGGGTAGATTGTATATGGCATATGTGTGTCCATTCCTCCTAACCTCTCACGCACTTCTGCATCAGCTACTACTAGCTTGGCCTTACCCTCTTCCACCTTACAACTTGTGGCTTCCTAGCTTGACCCTACATCATCGATATTTATTGCACCTATGGAATATGTCATGCCTTTGACATCTATTTCTACTATGATGTCAACCACGCCTTTATAAACCACCTTGAGTGTAGGTATATTTGCAACCACCACCTCTCATATACCTATTACATCTCATCCACCATTACTTTCGATAGCCCATACTCCCTTCTAAAACATCATCCTCTCCATCCCGCAGTATCTTTGTCTGATTGCTATGAGAGTCTTTAACACCACTCCACCTACCTACACTTATCACCAACATCTCCCTAGTTCATCTACCACTTATTCATGATACTTTCCTTCTACATCTATTATGGCCTATGTTCCTTCCTTAAAATGTTTCGTACTTGGAACCACCACATATTGGGATGCCATCCATGTCATACCCACCTCACCCACCCCCTTATACTGCAGAGGGTTCCTAGTCATCACAACCTACCAAATATCTTATCAAAACGATGATGGATAAGATGCATACATTAGAAGCATCTGTCTTCGGCTCACACAACTCTCTAACATATGAAGATATTTGTAATTATCCCATTCACCCTTCCATTTCAATTCATCCATACCCTGCCCATTAGGAAATTCCTAAATTTAACCGATTCAACAAAATAGAAGACCCACAATAGCACTTGCGGTATTTTCTCTTGTGGACATTCCCAATGTCCTTGACAGGAATGAATTTAGATTATTATAGTACTCTACCTAGGCATTCCATCTTTTCATTTAATCACGTAGCTCAAGATTTTCTAGACCACTTTTCTATCAACATTGTCAAGAAGGTCACCATGACTGACTTGTATGTGACACACCAATATGAAGATGAATCTATCACATATTTTGTCACTTGTTGGCAGATCCTGATCAACCAACTCACATTGCAACTTCCTCAAATCGAGTTAATATATTTGTTCACCAGAGCTTGTGCTAGACACATCTCACTAACTCTCCAAGTTCAAACCTTCCACATGTTTAATGAGGCATTCACCATGGCCTAGAAACTCGAAATTCATGCCATCTAAGAGAAGAAGATATAATTGTGTAACAAGAACACTGCATTTAAATCACACAATACCTCTTCTTCTTCTAAATTGTAAAGTAATTATTCTAAAGATAAAGGATATGCCAACATAATATTTTTGAAATCCAGCCCATCTCATCCATCCAACCAATCAAAGCCTTCTTCCAATCTTTCTCCTATTAAGGATTTTCAGTTCAAGCATGAGAAATTAAAATATACTCCCATATGAGAACCCTACTCTTCAGTTTTAGGAAAATTCTAAAATCTAGAGCAGTTACTCTTCCACCTATCAAACCATATATTGGTTTTGACCCCTCTCATCCTATGCCTACATAGTATAAAGAAAATTATTACTGCAACTATCATTGCATTAGAGGTCATAGTGATGGTAATTATATCACTTTCAAATCATCTAAGAAATGCTAGATAATCAAGATATTGTCTTGGATAATCCTAATGCAACGGATAATCAGAACCTTCACATCTTCAAGAATTTGTTCCTAAATCACAAACCATCTTCTAACCAAACCGGTGAAACCTCGATTAGTGATAGTAACGTTCATGAGGTGCATGTTGTTTTCGACATCATACCATATTTTCCTACTAAATTTCCTCCTACTCCATCTATTAAGGAGATTCTTGCATGAGATCTTACATCCACGGAGGGAACTATTTCATTTGATCCTTTTCCCATAGATGAATCTCCCTTATCTTCTCCTTCACCCATGGAGGAGTCCACCATATTTGCTGATGCAGTTTTTGTAATCACCTCTCAACCTGACAAACAACCCACAATACTTACTCTTTTACCCACGGGAGAGTCATGTTTACCTTCTTCTTCACCAAAATATGAAATTACCTCACCTAACTTTCCATATCCCCAACCCACTGGGGATACATTAGTAGCATCGCTTCCTGTTGGTGACAATTCTCCATTGCATTTCAAGTATCATGTTGATTTGCTCTCATCTCTTTTACCCACAGAGTTTGAAGCCAATAATTTCCCTGTCTCACAGATAGTATTTATAGGGATTACTACTAAATAAAAAATCACCCCCTTCTACATTGGTGTCATTCTCATTTTGGCTGATCACTTGGATTATGTTGAAAATTCCATGCTTTGGGGACGTCTTCAATTGCCTGTCTCAACTCAAATGCAGATGTTGTTTGATGACACTTCTATGACCTATCCAAAGGAGTTTCAGACAACCAAACCCACCATTCCCATGCCAGTTGTAGCAACCCCTTCTTCATCACCCTCACCCACACCTAAACCTTTACCAAAAAATGAACTTTTTCTAATGCCTAAAACCTTACCTACACCTATAATTTCCTCTACATCTAGACCCACTACCATAATAGGAGTTATGCCGACATCAATTCTAGTCCATCCTCTTGTCAAACTAGATTTAGCCATGTCCTCATAAAACATCACAAAGAATATTCTCCCACCTAAGAGGAAGACCCAACCCCTTAGGATGCATACATCGACTTTTCCCACTACCGCTCTGTTACCTTCAACACTTCCATCTATCCTAGGTCCCCACCCATCAACCTTGGCCAAACAACCTCCTACCCAGAGTAAACCGAAAACACAACAACCCACCTCATCACTATCCTCTATTACACAAAAATTTCCAACACAGTTTACAACTTCAACATCACCTACACTCTTTTTACCTCTTATACATAGACAACTTCCAGTATCCTCATCATTACCCATGTAATTCCCTTCAACTTAACCATTCCCTTCCACATTTCCTCTTCCCAAAACCTTCACCACACCTCCATTATCACCTTGGCTAAATCGTCCCCTTCCGCCATCTACCTTCCATTCTACACCAAACACTTATTCTTCACCTTTAACCAAGAAAGTGCAACCAAATCTCAAAAACCCACTACCTTCAAAAGAGGTAGTTAAAGCTACACCACCTTCAAAAACTAGTTCATGTGCTACACCTTTACCCAAAAAGGTGAAATCCAAACCTAAAACCATACTATCTACCAAACAAGTGGTCAAACTTACTAAACCTTTGAATCCACTCTAGTGATGCATCTCCCACGAAATTCACCCACACTTCCATCCAGACCCACACTTACTTCACATTGCAATCCATTGGTAAGGTCTTATGCCAACATATTAGCTAAACTTTTGGAAACCTCTATCATCACATTCCCACCACTTAGTCCTTACGACCCACTCAAACCTAAACAAGATGGGTTTGATGATACAAAAATTTTCATTTACCATTTTTTGCGAGGGCATGATGTGGAAAAATGTAAAAGCTATTAAGACTATTATTCTCCAACTATCTTCTCTCAAAGAAAACTTTGATGATGATGATCTTTTAGATGAGGACCCTATTCCACCTGCACCTATCACCACACATCCTTATCCCATACCTATTCAATTCCCTTCATCTCTACCTCCACAACCCTTTTATCCCCCTCCAACATTTGAGATCAATACGGTCCACATAAGAGAGCTAGCCAAACCTCCATCAAAATGCCAATGTACTTCATTGTTTTCACAAAAATAGTATATGCCCTCACCATATTTTTTCCCGTCCTGTCATTACACCTATCAAAAATCAATTTATCTTTTATGCAGATCAATATGGTTCAAATTTCCACTTGAGCCAAGAAGGACAAAATACATGAGAAAAAAACCATCTCATCCATTACTCTTTTACCCATTATTCCATCTACACCTACACCCAAAATCACCATTTGTGGACCCACATACCCTATTTTTGATGGGGTTTCCCATCGTACAATTCTAAAAACATTGTACCAGTCTCCTCTCAAAATGTATTTTTACGACCTCTTCCAAACCTTTAAGTCACATCATCAGGCCCTCTTTAAGGTCCTCCAATCTATTAAGGTTTCACCTAATGACCCTATGCATGTTGCATCCATTATCACTCCTCACCATGTTTCCACTCTAACCACTGCATCCCCTTCCTCTGTTCCTGCCTACCACTCATTCAAGAACCACTCTCAATTTCTCTGACGATGATATTGTATCTCTCCAATTGGATGATCTCGAGCCTTCCCTATTTATTTCCATCTAGGTTGATAATATATGTGTTCGACCCCTTACAATAGATGGAGGTGATAGTATAAACATCATTTACTCCAATTCATATAACCAAATGTGCATCCCTACCAACTGCATACATAATAATTCAGTTATGCTACATTCATTTAATGATGCCATGACTTACACCCTCAACACTATCATCATCCACATTTGTGTGGGTCCCTGTACCATTCTTGAATTATTCTATGTCTTAGAGGGGGAATTCCAGTACAACATGTTACTTTTCTGACCCTGGATTCACACCATGGGTTGTGTTCCTACAACCTTACACTGCTATTTAAAATTAAAACATGAAGGGAATAATTATACCATTCTAGTCGACCCTACACCTTTCAAGATCTGTAACATGTTGTATTGGCCCAATGATGTCCTTATACCATTTATAACATTTAAGGTATCTACCACCATTACCACTTCTTCTTCAGCCGCTGCCTCATCCACCACTTCTTTCGCTACATCTTCCGAAACTAACTCCTCTAATCCCACTACTACCGTAACTTCTATAGCTGACCCATCAACTAACCCATCTAGTCCTCAAACATCCAATGCTTCTTATTCCTATATGTCCAGTGATTCATCCATTCCCACTACCCACATACTAACTACTGATCCCTTAGAAGGTGTTTTTCAATGACTCACTTTGGGGGAGTAATGCCTTTATAACATTGACACATTCCTTACTCCTCAAGAGTATGGTAACCTTCACCAACATCCCCACTATGATCATCATGTAGGAAAATTTTCCCCTACGGTCCTCCCCACCTTCACACCAACTTAACATATGGGGGACTTGATGCTTCTACCTACTCACCTGAGCCACCTTCCCAAACTCAACCATTTTCCTCTAACCTTCAATCTCTCACCAACTGCCACTTTTCCCACACCTTCCTCCATCATTATGCTTAGAAGGTCTTTTTCTTTGGTTTCTATGAACGAGGAAACCATACTATCATTCCTTGCACTACTCATAAACATAAAGACAATAGTAGCATTGGATTTTTTGAACCAAATTCTAAGAAGGCCCGAGCTGAACTAATTGAGGATGATAAAAATTCCCCACCCCATTCACCTACCTTACCACCTTCACCTACAGAGTCTATGGATCCAGAATCCATTCCTCCTAACTTTTTTTTTTCATGAACATTGTTTCCCTAGGACCTCTGATCTTATCAACATGATGGCGAGGCTCCCTCTTCTCTTCCCTTCTTGTATCCTGACATGATCGATGATGATACACCTTCTATTAACGTCGTTCAATGTCAGGACGATGAGTCTATTCTCACCTACCTTGGTGCGAAGATTCTTATATTCACCGGTCATTACCTTCTGAGACGTAAACCATGTTGAATGAATCGACCATTGAAATCAACATTCACACTCAGGATGACCTGCACATTCTAAAAATAGGCCAATCTTTAGATGCTGCTGAATAAGAAGCTTTCACTTCTTTCCTCTAGGATCATAGCAATGATTTTTCTTGGTCCTATGTTGATATGCCTGGTATTGACCCAAACATTGTGGTCCACAATATCATAACCATTCCTGATGCCAAACCCATGAAACAAAAGCTATGAAAAATGCATCCTCACATTTCCCTTCTTGTCAAAGAAGAACTCCAATGCCTCCTTTTGGTTTCCTTCATTCTACCCATTGATTATCCCCAATGGATCTCTAACATCGTTCCTGTCACAAAATCAACAGGGGGACTCCACATTTGCATGGATATTTCTACAACCTTAACCTCGATTTCCACAAATATGACTTTCCTCTACCTAGTATTGACCAACTAGTTGATCTCACCATCATCCATGAGATGCTATCACTCATGGACGGTTTCTCAGGTTATAACCAAATATTACTCACACCAGAAGATCAACACAAAACCTCCTTCATCACTCCTTGGGGGACCTTCTGCTATTGTGTCATGCCCTTTGGCCTTAAAAATGCTGGTGCTACATATCAGCGGGCTATGACTTATATCTTTCATGACATCATGCATAGCATATTGGAAGATTACGTTGATGATATTCTTTCCAAATATAAACATCAGGCCGAACACCTTGTCATCCTTAAGGTTGTCTTTGACCGTCTCATCAAATATTGTGTTCACCTTCAACCTAAGAAGTGTGTCTTCATTGTTCTCTCATGAAAGCTCCTTGGTTTTATCATTTCTTTGTGTGGCATTGAAGTTGATCCTACTAAAATCAAGGATATTATTAAGATGCCTCCACCTACTAACCTTCATCAACTTCGTAGTTTGTAAGGCAAGTTACAATCTATTCATCACTTTATTTCTTAGATTTCTAACCGTTTCCATCCATTTCATCATCTTCTCAAAAAGGATGTCTCCTTCAAATGGGATGATGAATGCCACAAATCCTTTGACGCCTTAAAACAATACCTCCTCCAACCACCTGTGCTCATTCCACCTAAGGATGACCAACCATTTTACCTTTACATTTCTGCTACTGATCATTCCCTGGGTGCCATGCTCGCTCATCGTGATGAGCAACACAGGGAGCAAGCAGTTTATTATATAATTCATACACTTTTAGACTACGAAACTAGATATACTCATGCCGAAAAACTCTACTTAGCCTTAGTTTTTGTCGCCACTAAACTTTTCCATTACCTACTCAACCACAAAACCTTTGTTGTCACCAATACTGACCCCTTACATTACATGTACGCTAAGCCCTACCAACATCAATGTGTTGCACGTTGGCTCATGCTTCTTACAGACCTAGATCTCAAATTCATCCATCAAAAATTGTCAAAGGAAAAACCATTGTTGACCAACTTGCAGGTGCACCTCTCTCCGAAACCAATCTTCTAACTTTGACTTCCCTGATGAATCCATTTCTACCCTCTCCCTAGATGATACCATTTACCATATGACCTTATTCTTTGATGGTTCCAAATGTCAACATGGGGGTGGTGCAGGAGTTATCCTCATTCCTCTTAACGGTGAGCCTATGCCATTATATTTCAAACTAGATTTTGATTATACTAACAATATCACCGAATATGAAGCACTCGTGTTAGGCCTTCAAACCACCATAGCCTTAGATGTTAAATCAATTAATATCTTTGGTGACTCTCAACTGGTTGTGAACCAAGTTAATGGTATATACCAGTTTCATAATGAGATACTTCAAAAGTATAAACATCATGTTGACATGCTTTTGACTACCTTTGACCATTATGAACTTCAAACCACCCCGTGTTCCACTAATAAATTTGTGGACACCATGGCTTGTCTTTCTTCTTAAATACCCGCTTCACCCTCTGACTCAAAAATATTTGTCACAGTACAAAGGTTGCAATCCCCCTCTTACCTATTCCAAGACATTAACTTTGTAGGACACATTGAAACTGACCCATGTGACCTTTGGTATAAGCAGTTTGTTGACTACCTTTCCCTTTCAATTCTGCCTCCAGATCTTACTCGCAATGGACAATGAGCCTTCCTCAAAAGTGTCTCTCACTATGTCATCATGGGTGGTCTTCTCTATAAACATGGCTTTGACAGTATCCTCTTACGATGCCTTACAAGTTCTGAAATTCCATACACCATCAAGGAAGTTCATGATGGGATTTGTGGGGGTCACTTCAGTGGCTTAGCTGTCGCTAAGTGCATCCTTCACCTTGGCTATTACTGGCCAACCCTAAACCATGATTTTTGTGACTATGTCAAGCATTGTGTGAAGTGTCAGCAACATGCTAATCTTCATCACACCCCTAGTCATGCCTTATAGGTCACACGAGACCTTTGGCCTTTCTCTCAATGGGGTTTGGATCTTGTCGGAGAGATTAACCCTCATTCTTCCCAATGTCATCAATGGATTATTACCACTACCAAATATTACACTAAATGGGTGGAATTCGTACCTCTTATTTCTACAAAAGCTGAGAAAATATGTGAATTCATCAACCATCACATCATTTGTCACTTTGGTGTTCCTCACCACCTCATCACTGATAATGGAAAACAATTCAAAAACAAAACCCTACGGAAACTCTGTGATGCCTTCAGCATTCAACTCAGTTTTTCTTCACCTTATTATCCTCAAACAAATGGCCAAGCTGAATCAACTAACAAAACCCTAAATAAAATTCTTATGAAAGTGGTTGATGATACTGGTAAGGATTGGCACACACACACCTTTTTCCTCACATTCCTTTTTCCTTATGGGCTTATCACACTAGTATTCACACCTCAATTACTGCCACACCTTTCTCTTTGGTCTACGGTATAGAGGTTGTCTTGCCTCTCGAAGTCCAAATTCCATCTCTTCATATCTCACTCAAAGATATGCTCAACGATGATGATTTTTTCCATGACCATTTGGCACAACTTGAGTTATTAGATGAACATCATCTAAATGCTCTTGATCACCTTCAAATCTACCAAAAATGTATCAAACGTGCCTATGATAAATGTGTCCAAGAATGAACCTTCAAGGTCGGTGACCTCATCCTGAAGGAAAATCAACATGTAACAAAAGTAGAGAAAAGTAAATGGGGAAAGTTTTCTCCTAATTGGCTTGGACCCTATATTGTTACTCATGCCTATGGATTGGGTGCTTATCATTTATCTTCACTGAAGGTAAACCTGAACCTGAGCCCCTCAATGCCTTGCATCTTCGACCATTCTATTGTTGAATCAAGTCCTATATCACCTTCTGTCTATTAAATGCTCATCCCTTGAGCAACATTCACCTTCCACTTACCTATTTTAAGGATCAATGACTAAACAAGAATCATGTGATTACCCATCACCTTTCAGCCTTATCTTCAATATGAGTACCATGGCTCTACTCATGGCATGATTCTCATGGATACTTTTTGTCCTTTTTAGGATGGAATCCCATGGTCATTCATCACTTAAAACACCTCTTGCATATTTAACCTTTGTGTGCTATGGTTTTTCTTCATAAAAGAAGCCTATACTCCTCTATAGTCTTGTCCATGACCTAAAAGTCCAAAAAAAAAAATTCAAAAGTAATATATGGGATTTTCAAATTCAAACTCCTTGAGTCAAACTTCTTGTAAATAGATGACTCCCTCCAAAAGGACATCTATCTTTCCATCTTGCTACTATAAATAGACTTCTCCCTTGAAGGACAACTATAAAAAGCTAGCCCTATTGTACATAGTCTATCACAAAAAGAAGACTATTTCTATAAAAAATAAAATAAAAATATTCTGAAGCTTCCCGCATCGATCAACTTCATGAAGACCTCAAGGAGATATTCTATTCATCCCACATAGACTTCCCACATCGATCAGTCTATAAAAACACAAGCAAATAGAAAAAGATAACTTTTTCATCATGGACTTGCCTATTTTGGTCTTGGGTATCTTGCAGAAGAGGCATGTTGTCTCACACCAAGGTTATGCTAAAACAACCCATTTCACCTCATTGTCTTTCCTTTCTAATCTTCTACCTACTCAAGGGACATGCCACAAATGTGACATTTCATGATCATGTGACTTTCTTCACCCTTAGAATAGTCAATCATGCAATGCCTTTAGGGTCTTACGTTCATAAGCCAATCTTTGGTATGATAGACTCATAATGGTTCTTACCAATTAGGCATATTTTTTGTCTCCTCTTACCATTCACCTCTTTTCTTACTTATTGATTCTGCTACATAGGACCAGACCTTTGACACCTACATTCTGGGAATTCCTCTCCCACCAAAATCACCCATGCCTATTCAACCTATACTCAACCATGCCTATTCAACCTAAACTCAACCATGCCTAAATGATCTTGAACTCAATCATGCCTAAAACCTACCAACCCATTCATCTCCCTTATCATATTCTTCCCTAGCTTATGGGAGAACTACATCAGCCTGAGGCCCCTTTTCATCAGGGCTATGTAGGCAGCACTCTGAGGGCATGGGGCCCTTGGAGGTTAGCTCGGCCACTTTTACCCCTAACCAATTTTCCCCCTTTACATTCACATTCTACCCTAGTTAGTTTCCATTTACACAAAAACTTGGAAATTAATATATCATAAAAACATACATACCTACCATTTTATCACCATGACCATATTCTACTTAAATCATTTCATATTTCCATGATATTAATTACTTGGAAATTTAACCACAACATACATACAATACATTATTTCCATAAGATCAGTAACTTGGAAATTACCTAGACTCCACCATGCCTATACCTGACCCACCATGCCTATACCTAACTCCATACCTAACTCCATCATGCCTACAATACCTGACTCAACCATGCCTATACCTGAGTCCCCATGCCTATACCTGAATAATAATGAAACCTAGAAAAACCATGATTACTAATCACCATCCAATGGAAAAAATAGTATCATCAATAATAATCATAAAGGGAATGTATGTGTATCAATACATACGTACATAGGGATACAAGTGTCTCAAAAACTCTCATATACAATCTAGAAAAATCTTCGGCATGTAGTCCAATATATATATGAAAATAAAAATCATAATACAATCTCATAAATATCTCAACCCCACCTGAGGCCCTCCTCTCCATATCTCAAAAATCTCCTCCTCTCTCCTAATGTCATGATCAATCATCTCTCCACCCTCTGTTGGTCCCTTCCACCTCACCCATCTCCTCCTCCTGGCCCTCTAGTTGGGATTGGTCTCTGAGAGCTGGTAACCTCACCCTTGACCCTATCTCTGGGGCCTGATGACCCCCTGTGCTACCTGAGCTATGAGTCCTGGACCTGGTCCTCTCACTAGCTTCCTGTTAGGCCCTATGCTTGGCATATGAGGGAACATCAATACCTGCAGTGGCTAGATGGTCCTGGTAATAGTGGGCCTTGTTCAGGGAATCCCTGAACCTCACCATAGATACAGTCTGGGGTGGTTCCATCAGCCTAACTACCACCTATGAACTCTTCCCTACCAATAGAGGACCTTGTCTTGGTGTTGGTGCTTTTACTATGGGACCCTATCCCAGTGCCTGTGTTGGTACCTGTGCAGCTACCTGGGCCTGTAAGGCCACAACTATGCCTGCGTGGCTACCAACTATCCCTGTAAACTAGTAACTGTGCCTGTAGTGTGCTACCTATGTACCATCCTCTGTAGGATCTTGTACCTGTACTTGTGCCTATGCCTGGGCAGTAGTCAGTTGACCCTGTAATGTAGTCACCTGCCCTATCAAAGTAACTACATGTGCCTATGTTCTGATGTCAACTGAACTCCCAGTGTGGTCACCTGTCCCTGTAGGGCATCCCTCTGAACCATCACTGTGGCTAAGTCTGGCTGACCTGGCCATGGTGGTGTTGTCTGTAACTCCACTTCCCACCACTATCTGTATGCCACAGTGGTCCCTGCATCATCCAATCTCATATCCACTGGTACCTCCTCCTGTCCTGTGGGGTCTGTGGGCCAGGGTGGAGACAAAGGTCTCTCCACATCATCCCTGTGGTACTGTGGGAAGGGTGGTGGCACATCCTACTGTAATCTAAATTGGTGTTAGACTCTATCAATTGGGATCATCTCGTGCTCACCCACACATCTACCCTGTATCCACCACAATAATTGTAACTCTTGTAGCTCCTGAGCCATCCCTCTAAAAGATGGAAAACTGACATAGGGCTGCCAGACTATGTCCATCACATATAAGCCCTCCAGCTCCCACCTGTAGTATACTATGTCATGAGCTACCTCCTCTACTCGAGGATGACCACCTATGGCCACCCACCTCCTATAACCTACCCTCTGTCCCCCATGGTGCCAATCTGGTACCGGTAGTCCTCGTGGCTGCACTACCACAATATGCTCGTATGCCCAATAGTGCAGTAGGAATGTACAACAGATGTTGTAGCATCACATCCTCTGGTAAGCCCACAACTCCCTATATAGCTACACTAAATATGTAGGTGCCCATGCAAAGAAGACCTGATCCTTGATCATATCTTGCAATACTCCCATCATCCCTCTGGGAAACCAACCACCCTCTAAATCAGGAAGTGCATAACACCCCACTGCCACCATCATCAACACTGCTAACCACATCTCCTGTGAGTGTGAAAAATACAAAGCCCCATAAACAAGACTAGTGTTATGCTCTGTTAGGTCACTCACCATCTCCCCAAATACCTCAATAATCACCTCAAAGGCTCCATCTACTGATACCGAATATACTAGCTCACCAACAATAGGTAGTCTCAGAATCTTGTATACATCCTCCAGTGTGATGGTCATCTCACCGGTGGGTAGATGAAAGGTGTTGGTTTCTGCATCTCATCTATCGATGAGTTCAACCATGAGACTGTGATCCCATTGGATCCACCTGTAGTGCCTAATCCCACCAATCCAACATCTCACATATGTGTCCACTCGTCCTCAGTAACGTTGGGACACATCTACCCTAATAATGGTGGGACACGGTCCCGCATCGTCAACTGATGTCATGCCTGCATCCATACCACTCAACAATGTCAAGGACTAAACTACTTTTCCCATTTCTTTACAACCTAATTACCCCACCTATCTATTTCCTAACTACTTCCCTGGCCTATCATTTATTCTAATTTAGCTTACCAAGTTCCCATACCCATTCCATCACTGTGACCTAATCTTCCTCTATTACCCACCTATGTTTACCTATATTTACCCTCATCCCTCTCTGTTTCCCTTATTCACTACCTATCTACCCTCCAATTTCATTTTTTTACCCCATTTTGGCCTTCTCAACTTAACCTATTCAGACTAGGTCACTTTTCATAGTGACCGACGTCGGTCACATTGACCGATACCGGTCACCCTGAACCGACATCGGTTGACTATTTTCCCACCGATGTCGGCATGCCAGGCTGACGTCGGCCAAGACCTAGCTGACGTCAGTCTCTGGTTTGGCTCCAAAGCCAAACCCCCACCCCCAATTTTCTAAAAATTTAAAAAACAAGCCTAAAACCTACCCAAAAACCACCCAACCCCACCCATTTCCATTTTACAACCTAATTAATCTACATTGCACCCGCCCCATACCCAAATTCTTCCATTTTTAACTACATTTTGAATTTTTAATTCCCCCCCATTTTATTTCATTTTTTCCTACAAATTCAATCAAAAACAACCAGAAAGGATTGAATCCTACCTCTACACGCTGACGTCACCTCACTGGGATCTCTGGTCTCTGACCTGGTGGTCCTCCCACACCTCCTCCTACTGCCACCATGTCTAAATCAAACCCATGGCTCTCCACCAATTGAATCATGCCAAAAGATCTTGTAGGCCCACCTCTACACCTCTCCAACCACTCACCTCTCTCCAATCAGCCTAGAATCTAGCCCAATCATGGTCACTCTCATCAATGGTAAAAAACACCTCTCTGCTTGTCATTTTCACAAATGGAAAAAGCACAAATGAATCCGTAATTCATGGATTTTACCTTTTTATCCCAAATCCAACCTAACTGACGTCAGTTTCCCTAAACCTGACATCGGTCATGTGCCCTAGTGCACCATGCTCAGTTTCTCTTGACCGACATTGGTTGGCCATGACCTGTGGTTGGTTAGCCTTTTTTACCTCATTGCACCATATAGCACCAACTCTGCCTGCCTGAAACCTTTTTCTGCCTAACCCAAAGTTGACCCTGACCTTACACCTCACCCTCATGACCTTATTACCTATCACCCAACCTCAGAATCAGTTGGGGCATGTTTTTTCCCCTACCGTGGCCTTACCTACGGCCTTACCTAAATCACCCAACCCAACCTCACTCATTGTGACACTTGAATTCATTGTACTGTTATACCTTGCGATGTGATACTCATGTTGTTCAGCCTAATGACCTTACCTTGCCTAATGTCATGTTGTTTATCCTGACCATACCTTTGGTGACCTAAAAAAAACCTATTTCCCATTCCTACACCTTGCCTAGTTGTGTTTCAGGACCATATCCTATACCTTGGATACCTAAACCACTTCAACCTTGTTTGGATAAACCTATCGACCTTTGACAACGTAGAGTTTGCAAGCTCTTCAACCTGGTACCTTATCACATTCTATATGTGTGTGTGTGTTAGACTACCACTACCTATTACCCGACTGAAATCACCCTTACCTACAACCAACCTACCCTCATTTTCATCACTTACCCATTTATCAAACCACTCACTGACTTTGTTTAACACCTCATCAGTTCCTGGTTTGAGGGGGATCACCTCCACCCACACTTGGGGCAACCTAACCTTCACTCATACCTGGAGCACCGACTTCCTATTTTTTTCAGCGTCACTTATCAATACAAGCTACGTGACAAAAAGGGGAAAATGTAGACACCAAATTTGGGTCACACTCCCCTTGGTCCCCTTCAATTAATTAACGTAACACATTTAACTAATCATGACCCCTTTATCCCATATTAATATTCATCCTCACATTATTAATTAATTTAATTATTTTAATTAAGTTAATTTCATCCTCACACCTCCACCTCATCATGACACCTCACCCTGGACCCATTCTAGGGGCATTTAACTCACAGTGACCAAGTCATCACTCTCAGCACCAAGTCATCACTCCCAGTGTTGAGTCACTACTTGACCTAACTAACTAAGAATTCTTCCTAAACCTAACTAGACTTCTTCTAAGATCTTCCTGCCTTCTCTCATGTGAACTCTACTTCCCTAAGTGGACCCAACAAGGAAAGCATGCCAAATCTGGGAAGATCTGCCTATTTTTGGTAAATAAGACTATTTCACCCTAACCGATGTTGGTTTATCCTCGGCTGACGTCAGTCACCTAAACCACCATCGGTTCCTTTATATAGAATTTTACAACCCTTTACCCAGGTTGGTCATTTCAAGTTATTGGAGCCTTATTGCATTCAAGCATGAATCTTCAAGCCATTCTTCATCCAAATGATGAACACACACAACCAAAGAGCAAGCAAGACCAAGGTTCTCCTTCCAGATCATTGGAATATTCACGGAGCACACAAGGTTGTACTTCCGTGGCACTGGAACCAAGCTACCTCTTCTCACCAATCAATCACCAACCTTCAACTCACATGAGATCTTATAAAATACCAAGTAAGTACTGTGATTTTAATCATTTGTGTTATCTTTATTGTAGATCTCTTTCTTCTTTCATTATTTTATTTCTTCTGTTACCCATACATCATCTTCTTCCCACCAACCCACTATTTAACCACCCCAAGCCTTTTCACCCTTCTAAACCTCCTTCTTAGTATTCTTGAGTCTTCTCAGCCATATTACAACCCAAACCACACTACCCTCACTCTCTGTGCAATCACAGAGGAGCCTAAAAACCATTTTTAATAGTTCATTACCTATTCCCCTACCCACGTCAGTTCCTTGACCGTCGTCGGTTTAGTCCCCATACCGACATCGGTCATCAGACCGATATCGATCTCTGTGTCATTTTATATTCTCAGACCAACAAGCTTCCCACTCACCCAAAACCAACCCAGACCTCAACCAATCAGCCCCAGACCCTTACCAGACCTTTGACAGACTGTCTGACCTGAAAAAAACCCCAGTTCTAATTATATTTAGTGTTATTTTGATATCTAGCATAAAATCTAGTGTATTGTGTGTATGAGAACCTAAATCATTACATTGCAATAGGAATTATTTATTTCAGTTTCTTATTCACATTGAATTGTTATTAAACAGTGGATTGACAACCTCTCTAGGAAGCACCACGCTTCCTGGATCTAGCATACGCTAGGCAGTCCACTGTCATATGTTATTTAATACTCTTTTGTGGTCTTTGTTTACATCTACAGGTAGTCCTTCCCAGACAAAAAGGAGTTCTCTATGATCATCTTGGATAACGTCAACAACACATGCATTCTACCTTCCACCTTCGCCTCACAGGTATTCCTCCTTAACCATTTACCTAGTTGAACTTTTTGTTGCTCGCTGAAAATTGTAATCTTTGCATGGGGATATGATATCTTCAGGGTAGCTTCTAAGTTCATTTATGAAGCTTTTAAAAATTAATTATGTGGTTTTATCATCACATTTTTATGAATGATCATTAAGAAGGTAAAGTGGTTTGAAACCCTAACTAAAACCTAGATAGGAGCACTTTACAGAAAAGTGCATGTAGAATAAAATTTTATATTGTTTCACCAAAATTTATTATTGAATGTTGTATAGTAATCTTCCATTATTGAATTTTGTATATTAATCTTCCATGTGAGTTTTTTATTTATTTACATGGAGGTTTTAGGACATGTTAATTTAGGTACATGGTCATTTGAGGTCCAT
Source organism: Taxus chinensis (assembly GCA_019776745.2). Taxonomy (NCBI): domain Eukaryota; kingdom Viridiplantae; phylum Streptophyta; class Pinopsida; order Cupressales; family Taxaceae; genus Taxus; species Taxus chinensis. The sequence goes on from CM034157.1 coordinate 345,512,834, forward strand.
AGAGCTTGACTGGTGAAAGTGTAGTTTTGGGATCTCAAATAGCACAGTTCAGTACAATGGTTATAACTTGAACTACAGATGGAATTTTGAAGTGATTAAAGTTGTGTTAAAAATTATATTAAGATATATTTCCATTTATATATGGATTTACTCATGATGAGGTCATTTGATAGGGTTTCCAAGTCATTATTTGAGTAGGAATATTTTTGGCAGTTTCAAGACACAATGTGTTTCAATGAAATTTTGATGTTGTTTGAAGCATGATATGTATTTGGTGATGCTTCATATCACCTATAATATTAATAGGGATGAATTTTGAATCCAATGAATCCATTTTTAGGTCTTTATTATGTATAAATTATTTTATGAGCTAACCTTTGGAAACAATTTTTTTGGCACGTTGATCTGGTGAAAGCAAATGTTTTTGTGGTTTGAAGAGATGCATGTTTAATGAATTATAAATTTATTATAATTTTTATTTAGGTTCTTACATTTCCATTTATTTTTCACATGGCATGGTTTTTTTGAGTATAAGTTATTTGGTGACCTTATGAAGTTGCTAGGGTGCAAAAAATAATTGTTTTGAGAGTTGTAAAGGGAATTGGGCCCATCAAATGAAATAACTTGATTGGTTAACAAAAGTTGTGACCATAATAAATGTTTATATGATGTATGTATCATGTTTTATGAATATTAAATCTTTAATAAACATCTGTTTGAAATGAGTAGAATTTTGGCATCTAAATACATGTGTTTTGGTGATTTTTAGATCATCAAATGAAGGGTTTTTTCTAGGTCAACCTACTTGGGTCACTTGTAACTATTGTGGAAAAGTTATGGGATGTTTTTAATGATGTATGGGTTGAATTTAGCATGAGGGATGGAAATTTTTTGGGTTAGAAATAATAAATGCATATAAAAGTGATGTTTTGGCTCATTGGGTGAGCTAGTCTTGCATGGCAGAGAAGTATGACCAAGAGAAGAGAAAATTACAGGTGTGAGGGAAGATTTTTAGAGTTGATCAGATGCATGACATGTTGAATATTGTTTTAAGACATGTTTGTAATATCTTAGAGGAAATAAAATTCCATTAATACCTAGAGAGAGCAGGTTGAAGAAGGTGTGCTTGAGACAGATTGAAGAAATTTGGGATCACTATCAGTGGTGGTACAAACATATTTTCAGTGGAAATAATTATGAAAATATCTTATGATGAGTCATATTCATAGGATTCTCTTATTGTGAGTAAAATCAATAAGGATTTAGGGGTTTTTGCTCCTTGTGGGGTTGGTGCCTCACTAAAGAAATATCTTTTGATGCTTAATTTTCACTTGAGTCCTTTGTTATGTGTAATATAAATAAATTTCTAGGGGTTTGTGATCCTTGTGGGGTTGGTTTCTCACTAAAAATATTGTAGGATGTGTAATGGGTAAGTGCACGAAGTTGGTGGACAATTTCGTGGACATAAAAACTCAAAATTCAGGAACCACGATTGCGTTTCCTGAATTTTAGGCTTGGTAATAACCAAACCTAAAACCATGATCGCAGTTTAGAACTGCAAGTGCAGTTATAAACCATGATCACGGAACTCTGAGACAAAAAAATAAGTCCTGCGAGTCCTTATTTTCCCTATTTTCATTTCAAACCGTGATTTCTCCTATACGTTTTTCACTCGAGCTTTGAATACCACCTCAAAATTACTCATCAAACTTATGGATCGTGATAGATTTAACCATACCGTGAAGATGAGGAGGTAAGCCCCCGATTTTAATCATTTTTTTTGAATTTTAGGTTATTTTTTTACATTTTCATGGGTTTTTTGAAATGTTTGTTTATGTATACAATTTTCTTGTTTTTTCAGTTGGTCGGCAAGCTCAAAATCATGAAAACCATCAAAAAATTCCTCAAAACCCTTCGAACATTCCTCAAAACCCTCCTCCAAACATAGATCCACCTCTTGTGGCTCCTTTTATCCCCATTGAACCAACAAGAACAAAAGATAATATTATTGGAATAATCTGAGAAAATAAAATTGTCATTGAGAACCTTATTTAGACTATAAGACAAAATCATGCCACAAATCCATCCCACATGACTTTAGCCAACACATTGCAAACATTGATTGGTGAATTCGACTCTGCAACCAACCAAATACATAGATGGAATACCTTTAGAGGTGATTGTAGGTAGTGGTATGTGGATAAATTATCCCATGTAGCCGTAAAAGACAAAAAACTTGGAAAATGCCTCATTTGTGCATTATTTACTGACTCGAGAACCAATGCCCCCCCGTAGTTACTTGCAAATGGTTTCCAATCCATTGGTGCCACGATGACCGAATCAAAAAATTTTTTTGGGACCGATGGTGGATGGTTTTTGATTATCCACAATGTAAAAACAATGAGGTTCCTCTTTATTTTTTGAAGAAATTATATTGCGAGTTCATGCTTAATGAGGTCCCGAATTATTTTGACTTTTCTAATTTTTTTGGTCAAGGAGGTGGCTCTGCACAGAGTAGACCTGGTGCATGCATAGGTCAACCAAGGATCCCCCATGCCCCAAAACCCCCACTGCCTTCAGTTATCCCTCCTACAGTGAAGGAGGTTGTGGAGATTGACACACTGCATGCATTGAGGGAGCTCACTGACACTCTGACCCAGCATAGTGACCAGATTGCATCTGGTGATGTTGGTGGAGGTGCCAGTTCTAGTGCACCACACCACTGTGGATCATGTGGTGCCGTATGCACTGTGGGCGAGACATCATTTGCTGGTTCACATGATTTCTTTTCTATAGATGAGATGTTGGGGGATGTTTTTGGAACTGGTGCCACTGATATTGGTCTTTCACAGGTAAATTTCAAATAAATATAAATAATATATATATACAATAGTTTAATTCACATGTTTGAGATTTTAATATATATGTATTTGATTGTACGTCATGTACATACATGTAAAAAACTAATTTTTTATTTTATTTTAAATAGCAAGATCCGGTGAAGGAAACATCTAGCATTGACATGCTAGCTACTGCAGCTGGGTGTGTTTCAAATGTAAGTTTCAAGTTATACAAACTTACATTTTTAATTTCATTTGATTACACTAGATTATTATTATAATGTTTCATGTGTATGTTGTACATATTAATATGTTTTTCTTTTATACACAGGAGCCTGATGGGTCATCATCTGCTCTGGGAACTGAGGCTACTGGCATGCCTCACATGAGTTTTATGCAGGTTAGTTTCTCTTTACACTTTGTTTCTAATTATGGAAGTTCACGTGGATTACATGCTTTGGACCTCTGTTATGTGGTGCACAGTCATGTAGATTTTAATATTGATTTGTACATGTTTTTTGTATAGCTTATGACTTCCAGAGAGACTCCTCCATATATGCAGACTGTGGAGGCTACTGTAGATACTGCCATAGCATCTGCAGATCCACTAACTGAGGTACAATTTTTCAAATTTGTTAAATTTTGGAGGTTCATTATTTCTTATTACTTAAATCTACAATATCAAATTTTGTATGTATGTGAAATATTTAATTTGAAAATTAATTATTTGTATGTAGCTTACCCCTCGTGAGTCTACTGTTGTCCCTACGATGTGTCAACAACAAATTGATAGGGATCATGACATTGCGGTAAGATTTCACATGCATTTTAACTAAATTGTACAAGTTTCTAAATTTTGAATGTATTTTAAAATTTTGGGTGTTAAAAACTTGTTGTTTATGAATGTGCAGGTTAGGTTGTAGGCCTACTTAGAGATGCCTAGGACCACACAGATGAAATCCATAGTGGCATCTCCCTCCACTACATCCCCAGGTCATGGACGTGCTACTTCTAGTAGGGCGAAGAGAGGGAAGATGTTTCATGAGTAGATTCATAGTCTACCTGGATGTACATAGGTATATATATCAGCCATCTGGTCCTAATGAACTTGTTTCTTCATATAGTCCATTGTATATATATAGCCTTTTGCGACCGCATGTGGTCCTATATACATTATGACACACTTAGTTTGAGATGTACACATGTTATGAAATTACATATTTTCAGAGACGTGCGTCTGGAGCACACTTTGTTTGATTCTTATATATCCATGTGTGTTGGTTTTCATAATGATATTACTAAACTATATGTTTGATTTGATTTCGTTGCATGTATGATATCCTTATATGTATGTTTTCATATCCATTTATTAGTTCTAGATATGTATGTTTGATTTAAAATTAAAAAACCATGTCCCGGAGCACTACATGGTACAATTGTTAAGCAAACCTATTCCATTAAGCAAAACCATGCTAGGTGAACTACAAAAGGGCAATACGTAACAATTACTTTTTTTTTTTAAAGCTAACACTCATCTATTGCATATCAACTAATGCGAACATTGATAGAAATAAGCAAGGTAAAGTTCATCTTGAACTATAAAAATATAACGTTACTTATGGTGCAACATTGCATGGTACAATTGTTAAGAAATTAAGGGAAGCATTTACATTGTTTTAGAGAAATTAAGGGAATCAATAGATGTACACACCTTATCTCTTTATAATTTGGTGCTATATGCCAATCAACTAAGAAGTTAAACATTCAATTTGATTATCGTTTAAAGTAGATTCACTTCTCTCTTTCATTTTCATTGTTTGTCTCTTTCTTCTTGGACTTACCATCCTCTCTTTCCTTTTATTTGCTTGTATGTATTCAAGACTTATTTCTTTCTCCTTCTTATTTTTCCATTGTTCACTCTTTTTTCTCTTGACTTGTCTCTTGTTGCTTTGAATATGGACTGTCATAAATATCTCCTCAAGCCTTTGTATTTCCTCATGTACAACAAGTATTCACTCTCTCCTTCACTTTCTTCATTTATTGATCACAGCCATTACATGCTTGCCTCAAACTGAAATTTGACCTTTTCTCGCCACTTTCCTCTTGTTTCCCATTTCATATTGAATGAGTACCTATTTATTCTCTAAGCATTTCATTTTGCACTTCCTTTCTCCTCCATTATTCTTCTTTCATGTTATGTTCTCCATTATGAGAATTCTTTTCTCTTCTTCATGTTTCTCATGCATGGAAACTATTTTCCTCTTATTCCTTCATAGGCTCTCACTTATTTGTTTCCTTCACTTATTTTAGCATGCTTCATAAGTGACTTGATTGGCCTCTTCACTCTCCTTCTAAAATTCCATCCAAATATGATAAATTGAAGCTATTTGCCTTAGCATTTTATTGATAATCTTATTCATATGTTCACATTCTCACCATACTATTAGAAGCAATGAATAAATGCATTTCATTCCTTTAACATGGCTTACCTTTACTCACCACTTTTCACTAGTTCTTGCTTCACTAGCAATTATGGCTCATTTAATTTCAACTCCATTTAGTATTCTTGACCTATATTCAAATACTTAATCCACTATTAGAATAACAAGGGAATGCTTTATTCTTGTGAATCTTCAAAGCATAATAATTAGGGTATTAGATACCCATTACGGGATAAAAAATATGTAAAAAGTTGCAAGGTAGCCAAGACCATGACCATATTAAAATGCAAACATAATGAGCATGTAAGAACATAGATGAGGCAGCAAAGGATGGAGAGAGATCACCACAACAACATAGCTCAAGAGAGAAAAGCAAGGACAGTGATGAAGCACCTAAGAGGACAGAGGAAAGTCCAAAGAGAACAAGAGAGATGGAAGGTAAACAAGTGACATTGAATGTTTTGAGTCCTAGGAAATGAATGGAGGTGAGGAGTGAGAAGTCATGCCTCAGGACGTCATGGCACCAAACCGAATATGCTGAAACATCTGGGTGGCTAGGTGAACACTAGAGGAGGCATTGTTTTGGTGCACGACAAGGTCATTGCTTCCTTCGTTCGGGCATAGTCCCTTAAGAGCCTGAGACCAAAATATCATTCAACTTCGACGGGTGACTACTCGGACTCCATGGCACCTAGAGACATCTCATCTGATCCAAAACCTCAGTGTAGGGACCCTATACAATAGCCTCTCTCAGTTTTTTCCTTCCTAGATCGGTGCTCTCACTGCCCTATTGTTTGCAAACACGTGAAATAGTGCAGTTCGAGCCAGTGTAAGGTTGTCAAATGCTATATTTTGCAAACGGTGGGTTGTGGCACTAAACTGACTGCATCGACATGTCTAGGTGGAAAGGTTAACACTAGAGGAGGTGGTGTTTTCATGCATGAAAAGGTCATTGCTTCCAGGCTACTTCGTTCGGGCGTAGTCCCTTAAGAGCCCTGAGACCAAAATATTGTTCAACTTCGACGGATGACTACTCAGACTCCATGTCACCTAGAGATGTCTCATCTGATACGACATAATAGCCTCTCTAAGTTTTTTCCTTCCCAGATCGGTGCTCTCGCTGCCCTATTGTTTGCAAATGCGTAAAATAGTGCAGTTTGAGCCAGTGTAAGGTTGTCAAACGCTATATTTTGTAAACGGTGGGTTGTGGCACCAAAATGACTACACAGACATGTCTGGGTGGCCAGGTGAACACTAGAGGAGGTGGTGTTTCGGTGCATGACAAGGTCATTGCTTCTGGGCTACTTCGTTCGGGCATAGTCCCTTAAGAGCCCTGAGACCAAAATATCACTCAACTTTGATGGGTGACTACTCAGACTCCATGGCACCTAGAGACACCTCATATAATCTAACAACTTAGTGTAGGGACCCTCTAAAATAGCCTCTCTCAGTTTTTTCCTTCTCATATCGGTGCTCTTGCTGCCCTATTGTTTGCAAATGTGTGAAATAGTGCAGTTAGAGCCAGTGTAAGGTTGAAAAATGCTATATTTTACAAACGGTGGGTCATGGCACTAAATTGAATGTGCCAAAATTTTTGTGTGAATAGGTGAACACTAGAGGAGGTGGTGTTTTGGTGCGTGACAAGGTCATTGCTTATGGGCTACTTTGTTTGGGTGTAGTCCCTTAAGAGCCCTGAGACCAAAATATCATTCACCTAGAAATGCCTTATCTGATCCAAAACCTCAGCATAGGGACCCTCTACAATAGCCTCTCTTTGTTTTTTCCTTCCCATATCGGTGCTCTCGTTTCCCTATTGTTTGCAAACGCGTGAAATAGTGTAGTTCGAGCCAGTGTAAGGTTGTCAAACACTATATTTTGCAAACGATGGGTCATGGCACTGAACCAACTACGCTGACATGTCTGGGTGGCTAGGTGAAAATTATAGGAGGTGGTGTTTTGGTGCGAGACAAGGTCATTGCTTCTGGGCTACTTCATTCGGGTGTAGTCCCTTAAGAGCCATGAGACCAAAATATCATTCAACTTCGACAAGTGATTACTCAGACTCCGTGGCACCTAGAGACATCTTGTCTGATTCAACACCTTGATGTAGGGACCCTCTACAATAGCCTCTCTCAATTTTTTCCTTCTCATATCGGTGCTCTCGCTGCCCTATTGTTTGCAAACGCGTGAAATAGTGCAGTTTGAGCCAGTGTAAGGTTGTCAAACGCTATATTTTGCAAACGGTGGGTCATGGCACCCAACCAAATGTGCCAACACATCTGGATGGCTAGGTGAATGCTAAATGAGGTGGTGTTTCGGTGTGCGACAAGGTCGTTGCTTCCGGGCTACTTCATTCGGGCGTAGTCCCTTAAGAGCCCTGAGACCAAAATATTGTTCAACTTCGACAGGTGACTACTCGGACTCCATGGCACCTAGAGATGCCTCGTCTAATCTAACACCTTAGCATAGGGACCCTATACAATAGAATCTCTCAGTTTTTTCCTTCCTAGATCAGTGCTCTCACTACCCTATTGTTTGTAAATGCATGAAATAATGTAGTTCGAGCTAGTGTAAGGTTGTCAAATGCTATATTTTGAAAACAGTGGGTTATGGTACTAAACCAAATGATCCAACATGTCTGAGTGGCTAGGTGAATGCTAGAGTAGGTGGTTTTTTTTTTCACGACAAGGTCGTTGCTTCCAGGCTACTTCGTTCTGGCTTAGTCTTTCAAGAGCCCTAAGACAAAAATATTGTTCAACTTGGACGGGTGACTACTCAGACTCCGTGGCACCTAGAGATGTCTCATCTAATCTGAAACCTCAGCATAGGTACCCTATACAATACCCTCTCTCATTTTTTCCCTTCTCATATCGGTGCTCTCATTGCCCTGTTGTTTGTAAACGCGCGAAATAGTGCAGTTCGAGCCAGTGTAAGGTTGTCAAACGCTATATTTTACAAACAGTGGGTCATGGCACCAACTGAATGTTTTGACACATCTAGGTGGCTAGGTGAACACTAGAGGAGGTGGTGTTTTGGTGCGCGATAAGGTCGTTGCTTCCGGGCTACTTCATTCGGGCGTAGTCCCTTAAGAGCCCTGAGACCAAAATATCATTCAACTTTGATGGGTGACTACTCAGACTCTGTGGCACCTAGAGATGTCTCGTCTGATCCAACACCTTAGCGTAGGGACCCTCTACAAAATCCTCTCCAATTTTTTCCTTCTCATATCGGTGCTCTCACTGCCCTATTGTTTGCAAACGTGCGTGAAATAGTGCAGTTTGAGCCAGTGTAAGGTTGTCAAACGCTATATTTTGCAAATGGTGGGTCGTGTCACCGAACTGACTGCACCGACACATCTAGGTGGCCAGGTGAATGCTAGAGGAGGTAGTGTTGTGTTTCAGTGTATGACAAGGTCGTTTCTTCCGGGCTACTTCATTCGGGCGTAGTCCCTTAAGAGCCATGAGACCAAAATATCGTTCAACTTCAACGGGTGACTACTCAGACTCCGTGGCACCTAGAGACGTCTCATCTAATCCAAACCTCAGGGTAGGGACCCTCTACAATAGCCTCTCTTAGTTTTTTCCTTCCCAGATCGGTGCTCTCGCTGCCCTATTGTTTGTAAACGCATGAAATAGTGCAGTTTGAGCCAGTGTAAGGTTGTCAAATGCTATATTTTGCAAACGGTGGGTCGTGGCACCAAACCGATTGTGCACACGCATAGGTATGGTCTTGTAAACACTTGGGGAGGAGTCATTTTGGTTCTCTAAGCACCAAGTGCTTCTGGGCTACCTCCTTCGGAGCCAAGAACCCCCTCCACGGGTACATAAATCGTTGTTAATTGCTTCTCTTTTCTTACATAAAACAATGAAAGCTTCTCTTAGCTTCGAGAATTTAAAATTCTCTACTAACAGTGCCAACCATGTGAAGGTGGAAGCTTTTCTGGCACCACTAACCTGAACATAAAAGTGTTAGTCAAAGAAATTTAAGTTTCAAATCAAAACCATACTAGATATATACAAAATACACAAATTTAAAATAAAATATATGAACTTAAATCTAGATCTAACTAACAAATTTATATATATATCAAAGAAATTATATATACCAGACATGAGCATTGTAAATTCATTCCAATGAACCATCAGGATCGGATCTACTCTGAATAACGGACAAGATTGCTTCATGATCTGACTCTCGAACCTTCCAAAGAATCTTGTTATTAGGCCTTCCTCGATATCTATACAGCTGAATATTTGTCGCTAGAACTAGATGTGAATATAAGAGTATTTTCCTGTGTGTCTCAAAGTCTTCAAACACCCAAATAGAGGAGTTTTTTAATGGATACCATCGAAGCCAAGTTCCAGTAACTACCACTGACCCTGTAGGATACTCAATATCTTCACCATCTATAATAGGAGAAGTCAACTTCTTTCTTTCCTCGATGCAATGACATAAGAAATAGTCTGTTCCTTCTTCATTGTCTTCTGTCGCAATAACTGCAAACACATGTCCTAAAAAAACAAAGGTTGAACAACTCAAATTTAAATTACATATTAAAATTTCAATGGACATAACTCAATACAAAAATTAAATAAATAACCATAAATACCTTGTCGCACCAAAATCAAAATTTCATCAAAGTCCTTGGATGTTGCAACTTCATCTGTAGAAACAAGTCGTAATGCTTGTGGAGGTTGATAACTAGGAAGCGGAGTTAGAGGCCTACAAATCCATCCATCCACCCATTCTTGTGAATCACACTCAGCAGTGACAAATTTGATACAAGATGCACAAAAACATGTCAAATTTCTTGTCCATATGGCCCACGAAGTAGTGTCTGAGCTACAAAATGAGTGCATATCACTGGACCCAGTGAGTGTCATACAATCCTCGTAGTTAACAATTTGTTGTTCCTCTATCAACCAAAAATATCTGTGAACTGTGGAATTTTCTTGAGAACCTCGGGCCATGTTGTCAATACACCATTCCACTATGCTCTTTGCATATTTTAATTTAGCACCATCTTTGTACTTCAACTCTTCTCTTGCAAGAGCTCTTTTCACACATGCCCCTGCACCGTCATGCTCTCCTTTTCCATGTCCAGCCTCAGTGAAACTCCAAATATGTTGCACACCCATCTTGACTTGTGCATTTTGCTCATCCAATAAAACATTCGTGCATTCTTAAACTAAGATGTGTAATTATCTGACCATATATAATGTTGTTTGAAGTGGATGTCCCTATCAGACAAGTTTCCATAAAATAACTGGAAACACCCTTGCACAAATTCAGTAGAATGAGTATGATCATCACTGATATAAAAGTGGTACTCTCTTAAAAAAATTAATCATTCTCTGTACTGTCAGGAGAATGTAGAAATGCTATATGCACAAAAATGGCAACTTGTACTGAGTTGTAATATTGCGATTGAACCTCCATTTGTGGTTGCAATGTATAATTCTCTGCAAAATTGACCACTCAAACAATAGTACCAATAGGAAATGTGTCCTTCCATATGTTGAAATGTTCATCCAACCATCAAGCTCTATGTGTATGCCTAGCATACTCATAAACAATTTCATCCTTAAATTTTCTCAAAAATTGGAAACAGGTATTTGTTCTGTAACTAGCTCACACAGTTTAGACTCTTTTCCATTTTTCAACTGTTATGCAACTGATTTATATTTATCAAACTCAACTAAATTATGTCCTATTGTACCTTCAATTTTCTCATGGATGCAACTTTCCAATTTAGGTAATCCGCCGCATGTACTACAACTTCCATCTAAACAATCCTGACTATAAAAAAATTGTCCAACTTCTTTTTCACAAAATATAGTAGGAATGAAATCCCTGGAAGATATTGGTGGAACTTGAACACCACATTCCGATAACATAGTTTCAGAATGAAAAATAAAATGAATACGTAAAAATTTAGCATAATGCATCGCAAATTCAACATGTTGCCTACAACAACAAGTGGTGCGAGCGTGGTTGATTTTCACATAGAATGGTTTCAACATTTCAAAAAAACGTTGACTAATTTTAATTTCCAGATTCTCTTGTTCAAACTTACGAAAAAATTGAGTTTGAGTCATATCTAAGAAATGCTTTGGATGTGGTTCACGATTAGTAGAACCAACTCTTTGTTTTATAACATCTCTTGTATTAGGTGAAACTCTAGTGTTATCATGCCAAAATTTAATAACAACTTCTCTTATAGCATCAGAATTATTTTTGTCCTTATGCGGTGCTCTAGCAGAAAATGCCCAAAAATTGGCGTTATTGAGTGATTGAAGGATATTACGTCTTTCAATTGCTTTCATTAGAGTTTTTCGATTAACTTGCAACATTCTACTTGTTTTCGTAATCAAACATTGTTTTTTATTGATTCACTTACAACACTAGTAGCAAGTACACAACACACAATATTACTATCCCTAGTGCGTCTCTTGACACCAACAGTGTGATATGCATCATGAAGGTTTTCAACAATTGTAGAGGTTTGACCACGTATATTAGATGTTGTCAATCCTAAGGTGTTTAATGTAGGTCTCATTTTAATCAATTTCATCAAACTAACCAACAACTGACATCTTTGGGAATCATTTAAAATTTCAAAATGATTATCCCAAATTTCAGTGGCTTTTCTTCTGATTTGTCATTCAGAAAGTTTGTTAGACATTGGTTTCAAAATGTTTTCATCAATTTCAATAAAAAATTAGGTCTTCTTACGTAAAATCCTAGGAGGTGTTTTTGTCAAATTTTTGGTTGTCTACAGTTTCAACATGAATTTCCTTATTCACATTTTCATTGTCTCCTTCAATTTCAACATTTGCTACATCATGAGTATTTAATTCTTCTTCAAAATTGACAGTAAAAACATCTTCATCACGAGTATTTAATTCAACTTCAACATTGACAGTAGAAACATTACCTGGTTCTTCATTGCTTACAATAGTTGGGGTTGAAGATGAACCTCTTCTTGATTCATGAAGATTCCGCATTCGCTCAGCATTTTGAATTTTGTTGGCCTCTAATTTGTTTGGTATTTTTTTACTTAATGAATTCCTTTTTTGACTTCGTTTCTTATCTCCCATGATGTTTTACTTCCGGTGATAAGAAAAACGTGTAGAAAAAGATAGAATTTCAAAAGTAATTCGTATGGTAAGGTCAGAGAGTAAAAATCACATGGTAATTCAGACATTGAGATGTGTGTAAATATGATTTATGAACCGTGAGTGTGCTTTATAAACCGTGATCATGGTTTATAAAGTGCGCTCATGGTTTGTGTTAAAAAACCACGATGATCGCTTTATAAACCATGATCGCGGATCTATCTGCCGAACCTAAGCCTCGGGAAATCTTTGTTTTTCCCCAACCAAAGCTATGGAAGGTCATTATGAAGTGTAAAAGGTAAAAAAACCTCAAATTTTGCTTTTCCAAAGACTTGAACCGTGCTAAAAAAACTGAAAACATTTCACAAAAATGGTGCCATCGCATAGGGGAGACTGTTAGCTTCATAGAAATATTGATTTTAAAGTGAATAGAATAAGATAAATATCATTTTATAATTTTTTACTAACAATAGGTCTTTAAGACATTTTTCCCGTGAATGTTCATGTCTACGTTTAAGACTGTAACTTTTGTTTCACTTATCAAAATGTGATAAAACTTATACCATCCCAAGCATGGACAAATTCTATACACGTTAAAAAAAAATATTTGATTTTGATATTTTTTGATATAGTTATGGCGGGAAAACGGAAAGTGCTTTGTTTTCTAAATATTTTCAGACCACTTTCACGGAAAAAATCATTAAAAAAAAATATTGCTAAAAAAATACAAAATAAAATCCATCCCAAGATAGACAACTACATCTAACTTTTCACCAAAGGAAAAAAAAATAACAAGATTTGGTCATCCAAAATGCGGGCAAACGGACTACAATCTTATAAGTTTTTTCAAAAAAAAAAACAAGTCATATAATTTTAAGTGTTTAATATAGCTAAACTTGTCCATTTTTTTTTAAAAAATTAGTATTTTAGAAACTAGATTGAATGCTACGATTCATATTTATATAAATTTTTCTAATTTTGAGTGCACGCGTATTTCTAATAATCCCTACAAGTTGAGATGTTGCTATTTTTTGCAATATGACATCCATGGATGACCCTATATTTGTCCATCAACTTCCTGCACTTACCCTTCAATCCTCCAAATATATCCAATGCCTGGCACACACATTTCTTTCTCGTTTGTGTGCTCTACATGCCATCTCTAAAAATAGACCTTTATGAGTGAAAATGACTAAGTCCCGAAAGTTGAACTTCTACTTCACGTGCGTGTTCTCCCTATCTGTTAGCACCTTTGAATATGATCTGCCTTCCCACACAAACTTATTGTGTGCTTTCTATCAAGTGTTCTATGATCAACAAATAAGAGGAGGAGAGTGTCGCAAACGAATCTAGAAAAATACATAACTATTGAAAATTCTTGCACTGGGGCTCCTAGATCAGGTCAGGGGTGCCTAGGCATTGTATAATGCTTCTAAGTGTATGTGATTGTGAAAATTCCTAGAAAGTGATTTCTTATATGTCACTGCCCTTCTTTTTTGATTGCCTATGTGTCACACTATACCCAAAAAAATTTCTTGTAACCTGTAAAGAGAAAGATCACCAGCAAAACCCAAAAACACATTAAATCCTAAAAATAAAAAAATGTAAATAGGGAGTCAAACTAACCCCGACAATCACTCAATAGAGTGAGATTATGATTTGGGAACTACACTAAATTTTAGAATCCATGTAGTTCTACGTGTGTGTATGTGTAGAATCATTCCCAAGGTGGTTTTTGTACATGATGCAATGAATAACGAGCAATAGTTAGATGTAGCAATGTAAGTAGATGTATGGATGTCAAAATAAAATTACCTCTTATGAAGTGTGTGCAGAAGAATGTAGTCTCTTATCCCTTGAATAAAGCTAGATCGATGGTTTTATGCTCTTGAAATGCCTTTAGATGTAACCTTAGGTGACACTAATAGATGCTTAGAGCTTGGTCCCTTATTTTGGTCACATGACTTTGTATTTATATGATTCCCTTATTTGAATTTGGTAATTAACCACTAAAAATTTGACCCATAAGAAAACAAGATGCCCAACAGATAGAAGTGGCCCAAAAGACGCTAGAAATATACAAAGAGGCCGGGGGCACTCAGAAGGGATGAGGGCACCTTGGTGCATCCTGCGTTGTCTAGGCGCTAGTGTCAAAAAGAAAATTTGAACAAAAATGACTGAGACTAGGAAGTGAGGGTGTGTAAGGACCAAGAAGGAAACCTAAAATGAAAGAAAAGAGGCTAAATATGAGTGGTCAATTAGTACTTTTCTCGCTTAGGAATTGTATGAATAGTGGCATGTGACTAAGACCTAAAAATGTACCCAAAGTGCATGATTTAGTGTCTACATTTTCCCCCACTTTATGTTGTTGAGTGAATACTCAATAAAATAAAGTAGATAAGAGATGTGTACTTGATAACCATGTAGATTGATGGCAAAAGCATGTTGAGGAGACAAGAAAAATCATGGAGTGATAAAAAATGAAGTGTGGAAGCTAGAGAAGATGAAGTGTGAACCTAGGGGTGAAAGACATGTATGTGTTATATATGTTGCATTGTACCTATTTTCATTATTGATTGATGTATTTTATGATGTGACTATTTCTTCCCATAAGGACAAAACTACAAAAATAGAAGAACAAAAGAGTAGTCAAAGTTGTGTATATGAAAAATTTGATCTAAATATGTAAAAATTGTGTAAAAGTATGTAAAAATGTGAAAAGGAATATGTGCACTTGATCTGTGACGAGTGTAAGGACAAAAAGGATTCTGAACATGTTATAGAAGGATGATTTTTTGGTATATCTCATGCCAAGAATGAGTTTTTTGGGTGATCTCATGCCACAAAAAAGAAGTGTTGGGGAGAGGGGTCTAATTTTACTCTCCAATTCTGACTACTTCCTGATGATTTATACACTACTACAGATGGTGTGATCCTACTTTGTTCAAGTTATATCAATTTCGATCCAATTTGATCTAATGCAAATAGAAAGAAAGGATATAACGTGCATGTTGATTGTTGGAGGACTGTGTTTGTTATGTGAAAACAACTATGTAAACTACTGAAAATTGTGCTAATCTGAGAAAAAATCTATAACTATCCCCTAGTCATAAGTACCTATGAAGGGTCAGGAGAGCCCAAATGCTCATGTATGTGTCTGGGAGTTGGTGTTTGTGTTGTGCTAAGGACCTAAGTCAGATTCTGGCCATTTTTTGTGACTGAATAATATGTTGTTCTTGTACTATGTAGGTATGAACTGTGAATGTGTATTATTGAATGGGGTGATTGATTCACCCAATGTATGCCCCCCCTCATTTGGGGTTCATGTGAAGTCACTAGGAGGATGCAACCCAAAGAAGAGTACCAAATTCTGATCTAAAACTAATACCATGTAGGGGGAGGGAATGTGTTCAATAGAAACCAAGTCACACACAAACAAAGTGGCTTGAAACATGTGTTAGTGCCAAACAAGATAAAAAAAATGTACGAATAGAAGACAATGTGTAATCTAGCAAGCAAATAATATAATGTAGACTCATGAAAAGTGGGTTTAAAACATGGGACATCACTCACAATGTCACAAGAACAATTAGAGGCCAAAGTGGCCAAAAGCATACAGTGTGCAAACAAGAAAAAGGGAAAATCTGCAAACAATGGCATACAATGGTAAATAATGGAAAACACTAACAACAAAGTGTCAGACAACCATGGTGGCAAATAGTTCTGTAAGAAAAATTTCACATGATGAAGCACCCATTAGCATGTTAGAAAGATAAAAAGTATGTCAAAGCGTGTATGATCTAATATAATAGTGTGCTAGTAAGAATAGGAAGTAGTATAAAATGAAACAATAACACCTATGATGTGTACAAAAGTAGATGCCCCTAGGAGCCATTGTGGGACTGGTAAGAGGTACAGTGCCAACAATCCATGTTGTGTGTAACAATATGTGTAAAGTATGCATTAAAAACTATAAGTCAAGTGAACATGCATGTGTATATGAAAAGATAATGACATATAAAATATATGTCTAACATGTAAAAAAAGTGTAACATGTGAGTATGAATAAGCAATAACAATGTAAAACCAAGATATGCAATATGTTGTTAGTGTGAATGGAATGGAATGTAAAGTGAGTGTGATAGGATCAGTGTGCCCCTTGAGTGAATGTGAATGAGTATGCATGAGATGAGGTTCATTTATAAATTCCCCCTCAGTAGTCAAGAATGAACCATAGAACAAGAGTGCATCATCGGGAAATGGTTTGAAGTGTGCACTAGAAAGATATGATCAAAGAATCATAGAGTGTAGAGAGAGTGTGAGTGTTGATGAGGTTCATTTCAGATTTATACCCTCAACATTCGAGTACATGGGACAAGAGTGTGTCATAGGGTAGTGATTCCAAAAATATATATCAATGTGCCCAAGATGAATGTGTGCTAGAAAGATGTGTCATGAATGCATTGAGTGTGAAATGTGTCATGTGTATGATGTGAGGTTCATGAATGTAGTAAACCCTCAAAAGTCAAGTGTGAACCATAGCACAAGAGTGCATCATAGGGTAATGATGATACAAGTGTATCAAGATGTGTAAGATGTGTGTAAAAGACTAGAATGCAAATCATGAATTGAAATAGTAGAAATGTGAGACACCTAATAATGCTAGAAGGGGGGAATAGTAAGCATGATGCCCCCAAGTGTATGCCAATGAATATGCTATTTGAAAAAAGTGAAGTATAAGGGTCCTCCACCCAATGCTTGTGGAGATAAAGGTGTGTGACCATGCTCTAAGATCAGTGATGTATGAGATAGATGATGTATATGGGAATGAGACCTTTGTGCATGAGACCTAGGAGGTGATCCAGACCTATGTGAAAGAGAACGTGGAGGTGATGATAACCTATGTGAAGGTGAGCACAGAGGTGATGAAAACCTATGTGAAGGAGACAACATAGGTGATGAATACCTATGTGAAGGAAACTGAGGAGGTGATGTATACCTATGTGAAGGATCCATCTGAGTGGTGGACCTAGATTGATGTGACAGACTAATAAATTGATGAGACTGAGTAGGTCATGCACAAATAGGTGAGGTAAGATAAAATTATGCTTTAGATTTGAGAGGTCCAAGGGACCTAGATTCTCTAGTGAGTGCAATGGAAACCTCAAGAGGAGGTTAAGCCATGGTGTGCATGGTGGAACACCATTAATAGTAATGATTTGCTTGTTGTGAATGAAATTTAGACACAAGTGATTCATGGAAATGATAGCTTGAGTAGCATGGAGCCAGGGAAGACCTAAGAGCATGTCACACCCTTTGATTGAAGGTGCCACAAGAAATGGCACAAGCATGGTAAGAGGACCAACTATGACTGGAAGCTTGACATAACCATATGATTTAGGAACTGGATATGAAATTTGTGATAGTGGATAGTTGATAACAACAAGAAGTGTGATAGAGCACACACACATATGAATCGATGGATCAAACATTGTATTATTGATCTAGTATGAGTCCTGATAGAAGCATTGATATGTAATGTGTCAGAAGAGAATGTAGCATGATAGTCATGATCAGAGAATGCAATGAATGGTGGAGATGCATCAACATGAGAAACTAGAAAATCAAGAGCCCCCGATGAAGGAGGAGGCACTGCATGATATGTATGATTGGTTGAAGAGTCAACCACTTTCTTGTCATGTTTAGGAAGAGGATTGTTGAAGATATTGAGCTTGTGATTTTCATTGACTGACATAGATGTCGTAGGCTAAGGAAGCTCAATTACATTATTATTGATAAGATCTTGAATAAGATTTCAAAGTTTGAAACATCGATCTGTAGAATTCCCAATGCATTGATGATAGTCACATCTTAAATTTTCATTGTAATTGTGACCTTTAGGATGATATGGGTCGAGATTAAGTGGAGGAGGAAGCATAATAATATTTCTCTCAACGAGTTGTGGCAATAGAATATGTGGAGCACAAGGTAATTTAGTAAATGTACACTTAGGCGGTTTCCATTGAAATCTTTTCAGGATTAGAGACAACATTAACAGTAGCTTTAGCTTCAGTAGGTTTAGTAGATGGCTTGAAAGTTTATTTACTTTGAAAGTGAGTAGAAGATGAAGCCTGCTCATGATACTTAAGCTTTCCCATAGATAATAGTTTATTTTCACGTAGCTTAAGAGTATGACATAAATGATCAAATGATGGAGATGTCTCAAAGATGACACTCTCTTGCAAGAGGTGGTAATAGACTTTGGATGAATAGATCTTGAAGTTCAGAGTCCACAAGAACATTAGACATCTTAGCTAAGTTTTTCTTATATCGCAAGACATAATCCACTAGATGTTCGTTAGATCCTTGTTTAATTTGTGCAATAATTGAAAATATGATATCTTAGATCCTATATTGATAGAGAAATGAGCAAGAAAATCATCAGATAAATGCGTAAAATATGTTACTGAGTGGATAGGTAGATCATAGAACCAACACATTGCATAATCTTGAAGACTTCTAGGAAAGATATTTGTGAGTAAAGTGTGATCATCTGCATAATCTAGACATGCTACATGAAATGCTCAGAGATGCTCTTGAGGGTCACCATGGCCATTGAAAATGGGAATATTGGGAGTGAAGAAGTTAGGAGGAAGTGGATAAGTGGAAATGGTGGGTGAAAAAGGAGTATGAAGTAGTAATGTGGAATCAAGAGATGGAGATGCACGAGAAGTATCCTATTTCAATTTATAGATTTGAACTTGAAGATCTTGATAAAGAGAGGCTAAGTCTTGAGTGCCAATGGAAGAGACTTACCACATGTGAGAAACAAGAGGTGGAGTGAAGTGGTTGGTGGGAGTAGGAATAAAAACATGAATATTTAGAAGTAGGTGGAAGAGTGGAAGAAGGTGGTTGAGTAGCTTGAATAACATGGAAGTGGGGATGGATGTAGAAAAATTAAGCACTGCAAGATTGGTGGCTTCTTCATGAGAAACAAATAAAAGAAGATATAGATCCTAGGGGTGTTCAACAAGATGATCATTGATCTCTTGGTGATGGGATTCAGTGAATGGTCCATAAAATTGAGCCATACTAAGAATATGATAATATACCTAGAAGCAAGGAGGGTTCGAATGATGGGTTCACCAATTGATTTAAAAATATTGAAATTTATGAAACCCTAATTACAGAGTCACAACGAAATGATAATGCAATAAATATAGATCTAACCTAAGAAATAAGCTAATAAATATAAAACCCTAGGTGCAAGAGAAGGGATAATAAAGCTTACTTATTTTCACAATAATCCTTATGTGTCAAGTTGAAAAAACTGATGAAACATGAGGAGGAGAATGTCGTAACCAAGACCTAAAAAATTGTAGAACTATCGGAAATGCTAGGACTGGGGTGCTTGGATTGGGTCAAGGGTGCCTTGGGCCAGTATAGACCACTTTAGGCCTGTGACTATGAAAAACCAGAAAGTGATTTATTTTGTGTCACTTCATATGTCTTCCATTATATTTCATTCATTATGTCATCACATATTCCTTCTAAAATCACCTGTAACCTACAAAAGAAAGAACACCTACAAAACCCAAAAACACATCAAATCCTAAAAAGAAAAAGATGTAAATGAGGAGTCATAGTGACCCCAGTGATCACCTGATAAAGTGAACTTACGATCCAAATGTTACACTACATTTTCATACTCCATGTAGTTCTGGGTGTGTGTGTGTGTAGAATCGTGCCCTAGGTGGCTCTTGTGCAAGATGCACTTGATAGTGAGCAATAGCTAGATGTAGCAATGTAAATAGATGTGTGGATGTAAAAATGAACTTCCCCTCCTATGAAGTGTATGTAGAAGAATGCAGTCCCTTATCCCTTGAATGAAGCTAGATGGATGCTTTGATGCTCTTAAATGCCTTTGGATGCAACCTTAGGTGATAGTAATAGATGCTTAGAGCTTGGTCCTTTATTATGATCACATAGCTTTGTATTTATATGATTCCCTTGTTTGAATTTTGTAATTAACCACTAAAAGGAAAACCCATAAGAAAAAAAGATGCCCAATGGATAGAAGAGGACCCAAAAGATGTGAGCAAGATACAAAGAGGTTGGGGGTGCCTAGAGGGGATGAGGGTGCCTGAGTGCATCCTAGCTAGGTGCTAGTGTCCAGATCAAAAAACATGAAATATTGAAAGTCATACTAGGAAATAGGGTGTGTAAGACCAAGAAGGAAACAAGAAAGAAAGAAAAGAGGCCAAAGAAAGTGTTCAATTAGTACTTTTATTGCTTAGGAATCATATGAATAGCTTTTTAATCTTTCAAACCCGTACTTTAGCTCAAAATCATAACACACGGGCTTTCATAGATAACTCATCCAAAACATTAGACCTTGTCTTTCAAGATCCTAATTGACCTTCTCATAACAAAAACTCCTAATGGACCTTGTGAATAAACATATCAACTTATATACCTGATTGAATCAATTACACATACCCTTAGAAGACTCCAAATCACCTTTTATTGATTTCATGATGCAAAAACAACTTCATATGATTCAACTTTGAATAAAGACACTCATAGACATTACTAAGAATACTTACCTACTAATACACCACTTCATGACTTCTTAGAGATAATAACCCACCTTTTATTTCTACCTTTCAAGGTCCTTGACCTCTTAAGGTCTCCCAGGTGCAAATATTTATCCCAACCTTTCCCTTAGATATTCAAAAGTAGGCTTTGTAAGTGGCTTAGTCAATATTTCTACAACTTTCTCTTTGGGAGACACATGTTAAAAATGAATGCATTGTTTTCTTACTTGGTCTCTTAATAAGTGATAATTAATTAGAATTTGCTTTGTTTAAGAATGCAAAACTAGGTTCTTGGACACTTTGATTGCAATAACACTGTCACAAAAAATAGGTATAAGCCCATCACACTTTATCTTGTAGTCTTCCAAAGTTTGTCTCATCCACATGACTTGAGAATAACATTGTGTAGCAGCAACATACTCAACTTCAAATGTTAAACAAACCACAAGAGATTGTTTCATTCTTGACCAAGAAACAAGAAATCCTCCAAAAAAGAGGGCTCCATCGCTTGTACTTCTCCTATCATCCATACTTCCTGCTCAATCAACATCAGAAAAGGCCTTTAGATAAAAGTTTTCACTCCTTGTATACCACAAACCATACTCAACGGTACCTTTAATATATCTAAAAATCCTTTTTAGTTTACATCATGTAACCATGAGAGTTCCAACATGCTTGTATTATTACATTTGAAACTTCTTCAATATTTCCTTGTACTTAGTTTGAGATATGAATATACCTTTTTTAGACTGATTTAATTATACTCCTAGAAAGAAAGACAACTCTCCAAGCATGGACATTATAGATTCCTATTGGGACCCTAATATAGCTTCCAAATCTTGAAGGCATGTAAGCACGCACAGTCAGAGGAAGTGTACAAGTGAAGGCGTGCAAGAAAGAATTCAAAAAGGGTTCTTGGAGAACAAAGGAAGCATGCCCGCAAAGCACAATTTGGAAATTAGCCATTTTTGGCCTTTTGGGTAAGACACATGAAGAACGTGTTCCATTTGGATAAGGTTATAGCCTAGCAATAGGGTGTCCTTGAAGGAATATACCTTACGATAAGAAGATCCAAAAAGATAATCATGACATGGAAGGGCATGCACTTGAGGTGATCCACACCTTGACACTTGGGGCCAGATTAAGGTTGCAGAGGAGTTTGTTAGAGCTCAGATGCCTATTTATACTTGCACACCCTTAAAAGAAAAAAAGAACACAAGGAAGGAAGTGGAGCTCTACATAGAATTATTGCGGGAACTATGGGATAAAATGGGTAGATGATTAAATGAAGGATGTAATGAGGGAATGGGGAATGAAAATTTTATCTTGTGAGTATTATGTGTGGATCCAGATATGGCGCATGACTATGGTCTCCCCTTCTGTGATGCTTATATAATTTAATGCTATGAATGAATATGATAAAGTTACCACTGATGTTTATATTAAGATCTTCTCTCAATATTATTTACATATTTCTAGTATACTTTTGATCTTGTATAATCATGAACCTTATTTGAATGATTGATTATATTTGTGGATTTACAACTTCCTAGTTCTATTAATTCTATTAAGTGCACTTTGCACTTTGATATGACTGAAGGGGTATAGAAGCTGTTATGAGCTCTATAGCTTTTTCATGTCTTTTAAATCACTAATTCTAGATCATGGAGCATGCCTTCCACTAAAATCACATAAAAGAGAGACTCGGCTCCCTCTCACGTGCCTCGGGTGAGCACTCAGCACCCACTAGGTGATAGGTCTAGTGTGCATGAGGTTCCCTTGTTCTTGCTGGGTCAAAATGACTACATTAATCTTTATCAGTATAGATGTAGTCAATGATTTCATTTGCAGTTAATCTCACTTGCGATAATCGGGGAATGCATGTGGGGATTGATACTTTCCTAGAGAAACTTATGATTTAGTTCCTCACCCACTGAGGTAAGTCTATCCACGAGTCTAGAGCAAATAGATTAGATGCCCATTATTTCATCATGTTAGAATAGACTTACAACTGTTTCATTGGATGTAGCTCCTTTTTCATACTCAAGGCTTTTGTTTGTTTGTGGAAATTTTCATTAGTTTAGTTGTACAATTGCTAGATATTATGGGAATAATAATTGTTTCTTGTCAATATTCCTTCTAGTGTGTAAAAAACTGCAAAAGTACCCAAGGTAGGGATTTTTTTTGTAGATCATGACTTTATCATGAGGTGTAGTTTTACTTTGAATTTGGAATTAGATGTGAAACATTGTTTAGGTTGCATCACAACCCGGGATGTAGGAGAAAACATAGAATAAATGTCTTAGGGAAAGTCATAATAGTTCCAAAGTTAATCTTGTGGCAACAATAACTGAAGATCAAAGTCTCAGAATCCAAGTTTGACAACAACTGAGACCTACAATAACGTATGTTTGCTCACAATTAAGATAAGTCAAATGTCAGAAGATGACAAAGCACATACAAGTTGGTCATACCAGCCAAGCTACAGGAAACCCTAGTAAATCTCGCACGTTGTCCTAGGTGCTTGGTTGAGAAATGGGAGAATGCTTGATATGTATTTATGATTGCTCTGGACCTATATTAAAAGGAGCGAAAAGGTACATTAGTATTTTCTATATGAGAAACTTGCGGACTAATTCAAAGTGCTAGAAAGGTGTAGTTTCCTCTTACAAGATTACACAGTTATGTGAATATGCATAAATAATAAGATTGTGAAAAGGCATATAATTTTTTGGATTTTACCATGGTGCAAGTAAACATGAAAGAAAGATTGTCATTAATGAAAAAATGGACAATTCAAGGGATTGTGTCCACAAAAACCAAAAATCTATGGTTCTGATTCACAGGGTACCATAACCCAAAAAATACATATACACACAGGAATAATCAAAATACAATGATTTGGTCTATTGCACCTTAGAAATTAATGTTCAAAAACTACTATCTTCCACCGGATATTGGCACACACATATTAATCCTTGATAGAATAACAGCTATTCATGGGCTAATGATTGAAGACTAGAACTGAATTCTCCCATCATGAACCCACTGATATTCCCTTGTCCAGCATCTCATGAATTTCCACTGTCAAGGAGAAATTCATTGTCTATATTAACTCCCAGGTCATTTTCTTAAGTGAGTTCACCACACTCATAGAGGGAGAGTCATCCACTTATGTTGATTGGTCCTTACCAGTGGAAGGTCAAACCTTGAGACATTGACTAGTTCTACATGGCCGGATTATTGTGACATCTCTTCTTTTCTTTTAATCCACTGCATTCCATCTAGCATGGGCCATTTTTCAAGGATAGTTTCACGGGATAATGTTTGCCTCTCCATTTCATTTTCATGCAGGCCTAGAGGTTTTTCTTGTTCTTTTAATGTGCCCAGTGGGCTTAACACATGGAGCTATGTGTTTAATTGAAGGGGATCATAATAGGATTTTTAACATATTCCAATGGTCATCAAGCACGTGAGGATAATTGACAAGACCAATTTTATTTCAGGAACATCGTATTCATATGATGCACATGGTGGATTAGATGAAAATAGCCTCCACTTTAAAAGAGAGGGAACAAGGAACACCTTTCTGTCATCTTGTTTAAGAAGGATTGAATCAAGGAATTCTGGGAACAATCTATTAGGATAATTTTCTCATGCCACAAATGGAACATTGAAAACATGCATGATGAAGGATTTTTTAGGGCCTGTGAATTGGAATAATTCACCCTTTGATCGGTGAGTTCTTCCTCAATGAGATTTGTTCCTAAAGATGAAGACGCCATGATGGAGGGATTATTGATGGATGTTGATGAGTTGATTAAAAATTCTTTATAAAACACTCATATTCTATATCTTGGTTAAGGTTTTGAAGCTATGTCCTTGTATTTCCCTATCATACTATTGAACATAAAATCACTAAGGTTAACTCATATGAACTTATTGGCATAATACTGATGTAACATAGGTATAAACTAGTTAACTTTAATTTATGGTATTTTGAGTGTGAATTTAATTCTCATGGTTGCAATAATCTAGCCTCTGAATGAATATTTGTGTGATTCCACTCTTGTTTACAAGAAATGTTTTATATGCAACAACCAATATGTATCAAAGGACCCTTTCCACAATGACACTACTCATCTATAAACAAAAGGGAATTTTACCTATAGCCAATAGGAATTGTCTTCAACAACACGTTCTCAGAAAAATAAGATCACCTATAGCATCTAGGATCCATGATTATGAAGATCTCTAGAAATTGGAAAGATTTTCTCGACTTCAATTTTGTATGTGTCAAGGAAGAGGAATTTACAAACTAGAACATGAGAATTAAAGATAACTCAATAATATATCTGACTACTTATTACGAACTCGTTGAGGAAATAAGTTATGTATTTAATATCTAGACAACTATTAGTGATACTTCCATTTCATGTGTTCAAGAAAGGTGACTTTTTTCTTGTTGTTTTGTTTAATATATTCTTACATGTTTCATTGAATATATTTTAATTAGTTTATTTGAAATCCTAGTTGAACTCTTCTTCTCACATTTCATTGTAATTGATACAATATAAAAGAAAGCTAGATCAATAAGGAAAGGTGACCCAGGAAGATATAGATAAGATAATTAGGGAGTAGGGATACCCTAGAGTAAATCATTTGCTTTATTTCTAAATTTAATCTTCATGCCAATTTAATATAGTCCAATTTTTTTTCAATAGCTTGTTGTTGCAAGCGTTAGGATGGATTAACATTGAGGGAAAGGCCCACTTGTGGTCTTATAACCATCTCCATAGTCTGGGTTTCTTTGAGTTTATTGCATGGATAGACAAGATAAGTAATTAATTCCTTTATTTGCACCCTATGAATTTACAAGATATTACTTTAGTTATAGTATTTAGAAGCTATTAAACTTTCACTTTGAGGTGTTAGTTTGTTTCCAAGCATTTGTATTTCAAGCATTACTAGCTTGAACATGGATTTATTTCCATGCCTCATGGAAATGCTTTATAATGATGTGCATATGACACTTTCATTATTGACAATTTTACAATCCCTTGGTTTGAAATGATTAAATGAAGGGGTTGAGAATTAGTGAACAACAATGGCAGACTTACTAACTGAGCATTTGCACTATTATCTTGGAATTGTTACCGGGGATATGCCAAGTTATAATGTGTTTTTGTGCAACCATGCCCTAGGTGCTCTTGAGTCAGTCACACTTTATGAAAGTAGTGAGCAATAAATATGTCTCACTAGAAATGTAATAAAATGGTGGATGAATAGAATAAACTTCCCTCGTATGAGATGTGATGTAGATGACCTAACCTTGTGCCTTGTGATGGAGCTAGATGGATGACAAATTTCATCCTCTACATGGATGCAACCTTAGGTGATGATAGTAGTGTTTAGTGCTTGGTCATCTCATTATGGTCTCAGAAAAGTTATATTTATATGGTTCTCTTGTTCTAAGTTTGTAATTTCTGAACAATGTCGATCCTACCAAATTATAGGAAATTTTCCAAATGGCTAGAAAGTGCCCAAAAATGGATCCGTAAAGTAGAAAAAGGATCAGGGCATTTTATGTACTTGGACCAGGGAGCTGTGGGTATACCCTTTATGCACATAGCCTGAAGCTATTTCCCCAGTCAAGGATAAAATGTTCATAAAGGAAGTGAAAATAGATGGACTAAAGTATGTGTAAAGGTTAGAAATGATAACTAAAGTAAATGTAAAATGGCCAAAAGAAGGGGGTTAATTAGTACTTTCTTCACTCAAAAAATAATTCTAAAGTGCATGATTTTATGTCTACATTTTCCCCCACTTTATGTTGGTGAGCTGAAAGCTCGATAACGTAAAGTAGATAGAGATGTGCACTTGATGTCCATGAAGAGTGTAGTAGAAATGCACTGAAGGACTAGAAAAAAGTTTGGAATGACCAAAAATATGGAGGAACGTGGAAACTAAGGATCAAAAATTTGCAAAGAAAAAGTGATGAGAGTAAACCTTGGGTGGAAATTCATGTGTAGCTATTGTGACATATGTGTAATGTACCTACATGGGTAGTAAACTGTGTGCTTGTCACTAAGTGTTGTGGTTGCCCCCATTTTTGTTGTTGTTGCCCATAATGTTGACTTCTTGTTTCTCATATGGCTCGACCTGGAAGGAGAAAATGATCAAGTAGTCAAATACACATGTATGTATGTGTGAAAACACAATGTACAAGATGCATGTATATGAAAAATATGAAAATGTAAATATGTAAATGTTAATAGGAACATGTGCACTTGATCCATGATGAAGAAAGAGATGTATAGAAGGATATCCTGTACTGCAAGTTTTTGGGTGATCTCACATGCCATGGCTGAAGAAGTGTAGGGAGAAAATTCTCATGTATTCCTCCAAGCTCTAACTGTTTCCCTAAATGTATGTGAATATATCTTTGTATTGTCCTGGTTTTTTTGGTGATCTGACACCATTGGATGAATAAGTGTAGAGAGGCACAACCACTGTATCCTCCAACCTGTAACTACTTCCTAGAATACTAAAGACACCATGTCTTATAAAACCCATGTGTATGGGGTTCATAGACTGGTCTGAACCCACTCCTTGTATGTAACAATGAACCATTGAAATAGTGTAGAACTATCTATGTGTAGAATGTATAAAAAACCGTAAATGATTCCCCCCTCTTTGGGGGTGCATGTGACATTGTTGATAGGATAATGCAACTCCAAAAGAGGACTAACTGTATGAATTCTATAACTATTCCCTGCATAGGGGCAGGGAATGTGACTTGGTAGAAACCAAGGTGTGAAAAATAATGATTGCTAGCCAAATACAAGTGTTAGTAAAATGACACATGCATTATAAGAATGAGTATAAATTACACAGAAAATGTAACAAATTGCCAAACAATAGTGTAAAAACATAAGAATAAAAGGAAGCCACAAAAAGTGGGTTGGAAACATGGGACATCACTCACAATATCGCAAGACACATAAGTCCATCATGGATGTAAACATATAAAAAAAAGTGTGCACACCAAACATAGGGAAATAAAAGGCCACATATAAAGAAACAAACAATGGCAGAAAAGTACAAAAAAAGAATAATCATGAAGTAATGTAATCCTGCAAAACAAGTGTTGCACATGAAACACCCATTAGCATGTTAGATAAGATAACCAATATGTAAAAGTGTGAATAAAAAGTAATGTAAAGTGAGAAGTACAAAATGAAACAATAACACCTGTAAGATGAAAAATGTGGATGCCCCCAGTGACCAGTGTAGGAAGGGTAGAAGTCGAGAATCCATGTTGCATGTAAAGGATACTTGTATCTGTGATCACTACTAGAAAAATACATGAATGCACATGTGTGTATGGTATAGATAATGACATATAGATAAATCAATCTAACATGTGTACTAAGTGATCATTTACAATACTAGTAAAAAGAGTAAATTCAACCAAGACAATGCAATATGTTATGGATGGAGTGAATGGAATGAAATATGGAATGATATGATCCATGTACCCCCCAAGTGAATGGAAGTGTATACAATGAGGTTCATTTGGTTTTCTGTGTCAGCAGTCAAGAATGAACCATAAATAAGAGTGTGTTATCAGGGAAATGATCAAAGTGTTAGTGTTGTGTCTAATACACTATGATGAATATGTATATGTAGTGGCGATGATGTGACCTAGACATTACGTGTGCATGAACCTTATAGCCAAAGCATATAAAATTACTAGATGAATGTATAAGTGATGATTTAGCCTAAGTGTATATCATTATAAGATGAAGGGATGAGTGATGTATTTTTCCCTAAAGCATATATCATTAAAATATGAAAGGAAGGAGTGGTGATATAACCTAAGGTGTATACCACTACAACATAGTAATATAGGTAACAATTTAGCTTAAATTGTATGATCACTAGCCTAGGATTTTCACATGTGTGATGAGTATGAATTTAGGTATTTGATTTGTAAACCCTTGGCAGTTGAGTATGGACTTGTAAGGAAATAAATTATTTAAAGGGTGGTGAGTATAGCCCATAGAATAAAATGGAATATGTATGAATTTATATGACCATATGGATAGATGGGATTATGTAATATGGTGATAGCATGAATACTATTAATGTACACTAGATGTGTAAATAGACTCTCTATGTAAGTATGTAAGCATGAGGCGTATATAAATATATAACGTATACCCTAAAATGGTATATGTAATGATGATGACTAGTATGATAATGATGTAGTAATTATGTGCAAATGTTTAAATGAAGGATATAAATGTAGAATTTAAAATAGTTGATGACGCAAGATGAATGTAGAGTCATATTGTGTGCAGTAACTATCCTGTGTAGTGTGTGGGGTTCAAGTGGAGTACATATCTTTCAACAGTTTGGAGTCAACTGACGCATCAACAGTACTTCCATTGTTTTTTCCCTCATGTCCTAAGACATTTGTTTATGAGTATGTCTAGACAAGGATATTCTATGTCTTAACATGATAACTCCCCTATATTCATGGTGATCTACCTCTGATATGATCAGGGGAGAACTATGAAGATTCCTGATCTCCATAAATTCATCATGGTCCATAAGTTGTATGACAGTTTTAATCTTGGACAAGTCATCCATCCCAATGACTGTATACCTCTATTTGAATATTCATCAATTAATGTTTTACTTTCTTGTATTTTCTTTGACACATGGATGTAGAGACTCGATATATTTTCTGTGATCGACCTTGCTACATGATTCTCAAAAGTTCTTCCCCTCACCTTTTTTTAACTTCTCCCCTACACCTTAGATTCATATATTTTTTTAATGTATTTCAGAATTGCGGGACTGGAGTTCATTATCTGTAACAGACTTCTCCACAGTCATTTTTTATCCACTTAGAACATGAGTGTGTCATCAACAAGATATGGTGAAAACATTCACCTTTTAACTAGTTCATGGTTTACCTGAATCAATTTTCTATTTTTTTGAAAAAATATTTTTTCCAGGACCCATGTGGTGGTGGAAATTACAATGTTTCGTAGGCCCTCAGTTGAAGTTGTAGTTTCTAATTGGGATCAATTCATTGGCTACTAAAGTGGTGTATGAAGGGGAGGTATATTAAATCCCTCAAGAAATCTGTTTATGGGGTCGATAACACTTCCACAAACCTTTCTCCTAGGAGGCCAAGTACCACTGAGTTCCTTGACAAGGATTTATTTCTTTGATTGGTGGTGGTAAAGGATTGTAGATGAGCTTGAGTGCTAGAGAAGTGGGAAGATTCTTCAACCTAGGAATTTTACCTTCCTCTTCCTTGGTGAGGATCTTGACTGATCAAGCAAGGTACCTAAAAATTTTTAGTATCTTTGTTCGTTAGATGTAGTATCTTATAGTATGGGGATGCAACAAGGTATCATAGTTTGTGATTAGAGTATAATGAGAGAAAGACTATATCTTTCATGGTAAATGTGCTTAGCGTACACTAAGAGAAAGACTTAGAACTTTCAGTTTGTGGTTTTTTCATTACCCAGTAGACTCAACAAGATGCTATTGGACTCCTACCTCTTATTTCCCCAAGTATGGATTCACCCTGTTTCTCTCTCATAGTTGATAGATAAGGATTGAAGTGCTTAGGCATTAGTGTTTGTTTTTTCCCTCAACATCTTCTGACTCTAGAGCACAGTAAGAAGGTTCCTGTTGATGATCATTGCCATTGTGGTTGCTCCTACTGTTAGGATTTACTTTTTGGTATGACTTCATGCCTAGTTGATATGAGCTTCATTTCTCAACACATATTATGAGATTGGGCTGTAGTGGGTTCCAAGACACAATATGTGCTTTAGAAGCATCCTTAAGATGTTGACCTCTTTAGACTTGAGAGATTTCCCAACTTATGGATTGCAATGGCCTTAAATTTTTCTTGAAATAAATCATGTTTAGATTTAACCTCACCACCTTCAAATTTCTCTTCGGTTGATTTGATTCCGGAGTGAAAACTTGGTCTAGGGTCCTGTTAGATCAGATGGTGAAACATCTTATACTGGTTTCATTTGGGGGAGGTAATCCCCAGGATGACATATTGAGTCTAAATCTCTATGTAGATATAATTAGTAGAGTTCTAATCCATGGATGGGTAAGAACATTCATGTTTTCCCCTCCAACTTGAGGAATTTTATGACTCCATGATAGTTTCCTAAGATGAGCATCTTAAGTGATGAGGGATGTCTTGTGCTCACCAAAATGATTAACTAGAATGTGTATTTATTAAGTTTATCTAACTAGGAACAATAATAAATAAATATAGAAAGTGATCTAAACAAGTAATAAAGTAGCTACGTGAAACTCTAGAGCACAAATAGAGTTAGAAATAACTCATCTTATTCAACAAGCTTGTTAACATTCCCATTTT
This sequence comes from Taxus chinensis, assembly GCA_019776745.2. Taxonomy (NCBI): domain Eukaryota; kingdom Viridiplantae; phylum Streptophyta; class Pinopsida; order Cupressales; family Taxaceae; genus Taxus; species Taxus chinensis. The sequence goes on from CM034157.1 coordinate 345,544,259, forward strand.
AAGACTTTAGAAAAAAGGAATTTTTTTAATAATAATATTATGTATTCTAAATAATCATAATTTAGAACACACATACCATGCTAATCAATCTCATAACAAATAACCATATGCAGCTGTAATGACTCGGTGAAACACCGATCTCTCATTTCATGACTCGGTGAAACACCGATCTCTCATGTTAACTCATTGAATTGTATACTAGGTATACTTGGTTCTCATACCCTTTTTGGGGTGTTAAGTGTTCTGTTTAAGAGGCCTATCTGAATACTTGTTACCAATATTCATCTGAAATCTCACTTCTTAAAACTAGGTGACATAGGACAATGCAACCAACAGCTTGCGATACTTTGGCCAAATATTTACAACATATTGTTCATGTTAATATTCCTAGATGACATACTCATCAAATGGAATACGTCCTTCACCCCACTTCATCTGTTATCTAGAATGGTCTTCACTGACTCCTGTCAGTCCACTTGTTCAAGGTTTAACCCTAACCAAGGTTAGCAACATAGTTCTAGTGTAGAAGGCTACTCATGGTGACTAAGGGTACATAGACATACTCAATCAACCTAAGTTAATTGTGTGTGTCTAGTTATCCTAAGTCATCGTGAGTTTCCCCTGACACTAGATCATACTTCTAACCTAACCTAGGGTATAACTAAGATCAAGTCCGAGTTTATGTAGATCTAGATGATTCAACTCTGAAGGGTGTTGCAACATGTCAACTGCAACATAGTATCCTCATGAAGACCCAAGTCTTCACAGAGGTACGGTGCTGCAGTTGGCATGTGCCAACATCTGACAGAGTCATCCCATCTGGATGTACATACCCAAGAAAGAAGTTAATTACTTAATTATTTTCCTTAATTAAAGTCTAATTACAACAACCATGTTGAATCCCTAGTTTCATTAACCATTAAGGTTGCCAGCAATAAATGAATTGTAATTAATTTGCAGAAACATCAAGATTGTTGTTTATTCATTAACTTCCTAATTTAGGATTCATTTTTACAAACAGAATCAACATACTAACAATATGGTTCACTTATTTAACTTAACCATGACTTAGCTTGTTTAAGTTCTGAATCAGATTCTTTTATAATAGACTTCATTGAAATGAAGTCTACTATTATATATTTATATTCCTTTCATTTGTTTTATTCAGATTAAGGTATTAATCAAGAGGAAGTACATCTTCCTCTTTCCAAGATGACATTAGGTTTAATTCCAAAGTATTCTAAAACAGCTTGATTATCATTTCAGAATAGTTGTCTTCCTTTTTCTTATTAAGAATTAGGGTTCATTGTAACCTATTAACATTATACAAGTTATCATAATGGATTTTTTCTTCCATTAACATCATTTTAATAAACCATAGTGATTTAATTAAATGATCAGCCATGAATGCCAACTTGATAAGTTGCATTTAAATAAAGGGATAGTGTATCTAATTCCCTTACCACCTAGTTCATTTTATTTCAACCCGAAAGGGTTCAGTTCAGAATTATATATATAAAAGAACAGAGATAAGCATATCACTAATACTCACTAGAATATGTAAAAAGATGACACATCAAGTACAGATAAACCCACAAACATTTCCATTTATCAAGGAGGAATTCATACATTGTAAGTACAAATAATTTCGACATCTTTAGTTTCAAACAACAACAATAAGCTCTATAAAATTACAACTTTCCTTTCCAACAATACATTTTAATAATGAATAATACTTCCTCATAAGAGATCCAGTCTTTTGGTAAACAAAAGTAACATCATAAAAGATCTTGTCTCCCTTTTTACCACTTACGAAGTCCATATGCAAAATTTGCTAGCACGGGTCAGTTCAGTGAACTGAGCATGATAAGCACTAAGCATTAAAATGATATGCTTTTAACTAACTGTTTCATAAAAAGAACTCTATTTTTATGAAACAGTTAAAGCATTACAGAAAGACACATCATAAAGAAATAACGGTCATAAGAGGGAGAAAAAAGTGATAATCCATATCAACATTAAGAAAAGATCATGGTGTAATCAAAATCAATTTTCAACCAATGATTTCATAGAAGATTTATCTCAGATAAGTAATATTTCAACAAGATCACTAACCACATTTAAACTACATATATTTATGATTCATCTCTTGATTCATTCCATCTAACCCAAAAGAAAAAGATACTAACTCTAATGATTCATAGAAATAGAATTACTTTAAAGGAACAATGATTCAAATTACACAACATTAACTTACTCCATCCTAGAATATTTAATGCCAAGCTTAATTAACTTTATGAAAAATTTAGGATGAACCAACAACATCTTAAAGTAAGAGTTTCTTATTTAAGAAACTAAATTCAAGTTCAAAGTCAAACTCTAGCCTAAATTTTAGGATTAGCATCAACATGTTTGACAAAGGATAAATTTAATTTACATGCACCTGGAATTAGTCACACATCACAAAAATTACATCCCTACCAATGTATCAGTCAAGGAGAAGAAAGTAAAGATTTATCCACCAACTACCCACCCTACAAATCCATCAACGTAATACAAACCGAACAGGTCAGCTCCTTACACAGGAGTAATACAGGTGAGAGAATGAATGAAAAAGAGAGAAAGGAACAACCTATATCTACCTTCTAGAGTTTGAAGAGGATGGTATTGTGAATACCTTAACTCAGAATAGAGAGAAAGGATAACAATGAATAAAGATGAGATAAGATCTCATTATTCCTTCCTAAAAATAGGTATACATACCAGGATTTAAAATAACTGAGATAGATCTAATTCTTCAAATCCAAGTAAAACATTCAACTCCAACAACCATTGAAACACAAATAACTATTCGATATTACAATCGATATCTAAAATTGTAACATGAAATTCAGAAACTGAAAATAATGTTTTCCCAACTTACAAACGAGAACAGTAACTGTAGTGCAAAAGCTACAAACTAAAATGGTTATTCATAAGTGCAGTTAATAACAGTATCCAAAGAAAAAAGAAAAACCAACAACTAAAAATTACATTCATTCCAAACGTTAGTAGCATTAGCTCTAGAAGTGTCTCTAGTTATCCCAAACAAAGAGAGACAGAGTAACGTTGAAGTAAATTACCCTTATGCAGCCACAATTTATTTTCAAAGAGTCAACACACACAAATATTACCCATCCCTTGATGGTAAAATGAAAATGGTGAAAACAAGATTTAAAAGTTGAAATTTCCATTCAAGTCAACCCAGATCCACGTACTTCATAAGAATCAATGGAACAGACTACTAGTTAAGGAAGAATGAACTCGACCCAGATTCAACCACAAGGAGGAACAATGAAACAATGACACGACCCAAAGTCAGGTGCTCAAAGTCGAGCTCAAAAGAAGAATACTAAAAAACATTAAGTCTATTTCCTCCAATTTCCTTCAAGATAGAAGTTGAGTTACTCTACAGTTCAACCTAATTACCAGAGTTCCTACAGTATCAACTGTACATCAAATTTAAATAAAAGAACCAGTCATCCCAACAAGATGAATCCAATAAAATAAACTCTTGAAACCTTTCTTTTTCCTTAAACCAGAAAAGATGTAATAAATTCGATAATCATTCCAAAAATCATGCAAGTAAGATAACTATCAACCATGCTAAATAGATAGATTGCATTCAAGGAGATTCATTCAACCCAATATCAGACAAGTCACTAACAAGTCTTCTCACAACTTTATAGGTGTAAGTAAAGATTCAACTTCATTTAAGTTCAAGCAGAAGTTAAACATGATTCTATCATTTTTCTAGCAAGGGAGGAAACAAAACCTGAAACATATTTTTTCATAGCAGTGACTTCTACTATCTAGTTTCAGTACAGTCCAACAGGAGTTCTCAAGATTCAAAAACATCTCAAGTTCAACAAAAGTAAAACATGTTTACTATTATTTTCCAATAAGAAAGACATTCCAAAACAATTTTCTAGCATAGCCATGTATCATACTACCCAATTTCAGTATAGTCCATACAGATAAAATGTAGAGAAAAATAAGTTTTGAAAATAAAAAGCAAGATAAACATCACATAAAAACTCATTTGTTTCCCAAGAACAGAGTTCTTTTAATGAAGACATTTAGCAAAAATTAGAACAACTTAATGGGTAGAGCCTATCATGCCTGATAGATCTTCTTCTCAATTTGTAGATGATTTCCCAGCTGAGCCTCAATAGTCTCTTCTTTTCCAAGCAACGTCAACCACCCCAATCTTTCCACTTCTTCTTATACTTCCACAGGATCCAAAAATAGCTCAAGAATGCCAAGAATACAGATAGATCAAAAATAGAACTACTGGTTTGAAGAACCGAAAACCCCATGTAGAGAAAAAATTGAAATGAACTAAAGATCAAACAACCTTTCCAAAATCCACCATGCATTTCTCCTAGGTGGTTTCTTCACCATAACCGAGATCAATTAATGTGAAGGACAATCAATTTCCCTCCTAATTCTCCATGCCACCACCATCCAAGTTTGGTGAGCCTTTAATTCAAAATTTGCATGCAATTTCCATTTAGTGGTGATGCCAACTAGGCATCCCCTAAACTCCCAATGCCTCCACCAAAATTGGCAGTCCAAAGTTCATTAAAAACCAAAATAAATTCCCATTAATGCCTTGAAAACCAATGCCACTGACCTTACCATTTTCCAAGTAGTCCATAGGTATCTCCTTAGGTTAGCAATAGTTTAGGTTAGATTTTTATTAGGTTAGAAATCAACCTTAGTTCCTAGGTAGGTCTTAATTACCTTAGGTTATAATCCAAACTTAGTATAGAACATCCCAACTTAGGTTAGGGTACCCATCTTAGTAATTTACTATTAGGTCTATGATTCCTATACGCTATACAATGTTTAAACAATTTAACAAGAAGGCCAGGAGCCTATCACCCTTAAGCCTGTTGTCGGTCAAGAACCCCTAAGAAGAAATTCTTCACCATGGTAGACAAAACAAGTCATAGTCAAGCTCACCTTCCATTTCCAAATGTCAAGACAACAAGGTGAGAAGGTAAGAAGATTGAGTCATACCTTGGATCAATGAAATTAATCTAAGGTTTTGTTGTTTACACAAATAAATTAGTATACACAATACAAGTTCATCACCTTCTTAAAAGTGAATTTAAGTTGTACAAAGAGATGAATGGCATTATTTTCAAGTAAGCAGAATTCACAACCAAAATGATTCTTTTCAACAAATAATGAATTATCCATTGCAAACATGATTTCCTAAAATCATAAGAGTACTCCTTCCTAAGACAAATCACCTGTCAACATTTGCAATGTCAAGAGTGGAAGTCATCACCATAACAACCATGTCAAAGATGTTACATACCTCCCTCCTAAAAAGAATCATCATCCCGATGATCAACTTAGTCAAACAATTTAATTCTAGGACAAAATCCAATTATCATCCTTCCATTCATATGTTCATAACAAAACTAGATTTGAGAATTTCAAATTCCATAATCAACATTAAAGTAGCTGTCCATTTTAAATAGTGTAGTATCTTCCCAAGACTGGCAGATTTATTGACATAACATGAATAAAATCTTAAAATTTTATCAGTCAACAGAATCAATTCTGTTCAAACAAATATGGAAAAGTAGTTTTCATATCTTCAAGATTTTCCCAGGTTGCACTTTCTTCATTAAACTGATCCCACTGGACCTTACATTGACTTATTTCATGATTTCTTAAGTGCAACTGGTGAGTTTCCAGCACTCGAATGGGTTTAACCATGATTATTCCTGGGTCTTGGACCTACAAGGAATTCCAATTTAACACATGTGATAAATCTGAAACATATTTCTTAAGTAGAGAAATATGGAAAACATCATGCATTCATGATAAAGCAGGAGGTAAAGCTAAACGATAAGCTATAGGGTTGATTACTTCAACAATTTCAAAGGGTCCCACATAACGAGGTGATAACTTGGCAGCCTTGCCAAAAGTTATAGAACTCTTTTTTGGTTTAACCTGAAGAAAGACCTTCTCACCAAGTTCAAACTTCTTATCAACCCACTTTAAGTCTGCATAACTCTTTTGTCTATCTGTTGCTTCTTTCAAGCATTCACGAATCATTTTAACTTGTTGTTCCATTTCCGTAAGGATTTCAGGCCCAATTACCTCTCTATCCTCAATGTTATCCCAACTAACAGGAGTTCTGCATTTCCTTCCGTATAATGCTTCAAAAGGTGCCATTTTTAAAGAGGCATGATACATGTTATTATAAGAAAACTCAACTAATGGAAGGTATTCTTCCCATTTATACTATTGATCCATACAATACATTCGTAACATATCCTCTAACACTTGATTAACTCTTTCAGTCTGTCCATCCATTTCTGGATGATATGTAGAACTGAAATTCAGCTTAGTCCCTAAGGCTGCATTAAGTGTTTTCCAAAATCTTGATGTCATTCTTGGGTCTCTATCAGATATGATCAATTTAGGTACTCCATGTAATCTGAAAATTCATGCACAAATATTTTTGCTAAAACAGGTGAATCATCCTTAAGATTACCAGCAATAAAATGTGCCACCTTTGTTAGTTTATCAACAACAACTAGAATAACATCATGTTTATTTCTTGACATAGGCAACCCTTGTACAAAATCCATGCTTATTACTTGCCATTTATATTGCGGTATGTTGTGAGGATACAGTAAACCAGCTGGATGCATATGTTCAGCTTTAACATGCTGACATTCTAAGCAGTGTGTCACAAAATCAATCACGTCCTTTTTCATCCCTTTCCAGAAATATTGTTGTTTTATATCAGCAAGCATTTTTGTAATGCCAGGTGTCCAGAAAAAGGTGAATTATGAAATTCAGCTAACAATTTCTTTCTTAATTCATTTAACAAAGGTATGTATACTCTATTTTCAAACCTCAAGATTCCTTCGTTGTCAAAGTGAAAACCTTTATACCTCACATCATTTGGATCTGCAGCAAGTGTTGTTTTCACTTGCTGATAATAAGAATCAGATTCCATGACACTTTTTACTTCATCTTTAAACTGAGTTCTCAACGTTATAAGAGCATAAATGTGCTTCCTATGACTTAGAGCATCCACAACTCTATTTTCTTTTCCTTTAATATAACTTATATCAAAATCATACTGAGATAGAAATTCTAACCATCTTCATTGTCTTGCATTCAGATTTGGCTGAGTAAAAATATACTTCAACCCAAGATGATCAGTTTTTAGTTCAAAAGGCCTACCAAGAAGATAATGCCTCCATACCTGAAGTGCATGAACAATGGCAGCAAGCTCTAGGTCATGTGGAGCATAATTCAGTTCATGTAACTTGAGATTTCTACTTTCATAAGCAATAACATGATCCTTTTGAAGTAAAATACCTCCAAGACCCTCACCAGAAGCATCTGTCACTACAGTGAAGTCTCCATTAGGATCAGGTACAACCAGGATAGGTGTTGATGTTAACTGATCCTTCAGAGTCTTAAATGCAGATTCACATTTCTCATTCCACACAAATTTCTTATCTTTCTTCTGCAATGAAGTTATTGGTGCAACAACCTTAGAAAAGTCTTTAACAAACTTCCTATAGTAACCAGCAAGACCCATGAAGCTTCTAACTTCATGTACATTCTTAGGTGCAGGCCACTCAGTTATTGCAACAATTTTTGAAGGATCTACCACTATTCCATCCTTTCTTATGACATGACCCAAATAGTGTACTTTTTTCTCATAGAAGGAACATTTAGACAACTTACCATACAACCTTCTCTTTCTTAAGATTTCCATAACTATCTTCAAATGCTCGTGATGTTCATCAATGCTCTTAGAGTATATGAGAATATCATCCAAGAATACAAGCACAAATTTGTCCAAGTATTCTTGAAAAATATTATTCATTAAATTCATAAAAGTTGCAGGTGCATTCGTTAATCCAAATGGTAAAACTGTGAATTCATAATGTCCATACCTTGTTCTAAAAGTTGTTTTATGAATATCCTCATCCTTTATTCTTAACTGATGATATCCAGATCGAAGATCTATTTTAGAATACACTGATGCACCATGCATCTGATCAAATAGATCATCAATTCTAGGAAGTGGATATCTGTTCTTAATTGTTGCTTTGTTTAACATCCTATAATCAATGCACAATCTAAGTGTTCCATCTTTCTTTTTCACAAAAATTACCGGTGCTCCCCAAGGTGAGACACTCGGTCTTATCAAACCCTTGGAAAAAATTTCTTGCAACTGTGCCTTAAGCTCTACTAATTCAATGGTAGTCATTCTATATGGTGCCTTGGAAATAGGTTTGGTTCCTGGTTTGATCTCAATCGTGAAGTCAAACTCCCGTTTGGGTGGAAGACCAGGTAACTCTTCTAGAAACACATCACTGAAATTTCTTAACAGTGGGTATTTTTCCATGAAGTCACCACTTTCATCAGTTGTTTCAGAAATTTTTACTACATACAAGGTGCAACCTTTGTTTTTGGCCTTTTTAAGTTGCATAGCTGACAATTTCCTAACTGAAATCTCATGTTTTATACCCTGAATGTCTGTTGTTTTCTACAGGTCATCCAAACAACTAATATGTTTCTCAAAATAGTCAACCTTTTCCTTATGCTCAGCTAGCCAATTAACACCTATGATTACATCATAAGACCCCAAAGGAGCAACGTAAAGGTCAACTTTAGTGGAAAAACTTGGCAAGTCAAGGACTACTCCAAAAAGACACATACTAACTGTGAAAACAACATTATTTCCATAATGTACAACCCATGATTTATCCATTTTTCTATCTTTTCTTTTTAATTTTGATGCTAATTTAGTAGAAATGAAACATTCAGTAGCTCCAGTATCAAAAATTATAGTCACAGGTATACCAAATAACTTACCTGGAACTTCTATGGGTGTGGCTTGCTTTTCAGCCTGTTTGTCAGCTACTGCAGTATCTTGTGTTGTTGATTGTGGTCATCCTTCTTCAAAGGACATTGATTTGTGTAATGATCTTTGCCACAATTGTAGCAGCCTCCTACAGGTCCCTTCCTAGGCTCAAATTTATTTCCAGCCTTAAAGTTATCATTCTGACTCCCATAGGTCTTCTGTCCATTATTATTGTTCTTGACAAAGTTATTTCACACATTAGCAACAGGTTTATTTGTTGTTGATTTCTTGTTGTTATCAACAAAAAATTTGTTTTTCATACCAAAATTTTTCCATGGTCCCTTTTTGGGTGCAAGAGATGAAGAAGAGTTTGGAACTTTCTTTCTGATTTCCTCCTTATGGGCAGAGATCACTTTCAATTTCTACTCCTGCCTTATGGATTTTTCTACAACCCCTTCCATAGTGGTTGGGCTGTGAACATCTACTTCACCACCTATAATGGGATTTAATCCCATGATAAATTTCCATGTATTCTATACTTCTCTTCAATTTCGTACTAAGGTATGTACTTAAGGAGCTTAGTAAACCTCTCCCAGTACTCTGTTATGGTAAATTTTCCCTGAGCTAAGTTCTGAAATTCAGTCATTTTCTGATCATAGTAAAGTTGTGGCAGCCATCGTTTGCCTAAAATAATTTTTAAATTGATCCCAAGTAATATTTGTTTCATCAATGTTTAACTCAGCCTTGCGGCTGTCCCACCATGAAGATGCTTCATGGGAAAGCTGATAAGCTCCCCATATTACTTTTTTTTCTTCTGAGAAGTTCCTTATTGCAAAGTACTTCTCCATTTCACTGAGCCAGTTCTCAGCTCCATCTCCTAATGTAGTGCCATCAAACTTGGGTGGACTTATCCTTTTTATATCATTAGTGAGTTCAACTACCAATCTTGCCTTTTTATTTTCAGGTTGATTAGGTACATTAGCATTAGCATTGGCTGCATTATTGTTATCAATGCCTAAATTTCCAACATTAGCATTGTCCACAGGAGGTGGCTGATTGTTGTTACCAACATCTTCTTCCTCCTCCTCATTGCCCATTACTTGTTGTTCAAGTACAGCTAAATGATCTCTTGTGTCCAACAGGGAAGCAAGGATCTCATCAAGTTTTTGGGCAGTAGCTGCTTCTCCACCGGGTGGTGGGTTATTTATAGCATTTCCTCTTGTTCTAACCATTTTATGTTAACAAGAAAATTTAAGTTTTATCAGATTATGGACACAATAGGTCCAAGAGCTGCAACCTTCAGCTCTGATACCAAGATGTAACATTCCCATTTTAAGACTTTAGAAACAAGGGAATTTTTTTTAATAATGTTCTCTATTCTAAATAATCATAATTTAGAACACACATTCCATGCCAATCAATCTCATAACAGATAACCATATGCAGCTGTAATGACTCGGTGTAACACCGATCTCTCATTTCATGACTCGGTGAAACACCGATCTCTCATGTTAACTCATTGAATTGTATACTAGGTATACTTGGTTCTCATACCCTTTTTGGGGTGTTAAAGTGTTTTGTTTAAGAGGCCTATCTGAATACTTGTTACCAATATTCATCTGAAATCTCACTTCTTAAAACTAGGTGACATAGGACAACGCAACCAGCAACTTGTGATACTTTGGCCAAATATTTACAACATATTGTTCATGTTAATATTCCTAGATGACATACTCGTCAAATGGAATATGTCCTTCACCCCACTTCATCTATTATCTAGAATGGTCTTCACTGACTCCTGTCAGTCCACTTGTTCAAGGTTAAACCCTAACCAAGGTTAGCAACATAGTCTAGTGTAGAAGGCTACTCGTGGTGACTAAGGGTACATAGACATACTCAATCGACCTAAGTCGATTGCATGTGTGTCTAGTTATCCTAAGTCATCATGAGTTTCCCCTGACACTAGATCATACTTCCAACCTAACCTAGGGTATAACTAAGATCAAGTCTGAGTTTATGTAGATCTAGATGATTCAACTCTGAAGGGTGTTGCAACATGTCAACTGCAACATAGTATCCTCATGAAGACCCAAGTCTTCATGGAGGTATGGTGCTGTAGTTGGCATGTGCCAACATCCGACAGAGTCATCCCACCTAGATGTACATGCCCAAGAAAGAAGTTAATTACTTAATTATTTTCTATAATTTAAGTCAAATTACAGCAGCCATGCTAAATCCCTAGTTTCATTAACCATTAAGGTTACCAATAATAAATGAATTGTAATTGCTTTACAGAAACATCAAGATTTTTTTATTCATTAACTTCCTAATTTAGGATACAGTTTTACAAACAGAATCAACATACTAACAATATGGTTCACTTATTTAACTTAACCATGACTTAGCTTGTTTAAGTTCTGAATCAGATTCTTTTATAATAGACTTCATTGAAATGAAGTCTACTATTATATATTTATATATACCTTTCATTTGTTTTATTCAGATTAAGGTATTAATCAAGAGGAAGTACATCTTCCTCTTTCCAAGATGACATTAGGTTTAATTCCAAAGGATTCTAAAACAAACTTGATTATCATTTGGAATAGTTGTCTTCCTTTTTCTTATTAAGAATTAGGGTTCATTGTAACCTCTTAACATTATACAAGTTATCATAATGGATTTTCTCTTCCATTAACATCATTTTAATAAACCATAGTGATTTAATTAAATGATCAGCCATGAATGCCAACTTGATAAGTTGCATTTAAATAAAGGGATAGTGTATCTAATTCCCTTACCACCTAGTTCATTTTATTTCAACCCAAAAGGGTTCAATTCAGAAGTATATATATAAAAGAACAGAGATAAGCATATCACTAATAATCACTGAATATGTAAAAAGATGACACATCAAGTACAGATAAACCCACAAAATTTTCCATTTATCTGGGAGGAATTCATACATTGCAAGTACAAATACTTCAGACATCTTTAGTGTCAAACAACAACAATAAGCTCTATAAAATTACAACTTTCCCTTCCAAAAATACATTTTAATAATGAATCATATTTCCCATAAGAGAGCCAGTCTTTTGGTAAACAAAAGTAACATCATAAAATATCTTGTCTCCCTTTTTACCACTTATGAAGTCCATCTGCAAAATTTGCTAGCACGGGTCAGTTCAGTGAACTGAGCATGATAAGCACTAAGCATTAAAACGATATGCTTTTAACTAACTGTTTCATAAAAAGAACTCTATTTTTATGAAACAGTTAAAGCATTACAGAAATACACATCAAAGAAATAACAGTCATAAGAGGGAGAAACAAAATGATAATCCATATCAACATTAAGAAAAGATCATGGTGTAATCAAAATCAATGTTCAGCCGATGATTTCATAAAAGAATTATTTCAGATAAGTAATATTTGAACAAGATCACTAATTTCTTTTCATCAACAAATATTTATGATTTATCTCTTGATTCATTCCATCTAACCCAAAAGAAAAATATACTAACTCTAATAATTCATAGAAATATAACCCCTTTAAAGGAACAATGATTCAAATTACACAACATTAACTTACTCCATCCTAGAATATTTAATGCCAAGCTCAATTAACTTTATGATGAAATTTAGGATGAACCAACAACATCTTAAAGTAAGAGTTTCTTATTTAAGAAACTAAATCCAAGTTCAGAGTCAAACTCTAGCCTAAATTTTTAGGATTAGCATCAACAGGTTTGACAAAGGATAAATTTAATTTACATGCACCTAGAATTAGTTACACATCACAAAAATTACATCCCTACTAATGTATCAGTCAAGGAGAAGAAAGTAAAGATTTATCCACCAACTACCCACCCTACAAATCCATCAACATAATACAAACCAAATAGGTCAGCTCCTTACACAGGAGTAATACAGATGAGAGAATGAATGAAAAGAGAGAAAGGGAACAACCTATATCTTACTTCAAAGTTTGAATAGGATGGTATTGTGAATACCTTAACTCAGAATAGAGAGAAAGGATGAAAAATAATAAAGATGAGATAAGATCTCATTATTCCTTCCTAAAAATAGGTATACATACTGGAATTGAAAATAATGAGATTTGATTGATCTAACCAAGAAAAACATTCAACTCCAACAACCATTGAAACACAAAGAACTATTCGATATTACAATCGATATCTACGACTGTAACATGAAAGTCAGAAACTGAAAATGAAGTTTTCCCAACATACAAATGAGAACAGAAACTGTAGTGCAAAAGCTACAAACGAAAAATGGTTATTCAAATGCTTTCAGTTAATAATAGTATCTTAAGAAAATAAAACCAACAACTAAACATTACATTCATTCCAAATGTTAATAGCATAAGCTGTAGAAGTTTCTCTAGTTTTCCCAAACAAAGAGAGACAAAGTAACGTTGAAGTAAATTACCCTTATGCAGCCACAATTTGTTTTCAAAGTGTCAACACACACAAAGCTTACCCATCCCTTGATGGTAAAATGAAAAAGGTGAAAACAAGATTTAAGAGTCAAAATTTCCATTCAAGCCAACCCAGATCCACATACTTCACAAGAATCAATGGAACAGACTACTGGTTCAGGAAGAATGAACCTGACCCAGATTCGACCACAAGGAGAAACAATGAAACAATGACATGACCCCAAGTCAGGTGCTCAAAGTTGAGCTCAAAAGAAGAATAGAAAAACCAAAAACGTTCCAGTCCATTTCCTTAAGATAGACAGGATTGAGTTAATCCACAGTTCAACCTAGATACCTCGTTCCTACAGTATCAACTATACATCAAATTTAAATAAAAAGAACCAGTTAATCCCAACAAGATGAACTGATAAGGTAACTCTTGAAGCACTCAAAATCACTTCAGGAAAGATGTAAATAAATTCAATAAACCTTTCCATGGATCACACCAGTGGGATAACTATCAACCATGCTAATCAGATAGATTGATTCGAGGAGATTCGTTCAAACCCAATATCAGACAAGTCACTAACAAGTCTTCTCACAACTTTACAGGTGTAAGTAAAGAATCAACTTCATTTAAGTTCAAGCAGAAGCTAAACATGATTCTATCATTTTTCTAGCAAGGGAGAACAAAAACCTGAAACATAATTATTTCATAGTAGTGAATTCTACTATCTAGCTTCAATACAGTCCAACAGGAGCTCCCATATTCAAAAAAATCTCAAGCTCAACAAAAGTAAAACTTTTTTACTATTATTTTCCAACAAGAACAGAATCCTAAATTTTTTTTCTAGCATATCCATAAATCATACTACCCAGTTTCAGTACAGTCCATATAGATAAAATGTAGAGAAAATAAGTTTCTAAAGCAAGACTAAACATCACATAAAAACTCATTGGTTTCCCAAGAACAGAGTTATTTTAATGAAGACATTTAGGAAAAAGTAGAACAACTTAATGGGTAGAGCCTATCATGCCTGATAGAGCTTCTTCTTGATTTGCAGATGATTTCCCAGCCGAGCCTCAACAGTTTCTTCTTTTTCCAAGTGACGTCAACAACTCCAATATTTCTACTTCTTCTTATACTTCCACAGGATCCAAAAATAGCTCAAGAATGCCAAGAATACAGATAGATCAAAAATAGAACTACTGGTTTGAAGAACCGAAAACCCCATGCAGAGAAAAAATCAAAATGAACTAAAGATCAAACAACCTTTCCAAAATCCACCATGCATTTCTCCTAGGTGGTTTCTTCACCATAACTGAGATCAATTAATGTGAAGGACTATCAGTTTCCCTCCTAATTCTCCATGCCACCGCCATCCAAGTTTGGCGAGCCTCTAATTCAAAATTTTCATGCAATTTCCATTTAGTGGTGATGCCAACTAGGCATCCCCTAACTCCCAATGCCTCTGCCAAAATTGGTAGTCCAAAGTTATTAAAAAAAATAAATTCCCATTAAAGCCTTAAAAACTGATAGCACCGACCTTACCATTTTCCAAGTGGCCCAAAGGTATCTCCTTAGGTTAGTAATAGTTTAGGTTAGATTTTTATTAGGTTAGAAATCAATCTTAGTTCCTAGGTAGGTCTTAATTACCTTAGGTTATAATCCAAACTTAGTATAGAACATCCCAACTTAGGTTAGGGTACCCATCTTAGTAATTTACTATTAGGTCTATGATTCCTATACGCTATACAAGTGTTTAAAAAATAACAAGAAGGCCCAGGCATATCATGCTTAAGCTTGATGTCGGTCAAGAACCCCTAAGAAGAATTCTTCACCATGGTAAACAAAACAAGTCACAGTCAAGCTCACCTTCCATTTTGAATGACAAGACAACAAGATGAGCAGGTAAGAAGAACTGAAGCATACCTTGGATCAATGGAATTGATCCAAGGTTTTGTTGTTTACACAGGATAAATTATGTCTACACAATACAAGTTCATCACCTTCTTAAAAGTGAATTTAAGATGTACAAAGAGATGAATGACATTATTTTCAAGCAGAATTCACAACCTAGAAATGATTCTTTTCAACAAATAATGAATTATCCATTGCAAACATGATTTCCTAAAATCATAAGAGTACTTCCTCCTAAAAAAATCACCTGCCAACATTAAAAAGTCATGAGTGGAAGTCATCACTTTAACAACCAGGTCAATGATGTTATAAGTGAGGTGCATGAATATGTACATGGGCATCTGTGGGTGCCCTAGTATGAGATATGGGAACCCTAGTCTGTGAAAAAGCTATGTAACCTTCCTCCAAGGTGTTGCTTGATGGTTTCTTACCTTTACTTCCTGTCACACTAACTTTGTTGGACTACGTAGTATTTCACTAGAAATCCAAAATGAAGATGAGGCCTGTAAAACCCTAAAACAAGTATGAAATCCTAAAAAATGAAAATGAAAATGAAGGGGTCAGACAGTCCTCAGCTGCCACAATGGTGGATTTACTAACTGAAAATTGCACTACATATTAGACCCGATGTAGTTCTATGTGCTTGTGTGTGAAATCATGCCTTAGGTGCTCTTATACAAGTTGCACTTAATGAAAGTAGCAAACAATAACTATGTGTAGAAAATTTAATAGAATGGTGGATGGAATAAAATAAAATTCCCTCCTTTGTAGTGTGATGCAAATGAACTGGCCTTGTGCCTTGTAATGGAGCTAGATGGATGCAAATAGAGTCTTTGATGGGTGCAACCATAGGTGATGATATTATCTATTAGTGCTTGGTCTCTCATTATGGTTTCATAACTTTATATTTATATGGTTCTCTTGTTCTATTTCATCATTAACCCCAAAAATTATGACTACAAGAAATATGAAATGTTCAAATGGCTAGAAAGTGCCCAAAAAGTGGTGGAAAATTGAGAAAAGGATCAGGGAACCCCAACTAGGACCAGGGTGCCTATGGGCACCCTAGTACAAGCCTAGGCACCCCAGTCAAGGCTAAAATGATGGGAAACAATGAAAAAAGACTAGGAATGTATGTTCTGAAGGTTGGTAGTGATGACATAAAGCAAAGTAAAATGGCCAAAAGTTGGGGGTTAACTAGTACTTTCTTGACTCAAAAACTGTATGAATAGTAGTATGAGACAGAGACTAAATAATGTATAAATTTCATGATTTTTTGTCTTAACTAACCTTCTAATAATGGTAAAAATATTGTGAAATGATGATATTTCCTAGAATATATCTAACTTATTGCAAACTCTTTTAGAAAGAGCAAGGATTGGACCTGCACAATCTAATGAACTAATTTGTATTGTGAAGATTAAGAAACCATGGGATGTATATACATGGTTATACATCATTCTCAGAGTCTATGAGATAAGATACGAAGTGTTTAACTTTGGGAGAACAATCAAATTTATGACTAGATCCACATGGGAAGTTATGGGTGCAGTAGACTTAACATATAGCCTTATAACTTTAAGTCTAGTTTATCATGGGAGAGAAAATCTAATTGTTTACATGGAATATTTGGAAATTAGGGTAGTAGAACTAGTTTGAAAGGGGATTTTAAATTTATCAAAATTAAGAAAAATGAAATGCACTTCCTAGTTTCAATTAGTAAGAAATGGTAATATGATATAAACATGAAAATTAATATAGTTTCCAATTATATTGAAGAACACCTAGATGATTCAATTATTTTCACACCCATGAATAAGACTAATAAGAATCCCTACATTATTCTAAAAGATCCATTCCCCATATGCATAAGATACATACAATTAGGTTGAGATGGGACATTAAGCAAAATATTTCCCATATTCAACAAAAGTCTCAACAAAAGTATTAGATAGTAGTTTTGCAAAATATTTGAAAAATAATTTAGATATTCCTCCCAATATGTAACTAAATAATCCATTCCTAGATTAAGACTTGAAATAAAAAATAATATATATTAATAAATTATAAATAGGAAGATTGTATGAATTCAATAACACTTGCCATGATTATACCAATCCTAACAAAGAAAATCATATTCTATCATAGGAAACTTCATTGATTAGTAGAGATACACATGTAGAATTGAACCATTGGATGTAATGAAAACATGTAATCGGGACACTAATATTGGTGTATGTTGTAGACACCCATAATTACGCCCAAGCAATTTAAATACTTAAATTGTGCTAATTATCTATCTTCTGGAAAATTGATGACATATTGTCAATAACACTCATTTTCCCTCATATCATCATTATTTAATTACACTAAGCTAATTAATTAAGTCACCTATCCAACAAATACCCTAATTAACAACCTTTCGTTAATAAATCACCCTTTCTACCTAGACTAATTAATTAGTTTTCCCTTCCATTTAACCAATAAATCAATATTTAATTGATTTAATCCCCTTCTAATAGCCTAAATCGTATTAATATTCCTCTAATTAGCTTCTATAAGCGTACATCTACCTATTAGTTAATCACCTTTGATTAATTAAAACACCCCCCAACTCTCATGACTTGTTAAGCATAATTTAAACCCTTCTAAAGCAAGGTTAGCTTTTATAAAGCAACCTTATCCATTCCTTATGATGTTTTACCTTTATCCCACATGCAAAGGGATGAAGTGTTTCCTTTATCCATTGGGCTATATAAGGAGCCTTCCTTCTACCTTTATACCTACACCTAAACTTCTTGAGAAGACAAATGCAAATCATATAGCAAAATAGACTAAAAGATTTCCTTTGTTTTCTTGAGATTTCATCATTTTGAAGAGTTTAAGCCTCTTTCCTAAGTGCTTAGGTCATATGAGAGGTGTCAAAAGGGTCTTGTAGCCCAACTTTGACAAGCCCTCATTCCTAGGTTCTTGTAATACCAAAGACAACCATTTTTGATAGCCATGAAGCCTACCTAGGTTCATTTCATTTATTTGTTGTTAGAGAATAGAGGATTTTAGATGTTTTAACATTTTTAGTTTCAAAGTTTTATTGATGAATGTTTAACATCTAACCCTTGTTTAATTCTTATCATGATGGTGTTAAGTAATGTGTTTAACTCTTGGTAATTAAGGCTATTTAGGTGTTAGTTTAAAAATTGCCATTTTCTAACATGTCTAATGTTTTGATGAATGTTTTATTTCCATGCTTACTTGATTTAGAGAAAATCTTTTGTATGCTATTCTCTTGCACATTTTGGTGATCTTGAGAATCAAAAACAATTTTTATCTCTATCTTTTTAACATTGGGATTAAACTTGGAAATTTGATTATTCGTTTTGCTTAAGGGAATGAACCTTTTACAAAGTATTTTTCAATGGTCCTTTGATTTGAAGTTTTCCATTTCTATATACTTGGGATAAAAAAATTTGTATGCTATTCTCTTGCACCTTAGGGTGATCTTGAGAATCAAAAATAACTTTAGTCTTCATTTTATAACATTTGGTAAATTGAAAACTTCATCTTTTACTTTTGGTTTAAGGGAAAGAACATTTATCAAGATTTTTTTATGGTTCATTTATTACAAGGATTTTCTTTACTTTTTAGTTGTATTATTTTTTGTTTCTACTCTTCTCTTGCATCCTTGGATGATCTTGAGAATCAAAAGTGATGTTTCCTCTTTTAAATAATTGATGGAAAACTACTAAAATCGCTTCAGTGCAGGACCTAAAACACCATGCTTGTCAAAGAAAGAGGAATCAAAACGAAGTCAAAAACTACTAATACAATTGTTATACAGGTTGCCAAAAGGTGTTCAAGCAAACCACACCTAATTAAACAAAGATAAAAAGAAAAACATATTCAAAACACTGTATTGCAAGTTTTGGAAAAGGGTACGTCCCTCTCCGCTCAACTAGAACATAACCCCTTTGGCATAACACCTTAAGCTACAATAATGGGGGTGGTTCCAGGAACCCCAAAGTAGTCCATGCAAGAGGGAACCTTGTGGATGAAACGGGAAGTGCTCCGCACTACCTACTTGACTAGTGATTCCTTTGTGAGATAGAGTTACAAGTTGTCTCTATGCAACCCTTTTGAGTACATGATAGATGCATTTACGTACCCACTGTGCTTGAAGGGGGAAAAGTTCGAGATACTCCCAAGATAGTCAGTGGACTATTTGGGTAAATTTTCCCACTCGTGGATAACTTTGTAACACCTAGGATGAGAGAACCACCTAGGAAAATATCTTTGCCAAGAGCCCACTTTGACCATTCTAAAATAGTGTTGAGTTGTGAACCATCTTTTTATTCATGAAAACATGTGACACGTTACTTTCTCTTAGTTTTTACTTGCCTTAGGGCGAGGAAAAACTCTTCCGAAGTAAAGCCATAATTTTTCATCCCATTTTTGATTTTCTTCCTTCACATTCTTTTGAAACTTTGTTGATCAGAAGGAGGGTGACTACCTTTGTGTTACCAATTGATTGTTTTTGCCACTTTTTTGTCCATTTACGCCCATCCATGTTTGTGGCTGGGTAAGTTAAACGTCTAAAGTGTGCAGAGATGTATTCATATCATTGGTGGCCTTTGTGATCTTGATACCCACATCAAGATTGTCATTGTAGTTAGGTGTGGTTCATCATCTTGAACTTCCTTAGAAGGGTTACCTTGTTTGTATCATATCACTACAATTTTGATATTTATGTCTTGTTTCTTGTGAACTCGACCTAAATATCTATATTGTAAGGTTACACTGCACACATTTTAACTATTCCTAGCTATACTTTGAGATTTTAGTTTGATTCTATTATTACCTCGATTTTGAAGAGTGCTACGTGTTACCACTTGTGCGTGTTATATCAATAGCATATTGATATCAATACCTTACTTTCTCACAAAGTTTGGTTAACATATCTTGGTGATATTGTTGTGTCACTCACAAATTGTAACTGGCACTTTTTGGGATATAGGTCTTAATTGAATTTGAGCTCGCTTCTAGTATATCTTGTTAGGAGGTCACATTAACTTTTTGTATTTACTTACGTCTTGTTCATTCTCTTGAACTTGGCATAAGTGAGAACATCTTGTTAATTATCTTGTGACACTAAACTACTTTTTGAGAAGTAGTCTAGGAAGTACTTCATTTGATAGGCTTAGATACCAAACATTTGTGTCACTGGTGATTTATCACTCTATCACATTGGTATTCTCACATTGTTATTCATTCATATTCTTGACAATTTATCTTGCATTTCACTTAGGTGTGGTCACAAAGTTTTGAACACATTTACAACTTACCCTAGTGAAACTATTACAAATCATGGCTCCCAAAACATGATTAGGACTCAAGAAACAAACATACGAGGAACAACAAGTGCAAGCTTGGGAAGCCTCAAACAGACAAGGGTCAAACCCTTTCATTGGACATGATCTAGGGCCTCTGTTTTCTGTGGAAAAAGAGATAGAAGATATGGTCGATCATAGTGGTAATGAATTGGAATCCCCACACGTAGAATTCGAATTTGAACCTACTTTATTAGATGAGTTTCTTTTCAGAAATAAGGATAGAGTGCTAGCACGGGTCATAGAATTAGGGGCCAAAATGCCCACTGAAAATGAAACAATCCCACCTGTGAATAATGCTAATGAGGAAGAATGACCCCTTATCAACATGGAGGATATTTTGACACATGGACATGCTTCTACCTCCAACGTAGGAAATGATAAGATAGTGGGACATAGAATACCCTTTATCAAAGTGCCACATAAAAACAGGTCAGGACATGAGAATGGTGAAGAACATCCACAATACGAGGAAGAAGAGGAGGAACCCTTAGAACAAGAAACCACCATTCAACAACAAATTAGTAACCTAAGGCAAAAATTAGCTTTTCTAACCTCTTATGTATAGAAGGAAACAAGTAAAAATGTTCAAAAGTCAAGGCCTAAGGTTAAGATCAGTGAATTCCATAGAGAAAATCAAGAAGAAGATGATACAGGATATCGCCAAGTATATATCCCTGCTTCTCTCACTAGAGAACAATTTCTCACACAAGAGGTAAAGTCTATGAAAGTAACACTCGCAAGCCTTCAAGAGAGCAATATAGGGAGCATTAGAAAGTATCAATATGAAGGAATTATGTCCCTATCCTTTTGACAAGATGATGACCCTTCAACCCTTTCCTAAAAAATTTGACATGCCAAAATTCGACAAATATAAAGGGAAAGGAGATCCACGGGATCATGTCAAAGATTTATATATGTCGTGTCAAGAGGTGTCTTATAGTGATAATTATCTCATATGAATCTTTCCTAAGAGTCTAGGAGGTCAAGCCTTGGAGTGGTTTACACGTTTATTCGTAATGAGGGATCAATTTTCACTTGGCCAAAATTAGCAAAAAGGTTTATGTGTCACTTCTCATACAACATAAAGAGTGATGTCACCATGGTCAGATTTATGTGGTGCCAAACAATGCCCTAATGAGACTTTCGCCAGCTTCCTCTAAAGGTGGAGAGGGATAGCTATCCACTTCCCTTGTGCTTTCCCTAAAAAATAGCTGGTTAGTATTTTGTACCCAACCTCAATCCAGATATAGCTTTCCACCTCCAAATGAATTGTGTTCACACTTTTGAGGAGGTCATCAAAAAGGGGGTTCAAATAGAGAAATATCTCATTGCAAAAGGAACTCTCAATTCCCAATTAGAGATAATCAAAATGTTAAAACCACAGAAAAGATGAAGGTTTTTAACAAAAACAAAAATGTGGTGGGAGACAGGATCACTAATTCCAAACGTGTTCAAACGGTCCAAACCGGTCAACCTTTTATGCGCTCACCAAAGGACCAATTCAACCACCACCAAAATGAAGAATGTTCACCTCTCTTAATGAACCTTTGTCGGTTATAATAAAATAATTGATGATAGCAGTCTCACATGATGACATATCGTATGACAACAACCATTTGATGAAAATGCTCCAAAACCTTCCCATGGTAGCAAGGAGCATGAATATTGCAAAATGAATCGTGTCAAAGGACATAAGACAAACAAATGTTTGTGACTTCGTCATTATATCCAAGTATTCCTCATTGACAATGGGGAGATAGAGGTGGACAACCCAGGAAAACCTCGGGGACACCCAATGAAAATATGGGGATATATAAAGAGCCATTCCCCAATCATGATAAATTAGCACTAAAGTCAAATGCCCTAATCAGAGACATCCCAAGGTCAATAATGGTGGAGAGTGAAGCTAGTTATTCCCTTGAAAAAATGGTAACAATTTATGATTCCTTATGCTAAACAACATAGCTCTTCTACCTCCAAACAATATTAATGCCATGGAAGGTCAATGAAAGGGGATCAAATGAGAATGTGCCTTGCCTATGATAGGAACTTCTCCAATCTAACCCCATAATCAAAATGTAACTACCCACAGAGGAAAGACGTATTTAACAAGATTTCGAATCTTATATCTTCTTAAGATCGAGATCAATTTTCACAAATGTTTACAATTCTGTACCAAACTAGTCAAGGGTTAGTGACCAATTAGAGGTCCATTCACACCTTCAGCCGAGTGGCAAAATATACCAAATGAACATGTTGTTCATATTAATAAGATCCCTGGATGTAGCTCAATGGTGACATAATATCCACAACCATAATTGGGTGACCCGCAGGAAGATCAAAATTTCATGGATACAAATCATGAATATTGTGAACAGGTGTCAAAACAGAGACAAACTAAGCGACGATCTGAGTCCAATATCTATATCTAACACATCGAAAATGGGGAGATAGAGGTGGACAACCCAAGAAAAAATCAGATACCCAACAAAAATATGGGGATATATAAAGATCCATTCCCCAATCATGATAAATTAGAAAAGTCAAAGCTAGATCAGGGAGAGTCATCCCAAGGTTATAAAGCGGTGAATTACTTATACACCAAAAATAACAACAATCATTATGATTCACTTATTAGATGTATTCGCTCTCCTACTGACCATATGGTAACACCATTAGAAATGAATCAAGGGAAAGGATTGTGCCATGGTAATAAGGTGTGTCCGCTTCGTGATTCTGGAACCTTCTCCATCAACCCCACAAAATGGTAAAAATAACCTCTTAGAGCAACTTGAGAAGATGTCTGTTAAGATTTCAATCTTAGATCTTCTTAAGATATCCAATGTCATACAAATTTCTCATACATTCTATATCCATGCTCTTGAGGGGTTGGAGTGCCATTAGAGGTAGATCCTACACATCCTTTAAGCCACAGTAGGCAAACATCATACCAAATGAAATCATATTCCCTTCAATCATAGGGAGATCCCTACTGAATAATCCAAACCATAATCTTCCTTTGTATATTGAGGTAGTTGTTACCCATAAAATATCAAACGAGTGCTTGTGGACAATGGATCAGGGTTGAACATATGCACACTAAATCATGGTTAAACCCTAGCTAGGACATACTGAGGCAGATCTTGAGTCAAATATCATCACTATCACCGCTTACGACAACGCAAAAAGGGAGTCAACGGGCACAATCACGTTGCCCATGGAGGTGGGTCCCACTTGCCATCAAACAAAGTTTCATGTCGCTGGACTTGGACTAACTTCCTGTATAATATGCTTCTAGATTCCTGACCATGGATTAGAAATTACCATGCAAGCCGTGCCAGTTCGACGTTCCATCAGTGCATTAAATTGAACCATGAGGGACACACCATTACGATACAAGGAGATTCTAAGCCCTTCGCTCACTGCAGAGCTCTCAATAGCTTTGCACGTAAGGGGCACATATACATGTCCCTCCACCGATATAGTTGTTCCTCTCTAATATGAGGCCATGGAATCCCAGATAGATTCAGATTCTCTCAGTTCTTGTGCCCATGGTGCGTCTACTTCTAAATATCCTTTTGATTCCTGGGAGATGAAAATCCTTGAATATGGATGCAGAGAATATAATGTGTAGCAAGCCCTCTTGGTTTCAGACCTCTCATTGTCACCCAAGACTAGAGGTCGACCCAACTATCACTTCAGAAGACCTAGAAATGAACACACTATTGGGTCATTCTTACCTGGAGGCTTGTTAGCTGAGGAAAAATTACTTGATCCACCTACAACTTGGGTCCCAGAGGATACTCAGCCATCCTGTTATCAAACCCCTAAATACAAGAAATCTAGTAAAATGATGTACTCCATGGGCTACAAGGGCCTAGGATGTGGAAGAAATGAACAAGGATAGAGAGAACTGGTGCCTCTTTCACATTTCAAAACAGAAAGATATGGCATTGGGATTCACCCTTATGGTAGTACACCCCAATGATCAAGATGCTACTTGTTCTAAACGTGAGGATAGCTCTGACTATCTAGACAATGATACAGATTCCCATTGTAGCCAATATGAGGACCTTGCCTCCACAAACCTATTCATGAACAACTTTTTCCTAACCATAACCCCTACGGAACCAACCCTTGACCTTGTTTACCCTTCCCTTGTTGAATGGGACCAATAATGTCACATGTCACTAGATTTATTTGAGAATGATGAAGCTATCACAGAGTTCATGGGCATAAGGGATACAATTCCCATTGGAGACCATAAGAAGGGTTTCTTTATTGACTTGGATACCTGTGCCTACTTCGGTGAGGAGGTTGAGCTTCGTGGTCAACAAAACTTAAGAAAAAGTGAGGGAAAAAGTTCCAATGTAAAGCCTTGGCAAAAATCAAAGTCCAAGTCACACAGTGAAAACCTCTTTGAGGCACTGGCTGACAAACAAATAAAAAATCAAAGGACAAACAAAGTGACCACGCCAAGGATGAAAATCTCGTGGAGACATCCTTGGATGAAGATCTCAACCTTCCTCCTGATCCTACGCGTATGGAGGACTTGTCCAAATTACTAGTCAAGGAAACCATTGATGTTAACATTGGTATAGAAGAGGACCCAAAGATAGTAAAATTGGGAGCATCACTCTCGGCTAGAGAACAAAAGACATTCACTATGCTACTACGAGAGTTCATAGATGTGTTTGCATGGTCTTACAAAGACATGCCAGGCTTAGATCCAACTTTGGTCGTGCACAACCTAGTTGTGCATGCAGACGCTAAGCCTATCAAACAGAAGCTCAGAAAGATGCACCCAAGGGTAGCCTTACTAGTTAAAGAAGAATTGGAAAGATTGCTGGTGGCAGGATTCATTCGGCCTATAGATTATTCTGAATGGATATCCAACATCGTCCCTGTCCAGAAAAATCCTGTCGGTATCAGAATTTGCATGGATTTTAGAGACATTAATAAGGCTTTCCCTAAGGATGATTTTCCGCTGCCAAATATTGACATGATTGTGGATTCAACAGCAGGATACGAGATGCTATCTCTCATAGATGGATTTTCAGGATACAACCAAATCAAGATTGATGATGAAGATCAACACAAAATGGCTTTCACGACTCCTTGGGGTACCTTCTGTTATCAGGTGATGCCATTTGGTCTCAAAAATGTAGGAGCTACTTATCAACGGGAAATGAAGGTAATTTTTCATGATATGATTCATGATATCATGGAGGACTATGTGGATGACATCCTCAGAAAGTCCAAGACAAGAGAAGATCACCTTGTCATTTTGTGGAATATCTTTGAGTGCCTACGAGAGTACATGGTCGGGAAAAATCCAAAGAAGTGTGTATTCAACATGCTATCAGGAAAACTGTTGGGCTTCATTGTATCAAGAAGAGGAATTGAGGTAGACCCCGCTAAAGTGTCTGCTATTACTAAAATGCCTCCACCTAATAATATTAAGCAACTACGCAGCTTACAGGGAAAAATCTAGGCTATCCGCTGCTTCATCTCCCAGCTTACAGATAAGTGCCACTCATTCACCCACTTGCTTAAAAAGGATGTCACCTTCATCTGGGGACAAAAGAAACAACAAGCCTTCACTTTTGCTTAAACAATACCTGGCTAATCCACCTGTCCTCATGCCTCCAACTCCTGGAGAACCACTCTTGCTCTATATCTCTGCTACGTAATTTTCTATTGGTGTGCTGCTTGCCCAATACGACCTTGGTCATAAGGAAAAAGTAGTGTATTATCTCAGTCACACTCTCATCGCCTATGAGCTCAACTATCCTCAAATTGAAAAAAGCTTATTTGGCTGTTGTTTTTACTTTTCAAAAACTCCACCATTATCTATTGAATACCAAAACCAAGCTGATATCCAAAGTTGACCCACTCAAGTACTTGTTATCTAAACCCACCCCTCATAGGTAGAATGGATAATTGGATCATTCTACTAAGTGAGTTTGACATAGAATTTGTGCATCACAAGTCAGTTAAAGGACAAGTACTTGCTGACCAGCTAGCAGAAGCACCTTTGCAAGGCACTGAACCTTTAAATCTGGATCTGCCAGATGCCTTGTTGCTATACATTGAAGAATCTGTCATATGGCAGATACATTTTGATGGGTCCTTTACTTTTCATGGTTTAGGTGTGGGGGTAGTCCTTATTACTCCTTCTGGTGACCCTATACCATAGGCTTTTCACCTGGGTTTTTCCTTGCACAAACAATATTATAGAGTATGAGGCACTTATCATAGGGATGAAGCTGGCTATCAAGTGGAACATTCATCATGTCAAGGTTGTGGGTGATTCTCAGTTAATTATAAAATAGGTTAATGATGAATATAAGGTTAAGGATGACAAGCTCATACCTTACAAAAATCTGGTAGAAACTCTAAAGGAGTACTTTGTGTGCATTACATTTGAACAAATTCCACGAGCACAGAACAGATCGGTAGATGCTATGGTGATGGTGGGTTCTATGCTTCGTATTCTGCCAGGGAATAATGACATGTCATTCTTTGTAGAAAACTTATGCCAGCCTGCATATGACATGCCAGAATCTTGTCTGGCTTGTGATGTTGTTGGTCCCAATTCCCCATGGTATGAGCCCATCTTTACCTATCTCAAGGACAACATGTTCCCTCCCAATATCTCCCATTCCAAGAAATAAATCTTGATTTTCCAAATAGCTCATTACACCCTTTTAGGAGGTATGCTTTATCGTTGTGGCTACGATGGTAATCTATTACGTTGTCTTGATATGACGGAGTCGATCTAAATGATCAAAGAAGTACATGAAGGGGTGTGTGGAGCACATACAAATGGAATGGTTTTGGCCAAGAAATTGCTAAGAGTGGGATACTATTGGCCTACAATGGAAACCAATTTTTGTAATTATGTCAGGAATTGTGTACTTTTCCAGAAGTATGGAAACTCCATCCATGCTCCATCGCAACCATTGCAACCTATCACTACCCCATGGCCATTTTCTAAATGGGGACTTGACTTGATAGGGAAAATTACCCCCACCTCATCTGATGGTCATACCCACATCATCACGGCTACTGAATACTTTACAAAATGGGTGGAGGTTGTTCCCTTAACCTATGTAACAGGAGCTCAGATTTCCAAATTTATCATGAATCATATCATTTGTCGATATGGCATTCCTGCAGCCATTGTTATGGATAATGGGAAGTCATTCAAGAAAAAAATGGTGAAATGTCTTTGTCAGTGGTTCCAAATCAGGTTAAAATGGTCTACACCATATTACCCCCAAGGTAATGGACAGGCCGAAGCCACAAACAAGACTTTGGTGAGAATAATGGAGAAGATGGTCAGTAAAATAGGTCATAATTGGCACTTGCAAATCCACCCAACTCTTTGGGCTTATAAAACCTCCATTTTCACTCCTGCGGGGGTGACACCATATTCTCTAGTATTTGGGACAAAATCTATCATCCCATTAGAAATTGAACTTCCTTCCCTAAGAATCTCACTCAGGGACTATTTGGATAAAGATGAGGATTACTGGGTAGCAAGACTAGCTGAATTAGAGCTCCTAGATGAGAAGTGCATTCACACTCTTAATCACCTTAAAGTGTATCAGAATAGAGTCTCCAGAAACTACAACAAGAGAATCATACCTCATCAGTTTGAGGTTGGTGATTTAGTCATGAAGGAGAATCAGTTCAACACAAGAGCGGAACGTGAAAAGAAAGGAAAGTTTAAACCACATTGGTTGGGACCCTATGTTATTGTGGCCAAGTACGGCACAGGGGCATACAAAATTTCTCACCCCAATGGTGATGAGCTCTGTGAGCCCATGAACGCCATGCATCTTAAGCGGTTCTATGCTTAAACATGGCGCAAAAAGTCAAAAAGTAAAAAAAAAAAAAAAAATGGTAAAATGATCAAAAATACAAAAAAATCAAAAAGAGAAAAAGAAAAAGAGAAAATGAGGTCATCCACAAGTGAAAACCATGCAATTGTGGCACTTTAGATAAGTCCTTGGGTGAAAACCAGTTTCTGGCACCTTGGGAGGATTCGTTGTTCACAAGCATCTTGCATATGGAGGGTAGTTTTCCTTGGCCTGGCCCTAGTTCTACCTTCGAGATTCCCTGTGAGCCCAGTCTTGTCAGGCCTTGATCCAAATTTGTCTTCTTTTATTCATCTGTGAGGGGCATGGTCTTTCGCTATTCCCCATATTATGCTGAGGGAAATTCAATGACTTCACCTTCTTGTTCATAAGCATGTGGCTTTTGCCCTTGTATATTCCCCTTCTAACGCTGGGGGCATCCACGCTTTCTTGGTTACTTGTGCATAACTCTGGAAAACCATTAGAAAACAACGCAAAAACAATAGAAAATTGTTTCACAAACACAAAAACAATAGAAAATTGTTTCACAAAAACCTAAACAATAGAAAATTGTTTCAAAACACCAATAGAAAATTGTTTCACAAAAATAGAAAATTGTTTGCATAAAAAACAAATCTTAGAAAATTGTTGCATGAAAACAAACTTACATTTACTTGCATTGTCTTGTTTCTTGCTTTGCTTGTTGCTTGTATAGTTGTTTTATGTTTTTACTTTTGGGTTGTTTGTTTCTTGGGCATACTTTGTTAGGATTCATCTTTTCTTGCTTAGATTATATTTATTCTTGCTTATGCATATTGAGGTGTGTTTTTACATGCTAGTGAATCCTGGTGCGTTATTATGTCATTTTATTGTGTTCTTTGTTAGCATTTGATTGTGATTATTGCATGTGCATTGTTTTGTTATCACAACATCACATTACCATCATTATCATCAAATCTAACATCATCTATACATCATATATCAATAAAAGGCTAAGTATACATCATACATGAATGCTAAGCTAATCATCACATATCGTATCATCAAATGGGGGCAAGAGGGATCGCAAATATCAAAATCTATCCCCCCCACACCCTTATCATCATATCATCCCATCCACTAAGTATGGCACATCTCATAAAAAAAACACATTTGATATATTCTACAAGATCACATCATCTAGAAATCAAAACACATGTGATACATCAACAAGATCATGATACATATACATGTCAAATCAAATCCGAATGCATCATAAACACAGTTATCTATCCATGAGAAACAATAAACAAATGTCCATCTCATATATATATATATATATATATATATATATATATATATATATATATATATATATCACGTCAAAAAATCCAAAAACAGGGCAAATTTTTTCACAAAATCCTAAAAAGTAAAAAACCTACAAAAATGGTAACTTGCTTATTACGGTTGAAAACTTGTGTCTTGCGCATGGTATCCTCTCCATATCCTACTGGTTTGTTTCACATCTTCCCCGATTAATACGACTCGCAGATCACCGGATTCACAACCATTCACAAAGCTAGTTTCTTGCTTCGTCTGTACTCTGGGGCACATTTGTTGCTTGGTGTTGTTTCATTGCGCACAACACTTTTTACTTGGACCTAATGTCCATTATCATTTCCCCTTGCATGTATCCTTGCTCGGGGCATCATTTTTAACCCTTTTCGTCAATCACAAACATGTGGATCTCTTCAGCTTGATAACAAAACATTTGTACAACTGTCTTGATTGTTGTTGGGTTGGATATGTGCATTCGTACTTGTTTTCCCTGTTAAATGAGCTTGTTTCCTTCTCGTATTGCATTGCATTGTTGTATGTTGCATGGATTTGGTATTTTCAGCAATGGAAAATTGTTCGTAGTATGGCTTTTCATGTCATTCTACCTTTCTCGTATGCTTATATTTTTCATAAGGACCGATGACGTAGCTCTTATGGTAATATGATGACATCAAAATTGTTCCAATACACAATGGCTAGAGGCTATGCTCTTCTCTCCCCTCCTCCATATTTCTTCTGCATCACTTTTCTCTCACCCCTAGTCTTCTTTCTTACCAAGGCATCCTACCCCTTCCCATTCTTCTATCTATCTCTTACCTTTTTTGATCGTTGATCATCTTCCTTCATTACCCTATAGACACTCGAGGGGGCATCTCTCCTTCCTACTAATTTTTATTTTATCCCTTCAAAATTTCTTCCATCTACTATCTTTGAAGTGGTGTCACTTACGCCACCCCAAAGAGGGGCAAATGTAGACACCCATAATTACACCCAAGCAATTTAAATACTTAAATTGTGCTAATTATCTATCTTCTGGAAAATTGACGACATATTGTCAATAACACTCATTTTCCCTCATATCATCATTAATTAATTACACTAAGCTAATTAATTAAGTCACCTATCCAACAAATACCCTAATTAACGACCTTCTATTAATAAATCACCCCTTCTATCTAGACTAATTAATTATTATTAATTAATTAGCTTTCCCTTTCATTTAACCAATAAATCAATATTTAATTGATTTAATCCCCTTCTAATAGCCTAAATTGTACTAATATTCCTCTAATTAGCTTCTATAAGCTTACATCTACCTATTAGTTAATCACCTTTGATTAATTAAAACACCCCCAACT
Source organism: Taxus chinensis (assembly GCA_019776745.2). Taxonomy (NCBI): domain Eukaryota; kingdom Viridiplantae; phylum Streptophyta; class Pinopsida; order Cupressales; family Taxaceae; genus Taxus; species Taxus chinensis. The sequence continues at coordinate 345,575,444 of CM034157.1, forward strand.
CCCATGACTTGCTAAGCATAAATTAAACCCTTCTAAAGTAAGGTTACCTTTTATAAAGAAACCTTATCCATTCCTAATCATGTTTTACCTTTATCCCACATGAAAAGGGATGAAGTGTTTCCTTTATCCATTGGGCTATATAAGGAGCCCTCCTTCTACCTTTATACCTACACCTAAACTTCTTGAGAAGACAAATGCAAAGCATATAGCAAAATAGACTAAGAGCTTTCCTTTGTTTTCTTGAGAGTTCATCATCTTGAAGAGTTTAAGCCTCTTTCCTAAGTGCTTAGGTCATATGGGAGGTGTCAAAAGGGTCTTGTAGCCCAACTTTGACAAGCCCTCATTCCTAGGTTCTTGGAACACCAAGGACAACCATTTTTGATAGCCATGGAGCCTACCTAGGTTCATTTCATTTATTTGTTGTTAGAGAATAGAGGATTTTAGATGTTTTAACATTGTTAGTTTCAAAGTTTTATTGATGAATGTTTAGCATCTAACCCTTGTTTAATTCTTATCATGATGGTGCTAAGTAGTTTGTTTAACTCTTGCTAATTAAGGCTATTTAGGTGTTAGTCTTTTACTCATATTAGCATTAGTTTGAAAATAACACATGCACACATATGTAAAGGAAATAAAAATTCCAAAATTATTTGGTACATCTAGTCTAGATACCTTTCTAATTAAATTTCAAGAGCATATTCCAAAATAAGATAAGAGAATAGGTGAGCTATATTATGAACTAAAAGGAGTGAAAACAATATGGTGTATTGTGCATAGAGATTAAATTTTATGATGGTTGGAATTTGTATGGATGATACATGTAAGGTGCGAAAAAACTTCAGTGTTAGCAAATTCATGGCCAATATTTTTGTATAAGTGTTCAAAGTTACACATCCAATAATGCATTGATATGTGGAAAAATTAAAATATTAAACTAAAATTATGGATTCATAGTTTTTGAACCTCTCACTCCACTACCAAAATCTTTATGTATGCAAAAAGAGAGGAGAAGATAAATGAAAACTTGGAGGTAGGTCTAAGGATACTTCATATAAAACTTCATTTTTAAAGATGAGAATAATATGATTCACATAGCATTGAAAAAAGATAAAATCATTTATCTAGTATTGGACTATAGGTGCAAAGGGGGAGCTGAAATCACATATCAAAAAAATACATAATACACATCCATAATAAGTAACACTAGAAGATTAAATGAAAACCTAATATAGGTAATAAAACTAAGTAAACGCGTATTAGATAAAAATATGAAGGTACAAATTTAGACAATGAAGATAAAATTGAGTTAATATTAATATTTTAACTAAAACACATTGAGCTACTTCTAGAGAAAGGAAATAAGAAAAATGATATGAGGAACAAATGTATGGAATAGATATAGGGGAAAATGAAGGTGAAATAATACTCAAAGATAATAAGGATAAAGGGAGTGAGAAAGTATATGATGAACTAGTGTATAAGAGGGTAGAAGATATTGAACTCCTAATAATTATTAACTTATAGGGGATTATTGGATGTAATAGGAGATGTTGGAGATCCTACAACTGTTACAATATTATGAAATGTCTTCCCAACTAACTTTATTGAGATAAAAAGAGAAGAACCTTTATTAGGAAAATGTTCATTAAAATTAAATAAGGTTTGAAGCCAGTGAAGAAGTGTCTATATAGATTAAACGCCAATCTAAAATCTAAGGTAAAAGAACAACTAAAAAGTATGATTGGTTCAAGCAAATAGAGAAAAAAAAGAGAAATAAGGATTTGTAGAGGCCATAGATAATTTAATGATGCATGCATAAAATATCCTTTTCCTATGCCATTCAAGGAAAATATTTTGTAATAATTAGTAGGAAATGAGGAGTAATATTTCATGAATGGATTTTAAGGATACTCTCGTATCCTAATTATGTAGTAAGATTAATCCAAAACATCATTTTCCATGGAATTGGGATATTTTTCCTACATAGTTATGCCTTTTGGGCTCATGAACACACCCAAAGTATTCTCTAGATCTGTGATGGTTATATTCTAAGACTTAATGTATTAATTATTGGAGGTATATATCTATGATTGGATTATTTTTTCCTCTTCGAGGAATAACTCTCAAAGGTTCACCTAGTAGTACAATACTATTGAGATTACATTACTTTAATTTAAATAAATGTTTTATTTTCTTTCGTTTTGGAGTTATGTTAGGGAACCTTATTTGTAAAGATGGGATTCTAAAAAATTAGGTGTAAACTTTGGTGATGAGTGACCACAAACCTCATGCAAATATTTCAAAAGTGTGCACATATTTGGGACAAATGTGGTATTAAAATAACCTTATAAGGGGATATGTTAGCATTTCACAATCGATGGAACTATAGACAAAAAATTAGTCACTTATTAGTATTACATTATGCATATAGTATGTGATTATATTCATGATTCCTAAGAAATAAAACTAGACCCTGAAAACACTTATTTTTCTTTACTTTGGCATTGTTTTTCATCCTCTTATTTTCAAGAGTTATCTCTTTCCTTTTGGACATTACACAATGTGTTACCAAAATTAGTACTTTCTATTTTATCTTTGGAGCTCTATGGACACTAGCACCTAGTAGGGATAGGAATGCCTTGACATGTCTTTCCTTTTCCCCTCTTTTCTTAAGTTTAAAATGCCACATCAATTTTTTATATTTTATTAACTTCTACTTGTCACTTGGGGTCAGATTTTTGATTTTTTAATGATAAAATTAGAGAAAAGGAATCATATAGATATATATACACACACACACACACACACACACACACACACACACACACACACACACACACACACACACACACACACACACACACACACACACACACACACACACACACACACATATATATATATATATATATATATATATATACACACACACATATATATATATACATATACACACACACACACACACACACACACACACACACACACACACACACACACACACACACACACACACACACACACACACACACACACACACATATATATATACATATACATATACATACATGAATTACTAACTTTTGTAAGAGGTAAGGGAACAACTAGGAAATTTTGTCTATTAATTTATATCTACTACTTGGGAAAACATAAACACTTGAGGAATTCATTTGGGATGAATTATTCACTTATATGAAGGGAAAATTTTGAATTCCATCACACACATTAATCTTGGGGGATAAGTAGTTGTATACCATTATATTTGTGTGACTGGAAAAAGGGAAACCTAACTTCAAGGGACATAAATCTATCACACACACACACACACATACACATCAGAACTACATTGATTTTGAAATGTAGTGCAAAACTTGGTGGCAACCACATTGGGGTTACCTTTGACATTAGTTTGACTCAAGTATATGTATATTTTATTCCATCTAATGTGTGGTTGAGTTTTGTGTAGGTAGTTATGGTTTTTTGTAGGAAAAATGTGATAGGGAATCCCTATGGTGAAGTCAACGTGTCATAAAGTGATGTGAAGGTGACATGATTAGATCCTAAAAGAATCATATCAGGACTCACTACCAGGAAACTAGTTCTCATTTAAGAAAATAGATCCCCAAGGAGGTCCTATCCCCTTCCAAGAAATTCTGTCCAACATACCTATTGATAACTATCTTCTAAACATAGCATTCACCAATCATATCCATCTTGTTCCATCATATTTCTATTCTATATCTAGTCCAAAATTGTAAAATAAGTCACTCTTATCTTCTTGTTGATTACACTTGTTTTCCATTACATGTTATATCTTGCATATTTTTGATATTATCTGATGGACCTTAGTCTTATGCTTAAGGTTTATTTTTTAAAATTATTTTGAAAGGATTCAAGTTCAAATGGACACCAAATGTGATAATTAATTTACACAATCAAATAAATAACTATTCACTATGCCCATACTATTTTTATATATTGGAGAAAAATATTCTATGTTCATGTATATGTAATAAGAACTATAATAGGATAAACAATTGCATAACAAGGGGAAGGGGGCCTTGATCATTGAATAAATTTTGAAAGATAAATGTTTTCAATTGTGGAGAAAAATTACATTCATATAGAATAAGGGTTTTTGGCTATGGTTTTAGAATTACCTAAATTCATGTAATTTTTATTAGTAAAACCAATTAAATTCTTCACATATCATGAAGAATTGAGGTAAATCATCAATAATTAATTATTAGGAGGATTAATTTATTTATGTTTAATGCTACTCAAAAATTAAGAGATTAAGATCAATGTTAAACTAAGGAGAGGTTGTTTAGGAGCATATCATTTAAGATGAATCAATACAAAGGAATAATTGAAATAAAAAATGAGGATTCTCTAGATGCACACTTTTTTAGATTCACATAAGTACCATAATAGCTAGGGGAGATTGTGTAGTTCCTCCAATATGGATTTTTACTAGACCATTACATCAAAAATGAGAAAAACAATTAGTTACAAAAGAACTACAATTCATAATTATCAACTTATTTTGAAAATTCGGAAAGGATGAAGCATTACGTAAATTAGCACTATAACATGAAAGGGGGTCCATAATTTGAGAACTACAAAAAGGGATAGAAAGAGGAATTTTTTTAGAGAATTGACTGCATAGAAGATACTATAGCATGATTTTTTTATAGTAATGTTTCAATATGCACATAACATTACAAGGCATTGTGATGTATTTTGAAGAATACAAAAGCCAAACCAATAATACAAGATGCCCTTATTACTAGTACTTGATATGCAAACCTTTGAGAAACATGGAATCAAATTTTTAGGTAATATCTAACCACTATCCAAAAGATTAAATGCCTAATATATCATTATCCCTTATCCTAATCTAGGGATTTGGTATTCCCAAAAATTGAGTACAACCAAATGTTATTTATATCACCAGTTCCCAATAGACACAATCTCATAAGTACTAAATAATCATACACAAGATTGCCATACCCATGTAATTCCCTGCTTCATTGTCCTAACTAGTGAAGTATGGATCCCAACTTCACACCTAGCCCATTAGTACAAAAAATTATCTCGTCTAATGTTTGTTTGATTATGGAGGTCACTAAGGAATTCATCGAGCTTGGGGATCATTTGTTCATGAGGATATCAACCCTATCATATGGGATTAAAACCTTGTAATGCAAAATCCATTACCCAAGTCAAAATGTGCCCCTAGCGGCCATCGCTTTAGTTCATTTATATTATATATGTGTCTATTAGATAAGAAACCTTATATTATTCATGTCATTGATTTCATCTGGGAGGGTGGTCTTAAAGTCACTCTAAACTTGCCTCTTATTTCGGGATATTGTATAAACGATAATATTATTATGTTCCAAATTTGACATATTAAATTAATAAAATATTAAATATAGAAGTACCCATTATGTGTGTGTGTGTGTGGACACACGTATGATCTAAAGTTAATAAAAACAAATACAACAAAATATGGAAATATAATGGAAGAAAAAAATATTAATAAAATTTATTATGGAATTATTTTATATTTTGTTGGTGGGTTGGTGAAAGGAATGATGGTGGCATGATAATGGAGACATGGGCTATCAATTTGATAGGGTATAGGAAACCTTACCAAAATTTATTTTTCCCAGTAGTGTCAAGATTAGAGCTTTGGTATAGGTATGGGAATCCATCATGGCATGAGAAATATTCAACCAGATGTAACTAATTTGTGTAAAGCCAAATTCCACAACCTTTGACTTGCATCCTCCCTATCAAGTGCACCAGTGAGAGCCTCCCCATGTATGGGCATACATAGAGGGTAAATGGAATTTTATCAAGGCATCATAAGGGTGGAGATTTAATAGTTTCTAGAGCTCTTGTATACATTTTTGCAATATGAATGCCTCTATAAGGAACACAATTTTTTTTTCAAAATGTGTTGAAGGGCACATGAATAGTTTGAAAGAACACCCTCATAGAGGTGGTCTCAAGGAATGCATTATTTAATCTAGATATTTATTTGTATCTGAAGCATGTTTAATTATCTCTGAGAGGAAACGAAAATTCTACCTTCTGATATTTTGTTTGTTTTATGCTAAATCAGAAGAAGAAAATCGAGGACTAGGAGGCAATTCATTCAGGCATAATGTCTAGTTGTATTGATAACGTTTCTTCTTTTTCTAAGAACTTGTGCTACGTGCACTATAACCTTTGTAGCATAATTCTTGGGTTAGGTGAAAGATACCACTTCATTTTTCATGCTCTTTATATTTTATTTCAAGTATTCTTTGTATTGTTTCAGACATTGAAAGTGCCCTTTCCTGCAGCATTGTTGAGACATTCTTCACAGTTGTTGCCACAACACCTCAAGACTATGGGCTCTTGTCACTCCTCCTTCTACATCGTATTCCTCCTCTCCTTCACATTATCAAAATCCTAAATGCACTCCTAAAGTTCAATGGGCATCGCATGATTGTACTCTCACCTCTGATTGTCCATAGACATATTCCCATTTTTTGCATTACAATCTGCTAATGTGAGATAGGTGCCCAAGAGATTGATCAATAGATTACAAGGAAGCTGAATGCTAATAATTTCAACACACCGTCTGCTTCTTCATCTTTTTCAGAAACTGCAAGTATTATCACTAGGCAACTATATGGATGTCGACTATAATAATATACCACATAAGAGATGTCGGTTTCAAGGAGAGTCAAGATGGATACACATATTTTCACAATGATTCATTGTTGTAATTTCTTTGAACATTTCACACAGTGAATAAATGAGAGGATGACACTGTCAAATGCACGTGAAGACAAAAAGGTAGAGGATTTAAAATGTAAATGCCGTCAACGGAAGACAAAAAATTTAGAGGATGAAAATCATTGTTGGGAAGTACTCGAAAAAATCACTAATTGGATGACCATGTATAGACGATTATTAAGCAAAGTTCAATCTACATAGTTAAGGCCTAGACGGCACATATATTGGTTCTAGTGCCCTTGAGGATCTTGTCAATGATTCCAACCCTACATGGGAACATTGAAATCAATGCATGAGCTAATAACCGTACCAAATCATAAGCATTTAGGATCCTTATCAAAGATTGTTGATATAAGTGCTTCAATTTACATATATATAATTGGGGACGTGCCTTGGTGACATGCAAACTCATTTGATAAATGCTTGAGGGGTACGAAGCCTCCCAAAAACAAGGCATTTCTACCAAATTTCCCTAAAATGGAATTGTGGAACCTCTATTAGAAATTTTAAAAATAAATGTTTCCACTACATCTTCAAGTAATATTGTTGATGTTGTACTAGTAATAGCTCATACATTAAATTATCCCAATATTTATGACAAGAAAACATTTTTAGAGTAGAGTCACAAGTATATAATTAGTGTCCCATTTTTTAATACTGTTTTGTACTTTCAACAAAATGATGGTCGACAACCAAGACTTGACCAAACATGCATTTGTAAAGAGTTTAGAACCATACCATACCCCGCAATGTATCACATAATTTTATTGATTCTTTTAAAGTTTATCTATTTATAATTATTGTACTTTAAATATCTTCATTTACAATGATAATAGAGTTTTTAAAATATTTTTGGCCACCAAGTGAGACACGCTTTAGATTATAATGAACAAATCTCAAAATATGTAAATAATACTCATACAATCTCACCCTAAAAAAACTTACACAATCCAAGGATAACCCTTGGTCTGTACATCATAGGGACAATCATAACCCCATTAGGAAATGCCCTTTCAGAAACTTTGTAACTAAACAAGTTAGCTGTAATCCCCTTATATTGACAAGTTGAGTTTGAGTTCCTTGTAAAGCTATCAATCGTTCCTTTGTAAAAATAAGTAAATCATAATTTTCTTCATCATGAGAAATACCTTTTTGGATTCCCCACCTGAATTGTCAGGGTTTGAACATGTTCATTCTCATCATGAAATGCCACAAAACTTCTACAATTCCCTAAATTTATCATTTTCCTATTTGGCATAGCACATTAGGAACCCTATTGACCCTGTTTGTAGCATCGGGAAGAGTTAAAAGTGAAAATTTGGGTTTAGTTTTGGATTTCCATTTATACCTATCCACCTTCGTAAACCTCTAGTAATTTTACTTGAAAATTTCCTATAACCATCAGTTTAAGTAAAAACACATTGTTAGCTAGTTTTTTAGAGGAGTTTTCCAGGCCTCTAATCACTGTTTAACCAAGTCAAAACTAGTCCAATTATGACTGCTGGCCCAAAAAAAATAGCTTCCATTTGTAAATAGATCAATAGTTCTAAGTTCCATTCACTCCTTTGAATTATTTGTATATAGGAGAGTTTGTAGGAATTTACTTGTATATTTACCATTAGGATTCAGTTTTTTAACACAATTTCTTAGCCTTGTTAGGAAATAAGTGTTCATAGTGTGAACATATGGTTCAAATAATTGTATTATTTAATATTTAAATAAATCATAAGTGTGCACAAATAGTTGTCATGCACAACTCATAGATAGGGGTGTGGGAGTAAGACTAGGGAATAGAGGAGAAATTTGACTTTTAAAAAGATAAGACTTGTCTCTATGATCATAGGATCAAGCAATTGTATAAAATTCCCTTCACTATTTCATAGAAATGAACTCAATGTATAATTTCTATATTTTATTTGTCTCTGGTCAAATACCATTCCTATTTTTTAATGTGCTAATCTTTTAGACAATCTAAATTTAATCATCAAATCTAGAGTTTTGTTATCATCTGGTATCAAAGTAGGTTACGAAGATTTATGAGAGTGATTTTAGGACAAAACTACAGCCTCAAGGATGTAGATCTAAGAGTTTTGAATCTTCTGTCGCCATTTTCTAGAATCTGATCTTGAAAAAAATGACTGGTAAATCGTATTTTTCTCAAAAACCTAGATTCTAAATATTTTGAAATTTTTATGGTCTGAAGATATGTATTTTATTGCTCTATAGTTAAATATTTTAGAATAACTCAGTTTCTAGTTTAAGATAAAACATGAGATAGATTCTGGCATCTGAGGAAATTATGGAATTTGTATATGATTAAAACAATTTTTTGTCAAAGTTTGTTTCTTCATCTGTTTGGAATGACAATTAGATATGGTGTGAATTTTATCTAATCAGACATATTTTCACTTGTACGTGAAGTTCATAGTGAGGGGGTGCATTATTAGTTGAAACTGACACGTAATAGAATTATAAAATGAGACTCAAAGACAAATTTGGCTGAGTTAGCAACATCACAATGGAGGCTGGAGGCATAGGATCTCCAATGGAGGAAATCTTGGCATCTCTTGTTAGTCACCAACAAAGAGATTGCTACACAACAATGGTATTGGTGACATTTTTTTTTTGTGTGGTGTGTTTACTTTATGTTGTAATAATGAACAAAAGTAACATTCATGTTTAAAGCTCCTGCATGAGCATAATTTCTGTTGTCTAATCCCTCTAAGTTAGAAACAATGATGTGAGAAACATAATGTATACAGGTGATTATGTAGTGGTTGGTTCCACTAGAAAACCATTTTCTGAGTTGGAGGTTCATCTTATGAAAACCTCATATTGTTTGAGTTGTTGGTACAAATTGAAAACCTTCCTTTCTATGTAGATCATGAGCAGGTACAAGAGATAGCTTTCCCCATGTTCACACTAAGGGGGTGGAATGTTAGGAAATAAGTGTTCATAGAATAAGTGAACATATGGTTCAAATAATTGTATTAGCATTTAATATTTAAATAAATCATAAGTGTGCACAAATAGTTGTCATGCATAACTCATAGATAGGGGTGTGGGAGTAAAACTAGGGAATAGAGGAGAGATTTTGGGATAAAAAGATAAGACTTGTCTCCATGACTATAGGAGCAAGAAATTGTATAAAATTCCCTTGCTATTCAATAGAAATTACTCAATTATTTTCTATATTTTATTTGAATATCTGGATTTTTCCTATTTTCATGTGTTAATCTCAAATTGTTGTTGCTAAATTTAATCAATCAAATCTTTGGAGTTTTGTTATCAAACCTTTAGAGATGAAATTGGATGTGTTCACAACTAGTAGGAAAATGTAAAAAGAAGCTTTTAGGACCCTCTTCAATTCCACAAACCCACGCAAAAACTTATTGACACTTATAAGCACCCCAATTGTATAAACCAGTTTATTTTGTGGCTTATTTTGAGAAATTTGATTTTTTGAAAATAGTGTCACATCCCTACAACCTCTCTCATTACAAAATAGATATTTATCTCTCTTCCCTGGATATGTCTCTCATCCACCCTTAGTTAGGAAATGAAGTGTAATGTTAATTATTATTTATCCCTAACCCTCTCTGTTTGAATGTGAAGAATTTTGATTACATGATTATAAAAACTACTTTAAGTTAATTGCATGCTTCATATTTACTTTGGATGCGATACCAAATTTTTTTTTGACCATATGGTGGTTGTAGGTACTGATACATGGAGGAAGTGAAGTGTTAATGATAATCTTCATATTAGCATGTTATTTGGAACAATTAAATTTTAGAGGCGCAAATAAACATTCTGTGATACATTTCCAAAAATGTTAAGGATTAGATTTTGTAATAAGTACGAGTTGTTATTGTTTTGGGATGTACCTCTAGAAATGGGTATTCAATTATGGGTGTTAATTTGATTTATAATTATGTATTGTAAAATTATTAGATATGTTATGCTAATAGAAAATGAATTGATCTCTTATAATGTGTTTAGTGTGAACCTTCTATGATTCAATCTCGTGTATTAAAGTGTTTACTTGAAATTGTAAGAAGGGAAACTAAACAAATGACCAAACTTCACTTTAGTAAGGTTATTATGCTCAATTATTGCTTAATAGGAATGCTTACATGAAGTTGTAGACTAAAAATCTATGTTAAACCTAGTTCCTTGTACTATCATGTATAATATCCTAACTTAAGGGAAATATAAGAACCCAAAATCAAGTGACTTTTAATACCATGTACGCTTAGTGACATTATCGTAAACTATTAGTAATAATGGTAATGGTAAAATATTTTCTTAATTATGTGGGAATTCTCATTAGTTTTCAAGTGTCCTGTAACAAGGTGAATATGTTCTCTTCAATTGGTACCTCATGTGAATCAGATATAATTTATACATGTAAACCCTCTTAACTTGGATCATCCGTAAAATGATGGGTTTGTACATGGTGTTAAGGTCGGTGTTGATCTTAAAATACATTTTGATGATTTGTGTTACAAAAAAATCCTAATCCTTAATCAAGTTATCAGTATGATTATCCTATAGTACGATATCAATATGTAACATTGAAGGTAAAATAGCAAGACTGTAATTTTTTATTTGTCTTGGAAAGGTAATCATGGTGCCCATATTCGAAGAGAAAATTGAAATTGGATCTTATTATAATGGCTAAGCTATTTATGTTTTGATATCAGAAATTCATTTTGTGTAAACTTAAAATGAGCCTAACCAATTATTAAAGTATAAATCCTGAAAAGAGATTTTGGATCAAAGTGGCCTCAAACCATTAAACGATCAGATTTTTCCCCTCTTCAATTTTCATAATAGTTCCTAGCATCTGTGTCATGAATTTATGATGATAAACTAAATAGACATTCCATTTAGAAATGAATCCATAGATATGATAAATAGTACACTAGTGTGTCTTAATTACCAATGTTCCCTATTGTACAAATGAGTTATAAACTTAATTGCAAGCATATAGGTACATGTTGTATTAAATGTGACCATCTTAAGTTGTAATGATAAATGATGTAAATTAAATTCCCATAGTCTAGAAATATAAAGAAGAATGTATGATCACATGTTAAGTAGCCCCTCAATATTTTTAATTTTAATTATTTAAAATTTTGTAACCTAATTAAAAACCATGGAATTTTTATAATGTGAAAGTGCCTATCCATGAGTTCTCCTATTATGTCTACATATTGTTATCCTTGTCATTTCTCCTCCATTTGATCATTATATCTCCTTTTTATTGGGAAGTGTAGTGATGATGTGCATCATGTGTTTTGTGTGCTCCCCACTATGTTATCTATCTCATTGTGGTAAGGCTTCATCATTGTGTATTGGAGAAATAATGTGTAGCTATTAAAGGGATAATAAGGGAAATGTGTGTGTGTGTGTTATGGAGGAAATAAAGTGATTGTTATCTGGCTAATCATAGTGGATGAATAAGAACATGTTATAATGGAGGGATAAGGTAATATTTCAAATTTTATGTGGCGTGTTTACTATTAGGAACCAAAGGTTTTTCAAGATCCCTCTTACATGGATAAGGCTTGTAGTTAGAATGATGACCTCTCCCCTATGTAAGCCTCTTAGGTAGGTTTGGTCATGACATGTCATCTTTCCTTGTTGAAGTCAAAAATTAGTTCTCATCTTATGGTACATGTGGGGTTCATGTAAGTAGAAATGTCTCATGTGACGACTTGAATTATCCTAAGTGATCCCATGTTGTGTCAAAAAATAAGTAATGAAATTAAAAAAATGGTTCCATTGGTGTTGTAATTTTGTTTTAAAATTCGTGAGTGTTACATTTAACATATTCCCAGTGGAGGTTCTGCTCTTTAACCTCTAGGATATTTGGGTTATGATGATTATGCATGGCGGTAGCACAATATGGGAAGAGTAATGTGATATTATTTTGTGATGTGACCAATGTTTTAATTTTGATATTATCAATGCCACTTGTTGTGCATGCCACTTAGAATGGTTTTCTATGATGTTAATGTGTTGGTGATGAGAGTATTCACTCTCTCTTTCATGAATTCAATGAGAATTACACATGTGATATACCACTTTATTGTGTGAAAGGAATGTGATTGTTGACTGGGAAATAGTTGGAGTGTTTTATTATTCTTGCCACCCTATAATGTGTAATATGAAAAAATTATTTCATAGTAAATTAGATCATATCTTGGGATGTTGCCACTGTGTTGTGATACATTATGTTATGTCACCATGTTGTATTGAAACTGTTTGTATGTTGTGATGTTAATCACTATGTTCACTCTTACATATATTTCATGTTTTATGTGATGGATTCATGTCCTAAATTAGGGGCATATGGTGATCGTATTACCACAATTGTATTGTATTTGTACTTTGGGTGAGTTATGTGGAAACATGTCCCATGTAAATTGTAAACCGTGAAAATAATGTTGTGTTATACCCCATAAATATATCCATGCATAAGACATTATGGTTACTATGTGTAAGTCACCATTGTGTTAGTAATATATCTATGTTCTATGTTGTGAACTTTACAATAACCAATCCTATGGGAAATAAGTAGTAAAATTGTATGTGTGGAGTGAGGAAATTTGTACCGTTGACAGTCACTTGACCCTAGGTATGCGATAGGAAGTGGATTATTATATAGAATAAAAACCCACTTCTGTTCATTTATTATATATGGAAGTTACCAAATGGGTGCCATGTATATTATGTTTCATAAACACCTTAGGCTCAATTGATGGAAACATCTTACCCTTTCACTCCCCCTATATGGTTTCTGTATAGATGACCTATGTGTGGTTACAACTATGTTAAGCCTAGTGGGAGTATGAAGGGATGATTGAGTCAAAGATTATGAAAATTATATTATTTGATCAGTTATTATATTATTTTATGAGTTGAGGCTTGATATTCGAGTTCCAAAAACTTTATGAGTACCCCTTTGATGGCCATACAAGTACTGTATAGTGATTGTGATGTCATATTTCTCTATACATTTTGTTAGGAAATAATAGATAAAATAATGCGGAATAATCCCTCAGAATCGTAGTAATATGCAGAAGTATGATTACAGATCTCAAATAGAAATGTAGAAAAATAACACAACACGAGAGACAATATTTAACATGGTTCACCCAATTTGGGCTACGTCCACCAAGAATCACTTGCTCAGATTTTATTACAAGCCAATCCACTCTCTCAATACAATACCCAGATCTTGTTTGGAGCTATGCGCTCAACAAACTCTACAGAATTCACACCCGAATTCAAAACACATCTGCAATACAAACACATCTATCATATGCATAAGACCTATAAATAGTATGCTTAAGCAGTTTTACTATTATCAAAACAATGGGAAAAAACAAAACTATCCCAATATGGGTAGCTGAAGAGGTAGTTTTACAAAACAATGGGTACCAAAAAACCATGGGCCCAAAAACAGCCCATAACGGTTACCCATTACCCATGGGTTAATAAACCACCCATGAAAATTTGCTTCAGGGGCTTCGACCCCAAGCCCCCATCAAGGGGGATTTACTCCCCCCTGAACCCCCTTGACTCACCAGTGAGTAGGACCAGCCGCAAAAATACCCGAGTGTAACACATAGAAGGTGTACCACACTCTAACATGAAAATAGGCTCCACAAACATAACAATCTCCCACTTGGAGACTGATTTCCACTGAGCAAGCTTCTCAACCCTTCACTGTCATCCATGAAGGCCAACCAAAGCTGAACATATCTTTAGTTTATCCCTTGTGACCACCTTGGTCATCATGTCTGTAGGATTCTGACTGGTATGAATCTTCTCCAACTTCAACTTATCTTCTCCCAAAGTTGTTCTGATGAAGTGATATCTCAACTATATATGCTTCGTCCTGGAGTGGAAAGCAGAGTTCTTAGCTAGGTGTATAGCACTCTGACTATCACTCTATAGCTTACATTCCTCCTGCTTATGCCCCAACTCCTCAAGCAATTGTTGTAACCAAATCATCTCTTTGCTTGCCTCTGTGGCAGCAACATACTCAGCCTTCGTGGTTGACAAAGCCACCAGCTTCTGTAGTCGTGAAATCTAGCTCACTATTGTCCCACCTATAGTGTAAATATAACCTGTTGTGCTCCTCCTGTTGTCTACATCTCCAGCCATGTCTGAATCTACATAACCACGTAAAGTGGTGTCTGATCCACTGTAGCACAAAACTATCTCCATGGTCCCTCTCAAATACCGAAGGATCCACTTTACTGCTTGCCAATGCTCTTTACCTGGATCACTCATAAATCTACTCATAGCTCCCACTGCATGGGCAATATCAGGCCTAGTGCACACCATAGCATACATCAAACTGCCAACTGTTGATGAGTAAGGTACCTTGGACATCTGGTTTCTTTCCTGCTCTGTCTTGGGACACTGCTCCTTTGATAACTTAAAATGGCCTGCCAAAGGAGCCCTAACCGGTTTAGCATCCTGCATGTTAAACCTGTCCAATACCTTCTTAATGTACTCTTCTTGAGATAAAGTCAACTTCCATTCCTTCCTATCCTGAGTTATCCTCATACCAAGGATTTGTCTGGCTGCCCCCAAATCCTTCATATCAAAGGATTCACTTAGTTGTTTCTTGAGTACTTTTATTTCTTGCATGTTTTTACCTGCAACCAACATGTCATCAACATACAAACATAGGATAATATAACTTCCATCCTCAAATTTCTTTGTATACACACAATGGTCAGAATGACATCTAATATAACCTTTCTCCATCATGAAGCTATCAAACTTCTTATACCATTGACGTGGAGCTTGTTTCAGGCCATACAAGCTCTTCTTCAGTTTACACACCATCTCCTCTTTACCTTTGACCTCATAGCCCTCTGGTTGCTGCATATATAGTTCCTCCTCCAAATCACCATGGAGAAATGTAGTCTTTACATCTAACTATTCTAAGTGCAAGTCTTCTGCTGCCACTATTCCAAGAACAGTTCTAATAGAAGTCATTTTTACTACAGGAGAAAATATCTCATCAAAATCTATACCTTGTTTCTGTGCAAACCCCTTGACCACCAACTGGGCCTTATATCTTTTCTTTCCTCCTTCATTCTTTAACTCTGTACACCCACTTGTTCTGTAATGCTCTTTTTCCTTCTAGTAGCTTCACCAAATCCCAAGTCTGGTTCTCCATGAGAGACTTATGCTCCTCATCCATGGATTTCTCCCACTTCTTACTGGCATCTACCTGCATTGCTTCATCAAAGCTCTCTGGCTCTCCACTATCAGTGAGTAATAAATAATAAAGAGAAGGAGAAAAACATTCAGGTTCTTTTCTTACCCTAGAAGACCTCCTCACTGTAGGAGTTTGGGGTTCCTATTGAGTAGGTTCCTGAACTAATTCATGGGTCACTGTCCCATCTGGAAGATCCTCTACCACTGCATATTCTTTCTTGGATTCTTCCCTATTTTCCTGCAATTATTGCTTATACATGACTTTCTCATTAAAGACCACATCCCTAGACCGAATGATTTTCTTGTCCTTAATACTCCAACATTTAAATCCAAAGTCATCACCACCATAACCAATGAAAGTGACATTTTTCTGATTTAGCCTCTAGCTTGGTCCTATCATCCTTGTCTAGTATGAACAAACACCTCACATGCAAAGACTCTAAGAAATGAATAATCAACTTTCTTACCATACTAAGCCTCCTTAGGTATGCCTCCATCCAAGGCACTTGAGGGTCCCCTGTTTATCAAGTACACAACTATGCTCACCGCTTCTATAAAAAAAGAAAGAGGCAGTCCTGCATGTAACCTCATGCTCCTAGCTTGTTCCATTATTGTTCTGTTCATCCTTTCTGATACCCCATTCTTCTACGGAGTTCCTGGAACCATATTTTACCCACGGATTCCATTCTTAGAACAATAATAATTAAATTCATTGCTGTAATACTCCCCTCCATTATCTGACCTGAGACATTTTAGCTTAAGACCTGTTTCATTCTCTACCAAGGCTTTCCATTTAACAAAAGTGTCAAATACATCAGATTTTTTTCTAATACAATAAACCCAAACTTTCCTTGTTGCATCATCAATAAAAGTAACATAATAACTTGAACCCCCAAGAGATGATACCTGAGCCGGCCCCCACACATTAAAATGTACCAGCTCTAGCTTACTCTCTTTCTTCGTAGGTCCAACCTTGAGAAACCTTACTCGCTTATGTTTCCCATATATGCAGTTCTCACAGAAATCCAAACCTATTCCTGTATATCTAGGAAAATTATTCTTTATGATGTTCATGCCCTTATGGCTCATATGACAGAGCCTATAGTGCCATAATGTTGTATCTATATCTGAAGCCACAAGATTACAATCATTAGTACTATCAATGGATAAATACAAGGTTCCAACCTTCTTACCTCTTACCACCACAAGAGCACACTTGGTAACCTTCCAAGATTCAGCTATAAATATCATAGTACAACCATCACTTCCTAATTTCCCTACTGATATCAAATTTCTCCTTAATGTAGGTACATGTCTGACATCCTTCAATAGCCATGTATTCCCATTCTGCATATTAACTTGAATAGAACCTTTTCCAACTATACTGCAAGGCTCATCATCACCAAGAAAAACATGCCCAAAATCCCCTTGAACATAATCAACAAAATAATGCCTATGTGGAGTAGCATGAAAAGAAGCCCTTGAATCTAAAACCCAAGATTCAGTAATATTATGCAAAGAAAGAATCAAAGCATCCTGACATACATTACCTGATGCCACATTTACCTCCTTATTTTCTTCCTGTTGTTTCTTCTTATCCCGAAGCTCCCAATAGTCCTTCTTTGTGTGCCCATACTTTCCACAATTCCAACATACAATCTTGCTCTTGGATTTTGACCTTGCCTGATCTTTCGATTTTCCATGGTTTCCTCTATTCTTCTGTCTCCCTCTAGTTTCCACTGTCAAAGCATTCCTTGAAGTAGAAGATTCCCCAGAGCTTTTTCTTTGCATTTCCTTGCTTAGAATCACCCCTAAAATATCCTCAAACTTCAACTTCAAGTTATCTGGAACCGAGTTACTTACCGCCATTACCAGGCTATTCCAACTTTCAGGTAAAGAGCAAAAAATTAATAAAGCCCTAACTTATTCATCAAATTCTATTGTAACCAAAGCTAGCATATTCACAACTGTATTGAAATCATTTAAATGATCTGTTATTGAACTATTCTCAGACATCTTCATATTAAAAAACTTTTCCATTAAAAATGTCTTGTTAGAGGCAGAGGGTTTTTCATACAACTTCCCTAATGCATCCATTAGATCTTTTGTAGTCTTTTCCTTTGAAACATTAAATAATACTGAAGATGCAAGACATAGTTGGATTGTCCCAAGTTCCTTCCTATCTAGAAAATCCCATTCTACATCTGTCATACTTGAGGGTTTGTTCACCTTCTTAGACAACAAAGTATAAAAATCCTTCTGATAAAGGTAATATTCCATCTGTATCTTCCAAAGACTGAAATTCTACCCATTGAATTTATCAACCCTACATCTTCCATCATCTGCCATAGTTCCCACTCAAGCTAAAAAAATTCCCTACGATTCAATACTTCAGCAAACCAAACTAGGCCCTGATACCAATTTATAGGAATTAATAATATCTAATACGGAATAATTCCTTACAGAATCGAAACAGTAGAAACTAATATGCAGAAAATATGAACAGAATCTCAAATAGAAAGTGCAAAATAAATAACACAACACAGAGAGACAAGATTTAACGTGGTTCACCCAATTTGGAATACGTCCACCAAGAATCACTTGCTCAGATTTTATTACAAGCCTCCACTCTCCTCAATTACAATACCCAGATCTTGTTTGGAGCTATGCACTCAACAAACTCTACAGAATTCACACCTGAATTCAAAACACATCTGCAATACATTTGCTTGTATTTCTATCATATGCATAAGACACACTCATAAATAGACAACTGCTTAAGCAGTTTTACAAAACCATGGGTATCAAACAATGGAAAAAAATAAAGCCGTCCCATAAACCTATGGGTAGCCGAAGAGAGTTAGTTTTACAAAACAATGGGTACTGAAAAACCATGGGCCCAAAAATAGCCCATAACAGTTACCCATTACCCATGGGTTAATAAACCACCCATGAAAACTCTTGCATGTAAAGGGGCTTCGCACAAACCGAACACATTTCTGACCCGCTCACCGATGAGCGGGACTTTTCGTAAAAATACTCGAGTGTAACCAACATAGAAGGTGTACCACACTCTAACATGAAAATAGGCTCCACAAACATAACAGTGGAAGTGTAGACACATGGGTTTGAGTGGGTCACTAACAAGATGGGTAGAGCAACAGAAGTATTGCTATTTGAGCCAAATTCATAGCTTCTTTCACAAGCCACATGCAGAAGTTAATCTGAAATTTTTCATGTGAGTGTTCGGAAAGGTGGTCATCTGACTTAGCCTTAAGGTACGATTGAATTAAATGTCACTTAGGAGGAGATTTGCCATGTGTTTTGACAAGTTGATGCAAAAACCCTAGTTAAGTGTAAGTAATAAGGATATATCGGGTTCACCAAAGGATTGATGGTAACTATGGGCCCAATTGGCTTTATATACGGGTACACCCCAAGAACTCTGAAGTTAATCTAAATAGGAGGACTCGAAACATTGGTATATAAAGTAAAACAATGTAGGAATAGAGGTGTATGGACTCCCTATGCCTAGGTCCATAGGGTGAAATGAAACCCTAATGTGGATCAAGAGAAGGGAAAGAAATGGCGTCATTTTGCTAATTGAAAAAGATTGTCACATGGAGTTGTTGCAGGATGCTGATGGACATTAGGAGGTATCTGGAGTTAGTGGACACGATTCACTTGGGCACCCTATGTGAGTTTGGTTAAGTTTCTAGAAGATCTGAGGATCGATTCTCCTTATTGGTGCACCAGGGATTGTACTGGGGTGCCCATTTTGACATTGTTTAGTCCCAGTTATGGCTTTGTGTTATGTGAAACATTTTAATGTGTACTACTAGTAATTTCTTATTGCTATAGTATGCTTATGTTATGAGTACTATTGCTGTTGAAAATACAGTAACCATCATCAGTACTATGATATGAGAACCGGCATCGTTTTCTTTCCAGGATTAGGCATGGGTCAAGTATGGGACCAGCATACGGTCAGGGAAGGGATGGAATCAGTATGTCGGTTGTGGACCATTAACTGGCGTCGGTTGAGCCTTGTGCGGCATCATGTTTTAATTAACTATTGGGCACCCATGAAAATAGATCAAATAAAATTCTTTAGCATTAAAGTATTCTATTGATCTTGTAATTGCTTGACTAACGTTCCCTAAAGTCTATAAGACTAACTATATAAGCAATGTAAATATAGGAACTGTTCAGATATTCAAAGAGACATTAAGAAATTTTCATTCTATATTGTGGTCACATTTTAGCGACAATATTTTTTTCCCTATACAAGATTTGTCATTTTTTACTTCTTAGCTTAAATACCCTTGTATCCCCATTTTTGTGCCGCATTGAAAGGACTGAATGCTCTTATAAGGGGAGAAGAATTGTAATTGTCCAAATTCGGTTTGCCTAATCTTGTGAAGCTGTGGATCCTACCTTCATATACTTGTCTCGTTAGCGATGCCTGGATCGTATAGCCCACACTGTTGAGTGACATATGAGAGGTCACTTCAAATTTGGTGTTCATTTATATCTCTGAGTTTTGTAAACCTCATGGTAGAATATCCTTATAGTGTTTCCACGTATCTCAATTAATGAGTATATTATCTGTAAGCCAGTCGTGTTAACCCCATTAACTTTAGTATAATTAGCTATTGTAGGGTTTTGAGAACTTGTGAGATAAACAACCTTGTACAGATCGGGTATTTTATTTTGATTCGAGAGGGTAAATTTTACACGGCAATCAAAACTTAATAATATATAATTAGTAGAGTACCTTCAAATATAAATGATATCATATTATGGATATGATGCAAATTGAGGATTATATATAAAATGATAATAATTTGGAATGCATGGTTGAGAAGTGGTAGTTGGAGAAATGAAGATGAACTGCATGAGAGGAGGATGAGGTGTGTCTTGGTATATGGATAGAGGTTTTGGGATGTTGGCAAGATTGAAGGCATATGGTAGCCTTCCTGGCATGGAACGTTGGGTATCTTCATGACAGCAGTGGTCATTGTTTCACCAGACACCTCATGAAGATCTCATCCTGCTATATATATATATGATATATAGACTATATGCTATCATATATATATATATATATATATATATATAATTTGGAATGCATGGGAAGTGGTAGTTGGAGAAATGTAGATGAATGCATAGAGGAGGAGAGGTGTCTGCATAGGTAGTCATGGCTTGAGCTTGGCATGTCCGTAGGATGATAGCATGGACCTTCAGTTGGCAAGGAATCAGTGGGAATCTTCATGAAGCATTGGTCATTGATTTCAAGTAAACAGCTCATTTTATGTCTTAGGTTCTTTCCATGGATACGCCATGATTGCAAGATATTAATAAAATTGGTAATAGGCTGGGTTGGTAAGGTACAACATCTGCTAATAATAGGTTTGAAGGTATTGATGATGTGGTTAGTATAACCCAGGGAACTGAAGAAATTCAAAGTGGAGTACACTCGCTAATCATCATACCTGGAAATGATTTGAATGTAGAAATTATGGGTTTAAACCAACCCTTACGCACGGAGATACATCTGTAGTAAGAGTAGAATCTACCCATGGAAATTACTATAGTACAAATTAATATGATCTTGGATCTAAATCGGTATTTGAAGTAAGTGTTATTACTTGTCTATGAAAATGTGGAAAGGGAATTTTTTTTCTTCAAAGAAAGATTTAGTTGTATCAAAGAAGAAGAAGAAGAAGTTTGAGGATTACCAGGCATTTCATCCGAGCAAAATGTCTAGCTAAGTTTGTTTTTGCTTCTTTTTCATCTAAGGTACATGTGCTGCATGCTCTTGTAAGCCTTTGTCTTTACCATTCTCAGTAGTAGTCGACAACTATCATTGGGTTTTAGATTCAGGAGCTTCTTTCAATGCAACCTCTATTTCAAGTAGTCGGTGTCATTGAAATTATGTCCAGGGAAATTTTGGGCATGTTTATTTGGGTGTTGATGAACCTTTCAGTATTATTGGTAAAGGGGGAGTTCATCTAAAATTGCAAAATAGAAATACATGGGTATTGAAAGATGTGAGGCATGTGTCAAGCCTCAAGAGCAATCTTATTTCTACAGGGCAACTAGGTGAATCTGGTTGCATGGTTACTTTTACACATATTCCTAATTTTTTCCAAAAATAGGTTCCTTGGGACAAGGAAGGAGCATCCATCAAAGAATAAAGTGTCGTGTTTGCTATATTTATTTTCAAATGGTTTTGTTAAGATGTATTTTGAAACTTAAAGCAAATGCAAAAATTTGGGTGCATAGTCAAAGGAAAGTAGACTAGTTATTATTAAAAGGGGTGAATCAACAAAACATGGTCTCACAAGATGTAATTATTTTTGGGGATTCTCAAAATTGATTTGTTAAATGAGTATAGAAAATTTCAATAAAATGCAATTTGGATGGTTAAACTAGACTTCACAACATTTTCCAGTGACCCTCATTGTATGTGAAAAATGGGATCTTTGAAATAGTGATTGATTTTCCATCAAATCATAAGGACAGAGGATCCTTGTCAGAGGTTGTAGTTAAAATTTCCTAGCATACATATATGTAATTGGGGAAGTGTTTTAGTTACATGCCAAGTATTTGATAAATTCCTGAGGGGAATGTGGTCTCTTAGGACATCATTGTTGCCTAATGTGCACAAAATGATTGTTGAAAACATTTTGGAAATATGCAAACCAAAATTTGATGGTAGGTGTAAAGAAATTTCATACAACCTCAGTCAATGTTCTTGTAATGTGTGGTAATATAAAGGTTTTGGCTAGTCACATACAACTTGGGGTTACACAAAAACTATTTGGAAAGTTATGGAATTGAATGGAGGAACCAACGGATCGCAAGTTCAACCACTTGGAACCATCCATGCCCCACTTTGTTCATATATAGGATTAATCTTACCTTTTACTTTCATAATTATTGTATTTTTAGTTATTCATTTACAACGAAATATAATTTTTTTAAACCATTGGATTATGATAAAATTGGTTATTTTAATCAAATTTGAATTACAAAACAATAAAACTTCACCTTGTAACTTAGGTAATCTAAATAACCCTTGGTTGTAAACCTTGGACTTAAACCCTTGTTTTGAGATGATTTGGCAATATAATGTACAGGGATCAAATTTAAGTACCCAAGGATGAACCGATTGTGAATTTTGTGAATGAAAATCAACTCTCGGAATTAAAAGAATTACCAACAGGTTACATAGTAACCAGTTTCAGTTGACCCCTAATCGGAACCGGTCAAATGAACTCGTATCGGTTACAGAGGATCCAAATCAGCATCAGTTAGCAAAACCAATGTCAGTTAGAGGTGACCGGCGTCAGTCACTTTCATATTTGGATAGGAATGTCCAGGAGCTCTAGATTGAGCCTCTGGTACCCTAAAATCCTGTGAGATAGGTCACAGAAAGGGTAATTAGGACCCTTTAACAGAAATATTTACACTTATCTCGAAAAAAAAAATGTCTTGACTGGTAATGGATTGTTATCAATTTAGAGATTTGAACAAGCAGATTTAAAAATGATAATATTATATTTTCAAATTTGGGATGTAATGGCATGTAGATTCTTTAGGATGTGTTGGCTATTTTACACAAATAAAATTTGTTCTATCAGCCTTTCACATATATTTATCGATTTTATTTAGGATCAAAAATCATAACTGATTTTAACTAGGGTTTATTATAATTATCATCTTCGTAGTATACATTGTCTTCTGTTATTGGAATACAATAATTTTTTTATAGGTAATATTGTCTTTATACTCTTCATGTAGTAAAGGGCACTAGCTATTTATGAAAGCAAGTATTCAAACTTTGGTGAGATATTTTTTCCTGTAGTAAAAATGACTTCCATACGTACTGTATTGAGTTTAGTTGCAATAGAAGATTTGAATTTAGAGCAACTTGATGTCAAGATAGATTTTCTTAATGGTGATTTGGAGGAAGAGATTTATATACAACAGTCTCTTTTGTTATGAAGTCAAAGGTAAGGAGAAACTTGTGTGCAGATTGAAAAAGAGCCTGTATGGGCTCAAGAAAGCCCTAAGGAAATGTTATATGAGGTTTGAAATTTTTATGCATGAGCATGGTTATATGAGATATGAATTTGACCATTGTGTTTATTTCAAGAAGCTTGAAAATGGAAGCTATATTATTTTGTTACTGTATGTGGATGATATGTTAATTATAGGATATAGTATGTAGGACATTGGTGAGATTAAAGAAAATTTAGCTCACACATTTGTAATAAAGGATTTGGGAGTTGCAAAGAAAATCCTTGGCATGTAAATTCACAAAGACATGAATAACAAGAAGTTTCATTTTTCTCAGGAACAATATTGGAAACTTTTAATATACATAATTCAAAACTTGTAAGTACACCTATGGATGGACACTTCAAATTAAGCAAAGATATGTTTCCTACATAACATGAGGAGGTTGAGTACATGGCTTGAGTTCTATATGCTGCAGTAGTTGGAATTCTAATGTATGTTATGGTTTGTACTAGACCAAACATTGCATATGTGGTGGGAGTTGTGAGAATATTTATGGCCAATCTAGGTAAAGAGCATTGAAAAGCAGTCCAATGTATTCTCAGGTATTTGAGAGGGACATCCTACATGCAATTTTGATATGGAGGGTCAGATATTTCTTTATGTGGCTATGTTGATTTAGATATGGATGTGATTTGGATAGTAAAAGAAGCACCACTAGATATGTATTCACATTGGGTGGGACGATAGTTAACTGGATTTTGATATTGCAGAAGGTTATGGCCTTGTCTAATATAGAGGCCGAATATGTTGTACCTAAAAAATATAGCAAAGAGATGATATGGATGAAAACATTCATGGAAGAGTTTGGAAAGGAGAAAGAGGATTACCGATTGTATAGTAATAGTCAAAGTTTGATTCATCTAGAAAATAACTCAGTGTTTCATTTAAGAACAAAACACATTAAGTTGAGATATCACTTCATACAGAAGGTGTTGGAGGATGGGAAGCTGAAACTGGAGAAAATTCATACGAAGGAGAACCCTATGGATATGCTAACTAAGCCAGTGACAAAGGCGAAGTTGGAGCTACAATCCACTTCTATTGGTCTTCAATTTTACGACTTGAAGAGGGAGTAATAGGCCAATGAAATAATCCAACAATGGAGTTGTACGGTAGAGTGCATAAATTTATCTCCAAGTGGGATATTGTTTAGTTGTGTACCTTAATTGCTTCACATCAACATGATTTACTAGCTTATTGGAATACACAGTAACTAGTGTCGGTCGCTTGGGGACTGATATCGGTCAGGCAAGGAGGAACTGACATCAGTTAGGGTAACTGGCATCAGTTTCCTATGCGTGATTGTTTTATTTAACTCACAGCAATTAGATCAAACCTCTGATATAAATTTGATCTAATGATTCTAATTACATAGCTAAAGTTCCCTAAGTTTTTATATGCCTATATAAGGTAGAAAGCTAGGAGAAAGATAACAAAAAGAATGCATGAAGAATTCTTGGTGAGAAAAAGATAAGCTTGTGAGGAAGAAAGTACTATACATTCAGAGAGGTGTGGAAGATTGTGGATCTTCATTACATATTATCTACAAAGATTTGAATAATAATATTGGTTGTTTTTTGGTGGACATAGCCCACACTAGGTGAACTACGTTATATCTTTTGTATTGTTCTTCTAATTTACTTTTTTATTTATTATTTGTATGCTTATATTTGAATAATATATGTGTCCAACTGGTGTGATTAACCCCAAAAGATAGTATCAGAATATTTTTTGTTTGAGGATTTTGTGTGTTAACAGATTTACTCACAGAGGGATTTTTGATTGAGTGAGAGCTACAAAAATGGAAAAAGATAATAAATAAAAAGTAGATAAATTTGACGGTTGTTATCAATTATGGAAGATGTAAGTGGAATATTATCTATATCAAAAAGATCTATACTTACCATTTGATGAGAAGGCGAGACCTATAAAGATGATTGATAAAGAATGGAAAATTCTTGATAGAAAGGCTTTGGGATCTATAATATTGAGCTTGACAGCATCTGTGGCTTTGAATATTACCAAAGAAACAACCATGGTAGAGTTGATGAAATCTTTAGCTAATTTATATGAAAAACCTAGTGCTTCAAATAAAGTTTATTTGATGAAGAAATTATTTAATTCTAAGATGCAAGAAGGTGAATTTGCATCAAGTCATTTGAATGATTTCTGGTCTATTGTAAATCAATTAAAATCAGTTGAATATTCTGTTTGATGATGAAGTGAAAGAAACTTTTATTCTTATGTTCTTTTCCTGATAGTTGGGATAACTTGGTAATGACTGTTAGTAATACAACATCTATTACTAATATTTGAAGTTTGATGAAGTGGTTAGTATAATCTTGAATGAAGAAATATGTAGCAAAAGTACAGGAGAATCATCATCTAGAAATTCTTTGAATGTAGAAAGTAGGGAAGGTAGAAGGAGAGATCTAAGAGCAAGAATAATGAGAAATAAAAGTCTAAGAATGACATATCTAAATCTAGAGGTAAAGGAATAACCTACTGGAATTGTGGAAAGAAAGGACACGCAAAGAAGGATTGTTGGTTCAAGGAAAATAAAGAGAACCAACACCCAGAGAAAGGTAAAGAGACAAATATTGTTGCATCTGAGATAATGCAAGATGCCCTTATTCTCTCTTTGGATAATAAAATTGAATCTCACGGGTTTTAGATTCATGAGCTTCTTTCCATGCAACCCCTAATAAGGGTTATTTTAGAAATTATGTCTAGGGAAATTTTGGGCATGTTTATTTAGAAGATGATGAACCATGTAATATTACAAGTAAAGGAGAAGTTCATCTAAATTTAGAATGGAAATACATGGGTATTGAAAGATGTGAGGCATGTGCCAAGCCTTCAGGAGAAATCTAATTTTTGTAAGGACAACTAGGTGAAGTCTGGTTGCATGGTTACATTCACAGCTGACTCTTGGAAAGTTACCAAGGGATATCTTGTTGTGGTAAGAGGACAAGAAGGTAGGATCATTATATTTGTCTACCTGTATTACTAATTCCTTTTCTGTATTATCTACTTAAGATTTAGATGCAAGCATGTGGCATAATCAAATAGGCCATATGAGTCAAAAATGAATGCATATCTTAAAGGCTAAGGGTAAGTTATCAGATTTGAAATATGTAGATCTTGATTTCTGTGAGCATTGTATATTTGGAAAGATAAAAGAGTGATATTTCTCAAAAGTTGGGGCAACAAAAAAGGATCGAAAAT
Source organism: Taxus chinensis (assembly GCA_019776745.2). Taxonomy (NCBI): domain Eukaryota; kingdom Viridiplantae; phylum Streptophyta; class Pinopsida; order Cupressales; family Taxaceae; genus Taxus; species Taxus chinensis. The sequence continues at coordinate 345,602,810 of CM034157.1, forward strand.
TGGAACTTGTACACTCAGATGTGTGGGGACCATCCTAGGTAGCTTCTCATGGAGGATCCCAATATTATGTTACTTTCATTGATGATGCTACAAGAAAGGTATGGGTTTATTGTATTAAACATAAATATGATGTTTTTAAGACTTTTAAAAGATGGAAAGCCCTTGTGGAAAATGAATCAAATTCAAAGTTAAAATTCCTTAAATATGACAATGGTGGTGAGTATTGTACCAAGGCTTTCAATGATTATTGTTTAGTAAATGGAATACGTAGAGAAATAATGGTTCCAAGAACACCATAAGAGAATGGTGTTGCATAAAGAATGAACATGACAATCATGGAACATGTTAGAAGTATGAGGATACATTTTGATTTACCTTACAGTTTTGGGTAGAAGCAGTAGACAAAGCGGTTTATTTGATTAACTGTGGGCCTTCAAGTTCACTAGATGGAGGAATACCAGAAGAATCTTGGACCGGAAAAGAGGTAGATCTTTCTTTTCTTAGAGTTATTTGGTTCAAAAGATTTTGTGCATGTTGATAAGGAAAATAGAAAAAAGTTGGATGCTAAATCTAAGAGATGTACTTTCATTGGTTATGGATTTGGTGATTTGGGATTCCATTTTTGGGATTTAGAGGATTCATAAGATTGTTAACAGTCGTGACATTGAATGGAATGAAAAAATAATGTACAAGGATCAAATTTTTGGTACCCAAGGATGAACCGGTGGAGAAGTTTGTGAATGAAAATGAATTCTCAGATTTAAAAGTCATACCTATAGGGTTACATAGTAACCGATGTTGGTTGACCCCTGAATGACATTGGTCTGATGAATCAACATTCGGTTAAAGTAGAAACGTCAGAACTAGCCTTGGTTACAGGTGATCGACATTGGTCACTATCAGAGATTGGATACAAATGTCTAGGAGGTCATGAATGAGCCTTCGGTACCCCAAATCTCAGTGAGAAGGTCACAAAGGGTAAGTAGACCTCCAGAAATATTTACACCTTCTCTTATCTTATTTATTATTGATTGATAGTGGTGAACTAAAAGTTTTGAAGAAGCAATGCAGGATAAGACCCACAAGAAGTGGGAGCATGACATGGATGAGGAGATGGAATCCTTGAAACAAAACCAAACATGGGATTTGGTTAAGTTGCTAGCATAGGTAACATGATATTGTAGAAAAAATGGGTTTATAGGATTAAGGAAGAATAGGGTGGACATAAAAGATACAAGGAAAGGCTTGTGGTAAAAGGATTTGCATAGAAAGTCAGGTATTGACTTTGGTGAAATATTTTCTCTGTTGTTAAAATGACTTTCATACGTATTGTATTGAGTTTAGTTGCAGTAGATGATTTACATTTAGAAAACTTGATGTGAAGATGACTTTTCTTCATGGTGATTTAGATGAAGAGATTTATATGTAGTAGCCATTTGGGTATGAAGTCAAGAGTAAGGAGAAATTGTGTGCAGGTTGAAAAAGAGCTTATATGGGCTCAAACAAGCTCCAAGGAAATGGTATATGAGGTTTGATAGTTTCATGCATGAGCATGGTTATATGAGATGTGAATCTGACCATTATGTTTATTTCAAGATGCTTGAAAATGGGAGCTATATTATTTTGTTATTGTATGTGGATGATATGCTTATTGCAGGATCTAGTATGCAGTGACATTGGTGAGCTTAAGGGAAAAGTTAACTCACACATTTTCAATGAAGGATTTGGGAGCTGCAAAAAAAATCCTTGGCATACAAATACACATAGACAGGAAGAACAAGAAATTGTATTTGTCTCAGGAGAATTATATCAATAAGGTGTTAGAAAGGTTTAAGATGAAAAATTTAAAACCTGTAAGTACACCTATGGTTGGACACTTCAAATTGAGAAAAGATAAGTGTCCTACATCACATGAGGTCAAGTACATGGCATGAGTGCCATATGCTTCAATAGTTGGGAGTCTCATGTATGTTATGGTTTGTACCAGACCAGATATTACACAGGCAGTGGGAGTTGTGAGTAGATTTATGGCCAATCTAGGTAAAGAGCATTGAAAAAAGTCCAATGGATACTAAGTATTTGAGAGGAATATCTAACATGCAACTATGCTATGGAGGTTCAGATATTTCTTTATGTGGTTATGTTGATTCTGATATGGTTGGAGATTTGGATGGTAGAAGGAGCACTAATAGATATATTTTCATAGTAGGTGGGATGATAGTTAGTTGGATTTCAAGATTCCAGAAGGTTGTGACTTTGTCTACTATAGAGGTAGAGTATGTTACAACTTCAAAGGCTAGCAAAGAGATGATATGGATGATAAGGTTCATGGAAGGGTTGGGAAAGGAAAAGTAAGATGATTGCAAATGGTTCAGTGATAGTCAAAGTGTGATTCATTTGACAAAGAACTCAACGTTTCATTCTAAGAATGAAACACATTCAGTTGAGATATCACTTCATATGGTGGGTATTGGAGGATGGGCAACTGAAACTGGAGAAAATTCATATGAGTGAAAACCCTATGGATATACTAAAAAGTCATTAGCAAAAGGAGAAGTTGGAGCTACACTCCACTTCTGTTGGTCTTCAAGTTTGAGACTTGAAGAGGGAGAAACAAAGCTAAGGAAAGGATCCAAGAATGACAGTTGTATGTATAGTGTAGTAATTTATCTCCAAGTGGGAGATTGTTGAGTTGTGGAGCTTAATTACTTCACAGTTTAGCATGCTTTATTAAACTTGCTGGAATACACAGTAACCGACATCAGTTTTGTAGAGGACCGACATCAGTTAGGGTGTGAAATTGACATCCTGTCAGGATTTTTCTATTTAACGACATCGGTTAGGAATTAGGGAAATAGAACTTTGATGTAAATAAAAGATCTAAAGGTTGTAATCATCATAGCTCAAGTATAGAAGTTTGTACTCATGCCTATATAATGCTGAAATAATCTAGGGTTAGAACAAAAATAAGGAGAAATTGAAGAACAAGGAATTTGCTTGGAGAGAGAAAAAGTCTTGCATTTTGAGGATAGAAAGTATCTCCTCATCCATTGTGCAAGGTGTGAAAAGATTTCAATCTTGAAATTGTATATTACTCTGAGATAAGTTTCTTGAATAAGATTGGTTTCCCTTGGTAAGACCTAGCCCAGACTAAGTGAACCAATTTTGAATGCTTTCATTGTTGTTCTGGTTTATTTGAACCATGTGCCTTTATTATTTGAATGCTTAGATCTGAATAACATTCTCCATTTGATTGTTGTCGCTATAAGAATAACCTTGTTCTTGATAAGCTCCATAACCAAACCGGTTTTGACATTGCTCATATGGGTCAGCATAGTGGTTCTGAATCTTATCATAATGCTGATTTGGAGGAGTTGTGAAGCTCATTAGTGTCTGCTTGCACTGCTGCAAGTGTGAATTCCACCGTGGGAATAAAGCCATGATTGCACAACTACATAGAATGGAATAACATGAAAGAGATGGAAATAAAAATGGATGGAAGAAAGGTCTGTAATTTCATAGATTGGGTTGTTTGGACCAAATGGAGTCACCAAGTATGTTTTTCATATGCTTCTAAAAGTTAAAATTCCAACAAGAACACACCAACATGTTGAAATGAAGTCTTCTCTAAATGTTGGTCTACACTCCAGGTAATGATCTTGACTTCCTTCTCTCACCGGGCGTGCTAGAACTATTATCAAGAAATGGAGGTAGCACGGTGGCTTGAATAATGTTGCTTGAAGTGGACCACCTTTGAAAAATGAAACTCTAACTTCTGTGATTTTCCATAGGGTTTGCTAGAACTATTATCATGAAATTACAGCACCCCTCAAATGAGACAATTTTAGGGATAGAGGCATTCGTGTAATTTATGTAACATTGGGTTACTTCTCAAGCTATGGGACTTGCGGGCTTGAGATAATCCTCAAGAGAAAGTTGGATCTTCTCCTAAACTACCTTCCACAAACTACTTCTAATGCAGGGAAGAAAACTACCTAATCTTATCCTAACATTCTAAGGAGACAGGGAAAGAGAGCACATGAAAATAAACCTACACTAAGAGAGGTGATACACCATAAAATGAGGTTGCTAGACATAATCCAACTGCCTAAAATGGAGAGAGGTGAGCAATGGAGAGGGTGGACAAGATGCACCATAGACCTGAGATAGATTCACAAAAAATACTATTTGTTTCCCATTAAACAAAACTCTCAGAACTTGCAATAAACATCAAGAAATATGCACAGTGTACCCTACAATGAGGAGAGGCAAGAAGAGACAACAAAACATGTAAAATATGGACAAAATGTATCACAAAACATAGTTTATTGATCCATTAAGTTTACACAGTACATCATTAGTGGGTAAGAGGCAAGAAAATGCCATCAATGAGCTTAGAAACGAGTCTTAAACTCCACATTCAACCCAACAGAAAAGAGAGAGAGAGGGGGGGAAGGAGAAAAATGACTAACTCTCTTACAAATGAGCCCCTCATTACAATTTATAGAATTGGGAAGAGAGAGAGGAAGTAATCCCGAAATCTGATTTCTAGCTACTTGCAAATCACAATAAATGAAGTGAAATGATGGTATTTGATTTGTAAAATCTCCCTCATGCTGTCCCATAATATGAAGTTGAAGAAAATGTTTCCCATGCCCATTAATGTTCTCACGTAACCACTTTGAAGGGTCCAGTTATTTGGAACTAGGGTCTGTGTTCTACAATTTTCACCATAAAATCTTCATTGAAGTTCTTGGATTTATTGATTTCCATGTGCAAGGTGTATCAGAACCAAGATTCCAACTAGACATAAATTTGTGAAGAATTTTTTTTACATTGAAATGATCAAGATATGAGATTATGAGAACATGCAACTATTTTGAGACTTTACCAAGCTTACTTGCATTTTATGGGACTGTGTATTTAATTCTGGCTAGAAATCATCATTTAAAAAATTTCCCTCTTCACTAATGTTTTATGTTATCCTTTTAAAATGTCTTAGAGCATTTTAAAAATGATTTGGGGACCCATAATTTCATCATTACCTTGTAAGTTGGGAGGGGAAGTAATGAATTGTTTTTACCAAGCTTTTATAATTGCCAACTATGGCTGAGATAGCACCTCCATAATGCATTACATTTGTGAAATCCCGTAAAATCTCTACTTTTATGATGCGTGACTACAGATAATTGAATTGTACTATGCCAACCCCTTATACTTTCCCACTCCACGTTATCTGATCCATCTTACTCACCACCTATAGGTATTTTGGCTCAAAAATTTGGTCGTGTCAACATATTAGCTCTAATCCAAGTTTGTGACCTACGCGCTTGTATCATTACTGAGGGAACCTCACCTTTGCTCCACCTCAAGGAGTCCATGTGGACCTCCTTCGCAGGTCCACCATTAGTTCATAAACCTGGTCATGTAGCAAAGAGTTCCTTTCATGTCAGGGCCGAATTGGGTTTTTTTGTGCATGTTAAACCCTAGGGTCATTGCTCATCTTGCCACTCCGGGCATCCAATCTTCACTTTTCCACAGAATTGTGCGATATTCGACCCATCAATTGTCTTGAATTGTGCAAGGTTATGGGGCCACTAAATCATATAGCTCTGCATTTTGATCCTAGAGGATCTTGCTTAAATGAGCTCATGATCCATGCCACCCAAATTTCTTCCACAAATTGCAACCCCCCATTCTCTAGGCCTTCATTGATACCCATATGTGTTAATCGTTGACTAACTGAGAAGCCTGGCTTGAGTTTTTGTCGATCATGGGCATTATTGGATCCCCACTGTCATAACTTGGTTCTCCGTAGGCCACTTAGGCTCTAACTCCTGATGCATCCATGCATGTGATTAAGACTCCCATGCATTGGTGTATAATGTCCATGACTATGAAATGAGTTTTCATTCCTACCTGATGATTTCACCGTTCAAAAAATGAGCTTGGCCACCATATTTGTAACATTAGATTGACTTGATCAGTTTGGGTTATGCATGGTTTTTAATATCTCATCATTGGCTAAGAACTCGATCGACAACCTCAATTAATCTCGTTAGCTTCATTACTCATCAAATCACTTCCTTGAACTAGAATCAACCATGCATAATCAGTGCTTTGAAAACTATCTTGGCCACTAAATTCCTTTGTGACAACTCACTAACACATTAGGGATATTGGTTTATATGCTTATAGCTCAACGGTCCTCTAAATCAGTCTTTTTGTCCCTACATAGGATATGAATAGCTTGCAACTATGCACTTGCGAACTTATGTGATTAGACTCACCACTCAAAACTAGGCTTCATTATGAGTCTCCAATCCATGATACTTGATTCACCTAAGTCCCTATGGACTCTCAACTTCACTTGCTGGTCTTTGTAAACTGACCACTTTACTTGTAATAGCATGATTGAGCTACCATTAGATCTGGCTTTCTATGTGCTTGAAACATTCCAACTCGCTCTTGGCTTTGTTAAATGATTTTGGTCACTCCTATGAAACGGAGCTCACCAAAAAAACTAAGTAGCTCAATGCCTTGATATAAATATGCACATTCATCTCACCACCAATAAAGGTCTCAATATAATTATCTATGAGCTCAGGGAGAAGTATAAATAGCTCAACCTTTAACAATAGCTCAGTACTACTTGTAGTAGCTCGGTTCAACATTAGAATAACTCGGTGGTATTAATTCTGCTAAATCCCTTCAATATTTTATGAATTTACTTCGAATTCTTCTAGTTCTAGAGGGATGCAAAAATATGCCTGAGAGAGTGCTCCTAGACGGTGAATTATCCATCTTCCTTGCCATTATGTTCGCAAGTGGGTCCCTGAGGTATTGACGCTTTTATTCATTTAGCAAAACCTGGAACTTTGTAAAGACCAAGAAGAGGAAAAATTCCTCTTGTGATTTCAACCTCCTCAAAGATTGAAAACTAAATGTATGTCCCTAATATGACCTATGAGGGTTTCTTTATGATTTATTGCATGTTCAGTTGTCTAATTTGACCCAGGGGTAGAATTGGATAACAATACCTAACCCTCTCTGGTTGTGTGTGAAGTATTCTGATTATGTGAAGATGTTAGCATGCATAATTTTCATAATAACTAACCAAGTATTCATTCATACCTACTAAAACCAGTTCATATCATATCATCTTGGAAACACATATAATGAGGAAATATAACAACTTAAATAATAATCAAGATCAAATTAACTATTATATCACCATAATAAAACATATCAAAAATAGAGATCCAACCACAATTTTCCATCATAAAAAATAATTCATTACATAAAAAATAAATTTCATTACATCATCAATGTTACATCAGGTTACAGATCCATGCACAAAAATATTACAATATAGTATTGATTGTATCCTTAATCCACACACACACACACATGGTATCTTCTACAGTACACCCATTACATATAAATAGGGGTATAGTCTTTCTCCTCACCACCCATGCACTCTCCTAAAATTAGTAATTCTATCAAAATAGACAACATGCATTACATCCCAAAAATAGCCATAAAGCGTGCATGCTTTTACAACAATCCTAATAATATATTAACCTAAATATAACTCATACTTTTAATCCTATTATTAGATTGACCCATGCATGATCTTATTTAAAACCTTGCATGTGATTTTTAACTCCCTTTGTGTGCATCCCAAGCCATCCTGATGTTGTCTAATTATATCTCTTTCTTTTACATCAATCCTCCTCTATTCTTCTACTTTTAGGCTTGGATGAAGAAATTGGCTAAATCCCAGATTCTCTTGGTCAGATGTAAACCTTAGCACATTGTTCCATCCTAATACTATACACCCCTTCGCACCTCCCTTGTGTATTCCTCATACCTTTTCATGTGGTACATACTTGGCTAAATCATCCTCTCAACATTACCCCACACTAATTTCATTTCCATCCTCAGCAATGAGTAGCCCAAATTATTCCTCCAAAGAATGAATCAAATAATATATAAAGAATACAGAATTAGGACCAAATACCATGGCTCCAAAAAAATGTCCATTTCATTTTTACCCTAGCGCACATGCTTCTCTAAACTTCAGAATTTTGGAGGATATTTGTAAATTCAGCATTTAACTCCCCTTCAAAATTATTCCATTCAGTGAGCTCCTCAATGTGGCCTTTCCTAGGTGTTACCTCTATAATTCCTAAAATTTGTTAGGTGCTAAGTTCATCCACCTTTTCCTTTGAATTCTTGGATGACCATAGTTAATTCTGTGATCACCCCTTCTAATCATATCCATGCACTCCATTACAAGGGTTTAAAGTTATTTAATTTGGAGCTCTAGATTCTCCTTCTTGGTCTTTATGAGTCTCTTCCATGTTGAAAAATTTTCCATAACTTTGGCGCACTCAATCTTGTTAGTCGGTGTCTTCACCTGTATAGCCTTGAGGTCTACTTCTTCATTAGTTACCCTTGTGCTGAGGATAGGGTCATATTTATGACATATATCAAAGAATAAGTCAACTTTATTACCAACCTCCTTGATCTATGAAAATAGGCCATCAAGTTTAGTTATTTTATCTTCCACAGCCACCTTGTTTCTTCTTTTCTCCTCATCCAAATCCTAAGTTGATAGCCTCAATCCACTCTTAATATTTAGAAGAAACATTTAAACTAGGTACTCAAGTTATTTTATTTCATCTGAATAATCATTTCGTGTTTGTCTCACCAAAGTAGGACATGCACTGTAATATTCTTAAATAGTGCTCATGCCTTGTCACAAACCTTATTTATGTTATTCCTCTACTTCTCTATTTCCTACTTCAATAGTTCAACCTCATGATATTTATTATTTTTATCCTCTACCATGACCCTCATGGTAGCTCCCTTATCAAGACTCTTATGAGTAACCTCAGTAGCTATCTTATTCAAAGTGTTACAATTTTTTCCATTTGTAAACATATTGGGGTCAATAACTATATATTATTTAACTGGTTGTTTCTTCATATCATGTGTAAAGAAGGTCCTGTAGCCAATTTCAAACTCTTCAATCTTACATGTGTATGCATGTTCCAAGAAACATCTTCTTCATGTATGAGATCCCTCCTTTTGATCCATCAAGGTCCCATCCATACAAATTCTATGTGTTTAGACTATGCTTTGAAATATACCCTTAATACCTTTGTAGGGTCATCATATACATAGTCCATGTGTGGTGATTGGGGAGGCCTTCACTTCCTCACTTCCTTGGCCTTGGTTCTCAGAATTTCTGGGGTGAAACACCATATATTAGTTTCATCTGTCACGCCCTTATCTTCATTAATCACATAGGAATCTACAAGCCCTTTATTCTCTCCATGATCCTCCTCATGTAATGGTGAATTCTCCATGTGCGGACTCTTATGTTTCTATCCCCTTCTTGGGATAATTTTTGCATCTATATGGGGCTCATTTTCTATCTTTGGTGTAAAATTTTCAGGCTCCATCTCCTTTACCACCTTCTCCTCATCGTCACTAGAGACTACTTGAGTCCCTCCTTGCCCCTTCTTTGTCTTTACTAGGCTCTTCTTAAGTGGCTGAGATGGTATATCACCCTCATTACGCCTTCTCCTTTAATAGTACATTTATCTTTTATGAATTTAGTCAAGTCCACCTTCCTCTTCTTCTTCTTCTTCCCATTTAGAGACTCTTTGTGACTCCTTTTTGGATAGGGTATGGTGTTATTCTTGGGATGAGGTAGATGAGTATCACATAATTCAATTTCTTCTCCATCCTTTTTCTTTAGATGAAAAATCACAAAGACCCTGCATATCATACCTTTGATTGTAATGTTCATAATTTGACTCAAGTCCAATATATATGGTTTTGTAGTCTCTAAGTATCTAGTCCTAGAGAAAAAACTATATGTGGTGTGCAAAGTGTTCCAATCAAATACCATCCCATAAACATCAAATACCATTCTCTATTATTCCTTAATCCAATTCACCACATATTTGAATTATTTCTCCATGAATGAAAATGAAAATTTACACCATGGCCCCATCTCCCCATTTGCCTTCATGAATCTTATGAGACTAAAGTGTTCCATTATTGCAAAATTTTCCTATCCTCCTACTACTTCAAGTAACTCCCATGGTATGCACCATTCATTTTCAAATACCCCACACATCCATCTATACCACTTCTTTGAGTGAGCCTTGTATTGATTGTTGAATGCCCCTTCACACTTGAAGTATGAAAATTGAAGTGCAGGGGATTTTTTCTATGTTGGGTAAACCCATATGTTATCTTCAGGACCATTAAGAACACATATAACCCAAAATATAATGAGTACAAGGATGGATCCCCAAGTAATATTTTCTCCTTCCTCAATCTACTTATGAGAATCTTCAATAATTCCACTAGTGATGAACTATGCAATGTTATACCTTATGTTATGCTCCATCCTATGTACAATATAGAGGAAATTTTTATTGACCATTTTTGATCCTTCTACAGCATCGAGATTGCAAGTGACTAGTCAAGATACTACCCTAGTCATAGGGTCTATAATTTTGTCCATGTTCATGGCCTGAACCCCTCTATCATATTGTAGCTTGTTACCCAACACATCAATGTTCATATCAATCATTATACAATCCAGATCTAGGTCTTTGTCATCTAATTGAATCCTTGTTACCTGATTAATCAATTGTGCCATGATTCTCATTCGATTACTTGTGAAGTAGAAATAAGCTTCATGCACCCTATACATAAGCCACTAGAATAAGTGTGTTGGATTTCTGAAGTATGATAACTTGAACAACTATAAAACCCCTAACTTATAAAGTTTTATTCTCATTAAATTATCCACCAATATCTACCTCTTGGCACTCCTATTCGATAGTTCTTGTAGAATATATTTTTTCAATATCACCTCATTCCCTGATGCCATTTGATTAAAATTGATAATCTTGCATTTAGCAAGTTGTGACTTCCATGTTTTTGCTTCAATTACACCCCATGGAAATTTCATTTCTGAACATATTTCCTTTGGTGGTTTCTCAACCTCAACTCTCTTCATTTGAGCCTTTCCTTATTCTTGGGAGATGTCATAGTTACCTTCTTAGGTTCCATTATTCTGAAAAAAATTGTGCCCCAGTTTGTTTTCTTTATACACTTTTATTTTATGAAACACCTAAGCTCTGCGAACCCTAGCCACTCAAAATCAAATCCCTAGAAACCCTAACTACCTGTTCCCTAGATTTTCACTTAAATATCTACTCAAACTTCCTCTTTTCCATGAAGGAGATTTCCGTAAACATTGTATGCACATTTCTCTATTTTTCTTGTTACTTAACTCTCTCTGTCTCACTAAGTCACTCGGTTTATTTCTTCACTTTGAATGTAAGGTGACAAATAACTCAGTTTTCCCCCTTTTATAACTTTCTCGTACTTTAACAATTCCATTGCCTTACTTTTTCACTTTAAAAACACCTTTTATCGCTTTAAATTTTTAAAGTATGTTTTCCATTTTAAACACCTTTTTCATTCTAAGGCATGTTTTACTTTCCTCCATGCCCAACCTTTGCACACACAATAGTCATAATCTTCTGGCACTCTTACTACTTCCCAAGGCCGTAGACACCCATGCATGCTTTTCTTAATTCTTACGCAAATGAGCACCTTCCTTTTTATTCATGTCACGCACATCACCACATTCTCCCCAGAGTACTGTTATCCAAAATGTGCCTCCTGCTCATTTTTGAAAACAACTTCACTCATTCTTACCTCAGACATTGCATCACCAATCATACGCATTTTTTTATTTTTAGGAACAAATGTCAAAACCTTCTGGATTAATGGCACCATTGGACCTAGATCTTTCTCATCTTTCTAGATAGGTAAAGTTTTCCTCCTAACTCCATTATGCATTTTTGAAGTTATGGCAATCGATAGTAATCAAAGTTTTTGTGGAAAAATTTCCCCTTCAAGGTCCGCAACCAATGAGATACCGCCATGTGTCTAGGGAGGTGGCGGGGGTCGGAAGAGAAATTGGTATTTTACCAAGTGTTTTGGTAAAGTTTTCAAAGGGAAGATTTTTTCCCATAGGCCCGCCAACGAATAAAAACATGCCACATATCCAAGGGAGCAATTTGAAAAATTTGGCTAAGTGTTGGCGCATGGAAAAATTTGAAGGAAGGGCCCATGCCCAGTAAAAATGATCCACGTTTCCTATGGTGTGGAAGTTTTGGGAGGCGGAGGAGAAGTTGAGTTTTGGCAAAATTTTTTGCCTTAATATTTAAAGGAGGTGTTTAGCCCGTCACGCCTTCCAACGGTCAAATTATGGCCATGTCATCGGAGCCCACTTATCTAATTGCATAAAGGAGTGCGGGAGGAAATTATTCAAAGCCATTTTCACTGAAAGTTGGCACAAAGGTGAAAATGATTGCGGAAAAATAATTTAATATGTTGCCACATGTCCTAGAGTGGTGGAAAGGGGAGAATTTGGGAAATTTTCCCAAAATAAAGGAAAATTCAGAGAGGATAACCCGCCCCCCTCTAAATTGCGTGCCAATATAATGGGTCGCCACATGCCCAGATGGCACCAAAAAATCAAGGAAATGGCCCATGGATAAGAAAATTAGAAGGGGAAAACCTGGTAACCCAATGATAGTGCCACATGTGAAGCTCATGGCCCTGGCGGCACTTTTTTTGGAAAATTGTCCAAAGTGCAAAGTGAAGGAAAATAGAGTAGGATGGGCCTGCACCCAATCAAAATGTGCCACATGGAACCTAGAAAGGTGGAGCATGGGGAGATTTTGGAAAATTTTCCTAAAACGCAAAAAGGTGAAAAAATTCAAATTTTTTGCCCGCCGACCCAATTTGGCCCTGTTTTGACCTAAAATTTCAAATCACCATATATTTCGATCCAGAGCTCAGTTTTTCACGTTCTTTATATCAATGGAAAGCTGGTGAAATTATATATAAGATTTTGGGGTCATTTTTTGCATTTTGATGGATTTTGGAAAGATAGAATTGAAAAATTCTTCTGACACGTGGCCATGGACAGAAATGACATTATAACCACCGTTTTTAATGAAGAATGGCTCACATTCCCTCCCAGCATGGCTAAAAATGTCAAGGAATGGGCCTGTAAGGATGTTCATACTATTTTGAATGCATTTTGGTCAATGGTTGGACCCCTTCCATGTTTTCCCATGTTTCTCTCTCTTGGGTTCGTCCCTAACACTGTAAAAGCCAGTTTTGGCTCATTTTCAAAGGGTTGAACATTTTTTTTTGTATTGCAGGTCCTTTTTCTCACCTTGGAAGTGATTTTGGTGGAATAACAAACCTTTTATAAGAACTACAACTTTATTTTGCCTCTTAGGTTTTGTAATGTAAGTGATTTTGATGTTAAAAATAACAATACAGGCTCCTGTGATTAGTTTTTATCCTCTGCTTGTGTTGTTTGGATATCTGATTCTTCATTACAATTATTAGTTTGTGCGTGAGGTTATTTGTTTCATTCTATGGAATTTTTCAATCTGCATAAGTGAAAAATGCTCATCACTCCTTTGGTGCATCACCTATTAGCATTAGTTTCAGTTCCTTTTTTGCATTTTCTATCCTTGTCCCTTTGAAATTTAGGGTAGAATTAGTTTAATTATAAACCTCTGCAATTTGTAAGTGATATAACTAATCAGAGGAGTTGAGGAACCAACCTCTAATCTGGAGATTCCTCTTCCACTTTACAAGTCCCACACTTGGGGAGAGGATTCAATGTTGTGCAATCACACTAGATGCATAGGATGATCAAACTAGAAATCTGATCAACATCCAGGGGTGCTGCTGATTTGCAACTAATAGTTTTGGCATGCCCGATGGGAGCTTAGAGGTCTTCATATTAATTGTAACAAAATTGATGTGCATTTGTTGCAAGTTTATTATTTAAAAGACCCCTTAATTACACATCTGGCAACTCCAAGGAAGAAGAATCAGCTGGTTTTAGCAGTACAGACCTGAAAACTCATGAGAAGAATCACTACAAGGTCAAGAGTTGGAGAAGAAGAGGTGTTGTTTGAATATCTACAGTTATCTCCAAGAAGAAGGAAAAGAGGGAGGAGAATTCAAAGGTCTCCATCTCCACCAAACAGAACTCTCTCAACTCCTCCACCTGGCAGGCCTTTCATTCAATCAACAAGGGTTCTAAGGCCAATCAAAATGGCACAAAACAACCCCTATGTCAATTTCACTGGCAGCAACCCACTTGCTCTCAATGCACAAAATCCAGTCCCAGTTGCAGCATTAAAGAACATTCCATACTTCACTGGAGAAAATCAGACCACTCCTGGTGATCATGTCAAGGATATTACTAACATTTGTGCAATCCATGAGATCAATGAGATGCAAGTTGCTGTCAAACTGTTGGCATCCTCATTCAAAGGGAAAGCTCTGTAGTGGTTCAGGAGTCTTGCCTCAAGATCTATTCAAAATTGGAACCAACTATGTATAGCCCTCCATGAGCAGTTTGGAGAAAAGGGAGACAACTTGTCCCTTTTGGAACAGCTGACAACCATCAAGAGAGCTCAAAATGAGCAGCTGACTGATTTTAATTTTAGATTTCAAAGAAATTGGGAGAGAATTCTAGTGGCAGTCAGACCAACAGCAGAAGGTGCTTTCCTTTATTACCTTAAAGCTTTAAATTCTGATATTTCTATGTTAATTCAATCCATGGGAGGCACAACTATCCCCATTGCTTATAGTATTGCCATTAGAGCTGAAAATTGTTTGATTCAAGCTGGAAAACTAGCTCCTAGCCTCTAGGCCTCCAATGCCATTGTTTCCAAGTTTAGAGAGCCCAAGAACTAGCCAAGTGCCTAATTTAGCTCCTATTCCTACTCCTATAAATAACAATTCAAATGAAGCTTCTACTTCATCTTCTAGTGCCTCAAATGAACTTTAAGAAGTCATGAAGCAGTTGCAAAATTTAGGTAATGAGCTGGTTACACTCAAGAGGCAGCAAGCCCAAGGCTTTAGACTTCATTTCCAACCCCAAGCTCAGCCCAACAGGAAGCCATATCAACCCCAAAGACCATGCAATCCAACTGCAAATCTAAATCAAGCAAGGCCTCCTGCCAGTAGACCATTTCAGCCTTATAATCCTAATGCTACATCTGCATCTAAAGCATTAGTGCCAGTACAAAACAATATAGCTCAAGAGTATGATTGGTGTTTCATATGCAATGAACCTCATAACCAATCCATGTGCTTCAATGGTGCCTTGAATCAAACATTAATGGTGACAACAACTGGTGTGGAGGGTGAAGGTAGCCAAGGAAATAACCAACAACAAGAAACATTCCAGCAGCAGTCAACTCCAAATGATACCACACTTGTAAACTGGTAGGCAGAAGATTTTTGTGGCATGAATCAGATGGTTTCCCAAAGTGTTGCAGCCAACACAAGGTCAAAGAGGAGAAATTTTGGTGAAGAAAAACCATTAGACCCAAGCAATCCACAACCTTCTATCACTCCACAAAATATTGGCAAACAAAATCTAGCTCCAAATACATAAGGACTACCTAAAACAGTTCCTAGGCCAACTCAAATGCTAGTTGTTGCTGCCCATACATAAGGAATGAATGTGCAGGCCAAGGGATAGCAAAGAGATGCTTCATCTCTATTCAATATCATTGATCAGATGAAGAAGACAAATGTAAACATATCAATGTGGGAATCACTCTCTATCCCAGGACAGAGAGATTTGCTACAAGCTGCCATGAAGGAATGGTCAAATTCAAATCAACAAGTCCAAATGTAGGAGAAAGTGCTCACAAATGTTGCCCAGCCTGATGGGAATCATGGAGGACAAAAAGGTAAAATGTTGAAGCCCCCTCCATTCTATGTTTCGTTGATCATTAGAAATCAATTAGTACACAATTGCATGATTGATTCCAAAGCAAGTAGTTCAGTAATGCCCAAGTAAATAGCTGATCAGTTGGGAATTCAGTATGAAACCATATCCAAAGGGGTAGTGTAATTGGATGGGATGGTAGTAATAACAGTTGGAGTGATAAAAAACTTAAGTCTTACCTTGCATGTCTGTCCCAACGTTGTTGTTTTGCAAGATGTCTCATTGATAGACCTTCCACCACTCTTTGCCCTATGTTTGTCAAGGGATTTCACAGCTAATATTGGAGGTTACTTGTCTACTAATTGGTCACACATGCTGTTCAAAACAAGATATGGAACCAAGGCCACAATCAGATCTGAGCCTATTGCAAACTTTCACATTGAGCCTTACACTCCAAGTTAGATCAATACCAACTGTTCAACGTTTGATCAAGAAGATTATCCAAGAACTGATGAAGCTGACACAAAATTTGGAAGCATCTCGGATCTAACTCTTGATTAATTGGTGAACAAGGTACATGCTTTTGATCCTTATCAAGAAATAGAAGAATCTGAGTTGGGAGTCTATTGCATGTATGAAGAAAATCAGCCTATTCCTAACATCACCAAGCCAGACCACAAGGATGACAATGAGGTATGGCAGTTGTTTTTTGATGGATGAAGGAGTAAACAAGGTGCAAGAGGGGGAGCTATGCTTGTTTCCCCACAAGGAGTTAAGTATTATTTAGCTTTTAGATTTCAGTTTGCATGCTCTAATAACACTGCTGAATATGAAGCTTTGATACAAGGATTGCATTGGTCAATCAAAAGGGGGATAAAGAACTTGCAAGTCTTTGGTGACAGTGAGTTGATTGTCAACCAAGTTAAGGGGCAGCATGCTATCAAGAATGATCTACTCAAATGCTACAAGAATAGGGTGTGGGACCTCATTGAACATTTTGAGGGTTTTGGCATAAAATCCATTCTTAGAAAAGAGAACCAAGCTACTGACAGGCTTGCAGCAGTTGGGGCAGCCTTTGACATTGTTGAAAGCATTCAGAAAGACAAGGTACATCCAAGCATCTGTGTGATTGTGAGGCCTTCAGTGCCAGACAACAATGTAAGTTGGCAAGTGTTTGAAAATGATCAGCAAATCATCCATTTCTTGCAAGAAGAGGTTGAGTTCTCAGCTAAAAATCAGGAAATGTTGGGGCAGCAATATGATGACCAAGTGGTGTAGCTGAGAACCAACAAGCTACCAAAGGGACTTATTACTTTGGAGTCCATTTTCAATCCTAATGATCAGTTTAGGAAGGAGAAAGCAAACATCCAAGTCAAGGGAGAAGATTCAGTGTCCATCTTGTTAGAAGAAAGAAAATCACTCCAAATTGGCAAGATGACAACTGAGTAAGAAAGGTATGAGTTCATACAGCTTTGTCAAGAATTCCCTGATGTGTTTTCTTGGAGCTATGAAGATTTGAAAGGTTTCAATCCCGAGTTAGCTAAATAGACCATTGAGTTGGATCCAAGTACTAAACCCGTTAGGAAAAAACAAAGGCCAGTCAATCCACACATGGAGCCCCTCATGAGAAAAGAATTGAACAAGTTGATAGAATCAAGAATCATATTCCCTATCAAGCATTCTAGTTGGGTTTCCAACTTGGTCCCAGTTAGAAAGAAGAGTGGGGAAATCAGATTGTGTGTTGACTTCAGAGATTTGAATAGAGTATCTCTTAAGGATCATTACCCACTTCCTTCCATGGAGAAAATTTTGCAAGTTGTCGCTGGCTCTGAGAGGTTTTCACTACTTGATGGCTATTCAGGGTACAATCAGATTATGGTGAAGGAAGAAGATCAATTCAAGACAGCCTTTACAACCAAATGGGGAACTTATGCATACAGGAAAATGCCATTTGGGCTGTCCAACACTGGGGCTACTTTCCAAAGAGCAATGGACATGGCATTCAAGGGTTTGATTAACAACATAATGCTGATATATCTTGATGATATCACTGTTTTTTCAAAAAATGCAGTGGACCACCTCTTTCATTTGAGACAAGTGTTCCAAAGGTGTAGAAGATTTGGAGTATCCTTGAATCCTAAAAAATATATTTTTCTAGCCCATGAAGGAAATATCCTTGGCCACATCATCTCTAAAGAAGGATTAGCAATTGATCCATAAATAGTTGAGGCCATAAGGGCACTACCATTGCCAAGCCACAAGAAGGCCCTTCAGAGTTTCTTAGGGAGAATAAATTTTGTTCGGAGGCTTGTTCCAAATTTTGCAGCCCTTGTCAAACCTATCACCACGATGTTAAAGAAAAGCATGGCTTTCAAATGGATAGAAGATGGCAAGGAGAGTTTTTAGGCAATCAAAGAAGCCATCTCTCAAGCACCAACTCTCATCAACCCAGATTTCTCCAAGGATTTCATCCTCTATGCATTTGGGGGTGATGACACTATTTCTGCAATTTTGGTACAACAGAACAAGGACAATGATGAGCAGCCAATTGCTTTCTTCAGCCAAAGCCTGGAGGACTATGAGGTGAGATATTCTTTCATTGAGAAACATGTTCTTGCAGTAATCAGAGGCTTGAAGAAGTTCAAGCATTTAGTCTCAAACAACAGGGTCCAATTGTTGGTTTCTCATGTGGGAGTTAAAGACTTCCTCCTCAAAAAAGACTTGAATGAAAAGAGAGCGGGTTGGATTAATCATGTCATGGATTATGACATTGAGATCAAAGTTACCAAGTTGGTAAGAGGAAAAGGATTGTGTGAGCAGCTGATTTTGAGCAAACAAAAGTAAGCATGCAACGAGAAGGAAGTTGTTTTGGTGTTGCAAGACAGCCATGAGCAAGGAAGAACTCAAGAAGAAAATAATGGTGTCCCCACTCCTTGCTGGACCTAAGGTATAATTCACTTCCTAAGCATAGGCCTATTCCGTCCCGAGATGAACAAGACCAAAAGAAGACACTTCAGATTGCGGGCTGTCCCATATGCCCTTGTTGATGGTGTTTTGTTCAAGAGAGATGTGAATGGAGTACTGCTGATATGCATTGGTAAAAATCAGATTCATAGGGTGTTGGAAGAGTTCCATGGTGGACCAGATGGTGGTCATTTTGCACCAAGAGTGAAAACTCTAAATATCATGAGGGCTGGCTATTATTGGCCCAATATTTTCAGTGATTACTATGCATGGATCAAGAGGTGCAAGAATTGTGCATTCTTCGCAGGTAAAGAGAGGCTAGCTGCCCTTCCATTGCATCCAATTTTAGTTGACCATCCATTCATGCAATGGGGTTTAGAATTCATTGGATTCATTAATCCCAATTCAAGCCAAGGGCACAAGTGGATTCTAACAGCCACAGATTACTTCACTAAGTGGACTGAAGCAGTAGCACTCAAAGAGGCAAATGAAGCTAGTATCCTAGACTTCTATGAGGGAATAGTAACAAGATTTGGTGTACCTACTACAATAATATTAGATAATGCATTGGCATTCAATGGGTCCAAGGTGACTGAATGGGCTGTCAAGAATGGGATCTACCTAAGCACTTCATCAAACTATTACCCCCAGGGTAATGGCTAGGCTGAGTCTACAAACAAGAACTTGTTGAGAATCATTAGAAGGACTCTTGATGAAAATCAGAGGTCTTGGCATACTAAATTGAAATAAAATTTATGGGCTGATAGGATAACTCCCAAGAAATCTACAGGTAACTCTCCATTCAACCTTGTTTATGGGAGAGAGGTAATTTTTCCCATGTCACTTGAGTTGCCAACATTGGAACTCATGAAACAGTTGGAGTTGTTGGAATTTGAGCCCATGGAGGTTAGATATGTAGAATTGATGGAGCTCAAAGAAATTAGAAATCAAGCATCCCAAGCAATAGAGAAGGATCAGACTTTGATAAATAAGACCTTTGATAGAAAGGCCAAGAATAGATCCTTCCAAGTTAGAGATCTAGTGCGAAAATGGGATGCGGATAGAGAAAAACTGGGAAGGCATTCAAAATTTGATGCCATTTGGAGTGGCCCATAAATGGTCACAAAGTGTAAGGACAACAATGCTTTCCAATTGTGTTCATTAGATGGCGAGGAACTACAGATTCTAATAAATGGAATCCATCTAAAGCATTGTTATTAAAGGAAAATTCTCCACCTTGTACATATTATCTTAGGTTTCCATTCCTCCAAGTGCTTCCACACATTGTTTTGCTGTAGGTTATTTTTGCTTTCCCTAAGTGGTTTGGCACAAGCTTGTTGTTCCTGGAGATGTGTTTGCAGGCCTTGCTCCATCGGGTGATATTCCATCTTCCTCCTTGTAGTGTTCTAGTCAGATGGGATATCAAATAGAAGAAATGATGACTCCATGCCCAATGGATTGCTTCAGGCAACTGGTAATTTCATCCAGCAGGCAGATGACCCCTCTGAGTCACCAAAATTGTTATCCAAAATGTGCCTCCTGCTCATTTTTGTGGCTAACTCCTCTCATTCTTCCCTCTCTTGTGCCTCAGTCATAATTTTTTCTTTTTAGGCACTCAAAACCTTCTGGAAATGGCACCATTGGATAGAGCTCTTTCTCAGCTTTCCAGAAAGGTAAAGTTTTCCTCCTAACTCCATGTATTTTTGAAGTTATGGCTCAGTGGAGTTTTTGTGGGAAATTTTCCCCTTCAAGGCCCACAGCCAATGAGATGCCACCACGTGTCTAGGGAAGTGGTGGGGGTCAGAGGAGAACTTGGTTTTTTACCAAGTGTTTTGGCGAAGTTTTCAAAGGGAAGATTATTTTTCCACAGGCCCGCCAACGAATAAAAACATGCCACGTGTCCAGGGGAGCAATTTGAAAAATTTGGCTAAGTGTTGGTGCATGGAAAATTTTGAAGGAAGGGCCCACGCCTAGTAAAAATGTGCCACGTGTCCTATGGCATGGGAGTTTTGGGAGGCGGAGGAGAAGCTGAGTTTTGGCAAAAGTGCTTCGCCAAATTTCAAAGGAGGTGTTTCGGCCCGCTGCACACACCAACTAATCAAATCAGGCCATGTGTCATCAGAGCCTGCACCAGCGGAGCATGGGAGGAGATTGGAAAATTTTCACAAAGTGTTTGCGTAAAGGTGAAAATGCTTGCCAAGGGGTCCGCAACCAATTATATGTCGCCACGTGTCCTGGAGTGGCAGAGCAAGGGGAGAATTTGGGAAATTTTCCCAAGGAGAAAATAAAGGAAAATTCAGAGAGGAAAGCCCACCCCCCTTATTACATGCCAATAAAATCTCACCATGTGTCCAAATGGCACGAAAAAATCAAGGAAATGGCCGCAAAGAAAATTAAAAGGGGCAAACTCGCACCCAATGGGGTTGAGCCATGTGTCCCAAGCTCATCGGCCCCACGGGGAAATTTTGGAAAATTGTCCAAAGTGTAAAGTGAAGGAAAATAGAGTAGGATGGGCCCGTGCCCAATCAAAACATGCCACATGGCACCTAGAAAGGTGGAGCATGGGGAGATTTTGGAAATTTTTACTGAAACGCAAAAAGGTGAAAAAATTCAAATTTTTTGCCCGCCGACCCGATTTGGCCCTGTTTTGACCTAAAATTTCAAATCACCATATCTTTCGATCCAGAGCTCAGTTTTTAACATTCTTTATATCAATGGAAAGATGGTGAAATTCTCTACAAGATTCTATGGTAATTTTTGCATTTTTATTGAGTTTAGAGAGATAAAATCAAAAAACGCCTCTGGCACGTGGTCATGGATAGAAATGATGTTTCAACCACCGTTTTTAATGAAGAATGGCTCGCATTCTCTCCCAGCATGGCTAAAAATGTCAAGGAATGGCTTCTGTAAGGATGCCCATGCTATTTTGAATGTTTTTTGGTCAATGGTTGGACCCCTTCCATGTTTTTCCACATTTCTCTCTCTTGGGTTCGTCCCTGGCACTCTAAAAGCCAGTTTTGGCTCATTTTCAAAGGGTTGAACATTTTTTTTTGTATTACAGGTCCCCTTTCTCTCCTTGGAAGGTGATTTTGGTGGCATAACAGACCTTTTCCAGGAACTGTAACTTTATTTTGCCTTTCATGTGTTGTAATACAAGTGATTTTGATGTTAAAAATAACAATACAGGCCCTGTGATTAGTTTTTATCCTCTGCTAGTGTTTGTTTGACTAATCTCTAATACTTCATTACAGCTATCAGTTTGTGTATGAGGTTTTTTATTTCATTTTATGAACTGTTTCAAATCTGTAGAAGTGAAAAAAATGCTCACCATTCTTTTGGTGCATCACCTATTAGCATTAGTTTTAGCTCTTTTTTGCATTCTCTATCTCTGTCTCCTTTGGAATTTAGAGTAGAAATCAAGAATTACAAACCTTTGCAACTGTGGAAGTGATATAAATGATTAAAGGAGTTGAGGAACCAACCTCTAAACTAGAGATTCCTCTTCCACTTTACAAGTCCCACAATTAGGGAGAGGATTCAATGTTGTGCAATCACACTAGATGCATAGGATGATCAAACTAGAAATCTGATCAACATCCAGGGGTGTTGCTGATTTGCAACAACAAGTACTTTCAAGCATGAAATTTGTATTTTTAACAAATACCTAATTTTGGCTACCTATATTCACCCCACATTAAAGTTATGCATGGTACTCTACTCATGAAATTAATATATATTATCAAATTCCTGCGTGTGAGCGTGATTATTACAAAAAAGAAATAAAGAACTGAAAATTAATGACTCAAAACAAAAAAGGAAAACCTAATCTAAATGGAAATTTTGCCTCATTAAAACCATGAATCTTATTTATAGTAGGGCTTTAGCCTACTCCCATTGAATTAACCAGGAAACATGGTACCATCCAGTTCCTAGAAATGACATGCACATGATTCAAGTATCTTGGTTACCACAATAGGTCCTAACCAATACACCTTAAACTTTCCTGGGTGGTGCACAAAATTGGAGTCATAGAGAAGGACCATCTTACCAACTATAAATGTATTATTCTCAATGTTCCTATCATGTCAAACATTATGTCTTTCATTATCATTCTTTTGGATCCAACACACTATGGTGCACCATTCATCTAATTGCATAAATTTATCAATGTGTTATTCTTAAAAATTTTATCTGAAAATCCACCTATGTGTGTAATACACAGGTATGGTGCTAAACACCAGATGAAAGGGTGTTTCCTTATTCAATATTGTATATGTTGTCATGTAAGCCAAAATTATAACTGATACTTAATCATCCTAATCTTTCTTCCAACATAAACTCTACTAACAAAATTCTTATTGTATCATTTAAGAAATGAGTTCCTCTATCACTAGTCAAAATTAATGGGAAACCATATTTGTTAATATTTATTTCCCAAAAGAACCTTTTTATTGTGACTATAGTGTAATCCTTAGTAGGTTCATCCTCTTCCCACCTTGTTAGATAATATATACATGTAATAATGTAGTGTGTTCCATCCCTGTGTGTGGGTGGTGTAATAGGTCATACAAAGTTTATAACCCACTTCTAAAAATGTTTTGCACTTGCAATCTTCCTAAGTGGTATCTCATATCTATTTCCAAGATTTCCAATGTAATGAAAATTATTACATGCCTTTACAAATGCCTTAGTGTCTTTATAAAAATTCTCCCACCAAATTCTATCCATAAGGATCTTGTGTATAGTCATTATTTATGTATAATTTCCTCATGTTATACCACCATGTGCTTCCTCCATAATGACTTCACACTCATGCTCAAGCACACACTAGTGCAATACCTCATCTCTACCCATTTTGAAAAGTCACCTCCAATCAAATAGTAAGGTGTTGCGTGTATAACAAACTATTTTTTATCTAGGGATTTCATTCCTTTTGGTGCCAACCCAGTGTGCAAAAATATTGTTGTCTTATAAATCTGCGGGCACATAGTTTAACCTAAATATTTGAGCATAAGGCATTATGTCCTCAATACTCGGAATTTCCTTACCATAATTTATCCTTGAGAGATGATTAAAACATAAATTTATCTTACCAGGATTGAAAATAACTATGAAATCAAACTCATGAAGAAGAATTATCCACCTATAAATGTGACCTTGCAAAATGGGCTTGTTGACCAAATATTTCAATGACATATGGTCTATATAAAATATAAATAGAGTAACCAAAAAGTATTGACAAAAATTATGAAGTGCATAGATCATAGATAATGCCTCGCGCTCATTTTTAGTGTAATTCTTCTCTACTGGTATTAATTTCTTGCTTGAAAATTATATATGGTGATCTACATTACCCTCCCTAGGCTCTACCAAGATTGTGCTAATGGATGTACCAGATGAATCCACATGTACATGGAAGGGTTTTTTCCAAGAAGGAAATCAAAAAATAGGTGTAGTGGTCAATCTCTCCTTCAATGTCTCAAACTCTTGTTGTTGTGCGTCACCCCAATGAACTTTCCCTTTCTCCTTGAGCAACTCTTCCAGGGGCGCAACAATCTTTGCATACCCCTTGAAAAAACTTCTATAGTAACTAGTATGCCCTAAAAATATGTGCAATTCACCTTGATTGGTAAGCTATTCTAAACCCAAAATCACAACTATCTTGGTTGGGTCTAATAACAATCCTTCCTTGAAAATGATGTGCCCAAGTAGCATTCAAAAGGGTGTAACAAAGATGTAATTTTTAGTATTGGGAGAGACTTATCTACCTATACCTATCAAACATGAGCCTCATAATATCATAGTGATCTATGACTATTATAAATTGTCCAGTCACCTAAATACACCTGTAAGAACTTGTGCATAAATTCATAAAATTCCTAAACAATGATGCATGAAAACCTAGTGGGTGCATCTTTCAATCTAAAAGGCATAATAGTATATGTGAATCTTCCAAATTTAGTTGTGAAATTGGTCTTTTCCTGGTCTTTGTGTGTAGTGTACACCAGGTGATATCTTGAGAACTCATCTATAAATGAATAGATCTTGTGCCTTGAAACTCCTTCAAAGATATCCTCAGTGAATAGAGTGGGAAAATGATATATCACACATGAAGCATTTAGTTCTCTGTACTCCACACAAATATTGATCTTCCCATCCTTCTTGATGCTAATAACCATAGGGATAATCCACCTAGAATCTTTAATTGGCTCAATGATCCAAAAATTAAGCATATTATCAATTTCCTCCTTTACTTTCATGTGCAGGTTTGGATTCATTCTATAAGCCATCTTTCGAGTCGGGTGTGTGCCTTCTTTCAACTTAATCTTCATTTCTCCACATGAAGGGTGTACTTCTTCAAAATCATGGTAACCCTATGGAAATATGTCTAGTAAATCACGTAAAATATCAATCACCTTTTCTACCTCCTTATCTGACTAATAATATCCAATGATGGCCTCCTTGGGCACGTCTTCAGTATAAATTTTAACCTTCTTCATTTCCATGGGCACATGGTACGCACATTTATTTTCATCCGTAGATTCCATGACCTCGCACAAACCCTCTATGTGGCTAACATCCTAGTTTTCCACCTCTTCATCATCAATCATGTATACCATATTTCCCTTTTTTTTCCTTCCAAGCGCGTCTCATTTGTATCTCTTTTATCTCTTTTTTATCCAATGCACCTAGGAATCTAGTTCTTTGAGAAACTCAAGCATGATATCTTCTAACTTTGCACTATCCCCTAATGTTATGGACTTCATGATCTACAATTATTTATATAAAAAAGGTTTATTAGAAAAATAATCAAATGTATGGACCATACCTGCAACCATATCTCCCTATCTTGTAGTCTCTTTCTTGAGCTCAACATGCACATACCATATGCATGCACAACCTCGCAAAGTGGAATTAAAATTATTCACCCATAGAGATGGTGGTAAAGTGTAGTCTCTATTATCATCACCTATTTCAGTAACCAATCTTAAACATGCTGACATGTTATCCAGTCTTAGCCTAGAAGCTCACTCGAGGTGTGGGAAAGTTCTAAGTCCCTCCTTTAAGTGAGCTTCATGAGAACATTTCTTCTTAACCCGAGGATGTAATATAACCAGAAGAATAAGTGCATTCATTCATGGAATTTAAGATATATGCATTAACTTCTAGTCTAATGCATTCTAAGCATAAATTAACATGATCAACTAAATGTATGTATAATCAACCCATGATTATGATCAGGAAAACCCGTACACACACACACATGCACATAAGGGAAGATACACAAATCAAGATCCATCACTTGAGTGTTTCAAAATCCCTTCATTATATTAATATGCCAAAATATGGTAGCCAATATTACATCAATAGAGTCCCATTGTGTGGAACTATTCACACTAGCAGAGATTACTCTTACATCACAGAGCTCACCGATTACACATATTTTCACACTCTCTCCTACTCACCTATCTATAATTTATCTATCTATCCCTTACCCTTGCGAAAGCCATCATACTCATAGCATAACCATTCCTCCTTCCATCTCAAATGCACTCATCATCACCTATGAAGCCCTAATGGAATCCTTTCATCATTACTCTACCACTACCTAGGAATATGCCAGGTGTCGTCATGTGTTTTCATCAATCGAGTGTCTTCTAGAATTCTTGTGCCAAATAATCCTTAACAACCTTGACTCCTTATCCCTTTCATGATAACCATATCTGATTCTCTTGGAATATCCTTTCCTTCATCTGTAAGTCTCCATAGCTTATCCACATCTGTATCTGGTCATTTTTACAGTCACTTCCTATGCGCGTCTTTTCTTATTGTCCAAAACTTACTAAGTCCCGAATCCATTCTACCTTGGCGTGAGCCTTCGTCGCGCCTCTCCAATAATTACTTTTGCTGCGTGCCTTCATGCCCTTGCTTCTATGTGTCACAAAACTTTGCGCCTTAGGTACTTAGTTAATTTTAGAAGTCCAATATCACCCCACACTAAACTGGTTGTCCATCTCCGGTAAACCTATGTGCTTCCCGAATAAAAATTCTTATCGACCAAAACCTGTGAGAGTAAGAATGTTTCTCCAAAGAATAAATAATAGTGATAGAGAAAGAATCCAAGTATAGAATTCAATAATGGGGGGGAATTCTAGATGACCAATTGAAAGATTTCAGGGAATTCCATGTTTATCTCGTCCTTCAATTTCTCCCAGACCTTCAATTTTAATAAGGCCTTTCCTGGCACTTCACCTACAATACTGGGCACCTGGTCTATGATGATTTCTTCCACCTTCCCTTTCAATGTGTTAATGGCCATCCCTAAACTCTGTGCAGACACCCTCAAGGTCATCCATCCATTTATTGATGGAGTCTTGGAGCTCGTCAATTCTGAAATCTAGCTTTTCATGTTTTGTCTTGATTTTACTTCTTCTGGGTCCCACATGTTAACAACCAACTGTGTGTGCTCCGCCTTATTGGTGGGGATGCTCTCATGTAACACTTTAGAGGACCACCTCTATCCTCTTAATGAAGTTCCTTCTAGAATGCATGTGCTAGATAATCCTTAATAAGCCTAGACTCCTTATCCTTTCATCCTCATATTGTATGCTGTTTGAATATCCTTTCCTTGAGTTTCATAAGTCTCCATAGCTTATCCACATCTGTATTTGGTCACCCTTCCGTTCGCTCCCTATGTGCATCTTTTTCCTGTTGTCTAAAACTACGAAGTCCCTCCATTCTGCCCTGGTGTGATCATTCATGCCTCTTCCAAGAATTACTTCTGTGCGTGCCTTTGCACCCTATTTATACATTCCACTAAGCTTCTTGCCTTAGGTACTTAGTTACTTTTAGGGGTCCAACATCACCCCACACTAAACTGGTTTCCATCCTAGTAAACCTCTGCGCTTCCCAAAATTTTTTTTGTCAAATAGAATACTGCTGAAAATAATAAAGAATAGAGGTTGGGAGAGAATTTAAATAAATAATTTGAGGAATGGGAGGGGTTCTATGTGAATAATTAGAGTATTTCGGGGAACTCCACATCTATCTCATCCCTCAATTTTTCCTAGGCCTTCAACTCTGATAAGGCCTTACCTGGTGCTTCAACTATGACACTTGGTACCTGGTCTTGGGCGATTTCTTTCACCTTCCCTCTGAACGTGTTAATATAAACCCCTAGCTCCACATGAAACCCTAAAACTCATCCATTTGTTTAGTGATGGAGTCTCATAAGTTTTCCGATATGTAAAATCCAACATTTTGTGCTTTGTCTTGATTTTATCCTCTGGGTCGTGGTATTAATGACGAATTGTACGCACTCTACCTTGTTAGTGGGGATGGTCTCCTGTAACACTTTAAGGGTAAAACCCTCTTTCTATCACCCACCTGCGTGTCGATAATTGGCTCACATTTTACATACAGCTATTGAAGCCCCTATCTGCCAGTATATTTACCTCCTTGAGTTAGGAGAGAAAATATTCCAACTTCGTGATCTGGGCTTCAATTGCAACCTTGTTTTCTTCTTTCTCCTTTACGAGATATATAGATGTGGGGACCCACACCATCCTTTATGTTAATGAGTAATATCCCCATGAGTTCCTCAAGGTACTCCATCTCATCCCCATAATCGTTCCTGGACATAGCTCACTACCTGTCAGACATTATCCTGAGAATGTTTTTCACAAGGGAACGCTCAACCTCGATTCATACAACTCCTTCGTACCATGCCTAGGCTCTCCCCATTAACCCCTAGCATGAACCTATCTATTTCCTTCTCCTTTATCTTCCTTTCTATGATCAAGGTTTGAACAGTGGCCCCTATATCCTAATTGTTCCAGATTACCTCTTACAACATCTTTTTCAATGCATTGCACGCCTTCTCATCTGTTAGGTGGTTAGGATCCACCACTTTGTATGTATCTCCTCCCTTCTTCTTTAAGTGAACGGTCTCGATCACATGATCGTTGACCTCAAACTCAGGTTCCTCGGCGTGGCAGTGTATGTTCCAGTTGAGCATCTTCCTACTCCTGGGAACACCCCCATATTGATCCATCAAATCCCAACCATGTAACTTTTCTGGTGGGAGGGTGGCATAGAATCTTATGCACAAGACATTCATTGTGTCATCCATAAAGTCCATGTGTGGGGACATGGGTGTCCACTTATTCCTTGTATATTTTCACTTGGTTCTTTGCTTCTTCACCCTAGGGGTGAATCCCTTATTCTCCTTTATAGTAAAGGAGTCCCCTTTATGTTCCTTTGGGATGGTTTTCTATGGGGTAGCGGCTCCATGTGCTAGACTCTTCTCAACCCCTATAGAGTGTTCTTCTCCTTCTCCCCATGCCTCACCTGCATCCATGGTCTTTCAGCCTCAACCTCCTGACCCTCAAATTTTGCTTCCAATTCTACTTTGAAATTGGTGGGATATTTTTCATCTCCTTCCTCTGAATCCTGTTGTGGGGCTTGATGCGATTGGGCATCTTTTGTCTCTTTTATTCAGGCTCTTCCTTCTCTTCCTCCTCCTCCTTGCACCATGGCAATGAAGCCTCGACACCACCCGATACCGAAGTGCTGGTGCCCTTGCTACCATTCTGTCATGTGTAGTACTTCCTCTTTCTTGAGGTATCCAACCTTCATCTTGTTCTTCTTCCTGTTCCTCTTCCTCCTACACTACTTTATGGGTGGGATTGACATCTCTCATGGCTTTTGAAAGGGATATTTTGTAACCTCCACCTCAATCCCTCCTTGTATTTTTGGGGCAGCTACATGTGTGAACACCTGATGGACATACCCCTTGATGGTAATGCTGACTTGTGGGTGTAAGTCCAGGAAATATGGTTCCAAAACTTCGACATAGGCAGGTCAAGCACCATACTTATATGTAGCGCACAATGTGTGGACATCAACATCCACCTTGTTTGCATCAAAAATCAACTTCTGCATGTCCTTCATCCGATTGATGGCATACTTCATATATCTGGATGTGAATGCGAAGGGGAGTTTGCACCATGGCCCCATCTCTCCTTTGGCCATCATAAAATTTGCTAGACAAAAATGTTGGGTAACAAATTTTTTTACCTTGTCTCCAACAACTTGTGGTAACTCATGGGGGATGTGCCACTCATTCTCAAAAGCCCCACGTAAAACACTCAAACCATTTATTCATCCAAGCCTTGTAAGTGACTTGAGATGGTCCCATCACAGGTGAACTTTGATGAATTGGACTATAGGGGACGCATATGTGCACCGGGTGGGTGAACCCACATGTTCTCATCTGGTCCATCTGGGACACCAATCTCCTAAGAACATGATCAATAACAGGATATAGCCCCAAGTGATCTTTTCTAATTGCCTCATTCTATACCCGTGCCTCTTCGATGATGTCATTTGCAATGAATTGGGAAAATTTGTAGTTTTCCCTCTTGGATACCCTGTAGGCCACGTACAACAACCTTTTGTTAATGTTTTTCCACCTTTCTGATGTGCCCAATTTGTAACTAATGAGCCGGGAGGTGACTCTCAATGCTGGGTCTAGGAGATCTATAATTACCTGTGCCCTACCCCCCTTCTCGTAGTTCATATTTTTCGCCATCTCCTCAATCTTGGCAGTGGCAATTAAATCAAGTGTCATATCCTCTCCAGTGTTCAGCAGGCCCGTAACCATCCAAATCATCTGGCATCTGATCCTCATTCTTCTTCCCGTGAAGTAGAAAAAATCTTCGTGCACCTGCGACATTAACCACTTGAAAAGCAGGGTGGGTTTGACAAAGAAGGGTAGCTCCCATAGTTGTAAAACTCCAGTCTTTTGCAATGCTTGTTATACTGATTCGTCAACCTTATGGTTTTCGAGCTCATCCAACATCAGAGTGTCTGACATTAGGTCTGTCTTCATCAAATTTTCATTATCAGATGTTATGTGGTTGTATGAATGTTGATCTTACATTTATATAGCTTCAAACTCCACTTTTCGGCCGTAATAACTCACGAAGGGTACTGCGTCTCCGAGTAGATCTCCACGGGATCCTCCTTTTCCACCACTGGTTTCTTTGTTCGAGTCCTTCTTTGGTGCCATCTCCCTCTCTTTTTTGCTCATGCCCTAGGTGTTATGTTCCTCTCTTTTGACTTCCCTAACTCAATAACTTCCCCCCTTCTCTTTCATGCCACCTCCTTCCTTGCTCTACTGTCTTCTTCCCTCCATGTGCTATGTCACAAATTTTACTACAGCTTTACACAAGTCCATTGGTTCAGTGATAGTACTTCACATCGACTCTTCTTTGAAAAACCTTCATCACACTTCGAGCTCAGGATCATAAAAGAAATTCTATAAGGATAAGTAGTTGAAATGACTATTCTTATCTCTTATTTATACTTTATCAATGCCTTAGAGTTCCTCTGACCACGTGTCCTAATGTCACTTTTTGATAAATTGCTTTATTTCGCTTAAGTAAAATTTCGTGACTTCCCCTCGCACTTTGTAGCTATAACCTTTAGTCGCTCTAATAGCACTTAAAATTCCAAAAACCTCCTTCACGCGCATCTTTGTGCCAAAGTACATAACATCTATGCATTGTCTACTAAGTAGTTCTGTATAATATTTCCTATGCCTTATATCATATCACGCGTGATTCTTCCCTTCTTTGTGGTCTTCAGATTCTTTCAACCCACCTTCATAACTACACGAATTTACACATCTTAGCCATTACCTTGCTCTCTTGTTCTTTTGTCTTCACATTAATTTTCCCAATAAGTCCACTGTTGAAGTTTTTGGCCTCCATGTTCAATATAGTTGCTCCATATTCAATATAGTTACTACCTAACCCCACACAAAAATATATGTGCAGTACCCTACTCATAGAACCTCTTATAATGCAATTAGCTACCAGCGCACCAACCCGTAAAACCCAACTGAAAACGATGAGAAGGGAAACAACCAACAAGACTAAAAGAAATCTAAACTAATTGGCAAAACTACCTTTTTAATTATACAAAAGCCTTATTTATAGTAGGCCTTCAACCTACTCCCATTGAAGTAACCTGGTAACCTCATCCCATCCAGTGCTTGTAACTGGTACGCATCAGAATCAAGAATGTACGAGATGATGTATGGTCCTTACCAATGGAATTTTAGTTTCTCAGGGTGGCATAAAAATTTAGAGTCATAAAGTAAGACCATCTACCAAACCTCTGAATTTTTGTTTTTGATATGACGATCATGCCATGCTTTTTGTCATGTCTTCTCAGTATTCTGAATCCACCTAGGAAGTGATCACCTTTTTTCCAACTGCATTAACTTCTCCATCCGCTCCTGTACTGCTTTCTCATCAGTTAATCCTCCTGCGTGCACAATTCACATAGACGGTAGCATAAACTCTACTGGTAAAATAGGTTTCCATGTGCCAAACACCAATTGAAATGGTGTGGCCTTGTTCAATCTCTTATAGGTTGTCTTATACGCCCATAGTATGGTTGAGACTTTGTCATCCCAATCATGTCTTCCCACATCACAAATTTTGGTCAATGTGTGACTCAGTATCTTGTAACATGCCTCAGTGGTTCCATTAACTTAGGGGTGATACAGGGGTGGTCTTGTGACGGGCCACCATGAACTTTGCTAACAAAATCCTAACCATCTCATTCAAAAAGTGTGTGCCTCTATCACTACTTAGGCTTAAAGGACACCTATACCTGTTGATTATGTTTTCCCACAGGAATATTTCTATTGTGGTTGTTGTGCAATCCTTTTTTAGGTGTCAGTTATTCCCACCTCGTAAGATAATTTTTGTATGTAATGATATAGTGTGAACTAGTCCTTTGTGGAGTAAGTGAAATCGGTTCTACAAAATCAATCACCCACTTCTCAAATGGTTCTGCGCTAGTGATGCAACCTAGAATCTACTATATAAACCCAAAAAAAACCAAATGCACTAGCACATCACCTAGCCTGAGTTGAGCACTCACCCAAAGCATGTAAAGTTACTAGGCCCCTCTTTAGATTTTCTTGTGTAGAATGTTAGTGTAATTAAGATACATCATATATAGAACTATAAGTAAGCATAAACATTCCACATAGCATTACTAGAACTAGATCTTAGAGAATAAAAAATTAAACAATAAATATAATGAGATTAACCATGTAGGAACCAATTACAATCATGTTCAACAACATTATCCATCCAATATATTCCATTATTTAAACATTGAATTACATAGAAGATTCTTACATTATAAAGCATTACCATAAGTTATGCGCGTATCATATCCAACAACATAACTCTAAAATAATTCACTATTCAGCCTATCTCTTAACTACACAGTTCACTATATATTTATCAAGGTGGGGACTTTCCCTTCACCACCTACACACTTCCCAAAAATAGGTTACATGTTGATAATAGCCATCTAACTATACAATACCATGCACACATGCAAGTGTGATAATAATAGACTCCCTATAGTTAACTGGA
This sequence comes from Taxus chinensis, assembly GCA_019776745.2. NCBI lineage: Eukaryota > Viridiplantae > Streptophyta > Pinopsida > Cupressales > Taxaceae > Taxus > Taxus chinensis. Next base: position 345,636,062 of record CM034157.1, read on the forward strand.
GAAGTAATCCTATTATTATCTTGAACTCATGCATGGCACTTTTCAGATGCTCATTCCCAAAATATCATTTGGATGTTGCACAATTCTCCATCCCAATGAATGCTCCACACATTATCTTCCAAAAACAACCCGCATCCATGAAAATGGAAAAGTCCTGAATCAACTTGTCCTGGTGCGCGTTTCCTTCCATATCCTTCCCCACCTTCAAGTACACCTTGTTCCTACGTGCACATCCTACATGTGTCTTCTCCTTAGGAAAATATTGTCCACTCAACTTTACCCCATGCTAAATTACATTGTCATCCCGAAAATGGGGATTCCTTCTGATGTTATCAAAGAATAAAGAATAAGAATGGAAAGAGTATAATAAATCATTATACAAAAGAATAGAACTCTACTCTACAACACCTTCTTTTTCAACTAATAGGATCAATTCTCGATATTATCTTTTAATCTCTGCCTCCAATGTATGCCATTCATCCAACACAGTCCTTGTCTTCCCTAGAATGTCTGTGGAAATGGCTTCTTATTCATCCCGAGTAATCTTTTCCTTCTCATTTGCAGTACTTGGACAACATTGGCCATAGAAGTCATCATTCCCTCCAAAATATCCATTTTCTATGCTATGTTCTTCCCAATCTCATCTATTCTCTCCTTATGTGGGTCTTGAAAGTTTGGTCATTTTTCTTCAATTCATCCTTTAGAGTTTGGAGCAATGCCTCGTAATTTGAAAATTTCCTAACCACGGAGGCCCTTGCTCTTTATGTTTCTTATTTAGGATCTTTTGTGCTGGCATTCAAATTGTCCCAGCTTCTAGCACCAAATCTACCAATGTGTGCACATAATGCATAGCCAAAGGAAACTTCTTAGGTACCTTAGAATCAAGATGAGGTCTTGCTTTCAGAACATAGTCACCAATTTCTTCTACCATGCTAATGAAGGCCTCATTCTTCTTTTGTTTTAGGTCCTTTTTCCCTTTTAAACATGTTATTTCTGCAGTTTTTGCTTTGTTATCTTCAAGTAGTGTTCTAATGGTGGAAAATTTATCAATGTTCCTCGGCGCCACCTCTACACATACCTTAACCAAATCATTTCTCACCTACTTATCTGACATTAGATTAGGCTTGAATGTCATGTGTCTACTTTGGGTGCCTTATTCACTCTCCTTGATACAAAATATTCCTTGTAAACATTGAAGTTTGGCTCATCCATATGGGTATGCATGGAAAACATGTTTCCTTATGCACATGGTGGCCATGTCTAGATCCATCAACTCCCATCCATACATTTCTTTAAGGCCTACTATGCTCTAAAATCGGGCGTTGACACTTTTTTTTTTATCCTTAACATATCCCATACTTGGCACAACATATTCTTCCCTTGTTTTCTTCATTTTTGGACCCTTAGGAACCTAAGTGCCAAATTTGGAGTTGGACCTTCTCCTTCCTAAATAGTAACATGTGTGCTAATTTTCTCTTACACCATTTCTTCTGATTCTTTCATTCCTTCCTCTCCATCTTTCATTTCTTCATATCTAGGTTCCTCCATATCATCTGGTTGTACTGGTGTTCCAGCTGTGCTCTCCGTAGACTCCTCCACCTCCTCATCTAGCTTCATCTTTCTTCTTATCTTCTTCTCAAGTGCCTCTTTCTGAGGGGAGAGTCTAGGTGATATTCTTACCAGTTTTGGTGTTCCCACGCCTTGGATCATGGTTCTTCTAACTACCTTTTTAAAAAAATTCTATTTAGGGATTGTATCCACATCCAATTCCTCTTCTTCATCCTACACTTGTGGTAGATAATCTGCGCGCTCACTCTCCACTTTATCTATGGGATACCTCTAGCCTCTATGATCCAAGCCTCCACTATCTTCTTGTTCCTCTTCCTCCTTTTCTATTTTTATGGTCACAAGAGGCTTTGGAGTTGACACATTCTCCATTGTGAGCTTGCCCTTAGGTGTCCCTGGGAGTAAGAACTCATTCTTTGCATACTTATTACTCTCCAACCTAGGCTTGAGCTAAAAATATATGAGTGAAGATCCACTATCCGGAATAGACAAACTTACTGGCTTCATACTTATGACGTCTGAAATGAGCCTCTCAATGTAGGTAGACCGACATAGATATACATATGTTTTTATGAGGGTGTGGTAGTCACAATCTACATTTTCTACATTGAAGTTTAGCCTGTGCGCATTATAAAATATGTGAAGTGAGGCCTAGAAGTAGTGTGTTGTGAAGGCATAAGGTTGTTTGCACCATGGACTCCATGCCCCATCCTTCATGGTAAACTGTGCGATGCATAAGTGTTGATACACCACGAACTGTACTTCCTTTCCTACTACCAAAGGTAGTTCCTTTGGAATGCATCATTCCTCCTCAAATGCCACGCGAAGTTAGTCATACCAAATTTCTACCCTTTTTTTGAATGGACCACTCATTGATACCTCATGTAAATATTTCTCAAACCTTTACATAGGGGACTTATTTCAGTGGGTTATTCCTAAATTTTATTCTTTGGCCCATCGGGCACTCTGATTTCTATAAAAACAAGAGACAAGAGGATGATGCCAAAACTTATCTTTTCAGCTACGTTCCCTTCCTCAACAATGGTTTCTACAATATAGCCTACTAAGTTGTAGATTTCTCCCTCTATCGTCTTCTTTACAATGTATAACGACATTATAATTACCTGTGACCCTCTTCCTTGATCATTCAACTTGGTGAGTAGATGTGCGGCTGTCTGCACCACATGGTACTTCCTTAATGTGTAGATGTCCATTCCACATGGACCCTTGGTATACCCAAACTCCTTACTTGTGGCTATAACCACTGATTTACCAATCAGATCAATAAAAATGTCTTTCCCTGTGCCCTTCAATCTTGTTAATGTTGCAATTAAGGCCATTATGAGCCTAACCCTTCATTCGGTGAAATAGAAGAATTCCTTGTGGAATATACTCATAAGCCACTGGTATAAATTTTCATATTCTACAAAGTATGGGATCTCATACAATTGATAAACTCCTACCTACTTAAGTAAATTTTCCCCAGCATCATCATATACTGACATATCTTCCACCATGCACTTGTTGGTCTTCTTATTTAGAAAAGCATTCAAATCTCCCTTGTTATCAGTGGTGTGGTGGTTATAGTCATTTAATTTATAGATATGGATGTGGGAATCCCAATCTTGTCAGACAATTACTCCTTCTGGGTACTGCATCTCTGAAAAATTGCTCTCAGGAGAAATTTGAACCTCAACTTCCACCTTTTTCTTTCCTATTGTGCTTGTTGGTGCCATTTTTGAGCTTGCACCATGTTGTCCTAAATTTTCAAATATGTATCTTCTCAAACAATGTTTTTTCCTTTGATTTAATGGTTTGTAATTCTTCCCCTCCAGTTGAAATGCTTTAAAAATGCTCACAAACTTCTTGTTTTTCCCTAATTTGAAAGAATAATCCAATTTTACCCTTTTCTATGCCCTATTTTTTCCAATTTTGTGGGCTATGTCATTTTCCCCTTTGCCAAATCATGAAAAAATTGTAATTGATCAAATCATACTTGTTTTTAATTGAAAATCCTATCCCAAGGTCAAAAATGTTTGAAAACCATGCTTCAGCTGATTCAGAATCAAAAAATCTACCATCCTTGGTGAAAAAATTTAATTATAGGGCATCCTTTGAATATTTTGTGTTTTCACGGTCAGACGGGCATATTTTAGCCATCAAATTATCGTTGAGAAGTCAGAGGGTATGTGGTGGCTTCTAATTGGCTGAGGAAAAGCGGGGAAGTGTTGTAACTTATCATTTTTCATCTTTTTGACAAATGGGGCATTTTCGGGCCCAGGGACCCATTTTTTCCAAATTTGCCTATGTGGCATGTTGTAATTGGCAGGGGGATGGTAGGTGGTTGGATTCCCTTAAGGTTTTTAGACCTTATTTTGCAAAAATGTTAAAATCAAAATTTTTTCCTGAAACCCCGCAGCCAACCAGAGGAGGAAGCATGGAAGTATTTTTGGTCGAAGGGGATGCGGGTGGTGGAGAAAAAATTATGAAATTTTTTGTTTTTGGCTCAAAGGGTTAAAGTAAAATTTTGGACGGTAGCCCTGTGGTAAATCATAGGAGGACACATGTCCAAGAAAAGTCAAGATGGTGGGGTGGAGGTTTTGGTGATTTCAAAGATTTTTAACTTCGAATGGTTTAAAGTAAAATTTTGGGCTAAAGCTCCATAACAAATCAGGAAAGGAAATGTGTCCATGAGTGGACAAGGTGGGTTTCCGGGTCGGTGGAGGCAGGAGATAATTTTTTTCCTTTTGCAAAGAAGGCTTAAAATCAAAATTTGAAGCGCTGGCTCATGACGGATCACAAGGAGACATGTGGCGAGGGAGAAATTGGAGGTGCGAGCCCACGGGGAAAAAGTGAAAATTTTCCAATTTTCCAAAAAAGTTCAAAATGTGCAGAATTGAAGCACGATCCCAATGGGACCCACCATGTGCCACATGTCAGCTCCAAAATTCAAAGGTGGAGGGGCGACAGAAAAAGTCAAATTTTTCCATTTTTCCAAAAGGTTGAAAAGTCAAAAATTGAGTCCGAATTTGTTTCCAATCATTTTTTGCCACATGTCCGGCCTTATCCAAAAAATTAAAAAAGGTAACTCAAGCTTATTTCTAAGTTTGCATCTTCTATGTGGAGGGCCAGGATTAAAAGATCGATAAGATCAATGGTTGCTATGAATCCATTTGTTTTGACTGCCATGTGAGCTCTAGGAAGCTTGGAATCATGATTTTTGCATCAAAATTCATCAAATTTATAGTGGTTTTGTGTCATTTTGGCCTTCTAGGATCATTGGCATCACTTTCATGGCTTAATTCTTTGATCTGAGGTGATTTTGAAATAAATTTTACCCTAATCCGTCCAAAAATGTGAAATGACAAAATCAAAAGTTGCAGAGGTAATTTGAAAAGGTAAAATGGTGAAAATGATGAGTAAAAGGTTTTTGCATGCCTCAATGATGAAAATGTGCCTCCAGGATGGATAATGATCTAGATATTTGTAATGATTTAATATTTTTGGGCACACCTAACAACCTGTGAATGTTTTTCTGTTTGATGTCATTTTCATTGAATCATGAGGATTGTTTTGTAACAAACTTGATCCCATGGCATATTCTTTTCTTGGGAAAGAAGGCTCCAATGTGGCATGAGGTATATAATACATTTTGGAGAAATTGTAAAGAGGTGGGGAAGTTGAAAATCATGAGCAAATTCTGAGAGAAAGCTCATTTTTCTGAAAAACCCACAAAAGAACCAGAATAATTTCTTTTGTGTTGGATCTTCATGTATGTGAGTTGGTTACAAGTGTATATCCATCACACAACTATGAGATTGTTCATGAAAATCTCCCCTGCTGATGAATCTAACAAGATCTTGGAGTTAATTTGTGTTTTTTTGGCAATATGATGTCTTTTATCATTTTTTAAATTCCTACAAATAGTTTTCATTGTTCTTGTTGCAATCTTGCATTGAAAGTCTTTAGAAATCACACAGAATCTCCATTTCTTATTGATAGTTTAGTGGCATTTTCAATATCATGTTTAGAAGAGCCTTCATCTGATAAAGAGATAAACAATTTTAAAATCACTTTAGCTTCCTTGACTATAGAGATTGCTTGTAAGCCTTTGGAGGTACCTTAGGTGTGGTTTCATCAAGGATTTTGTGTTTAATTGAGTTCTTTACTTCAAGATTTTGTGGTGAATTCTCAAATATTGTGTGAAGAGTGAAACTTTGGCTTCCATTTATGCCTCTTCTGGTTGAAAGAATATCCTAATTATTTGAAGAATTTTATCTGATAGTTTTTCAAGTATTGTAGAGGTTGTCAAAGATCTGATATATCCCAATTTGTCTTGTCAACACCCCACCCAAAATTCATTCAAACAAACTAATCCTACCCATACTACCCCTGCATTGCATTGTGTGTCAACAAAAGATCTAACCCATCTACAAAAATGCACAAGGCAAATCAGGATTATACAATGTCTTCAGTAACCCTTGCCTTGCATTGAAAATATCTCCATGTTCTGGGAAGTGACAACTTGTGAGAGTTAGATTTGGAGTGTTGATCATATTTTCCCAAGGCCATCTTTCATACTATTTGCATAAATTGAGGGATATCTTCATCTCCTTCACCATTTTGGGGTTACAATATAGGTTCTCTTACCTTGGTTGAAAGGCACAACCTAAAATAGTGAGGGTTAGATCAAATCCTTTCAAAGTGCTATCCATCTCTCCACAAATCTGAGTGTCAGTTAGATCACCTCCTCGGCTACAAAATGACACACATCATGATCTATCTGACTTCAAGCTTCATGCCATATCTCTGATGCTTTCAGACTGAAAAGGGAAACAAATATGGGTACCAACAGTTCTTACTGCATATTTGCCTTTGAAGATCACCATCGTAAAAATACCACCTTTTATCTTCAATGTCGATTAATTTTAAACCATAGCTCAAAAACTTGACCTAGCTAAAACCGAAAAAAACCCTAATCCTTTTCAATGATCCTACTTTTCTCAAACACTTCACCAAAGGATGATACCTTTTTATGCACAAATAGACTCTCCATAGCTAGTTTTGTAACTCTCAACAAGTCAACAGATCATCATTAGCTGACATTCACTTAGAAGCACTCGTGCATACTTGTTTGCAAACGTAAATTGACCCGTATCGCATCAATGTCCTTCTATAGATTTTCAAAACATTTAGCAGTTTGTGACATATTGCTCAGATGTTGAGAGTACCAGACTTAATGACTCACTCTTCCACAATCGGAGAACCATTTTCAAAATTCTTGAACAATTTTCACGTCGTATAATTTTTCACCCCATCTATAACCTTCTAGCATGCCTTTACCCTCTGGCTACAAACTTCTCTTCCTATGCACTATTGATGTGCTTAACTCTCACCTGCACATTACATAGGTTTCCACAATCGCTGCATTAATCGCATTATACTGTCCCTTTCATTGCTTTTCCATCCATGGTCTTCTATGGAATTAATATCCTTTCTTTTTCTATTTCCATACTTGTTCTGGTAACACCTATAAAGTTTATATCACATGTATTACCCACATTGTGAGTAACAAATAAAAACCTCCCATACCAGTGGTAGGTGAATAGTCCTCCATGACCAATAATCACCTTAAATTGTAAGTAGCTTTAGTGCATAAATCAAGGCTTATCATATCACATATCTAACACTAATAACATCACATTAAAAAGCATCACCTCATGAAGAATTTGACATGACACAAAATCATGCACTTGGGTCATTTCTATACTAAATGGATACTGCATTTACATGATTACAAATCTAAGAAGACTTATTTATAGTAGGTCTTCAACCTAATTTCTTAAATTAATCAGGTTTCACATTGGCTTTCAAGCACTCTAACTGGAAAGCACTTCTCTAGTCAAGTAACTTTGCATAAGTTTATAATATACAGTCCCAGTTCCCAACGCACCTTGTAAGTGCCCTTTCTTGGATGGCACAAAAACTTAGAAAATCCAACCATCTTTCCTTACCTCAAGCTTCTTGTCCCTAATTTTTGGTCCCATCCTTCTGCATCACGCCTTTTCCTACTTCAAAATTCAAAAAGAAATCCTAAATGCTAGCATGTGTTCATGAAATTGTATTAACCTTTCAATTCTTTCACACCTAATGCTTTCACATCAGGTAGCACCTAAACATGCGTAATATCTAGCTCTTTTCAAGAAGGTCAACATGAATTCCATAGGAAGAAGTTAATTCATCGCCAAACACTAATTTTACGCTTCTCAATTGACCTTATTCAAACTCATGCTTATTATTCTATATGCCAAAAGTATAGTAGAAAACCATCCTAGTTTTCCATTCCAACATTCACAAACTTTTGTCAAGTTCCATCAGTCATCTTATTAAAGGCCTCATCAGTGTCATTTTCTTGAGGATGATAGGGTGTAGTGTTGTGGTGCGTAATCATAAATTCATCTAAGTAATATCCTAATTGTCTCATTCAAAACTTGTATACCCATATCACTTGTGAATCTTAGAGGACATCCATACCTTAGTAAAAACATTTTCCCATAAGAACCTGGATGTTTTAGCTGTTGTATCCTTTGTAGGTTTTGTTTCTGCCCACCTTGTAAGAGAATTCTATTCAAGTGATTATAGCGTATCTAATTCTAGTGCAAACTATGCATTTGAAATAAGACCTACAAAGTCTATAACCCATTTCTCAAATGGCTGTACACTAGAAATAGGCCTCAAAGGCATATCATCTATTTGACCAGGTTTTCCAAGGCATTGATAGTGATCACACGCCTTACAATACTCTTTACAATCCTTGTACATGGTCTCCCACCATAATCCAGTGAGTAGAATCTTACGTGCAGTGGCGCCAGCTACATAGTGCCCATCTATAATACCATTATGAGCCTATTCCATGATATTTGTGTGCTTATATTCTAGTAAACACCGACACAATACTTCATCTCTTCCTAGTTTGTATAAATCTCCACTGATCAACATAAAGGGTGCTGCGCGAATTGCAAGTTTTTTCTTATCTAATGATTTCATTCCTTCTAGCACCATACCCATGCTTAAAATGTGAAAAAAATATCCTCTATTTATGAAGTCCAATCATGTAACATGTATTAATAATTGTGCATTTGGCAGGTATGTTTAACTCAATTTATCTGTGCATCCTCCCTTGACTATATCCTTGATAATCATGGTATGGAATAAGTTTATTTTACCTACTTTTTACCACAACTATGAAATAAAATTCATGCTAAAATAATTAGCACCCACCAACATATGTTCCCCTGTAAAATGAGATTCCATTTACCAAGTATACTTAATGCTATCCATGTGATCAGTATAGAATAAAAAATGTGTTACTAGTAAGTATTGTCTAAATTTATGCAATGCGTAGATCATCGACAAGGCCTCACACTCTGTTTTGTATAGTTCTTGTTTACAGGAGTCAACTTTCTACTAGAAAAATCTCAATAGGATGATCTATAATTAGGTTCTCTTAGTTGAGATAACATCACACCAATAGATACTTCCAGACTTGCATCCAATGTACATGAAATAGTTGGTTCCATGAAGGAAAATGCATAATAGTCACTATTGTAAGTCTCTCCTTTAATTCCTCAAATGTGTGTTGTTGCTGGTTATCCCTGAATAGAATGTCCCTTTCCCTTTTAGTATCTTCTAGGAGTTTGGAAATCTTTACATATAAAATTTTATAAAATTTCTATAATAACCTGTGTGGCCCAATTAAATCTGCGTACCTCACTTTGACTGTTAGGCTCTTCCAGGCCTATTAATAACTAAACCTTACTTGATCCACAAAAAATCCTTCCTTACAGATGATGTGCCCTAAAAAATTCCAAAAGGTGTAGAAAATACACTTCTTGATGTTTAAAGAGATGATTAAATGTATACATCTTTCAAACATTAAGTGTAAATTGTCACAATGATCCTTAACAAGTCCATACATTGTCCAATCATCCAAGTAAACCTATAGGAAGTTGTGAATAAAATCTTAGAATGATTGAAAAACTATGTGTGAAAATATAATAGGCATGTTTTTGAAACCAAAGGGCATCACAATATATGGAAAACTTCCCCACTTCAAAGTGGTGAAATTCATTTTCTCTTGATCCTCCTGTGCAAATCAAACCTGATGATACCCAGAGAATCCATCTGTAAAAGAATGAAACTTTGCACCCTACAAAGCCATATAATATTTCTTCTATGAAAGGTGATATTAAGGTGGATCAATCACACATGAAAAATTCAATTCCCTATAATCCACAAAAATCCAAATTCAACCACCTTTCATTTAACACTGATCACCAAGGGGCTAACCCACTTTGATTCCTCTAGAAAGCTTGATGATGTCAGATTTCAACATTTTGTCAATTTCTTCCTTAACTTTGATAAGGGATTTTTTTTTGAAACACAATGTTCTCTGTTCTAAATAAAACATCATTTAGAACACACATTCCATGCCAATCAATCTCATAACAGATAACCATATGCAGCTGTAATGACTCGGTTTACTATCGATCTCTCATTCCATGACTCGGTTACAAACTGATCTCTCATGTTAACTTAAAGTATAGAATACTTTATGTATACTACGTATACTTGGTTCTCCTACCCTATTCTGGATACTGAGTGATCTACTTAAAGAACCTATCTGAATATTTTTTTACTAATATTCATCTGACATCATGTTGCTTTAAACTAGGTGACAGAGAACAATGTAACCAACAGCTTGCAATACTTTGGCCAAAGATTTTCAACATACTGTTCATGTTACTATTCCTAGATGACATACTTGTCATTTCGGAATACGTCCTTCACTTCACTCTTCTATTATCCAGAATGATCTTTACTGACTACCGTCAGTCCACTTGCCCAAGGTTTGACCCTAGCCCCTGGTTAGCATCATAGTTTGTTATAGGAAGATTCTCACGATGACTTAGGGTATATGGGCATACTTGGCTGACCTAGGTCATCTAAATGTGCCAAGGTACCCTGAGTCATTAGAAGCTACTACCTATCCTAAACATGCTACTAACTTGACCTAGAGAGAAACTAAGTTCAAGTCCAGATGTGCATAGATCTAGATGAACAAATATGGAAGGGTGTTGCCACATGTCAACTACAACACTGTATCCTTGAGAAGTCTTGGGACTTCTCGAGGGTACAGTCCTATAGTTGGCATGTGCCAACATCCGTTAGAACTGATTCATCAAGATGTACATACCCCCTTAGTGGTCATTAATCATAATTAATATTGGATTAAGATTCAGATTACAGCAACCATGCCTAACCCTAATTCCATCATTTATTAAGTTCTTTACCCATAACTAGCCTGATTAGATATGAAGAACTTCATAAATTCAAGTTTGCATTGTTGTTCATTAACGTGGCATAACAAACAGTTATCCCAAAAATAGGACAACAAACATCAATGTTTAATTCCTAATGCAACCTAGCTATCCAAATCAAGTGTGTCATCCACCTAGATTCAGCTAGTGTTTACTTTATAAATGAAGTTATAAAGATTAAAGATCATAACCACTATTCCTTTTATCTTTCATTCTTTGAGAGAGGAAGAGTCTTCCTCTACATGGTTAGATGTTAGGTTTAACATAACCTTTTTATCATTCATTACTCATATAGTTTAATTGTATGTCCCAAGCATATTTCATTATTAAACTATAGTTGTGTAGTTAGAGAATGACATCTTTTGCAATTTAACAAGTTCATTATAATAAGGGAGATTATACTATCTCCTTAATCCAACTTATTATCTTATAACAACAATAGTATACAACAGATATAAAGAATACCACCAAGATATCACTAGTATTTCCGTCATACAAGTACAAAAGAATTCACATCACAAATTGGAGTCCAACACAAAACCTTTCAATTCATGATGATAAATATACATTTACAAGACTATGCATTTTAGACATTCTGCATGTCAATCAGAATTAAGATCTTAAAAGAACATCACTTTTATTTTCCAATACAACTCAAGAATGAATCGAAACTCTTTACATAAGATCCTAAAATTAAATAAGCCAATGCATCATACAATTTTTTGCCTTATTTTATCACTTACGATGTCCATCTGCAAAAATTGCTAGCACGGGTCAATTCAATGAACTGAGCATGATAAGCACTAAGCATTAAAGTGAAGTGCATTCCACTAATTGTTCCATTAAAACAACTCTGCTTTAATGAAACAATTAATATATCATACAAATAATCATAAGTAATAACATCTAGAAAAGAAGTACAATGAAAGAGTCTGAATTCACATTTAAGAAAAGAGCATAATATAATCTGCAACATCTGCATTATATCATAAGATTTAATTAATCCTATCAATTACTTTAAAACAATCAACATGTCTTGTCATCCAATTGTTTCATAGTTCTATAAGAATAGAAATACACATTTATCTTTACTAAGCAGCAAAAGAAGTTAATTACAACATAACTCATATTAAGATGCTTCATCTTTCCATATCAGCAAAAGAAGAAGAATCAATACATACTTATTCCCCATACACTAATCATCTGAAAGATAGAAACAGGGTTAGAACACACAAATTTCCTCAATTCAAAGATTACTATAAAAGGATTCAACATTATAGGAAAAACATCTAACAAGAATCCCAAATCAATCCAAGTAGGGGTAGAGAGTCAAAACAGTCCTCCTACAAGTCTAAACTAACTTCCACATGTTAGAAGATATAATTCAAAAATCTGAAACCAAAAGTTCCACAACCCAAGCTAGACTCACACAAAATTAATCTCTTATCCAGTCCATCCAAGAAGGATTCATAATAAGACAGAGTGCAAAAAGAGACAACCTTCCAATATCAATCCCAATGGAGTATGACTCAATCAAGAAAAACAGTCGGTCTAAGCATGTTATTATTTTCTTTCCAACATACCGACTCAGCTAATTTCCTTCCACATCATGACAACCAATGACTTACACAAAGTAGACCATACAATCCACAATAAATTTCCATCTCAGAAGAGAATCGAATACAGAAAAGTTCAATCAAATGAACTTATCCAAACAACAGTAAAAAGGGATCTCAATTAGAAAAGGGCCAATCAATAATTTATTTCATTTATACCATCAAATGAATTCCCAATTCTATTTCAAACTTAGAAGTTCTTTAACTAGTTCCCAAGAGAGAACACAAAACCAAACACACAGCTAAATAAAAGCACACTTCTAATTTCCCTTACAAATCTTACCAATTGGTTTACCTATTCCCATTCATCAAACACAAGTTTGAATTCAATTATCAGAATGAAGTACACAGTACAGTCCCAAAAATAGTATATTATCCCCAAGAGAACACATTCCTTTTTCTTTTAGAACCTAGAGATTCGTTCAATGAATCCAACAAGGAATAGAAATTCACAAACAGTATAAGATATACAAGGTTCAATACAACCCACAATCTCAATAGATATTGTATTCTCAACTTCTAGGTCTTACATGGCTCCAAATAACAGAGACATAAAGTTTGTGGTCATCATGAAGAAAAAATCAGTGAGACAACCCCGAACTAGAGATGATAAATCCTATCAACAAGATTCAGCATGGGAGAGTAATCAACTCTTCTTTCCCTAAAAACCAAAAGTCTATTTTAGAGGATCTGAAGGTAAGTAAGAAAACCCAATATACATTTAAGACAAGTACTATCCCAAACTTACCTCCAATCATGACTGAAATAGAATTCACAACAAGGACTCTCAAGCTCCATTTAAAAATATTATGACAAGGAAGGTATTTGTTTCAAACATCTATTACAAGAAGGAGAGTAAATACTGCATTTCCATAAGCCTCTAAAATGTTAACGACTGTTCCAAATGAACTATAAATCATCCAAACCCATAACAAGATGTAGTTCCAGTCCATTAATCCCTCAAACAAAATAGTCAAGCTTTCCACAAGATGTGGGATTTCTCAAAGAAGAGGAGGAGAGAGTATCCTCCATACTTACATGCCCTTACCAGTTCAAGAACATGGTACAGTCTAAAAGACAGAAGTACCACAACCATTCCCACTCATGAAGTTACACGGAGAAGATCTCAAAAGAGATTACAAAACAACTAAAACCAAAACTAATCTCTCAAGTCTCTTTTGAGCAGACAGTTCCCAAAATGAGTTCAAGCATTTTCAAATCCCTGAATATGAATAAAACTTCCAGCTCAAGAGTACAAGTATAGAACAAAAATCATCAATTTGACTACAAGTTCAGAAACATGCAAGTACTGAATACAAGTATAGTGTTGAATATGAAGATTCAAACAAAAGTTCAGAACTACACAAAGCTCTAACACAGCTTCAGAACAAACATGAAGTTTCAATACAAGCTCATAACAAAACATGAAGCCCCAATACAATTTTCAGAACAAAACACAATGCTCCAATAAAAGTTCAAAAGAAACAAGGCTCCAAATAATAGTTTAGAACAAAACATAAGGCAACAAATGCCCAGTTTAGAACAACACCAACCTCGAATACAAGTTTCAGAATGAAATACAGAGCTTCAACCACTAGTTTTGCATACATGTCACCATTAAAATAGCACAGAGAAAGTTTCCCAAAAACTAACATTACTATGCAATGGATTTTCATCCCAAAATCACAGAGATTCATAAAAACATGCAAGTAAATAACTAGATAAATCATGTAAATATTTTATCTCATGAGAGCAGAGTTGTTTTAATGATTCATTTAGAAGAAAGCAAGAAATCTTAATGGGTAGGGCCTATCATGCCTGATAGTGCTTCTACAAATTTGAAGGAGACTTCCAGCCGAGCTTCCCACTCTTTTTCTTCTCCACAAAAGATCAACAACCAAACAAATTTCCTTCCAATGCCTCATATACATTCCTTTGATTGAAAATAGACCAGAGAAACCAAAAATAGCCAAGAAGTGGAAGTCAAACTACTGGTTCAAAGAACCAGATAGCTCCATGCAGAGAAAAATTCATGAGACATGCAAAACCAAACAACCTCCCACAAATCCACCTCCCTTGTTTCCAAGATGGTTTGCACACAAAAACTGAGGTCCATTAATGCCATTAATCCCAAATCTCCCACTTATCTCTCCTTGCCACCACCTCCCAAAACTGGCGAATGCCATTTCCAAATTAATATGCAATTCCATATTTAGTGAAGCCTCCACGTAAGCCCCCACTAAAGTTAACTGGCCTTTGCCAAAACTGGCAGTACCTACATGCATTAAACCCCAAAAATCACTTGAATGCCATTGGAACCGTCACCTTAGTGCCATGCGACCCTTTAGGTTCCTTTTTAATAGTTTAGGCTAGATTTCCCAAATACTTAGGTTAGTCTAACTATAATTACCTTAGGTCTTAAACATTTCCATAGGTAATTTCCAACTTAGGTTAGATTAAATTCACAACCATTAGTATTAGGCATTAGGTTAAAATAGTCTAGTATCACCTTAGCAATTTTCTCCCTTATTCATTTAGCACAAGAGCTTAGGTTAGGATGTCACTCCAAATGAAAATAGAATAAGAAGCTTAGGTTAGATTATAACTCAATTAAGTAGACATAGCTAGGAAGTAGGTGCTCTTACCTAGTTTAGGATATCATTAGGATAGTGCTTTAGTTATAGGATTCTGATCCCCTTCATAGTCATAAGCAGACTATATTTTGTTTACGCCAATAATGTCCTACAGAGATCAATCGAAAGACCCAAGCACAACATACAACTGAATGAAGGCACGTTCACACAAGACCATAAAATTTGTAAAATACAAAAGTTCAGTCCACTATGTCTCTCAAACTAATGAATGTCAATTTACCATTCAGTCTATTAAGAAGATTTAAAACATTCCTTGGATCATTGAAATTGATCCAAGGATGAGTCAGTCAAAAGAGATAAGTTTGCAACTCTCAAAATCAGATTGCAGCTTATCAATAAGAAGTGAAAATGGATTCTTGCAAGCCATATCATTCTGTTCTAAAGAATCCAAGAGCAGAAATGATTTATCCATAACAAGCATGATTTTCAACAATCAAGGGAACACACCTCATTCAAGAAAATCACATGCCAATGCTTGTAATGCAAAAGAGAAATATAACAGTTTGTCCAAGGTGTTACATACTTCCCTCCTAAAAAGAACTATCGTCCTGATGATTATCTCATTTTAATCATTGCATTAAGGATAATCATTTTATTCACTTTCTTAACATAGGTAAATAGTTATCTACCCCAAACTGGCAGACTTATTGACATATAAAGATAAAATCACAAATTTTTATCTGTCATCATAGTCAATTCTGATCAAATAAATATGGAAAATCAGTTTTCATATCTTCTAGGTTTTCCCATGTTACACTTTCTTCATTAAATTGGTCCCACTGGACCTTACATTGACTTATTTCATGATTTCTTAAATGCAACTGGCGAGTTTCCAACACTCGTATGGGTTTAACCATGATTATTCCTGGGTCTTGGACCTACAAGGAATTCCAATTTAACACATGTGATAAATCTAAAATGTATTTCTTAAGCAAAGAAATATGGAAAACATCATGCATTCATGACAAAGCAGGAGGTAATGCTAAATGGTAAGCTACAGGGTTGATTACTTCAACTATCTCAAAGGGTCCCACATAACGAGGTGATAACTTGGAAGCCTTGCCAAAATTTATAGAGCTCTTTTTCGGTTTAACCTGAAGAAAGACTTTCTCACCAAGTTCAAATTTCCTGTCAACCCGCTTTAAATCAGCATAACTCTTTTTCCTATCTACTGCTTCTTTCAAGCTGCTCACGAATCATTTTAACTTGTTGTTCCATTTCTGTAAGGATTTCAGGTCCAATTACCTCTCTATCCTCAATGTTGTCCCAACTAACAGGGGTTCTGCATTTTCTTCCGTATAATGCTTCGAAAGGTGCCATCTTAAGAGAGGCATGATATGTGTTATTATATGCAAACTCAACTAGTGGAAGGTACTCTTCCCACTTATACTACTGATCCATACAATACATTCGTAACATATCCTCTAAAACTTGATTAACTCTTTCAGTCTGTCCATCCATTTCTGAGTGATACGCAAAATTGAAATTCAGCTTATTTCCTAGGGATGCATTAAGTGTTTGCCAAAACCTTGACGTCATTCTAGGATCTCTATCAGATATGATTAATTCAGGTACTCCATGTAATCTAAAAATTTTGTGTACAAATATTTTAGCCAATACAGGAGAATCATCCTTCATATTACCAGCAATAAAATGTGCTACCTTCGTTAGTTTATCAACAACTACTAAAATAACATCATGTTTATTTCTTGACATAGGTAACCCTTGTACAAAATCCATGCTTATTACTTGCCATTTGTACTGAGGTATGCTATGAGGATATAATAAACTGGTTGGGTGCATATGTTCCACTTTAACATGTTGACATTCAAGGCAATGTGTCACAAAATCAATAACATCATTTTTTCATCCCTTTCTAGAAATATTGTTGTTTTATATCAGCAAGCATCTTTGTAATACCAGGGTGTCCATAAAAAGGTGAATTGTGAAATTCTGCTAACAATTTCTTTCTTAAATCATTTAGTGAAGGTATGTATACTCTGTTTTCAAATCTTAAGATTCCTTCATTATCAAAGTGAAAACCTTTATACCTCACATCATTTGAATCTGTAGCAAGTGTTGTCTTTACTTGCTGAAAGTAAGAATCAGATTCCATAACACTTTTTACTTCATCCTTAAACCGAGTTCTCAATGTTATAAGAGCATAAATGTGCTTCCTACGACTTAGAGCGTCAGCCACTCTGTTTTCCTTACCTTTGATGTAATTGATGTCAAAATCATATTGAGACAAAAACTCTAACCATCTTCATTGTCTTGCATTAAGATTTGGCTGAGTGAAAATATACTTCAGCCCAAGATGATCAGTTTTCAATTCAAAAGGTTTACCAAGCAGGTAATGCCTCCAAGCTTGTAGTGCATGAACAATGGAAGCAAGCTCTAAATCATGTGGAGCATAATTCAACTCATGTAACTTTATTTTTCTACTTTCATAAGCTATGACATGATCATTTTGTAACAAAATACCTCCTAGACCTTCCCCAGATGCATCAGTTACTACCATAAAGTCTCCATTAGGATCTGGTACCACTAGAATAGGTGTTGAAGTTAATTTTTCCTTCAGAGTTTTGAATGCCAATTCACATTTCTCACTCCAAACAAACTTCTTATCCTTTTTCTATAAATAAGTTATTGGTGCAGCCACCTTAACAAAATATTTTACAAATTTTCTATAGTAACCAGCAAGCCCCATGAAGCTTCTAACTTCATGTACATTCTTTGGTGTAGGCCACTTGGTTATAGCTACAATTTTAGAAGGATCTACAGAAATTCCATTCTTACTTATTACATGTCCCAAATAGTGCACTTCAGTGTCATAGAAAGAACATTTAGATAGCTTACCATATAATTGTCTCTTTCTCAAGATTTCCAAAACTATCTTCAAATGCTCATGGTGTTCCTCTATGCTTTTGGAATATATGATAATTTCATCCAAGAATACGAGAACAAATTTTTCCAAGTATTCTTGAAAGATATTATTCATTGAATTCATAAATGTTGCAAGTGCATTTGTTAATCAAAAAGGTAAAATTGTGAACTCATAATGTCCATATCTTATTCTGAAAGCTATTTTATGAATTTCCTCATCCTTAATCCATAATTGATGATATCTAGATCAAAGATCTATCTTAGAATATACCGATTCTCCATGCATCTGATCAAATAGATCATAAATTCTAGGGAGTGGGTATCTATTCTTGATTGTTGCTTTGTTTAACATTCTATAATCAATGCACAATCTAAGTGTTCCATCTTTCTTTTTCACAAAAATTACTAGTGCTCCCAAGGTGAAACACTTGGCCTAATCAAACCTTTAGACAAAATTTCTTGCAACTGAGCCTTAAGCTCTACTAATTCTATAGTATTCATTCTATAAGGTGCCTTAGAAATAGGCTCGGTTCTAGGCTTGATCTCAATTGTGAAGTCAAACTCCCTTTTGGGTGGAAGACTTGGTAACTCTTCCAGAAACATGTCACTGAAGTTTCGTAATAGTAGATATATCGTTCCAAGAAATCATTGTTATCTTCAGTTTTTTTTTGTAATCATTACTATATATAAGGTACAACCTTTATTTTTGGCCTTTTTAAGTTGCATAGCTAACAATTTTCTAACAGAAATCTCACGTTTCACACCCCTAAATCTCTATTTTTTTCTACAGGACATCTAAACAACCTAATGTGTTTTTCAAAACAGTACACTTTAGCCTTATGTTTTGCAAACCAATTAACACCTATGATTACATCGTAAGACCCCAAAGATGCAACATAAAGATCAACTTCAGTGGAAAAACTAGGTAAGTCAAGGACTGCTCCAAAAAGACACATACTAACTGTATGAACAACATTGTTTCCATAATGTATAGTCCATGTTTTATCCATGTTTCTAACTTTTCTTTTTAATTTTGATGCTAATTTAATAGAAATAAAACATTCAGTATCTCTGGTATAAAAAATAATACTTATCGGAAAACCAAATAACTTGCCCAGAACCTCTATGGGTGTAGCATGTTTCTCATCCTTCTTGTCATCTAATGCAGCGTGGTATCTTGTGCTACTGATTACAATCATCCTTTTTCAAAGGGAATTGATTTACGTAATGATATTTTCCATAGTTATAATAGCCTCCTACAGGTCCCTTTCTAGGCTTAGATTTATTTCCAGCCGTAGAATTATCATTTTGATCTCTGTAGGACTTTTGTCTGTTATTATTGATCTTGACAAAGTTGGTCCGTGCATTAGCAATAGACTTATTTGTTGCTGATTTCTTACTAGTATCAGATGAAAACTTACTTTTCATTCTAAATTTCTTCCATGGTCCTTTCTTTGGTGTAAGAGATGATGAAGAAGAGTTGGGGATTTTCTTCCTTCCTCCTTATGAGTAGAAATTTACTTCAATTTATATTCCTACCTTATGGCCTTTTCAACAACCCCTTCAATTTCTATCCACCTGTCCTCCTATAATGGGATTCAATCCCATGATGAATTTCTATATCTTGAAATTCTTGTCAATTTGATACTAAGGTACATAATTAAGGAGTTTAGTAAACTACTCCCAATACTCAGTTACAATTATCTTCCCTTGAGATAAGTTCTAGAATTCAGTCATTTTATGATCATAGTAAATTTTTAGCAGCCAACGTTGCCTAAAGTAACCTTTAAATTGATCCCATGTGATATTAGTTTCATGAATGTTTAACTCGGCCTTACGGCTGTCCCACCATAAAGATGCCTCATGGGAAAGCTGATATGCTCCCCATATGGCCTTTGTTTCTTCTAAGAAATTCCTTATTGCAAATTATTTCTCCATTTTGATGAGCTAATTCTCATCCCCATCTCCTAATGTGGTGCCATCAAACTCAGGTGGACTTATCCTTTTTATATCATTAGTGAGTTCAACTATCAGCCTAGCCTTTTTGTTCTCAGGATGATCAGGTATGTTCACATTGTTATTATTATCACAACAAGTAGGCTCAAGTAGTGTGGCATATGTCCCTTCTACTTCACCATAATGCACTCCTGAGTCTATCTCACCAAATAAATCTTGAATGAGTTCTTCAATCTTTGCACTGTCTCCCATAGTTAAGCACTTTATAACCCTTAATGCCTCTTCCACTAGAGGTTTAATAGAGAAGTAGTCAAAAGTATGGACCATACCTGCAATCAAATCCTACCAATTTCAAGTTTTTCTATGTAGCTCCACATATACATACCAAACACGTGCTCTACCTTGTAAAGTGGAATAAATTTTTTGCACCCGTAATGAAGGAAATAAATCTTCTTGACCCTCTATCTAGAGCATATCACACTTTTGAACATGGTGATGACCAAGTTTATTACCATGATAATGGAAAATTTGAGTAGGTGCATTGCTCCTGGAAAACTGAGTTGTAAGAGAAATCCTGAATTCATTCCATTCTACAAGATTATCCCTGTGAACCACCCCCCAGTGCATTTTTGTCCCACATAGGGTATATGCTAACATAATTATTATTTCCAATTGGTCTATCCACTGTTCCTCCATAGTGCACAGAAATACCGTAGGGTCTCCTTCTCCAGCATACCAAGGTACAAAGCTATTACCTATCCTCTTGATTCAACGAGGTTTGTTTTTCCGTGCAAACACACTCCTTACTTTGCGCCCAACCATCTCATAAGTACCATGAGCCCAATTATAACAAGCTATACTTGTAGTATCACTAATAGACTATGCATCTTCCCACTGAAGGATTCCTTAGATGGCTTGAGTACTTCTGGGTCCTGAATGGTGCATGCATAAATCCTATTCATATCTTCCTCACTCAAAGGCTCAACATAAGGGCGTAGATTTTCCATCTATTAAAGGGATAATAACTCTTTCCTCCTTATTCTTAAAATTTATATATCCCTTGTTTAACCGAAGATCAACATTATTTTGCGTAACACCAAGGGCATCCAAGCAGAGCTAGGAAGTTATCTACTTCTGCAAGCGCTAAGACCTTAAAATCCCCAGTGAACTTAGCCCCTTGTATAGTAATGGATGCATCTTTTAAAATTCCAATAAGAGTGAGCCTTAGTTCGATTAACCATAAAAACACATTATAAAATGAATGAAATGAAGGTCTCCCCATCTATACCCATGCATCTAAAGTAAGCACATTTACTTCCGTGCCTGTGTCAATCAATATATTACTTAAGAGACATCCATCGACAACAAAATTCAAAGTGATCTCCTTGTCACAATCCTAAGCTATGTGGGGGAATATTAACATGTAGGATCTGACGCATCCATTCTCAGTGCCTCATGCATGAAGTGTTTCCCTTTAGCCAAATCCCTAGTAATGGAATGATATTCTCTTGGCATGACATTCTACATATCTCTTTCAAGTCATCGATATCTGACTGAACTGTCTCTGCTACCTTCTTCGGTTCCATCTTTCCATGATTGTCTCCTTTAAACATTATATTTCACCTTTGAAGGTCTCTGAGTACCTCCATGGTCTCCTGATAAACCTCCTTCTAATGTGTAAGATCTGGATACCTTGCATGTAAAACATTTCCTCCTCAGTGATGGTAGGATTCTGATGTAACGCTTCTCTAATGCATGCAACTTCAATACATGTAGTGATCTTCACAAGAAATACCTTAGGTTTTAGTGCCAACTTTGGCATCCACTTATTTTCTACAGCGCACTGTATTCTAACGATCGCTTGCACCTTTATTCTCCTATTTATGCTTCTTGCTAATATGCTCATATAGAGTCTAGGCATTCCTCATAGCTATGATTCTTCCCATAGAAAGAACATGTAATATTCTGAGGACATTCATGCCTGTAGTGGTTAGATGATCCGCATGTAAAAGCATATTCCACAAGGGAATTCACTTCATCCACCACCACGGCCTTGAGCCCTCCAAATCCACCATGGTATCCTTGACCTCTGCCATGTCCTCTTTCAAAGCGCCCTTCATTCCGATCATGGAGCACTTGATTGTGAATACGATCTTGGTGCTCACCTTTACCTTTAGAGTTATCTGATACTCCTATCTATCACACACCATATATCTATAACATCATGGATCTGACCAATCAACATGCAGTATTATGTATCATGAGTTGTGGACATGAAAATATTACAATAACAAGATACATTATTCCTTATCACGTGTTGTAATAATGGGTAGTGACTGGCATCATGGTTTAAATGACATATCTCATAGTCTAGCAACAATGAATGTACTATTCTATGGGGATAACTATCTTTGGTGTGCCCATCCACTTCATAGTCTGTACACCAAATCCCAGTGTGCATCTCATGTGCCAAATTTTCCGATAGTTTCTCCAACTACTTTTCCATAGCTACAATATGTGCCTCCAAGAATGGGCTCACTCCAGTGTCTATACTCCTGACTGCCTCAGTGTGCAAAGCTACTTCAAGTGCTTCATATGGGTCATGTATGTCTTATGTGACAAGTGCCCTTGTGAAATGTGTGATCAACCCCCAACAAACCATTATGCATGCTAGCTTGCATGAATATCATCAAGAAAGTTTAGACAAAAGTGTTTTGAAATGGGTATCATATTCCTGAACACTCTCAGTAGTTCATTGTTTAATATCTTTGAGTGTACTTATACTCTTCTGCTCAAATTCATGGATATATGAAACTCCTTAAGGAAATGCATCCTTTAATGTTGCATAATCTATGCAAGTTTGATCAGGGTCAAACTTCCTATACCAACTATGTGCATGCCCCTTTAATGTAGTTTCAAATTGACTTGCCTTGCACTCAGAATCTGTAATTCCTTTTGCGTGCCACAGTATCTCACACATGTCTACATGTTTAGCAACATCTTCTATGCCCCTATACTCTGTAAGATGAAGAGACATCTCCATGTAAATATTCTGGGGTTGGTGTGGACCCTGCCCACCTGATCTAGAACCCCCTGTGTTGCCTCTACCTCCTAAACCACTAGATCCACCAGAACTAGAGCCACCTACACCCCCTAATCTCCTCCTGTAGCTAGAAGTAGACCAGTGGATGTACTTCCATGTGTCCCAAAATGTAGTACTAAATTGAAACTCCTATAGTCTGCATGAAGTGGTACTACTCCCAGAAGTGAGTCCAAAATTTTGTGCGCTTGAATTCTTGTGTTGATGATGTGCCTAAAAAGGTACCTCCAAAAAATAAAGAAGACATTTTACCCTACCATAGATGTACTTGTTATGTGACTTACTCCTGCCTTCTTACTACCCAAATTAGCTTGCTGACTACTAGTTGTACTAGATAAAGAAAACAAGTGCAAGGGATAGGTTACCAGGTAGATTTAGATGTACACCTGCGACCCATGTCATCTCTACTTGGCACTCCTGTGTGAGGCCGAGGGGGGTTCCCTATCACACTTGCCCAAATGGGGGAGTTCTTGATGCTCTAGCTCCACGCCTTCTGCATGAGCTCCAAATCCTTCACGAGCCATCTCTCTCCTCAATGCCATCCGCTCTGCAATATCATGATGCTTCTTTATCTCCCTCTCGTGCACCTCATTGTACTTAAGTCACCTTTCTTCTCTCTGCCTCTCTTATGCTAGGTCCGCCATCTTTCACCAAACCTACTCTTGCCCCTGCGCATGGTGGGGTTTAGCTAGCCATCAGATTTTCTTCCAAGTTCAGGGTTACCATCAAGATTTTGATCGTCAGTGGAATTGCCTTGCAAGTAAGTTCCCCTAGGATAACCAAAAAATGGAACTTAGCTACCTCTGGGAAAGAATAATGGAAATTGAGTACTCCAAAATATAGCTATTCAAAACACCATGGAACCAAGTATCCATAGTGCGTGTCCAAATTATATCAGCATCATAGAGGGCCTAAAATTATTCTTGTGTCTAGAAAAGTGTGTGATACCTCCAATTCCTTTTAGACACATAAGTAACCAGCCACTCGTACAGTTCTACCAGAAAAATAGCAAAGAATCTCTCATATAAACAATCATACAAATTCTGCTCCACCCACACACATGCATCAAACTTAGATCCAGTGCTGAACCTCCAAGCGTACTCTTCTTCTAGATCTTTTATCCACTCCTCAACACTTGCTAAGGTCAACCAATATGTCTTCATCATGAAACATCTTGAAAATAACTCAAAAAGAGGTCCTGGAAATGGAACCAATGATGTAGCCTAGAATTTACTATGGATAAACCTACAATAAACACACTGGCACATCACCCAACCTGAGCTGAGCACTCACCCAAAGCGCGCAAGGGTACCAGGCCCCTCTTTAGAGTTACTTTTGTGTAAGATGTGTAATGATGAAGATCATAATATTCAGATCCATAAATAGCATAAACATTCCATAGAGCATAATCCAGATCTAGATCTTAGAGAATAATTATGAATTAAGAGATAAAAATAATGAAGTAACCATGACAAGAGTCATTTACAGTCATGTTTAACACCATTATCCACCCAATATACTCCATTATATTAAACACTGTAAATACATAAAAGCTTCTTACAATAAGTATTACCATAAGTTATTTGTGCACATCAGATCTGACATCATAACTCTATAATAATTCATACAGCACTCTCTCTTTAACTACAAAGATTCAATACATATTTATAGGGGTGGGGAATTTCCCTTCACCACCTTACACACTTCCCAAAATAGGTACTTAATAATAGCCATGTGCCTTTACAATAACATGCACACATGAAATGCTAATAATAGACATCCTATAGTTAACTCTGGAAGAAGTAAATCCTATTATTATCTTAAACTCATGCATGGTGCTTATCAGCCCACAAAATACAGTTGTGTGTTGTGCAAATAATGTGTGCTCTACACTTATCTTCCAAAATTAACATGTATCTATGAATGTCTAAGTAATCCTAGTACTAGTGCACATGTGTTCCCTTTCCTATATTTCCACCTTCAAACTCAATATATGTGTGGTTAGACAATATATCTGCTCTATCAATGTCACAAAATAACAATTTTTCAAGGCATGATCACATGTTTCTCTTAACCAATTGAATCCTTATGTTTTCAAATAAAATCCCTATTGTGTGCTTTGTGGCATACCACTAGTGATCTTGCAATCTCCAAAAACAAACCTGTAACCATGACCATCAAAGGGCTGAGTCTCGAATTAAATCTGTCTTTCATGTGTGTTTCCATGGTACTCCAATCCCTTTTAACACCTTTACAGTAATATGCCAGACGTACCCAAAAATTATACCACACGTGAATACGTTTTGTGTGCCCTCTCCTTAAAGTGTCATATTCTATCTATCTCAATAGTTAGGCCTTGAGTTACTCCTTCCTGGTTTCACAACAACTGTAAACTCAAACTCTTGAAACAATAGGACCCACTGACATATGCACCCTTGTAAAATGAGCTTGTTTATAAATTACTTCAATGCCATATGGTCCATGTAGAAAATGAAGGGTGTTTCCAACAGATACTACCTGATATTATTTCATATATAGATCACTAATAATGCTTCGTGCTCAGTAGTAGTATAGTTCTTCTTTGTTGGTGTCAAATTTCTACTAGAAAAACACAAGGGGTGGTCAACAATTCCTTCTCCAGGTTATGTTAAGATTTCCCTAATCACCATTCTTGAAGCATTAACATGTACATGGAATGGCTTATCCCAAGAGGGAAAATGTACTATGGGCATAGTGATAAGCTTATTATTTAATTTTTCAAACGCCATGCGCTATGCCTCTCCCCAATGGGATATACATCTATGCTTCAACAATTCCTCTAGTGGTGCAGCTATTCTGGCATACCCCTTAATAAACTTCCAATAATACCCCATATTCCCAAGGAATCTGTGCACTGTGCTCTAGCTGGTAGGCTCCCCCAATCCCATAATAATGATAACTTTTGTAAGATCCACCAACAAACCTTCCTTACATATTGATATGCCCCAATAGTGTTCCAAATGGTAGCAGAAGAGACATTTATTGATGTTGAGGGATATGCGCAACTTGCGGACATCTCTCAAACATCAACCAGAAAATTTTCACAATGGTCTTGCACTAGTCCATACATTTTCTAGTCATCAAGGTAGACCTGAAGGAACTTATGGATAAAATCCTAAAATTCTTGGACCACTAAGCAGGAAAACATAACAGGTGTGTTCTTCAGTCCAAAAGGCATGATTGTGTAGGAAAATCTTCCCCACTCAATAGTGAAATTTATCTTTTCTTTTTCCTCATTTGTGATTGTAACTTGATGAGACCCTAAGAATCCGTTTATGAAATAATAGATCTTGCACTCAGCTACTCCTTCCTGGATCTCCTCGACAAAAGGAGTAGGAAAGGGATTAATGAAACATACCACATTCAAACCTTTATAATCAACATATATCTTTATCCTCCCATCCTTTTTAATTATAATGACCATTGGGCTTATCCATTCTGATTCCTCAACAACTTCAATGATACCTGGAGCGATCATTTTCTTTATCTCTTCCTTGACTCAAACATGCAGATTTGGACACATTCGATAAGGTATCTTACGAATAAAGTGCATTCCATCCTTTAGCTTGATATGTATATCTCCTAAATATTGGTGAACTCCCTTAAGCTCATGGTACTTACATGAGAAATAAATCATGAAACTCGATGTAATAGATCAATGATCTTTGAAACCTCCTTTTCTAACCAATAGTCCCCAATAGTAACCTCCTTAGGTTCCGTTTTTGATCCAATGTTAACCTTATTTGTTTTAAAGGTTCATGGTAGGTGTGTGCTTTTCATCAGTACAATATCTGTTACTTCGCATGTACACATAGTATGGTTAACATCCAAGTTCTCCACTTCCTCGCCATCTATCACATGGACCAACTTTCCCTTCTCTCTCTCCATGTAAGCACACTCAAGCTATATCTCCTCTAATTATATGTGATCTAAGCGTGCCTCTAAGCTAGATTCACCCAATAATTACATTATTCTATCCTCTACCATGGCACTTTCTCCCATAGTTAGGTGCTTAACAACATGCACCACCTCATTCACCAATGGCTTAGCACTTTGATATTTCTTGAACTTCCTTTCTTTGGCCTTCTTGTCAAATACTCTGGGCAAGTCCTTATCAACTTCATCTGGTGGTGGCTCATCCTTTCTTCTTTACGTGGCGGGTAAGTCTGCATCAACTTGCTCTGTTCCCAAATTTATTTGCTGCATTTCTGAGGAAGAACTATTACCATATTATTTGTTCTTCTTCAGGTACTAATCATGCTTGTTGAATCAAGTCATCTGTTAACTCCTGATAGTTCCCTATCTTATGGCATAATTATGAATGAATGTACCATACATGCACATAGCCTTGTAGTGTGGAATATAACTTGTACACCCATAGGGAAGGAGGTAAAGCCTTTGTGCCTTATATCCATATCCTCTCACAGTCTTGAACATGATATGAGGAAGATCCCTTCCCATCATAGACATAAATTTTAGTTGGTGCGTTTCTCCTTAAGAATATAATAGAGAGTGAAATCCTCACCTCATACCACCATAGAATATTTTCCTGATGCATCGTCCACCAACGTACTAGAGTTCTTTGAAAAGTGTAGACAAGAATGCTTGTTCTTTTGATCTCACATCTCCATTGAGATTCTATGGCTCATAGGAAAACATCAAGGTTATTGTCCCCAGTGTAGCTTGGTAATTGCTTCCCTCTTAGGTGCCTAAGTGGGAACACCCTTGTCAATCTTGTAACAAAGCCTCTCAATTGCCTCATAAGTCCCATGTGCCCAATTGTCACATGATATACTAGTGGTTTCACTCATAGATTGAACATCTTCGAACTGAATAACTCCTTCCACAAGATTAAGCACCTCAGGGTCCTTGATAGTTCACACATAGATTCAATCAAGGACTTCTTCTCCCAAGGGATCAGTATAGGGTACTGACTTCCCATCAGTTAAAGGGATAAAAACCCATTCTTCCTTTTTCTCAAAACTTATTTACCCCTTATTGAACTATAGGTTAACATTGTCCTTATAACACCAGGGGCACTCAAGTAATTATGGAAAGTTGTCTTCCTCAGCCAGCACCAAGACCTCAAAGTCTACAGTGAATTTATCCCCATGGATAGTGATAACAATGTCCTTCAAAACACTAATAGGAATCACCTTTGTCTTATTAGCCATATACAACACATTTGAAGATGGATGTAATGGGGGCCTTCCCATTTGATTCCAAACATCCATGGTAAGAACATTACCTTACGCACCCGTATCTATCAAAATATTACTTAGGATCCATCCATCGATTATTGTATTCAAGGTTATCTCCTTATCATAATCAATGGTGTGAGGGGAAAGGTTAGCATGCATGACCTATCACTCGTTCTCTCCTCTAGTGTGTGGTACTTTCTACCATAACCATTCCCCTAGAAAAGAGATGATATTATCCTACCTCAACATTTTCCATACTTCCCTGACCTCATCCAGATTCTTATGTTGAGCCTCAGCACTCATCCTTTTCTCTAACTTCCATGACTTCTCCTTTAGGCACTAGATCTCTCCTTGTAGGCTTCAAATTACATCCATGGTCTCTTGATAAACCTCTTTCTAATGAGTAGGTTCTAGATACTTCTCGTGCACCACCTCTTCTCTAGTAACCAATGGCATTTGCTTTGGTATTTTCCTGATACGCATAACCTCAGCATGCGTCGTCACTAGTACAAGTTCTAATTCTAACTCACATACTACCCTTAGAATCCATTAAGAGTCGACCTTCTTAACACTTACCATCACGATGCCCTTGATTTTTGTTGTTGTTGGCTCGTGTGTTCGAATAACTCTAGGAACTTATCATACTTGTGCTTCTTTCCACACTAAGAGCATTGTAATAGATTAGGGGATTCACTTTTATAGTTCTTTGTAGACCCACAATTGTAACAAGTTCCATGTGGGAACTCACTTCTTCCACCTCCAAAGTTGTTATGGCCTCTAAATGCCTCGTGAAAGCCTTTTCCATGAGCTCCTCCATTTGCATGCCATTCATAGTGATTACCATCATCCTTGGAATTATTTGTAGTGTTGGTTTGACTCACACTAATATCAATAACATCATGTATTTGGTTAATCAATCTACAATCCTTGGTGTCATGAGTTGTAGAGGTGAAAATATTTCAATAGCAAGACACATTCTTACGAATCGTGTGTTGTAGTAGTGGAAACCTACTTACATCATGATCTCTATGAAAAATCTCATAGTCTATTGTCATGGTACATATTGATCTTCGAGGAAAACTGTCCTTCGTATGCCCCTCTACCTCATAATCCATGCACCATAGGCCACTGAAAGTATCATAGGACAATTTCACATATAACTTCTCCAGCTACTTTTCCATTGTAATAATTTGAGCTTCAAGGAAAGGAATAACACCAGTATCCAATCTTATTATAGCCTCACCACATAGGAAAGCCTCCAAGGCCTCGCGTGGGTCTATGAAAGTCTTATATGAAAACACTCTCCTGAAAGGCATTATTAGTCCTCCAAAGAACCACTAAGCATGTTCAGAAGGATGAATATCATAAGAAACCTTTGAGAAGAGATTCTTAAAATGTGCATCATACTCCCAAACACTCTATGCCATTCCTTGATGAATTTCCTTCAGTGCGCTAATGCTCTTTTGTTCAAACTTAGGACTATGGAGTTAATCTAAGAAGGCATTACACAATGTGGTATAATCTGTTACTATTTGGTGGGGGTCATACT
Source organism: Taxus chinensis (assembly GCA_019776745.2). NCBI lineage: Eukaryota > Viridiplantae > Streptophyta > Pinopsida > Cupressales > Taxaceae > Taxus > Taxus chinensis. The sequence goes on from CM034157.1 coordinate 345,666,009, forward strand.
TCTGGTACCAACTATGTGCACGTCCTTGCAACATTGTTGTAAATTGACTTGCCTTCTATTCCAAAGTAGTGATCCCCTTCACCCACCATAACATCTCACATTTGTGTACATGCTCTACAACATCTTCAACAACTTTTTAGTCTGGTAGATGCAAAGACATTTTTAAAAATATTTGTTGAGGTGGTTGAGGCCCTTGTTCACCTGATCCGAAACCTTGATCCCCTCTTGTGTTACCTCCAAAACTAGATCCACTAGATCCACCAGATCCTATCCCTCCTGACCCACCAAATCCTCTAGATCTGCTACATCCATCATGTCCACTAGTTCCTATTCCACCATATCCACCTCCTGTAGCTGGTAAAGGTCCTGAAGTGGTTGCACCTTGTGTTCCCACTGTCGCACTAAACTGCACACTAACTGTAACATCTTTGGCAAACTAATAGCTTCTCCTCCTTACACTTTAAGTGTTGATATGTGATTTATCCTAAGAAGGTGTATTCTTTTGACTATTGACAATCATGCTTGCAAATGGATAAATTATTTTCATTCATGGATTCATGGATAAATTATTATCCTAACAATACTAACCACTATGGGGTAAGGCTTATTATTTGATGGCAAGCTTACCTATGACAATGATTAAATGACCTAAGGTAAATTCTTTTTAGATAACCTAAGGTCGGATCCTAAACTAACGTTTATCTATCCTAAACTAATGTTAAATGAAAAGGGACCTAAGGGGGGTTGCATGGCAATTTAGAGGCAGTGGCGATGGTTTCAATGGAATTTAAAAATGTGTTACTACCAGTTTTGGAAGAGGCATGGAAATTAGATGGAATGCCTAGCTGACATTGTCACTAAAGTTAGAGATGCATACTTTAGTTAAGTTTTATTTCGCTAGTTTTAGATGGCAATGGCATGGATATTTAGGAGGGAAAGTGGAATTCAATGGCATTAATGATCATTGGTTTTGGCAAGAAAACCGCCTAGGAAACCATGCAAGTGGAATTCTTGGAGGTTGTTTGGATTTTCTTCTTTTTGATTTTTACTATGCATGGGGATATCTGGTTCTTCAAACCAGTAGTCCATTTTTCTATCTGTTTCTATTTTTGGCTCCTTCGAACCATTTTCGATCTAATGGAGGTATAAGAGGCATATGAGAAAGAAGTTTTGGGTTGTTGACTTTGTTTGGAGAAGAAGGAATTATGGAGGCTCGGCTGGAAATATTCTTTGAATCAATAGAAACACTATCAGGCATGATATGATCTATCCATTAAGCTATTCTACTTTTCTCTAACTGTATTCATTAAAACAACTTTGCTCTTGTGATTAATGGGGTTTTGTATTTATGATGAATATCTTGCTTCTTTTCTTGAAATATCCCTGTATTCTTCTGATGATGTGTGTTTGTTAAATGAAATGGAGTGTGGGTTGTTTGTTGTTTAAGTTTAATAGTGAATCGGACCTTTATTTTGGTTGAGTCTTGAATAATGTTGAACATATTTGAATCTTGCATGTCTGCTCATAAGGTTTATGGAAATATTTTGTTGCTATAAGATTTCGAACTAGGTTTGTCTATGATGGTTGATAGAAGGTAAGTAAAGTATCCTTCTCTATCGCATCTTTGATTAGTTGAAGTATTGTACTTATGTTGGAACTGTATTTATATCGATGCTTGGGTTCAATGTTGTGTGAACTTGAACTCGTATGGAAACAGTAATGAATGAGGAACTTTTTCTTTAACTTTACTATAGAAACTTTCATTTATTCAAACCTTGTATTCGATAGAAGCTAAGTTAAGAATGGGTGGTTGGAATTTCTGTTATTGTGGATTCAAACTTGTGTGGAAACAAGAATGAATGATTTATTTATTCTCTTACCCTTTCAGTTAAAACTTCATTTTTTAGATCTAGTTCCTTATATGGAAACTATGTGGTAATGGTTACTTGGACCTTAAGATTTTGGGAGTTATCTTGTTTGAACATAACAATGAATGAATTTTCCCTTTTCAGATTTTTTTTTATGATTTTGGGTTTTCTTTATAACACTGGAAGACTGAACTAAATTTTGGATAGATAAGGTTCTGTTATATTTAAGGACTTTTTTAATTGATTTTATCTGGGATAATATTTAGTTCTATTCATGTTAGCTCTTCTCGTGCTTGCAAGAATGTTGATCTTGTTGTTCTTCTTCACTTTCTAGTTAGATAAGGACTGTTTAGTCTTACTTGTTCTTGATCTGGGTAAACCTCTTAAGCTAACTTGCTAGTGTAAGTTTGTTGAAACCTTACTGTTGTGGTTTCGTGAGGATTTAATGAATGTATTTTCAGATTTTTGGTTGACATACGTGATCCTGGAACTAACCAATCGGTTCATGTATGAAGGGTTTTCTAGATCCTTCTCAGTTTCTTTGATCTTTGAGTAATATGAAGGAATTAATGTCTTGTCAGCATAGTAGATTTGTGCAGTTGAGTCTGTCCTTAGGGATGGGGTGAATGGATTGCAATTTATCTATCATCTCTTAAGCTGAATTGTGCACCTGTAGCTAAGTCATGTCATTATTTGTGTTGCATCTTCTTTGAAATTGAATTGGGATGGATATTTCTCTGTCCATTCAAAAGATGTTTTCTCTCACCTCTTTGAGGATGCGAATGTGAGTCTTTCTTACTGATTGTTGCACTATCATCTTAAAGGAATGAATAGACTATAGTTCCTTGACTGAAACTTTAATGATTTGGAATGACTATTGAAGGATGTTATTTTCCTATAAGATGTTTAGAAATTATTTTTATTTCATCTCCTTCTTGATAAGGATAATGTACTATTGATACTGTAATTTTGTCATGATGGGGAGCCTTATTTTGAGAGCTGATTTATATACTGTAGTTGTATATTCATTTAGTATCTTCTAGGGCATGTTTCTATTTTTTAAAAGAGTTCAAGGATGTTGTGATTGGGTCTGTACCAGTTCTTTTATGACCTTCTTTACTTGGGATAGAATTTTGGAATCCTCATCTAAACATGATTGATTGACTCCTTTCTCTTCTATTCTCTGAGGTAAAGTTTTCATCGATGTATCTCCTTTGGAAACTATAAGAGATTATGTGTTGCATTCTCTTTTCTGAGTTGTGAATTGATATTCAATTTTACCAAATTGGAAGGGAAGTTCTAATTTTTTTCTCTCAGTTGTTCCTTCCCTATTTATGTTTAGATCTTGTTTATAGATTTAATAGGTTCATTGCATTACTTTCATGAATGCATTTGAGTAGTCGTTGATACTTCTTACTTATTCACTTGAGCTTGTATTAAAGGAATCAATAATTGTAATAGTTGATTAATGTGAAATGCTATTTGTTGAGTGAATACTTTCCTAATTCTAATGTGTGGCCTAGCTTGAGAACTTAAGCTATATCTTGGACTTTAAATTAGGATGTAGCATTTGAAATAGGAATCTTTTTATTTTATGTTGTAGATGATTCATCCTAAAGTCTTTCATGAAGCTGGAATTAGCTTGGCTATAGATGCCTTTTTATGAAATTTTGTAATATTGAGTTTGATGGTACTTGTTTCTTTAAGTAACTCTACTTTGGAAAAATAATGGAGTTAGTTCTGTATTTCTAATTCAGATTGAATTATGTAAGAAATAATTAGTACGTACCTTTATTGGAAGGAGATAAGTAATTTGGGTGAAATATTACTTATCTGATATAATGTTGTAGAGTGTTAATTATATCATGATATTTTCTTAATGATTATTTCAGGTTGATCAATTGTTCTTCTTTTATGGTTGTTATTACTTATGATTTATTTATTTTCTTGGCCTTACTGTTTCATAAAATCAAAGTTGGTTTTATGAAACAGTTAGTTGAAGGCACATCATTTTAATGCTTAGTGCTTATCATGCTCAGTTCAATGAACTGACCCATGCTAGCAATTTTTACAGATGGACTTCATAAGTGATAAAGGAAGGAAATAAATTATATGATGTATTGGTTGCTTAAAGTCTAGATCTTTTATAGAGAAATCTGATTCATTATTGAAATGTATTGAAAGAAGAAAAGTTGTATTCTTTAATGATCTTGATGTTGTTTGACATGAAATATGTCTGAAATGCATGGTCTTGTAAAATATGTATTTTACCATGATGAATTGAAAAATATTGAGAGTTACATATACTTGTTATGACATTTTCCTAGTGAATTATATGAAGGAAATTTGTAATCTTATTTGCATTATTTTCATTCTTATCTGAATGGATCCTTATTTATGTTATAACTAAATGAGTTGGATGGATGGGAATTAGTTACAATATCCCTTATTTGAATGCAAATTATTAAGTTGGCATGCATCGATGTTCTTTTATCTAATCATGCATGGTTTATTAAAAAGATGATAATAGAAGTATAACTTAACTACCATAACTCATGTAATGGAGAAGGGTATAACAAACCCTGTCACTTAACTAGAAAAAGGAAGGTTCACTCCCTTTGGAGCAATACCTTGGTAGTTTCAAAACAAATTTTTGGTATATGAGATCGTTAATCAATTAGACTTCATCTTTATGAAGTCTACTATAATGGATCTTGTTTTGGATCCTAAACAGGATATGAATGGTTAATTTATATATAGTAAATCTTATGAAGAATGTTGTTTCTGTTTGAGTAACTGAACTTTTAAAAAAAATTAATAAACCTAAGAAAGAATAAGTTTATATAGTAATTTAACAACTCAAATAAGGATGACAAACTTAAGGGTTGTTGGAATTAGGGTTCAGTGGGGTTGCTGTAATTTGAATCTTAATTAAGAAATAAATGAGTGTAAATGACCTCTTCTTGAGGTGTGTACATCAAGATGGGTAGTTCTGTCAGATGTTGGCACATGCCAACTACAGGACTGTACCTTTGTGAAGACTAGGGTCTTCATGGGGATACAATGTTGCAGTTGACATGTTGCAACACCCCTCAACATTGGTTCATCTAGATCTAATCAAATCTGGACTTGAACTTAGTTTATCTCTAGGTCAGATTAGGGATATGATTTTTCATAGGAAGTGACTCACAATGACTTAGGGTAGCTAGGCACATCTAATTGAATTAGGTTGAATGAGTGTTTCTATATACCCTAGTTCATCACGAGTGGTTCCCTATACCAAATTATGTCAATAACCTAGGTTAGGGTCAAACCTTGAACAAGTGAACTGACAGAAGTCAGTGAAGACCATTCTAGATAATAGAGGAGTGGCATAAAGGACACATTCCATTAGATTAGTATGCCATCAAGGAATAGTAACATGAATAGTATGTTGGAAATATTTGGCCAAATTATCGCAAGCTACTGGGTGCATTTTCCTATGTCACCTATTTTAAGAAATGGGATTTAAGAAGAATATTGGTAACAAATATTCAGATAGATTTCTTGTATAGAATACTCAATACCCAGAACAGGGTAAGAGAACCAAGTATACTTAGTATGCACTTAGTATTCAATACTTTAAGTTAACATGAGAGATCGGTTAGAAACTGAGTCATGAAATGAGAGATCGGTAGTTCACCGAGTCATTTACAGCTGCATATGGTTATCTATTATGAGATTGATTGGCATGGAATGTGTGTTCTAAATTATGATTATTTAGAATAGAGAACATTACGTATAAAAAAATAATTTTTCCCTTGTTTCTAAAGTCTTAAAATGGGAATGTTACATCTTGGTATCAGAGCTAAAGGTTTGCAACTCTTGGACCTATTGTGTCCATAATCTGATAAAAATTAAAGCCATTTGTACAACTCCACTAGAAAATAAAAAAATAAGGTCTCATACAACTCATGATATAGATGTTCTTCTACCCATTTATGTGCATCAAACTCAAATCCAGTACTAAATCTCTAAGAAAACTCATCCTTCATGCTTTTAACCCATGCTTCAACACTTTCCAAGGTCAAGCACTTTGTCATCATGTACCATTCTCAAAACATCTTTGAAAAGAGATCCTAAAAATGGAACCAAGATGTAGTCTCTATTATCACCACCTATTTCAGCAACCAATCCAAAATGTGGTGGCATATCATCCAGTCTTAGCCTAGAAGCTCACTCAAGGCACACACAACTTCTGAGCCCCTCCTTTATGTGAGCTTCATGAGAACATTCCTTTTTATCATGAGGATGTGATATAACTAGAAATAAGTGCATTCCTTCATGGAATTTAAGATGTAAGCACTAACTCCTAGCCTAATGCATTCAAAGTATAGATTAACATGATCAGCTAAAAGGAAATTAGAATCAACCCATGAGCATCATTAAGCAAACCCATAACACACACATGAACATAAGGGAAAAATACACAGATCAAGATCCATCACATGAGTGTTTTAGAATCACTTCATTATATTCATAGTCCAAAATATGACAACCAATATTACATCAAGAGAGTTCCATTTTCATAAATGTTCATACTAGCAGAGCTTACTTTACATCACATATATCATCATTACATTTCTTTCTCCCCTTTTTCTAATCCATATCTATCCTTACTTATCTATCCCTTCCTCTTTAAAAACCATCATGCCAATACAATAATCATTCTCATCATCACTTATGAAGGCCTAATGGAATATTTTCATCATTTCTCTACCACTACCCAGGAATATGCCAGGTTTCACCATGTATTTCCCTCAATTAAGTGCATTCTAAAATGCATATTCCAGCTAATCCTTAACAACCTTGAATCCTTATCCTTTCATGATAATCATAGTGATGCCCTCGAATATCCTTTCCTTGATTCGCAAGTCTCCATAGCTTATCCACATCTATATCTAGTCTCTTTTCTATTTTATCCCTATGCATGTCTCTTTCCTATTGTCCAAAAATTACTTATTCCTGACTCTATTCTTCCCTAGCACAGTTCTTTACACCTCTACAAGAATTACAATAGCGCATACCTTCGCGCCCTGTTTCTACATGCCATAAGACTTTACACCTTAGGTATTTAGTTACTTTTAGGGGTCTAACATAAAGCCTTGGAGGCTTGTGTCCATTTTCTCTCACATTCATGAATGTGTATTGAAGTAGGAGTCTTCACATAATACTCATAAATAATCGCAGACACATTTTTCTTAGTGAAACTTGTTGAGAGGTGATTCTACCTTCTCACCAACCCAACAAGTTATCTCTATGTGTCTCCCACCAACACACTTTTGTCCCACAAAAGGTATAAATACACATGTTTCTTCAATTACCTTCATTTTTCTAGTGTTCCTCCATAGGGAACAAGAAATAATCAGGGTTTTCTTCATCAGTATATCTTAGTAACTGAACTTTTCCCTTGCATGTATCCATGCATAGCCTGATCCTTCTACTTACTCTCCCTTTCATTTCATGCCCAACCATTTCATAAGTTTCATGGGCCTAATTATCACAAGAAACACTTGTGGTTGCATTGACTAACTACATGTATTTCCACTACAACACACCTTCTTAGATGGTTCCATAATCTCAAGATCTCATACCGTGCATGCATAGATCTTGTTCAACTTTTATTCACTCAAAAACTTGACATACAATGTAGCATTTTCTTCATTCAGAGGTATAATCATGCGCTCATTCTTATTCTTGAAAGTTAGGTATCCCTTATTAAAATGCATGTTTTCATTATTTGCATAACACCATGATATCCCTAGTAATGCTGGAAAGTTGTCTTCTTTAGCAAGCTCTAATACCTCAAAGTATCTAGTAAACTTGTCTCCCTGAATTGTAATGGAAGCATCTTTCAAAACCCCAATAGAGATAACCATTTTCTTATTCACCATATAAAAAAAAATTTAATATGGTTGTAACACATGTCTCCCCATCTGATTCCACACATATAGGATTAGAATATTCACCGCAGTGCATGTATCTATCAGAATATTGTTCACCAATCACCCATCAATCACTGCATCCAAAGTGATCTCTTTATCATACTCATGACTCTATGGTGGTAAGTTTTCTTGTGGTATATGTCACTCACACTCAACTTCACCACGTGGAAAATTTTCACACAGACATTCCCCTAATAGAGGAATTATATTCTCTTAGAACAACATCTTACATACCTCCTTCAATTCATCCACATCCTGTTATAGGGGTTCAACATTCTTCATAGGTTCCCTCTCGTGAACATGTTCCTTAAAGAAATGTATCTCACCTTTCAAATCTCTTATGACCCCCATGGTATCTTGGTAAACTTCATTTTGATGAGTAGTGTCTGGATACCTATCATGCATGGCTTCTTCTCTCGTAATGTTTGGTTTGGATTTAAGAGGTTCATGCACATGTTTTGTTTCACCATGTGTAGTGATCAACAAGGGTTATAACTCAAAATAAGGTATATTTTTTGGTATCCATTCATAAACCTTCATGTGCTACACCTTGATCATCCCCATGCATTTATCCTTCTTTTTCTTGCACATGTAATCATAAAGGTCAAGGCAGCCATAAAACTTATGTTGCTTTCCACAATAGAAACCTACTAAGTTCTGAATTGTGTTGGTAATGATTTGGGGACCCACGAGTATAATAATTCCCACATAGAAATATACTTCAAAAAGCATGACCTATACTTCTATATCCTCCACAGAATCAACCTTCTCCATTATTACACTCTTCAAAAGGATGAACATTCTATACCTGGGAGTTACTTTCCACCATGGTATGTCATGATCTAGTTTTGCATGCCTCATGAATTTGATCTATCATCCAACAATCCTTTGTATTATGAGTGTGTACGTTACAAATATTACAGTACATAGAATAATTCTTCATATTCACATGCTTTAAGAGAGGACAATTCTAGACATCGTGGTCTAGGTGGAAAATCTCACAATACTATAAAAACACACACATTGTCCTGCATAGGAAACTATCCTTGGTATGTCCCTGAACCTTACAATTATTGCACCATATACCATTACACATCTCCTGTGTTGAATTAGTAGAGATATTATTTAATTTATTAGCCATATTTTCTATCTATGCTTCCAAAAACTAACTCACTCTAGTGTCAGCACCTCTAACTCCTTTAACACACAAATATTCTTCTAAGGCATCGCATGGATCAACATATGTCTTATGAGATAATTCCCTTCATAATGGAGTCAAAAAACCTTTGATGAACCAATGTGAACATGATGACTTGGATGCATATCATAAGATAATTTGGACAATAGAGTCTTAAAACGTGTGTCATACTCCCTTACACTTTCAGATAAACCTTGTTTGATATCCTTGATTGTGCTAATGCTCTACTATTCAAACTTCATGATGTGAAACTCAGCCAAAAATTTAGTGCAAAAAGCATTATATTCAACCATAGTCTGATGTGTTTCATACTTCCTATACTAACTATGTGCGCAACCTTGTAGTGTAGTGGAAAATTCACTTTCCTTCCTATCTAAAGTTGTAATTCCCTTATCACTCCATAGTAATTCACACTTGTGTACATGCTCTGTTGTGTTCTCTATGCCTCTATACTCTGGCAGGTGGAAAAATATCTCAAATTAAAATTGAGGTGTCTACAAAAGTGGTTGCTAGGTGGATTATGATGAGGCTGATTCTGTGGTGGTTGTTATGGTGGTGGAATTTTCCCTAATGTAGGGATAGACCTAGAACTAGATCATCCTCCTATATTCCCTCCTTTTGGTAGTTATCCTTATCCTCTTGATCCTCCCATACTACTTGCTATGACATGTGGTCTACTTGATGAACTTCATTGTGTCCTAGTTTTAGTACTACACTGGAAACCCATAGTCTTTGTTCTCATAACACCTACTGAGGTGCTTCCAATGGTCTACAAACCAATACTCTGCCCTGTTTATGCTCCTAAAAATAATCCTACAAGAGTGTTCCCAAACATTAGTGCTTGTTTTGTTTCTATGGGAATGTTACTACTTTGATGCACTTCCTAATTTAACACAAATTGATATCTACATCTATTTTCCTGATTACCTTCACTATTATTTCACTCAACTATATCTGCATCTAGAAAACCAAGCATAAGATCTAGGTATCCAAGTTGAGTTATATGCACATCCATGGTTCTCATCCTTACCTCTGACGTGCTCTCTTCCTAATACAATGGGGAATCTCTACTATTATTTCCCAAATACGAGAGGAGATGATGTTGCATCTCCTTGTCTTCTACGTGATCTTCAAAACCATCACAAGCCATTATTCTCCACAACTCCATCGAAGATTCAATTCCCTTTCTCGTGCTTCATTAAAATTGAGTCATCTTTCCTCTCTCTACCTATATTTTTCACAAGCTTCCATCTTTATCCACAACTACTCCTACCCCTATGAGCAATAAGGATTTATTTAGCCATAGGGAATTTCTCCAAATCTAATTCTATTATCAATATTTTGATAGCTAAAGGGATAACAAGCATATATGATCCTATGGGATCCTACAGGAACCTAAACTCATCTTCCTCTGGGAAATAATACATGGTAATTATGTATTCCAATGTATAATTACACAATAAACCAGCCCACTAATGATCTACAACTCTATTCCACTCCTCATCTGCATTAAAGAGAGTCCGTTAATCTTCATGCATCTAAATCCTCGTCCTAGGATGCCAAAAAAAAATTATGTATAAAATCCCAACCAATGGTACAAATATAATGGGAAAATTTTGAAAAAAGTCTCATACAGTTCATAATAAATATTATCTTCCACTCATTTATACACATTAAATCCAAGCCCAGTGTTATACCTATGCAAAAATTGGTCATGTCCATCTTCCACCTAGATTTTAATAATCTACAAAGATAGTCAATATGACATCTGTATGCAACATCCTGATATAAAAATTGAAAATATGTCCCAGTAATGGAACCAAAATGTAGTCTTTAATTTCCGTCAAGTGCTCTGTGTGCTGACACCTCATTCAGTCATAACTGAATGCTCACATAAAGTGCACACAACTACCATGTCCCTCCTTTGTGTTTGTTTGTCAAGATATTATAATGTATAATTATCACTATAAATAACCAAATATTCATTCATATCTACTTAATTGGTTCATTCAAATCATCTTAAAAATACATATAATGAGGAAATATAAAATCTTAAATAATAATCAAGATCAGATAAATTGTTAGATCCTCATACTCAGACATATCAACAATCAAGATCCAACCACAATTATCCATCATAAAAATAATTCATTACATCATAAATAAATATGAATACATGATCAATGTTACATCAGTTCATAGATCCATGCACAAAAAGCTTACAACATAGTATCAAATGTATCCTTCATCCACACACACACACGGTCTCTTCTACAATACGTTAATTACATATAAATAGGGCTGGGGTATTTCCCCTTACCTCACATACACTCTCCTAAAAGTAGGCATGCTCTAAAAATAGAAAACATGCATTACATCCCAAAAATAGCCATAAAGTGTGCATGATTTTATATAAATCCTAACGATAGATTAACCTTAATATAATTCCTACTTTTAATCCTATCATTATATTGACCCATGCATGTGATTTTTCCATTTTAACTCCATTTGTGTGTGTCCCAATCCATCCTGATGTTGTCTAATTATAGATCTTTCTTGGATGTCACTCCTCCTCTATTCTTCTATTTTAAACCTTGGATGAAGAAATTGTCTAAGTCTCGAACTCTCCTTCTTGGGTGCAAAATTTAGCACATTGTTCCATTCTAATTACATGCACCCCTTCATGTCTCCCTTATGTGCACCTCAGATCTTTACGAGTAACTCATACTTGGTTGATTCATCCATTCAAAAAACATTGCATGATGTATTGCAATGTTAATTATTGAATTTTGTAATAAGTATGATTTGTTATTGTTTTGGGGTGTTTGGAGAAATGGGTATTCAATTATTGGTATTGATTTTATTTAGAGTTATGAATTTCAAAACAATTAGATATTTTATTTTAATTGAAAATAAATTGATCTATTGATCTATGAATTGATCCGAGCATATAATTGATCTCTTTTGTATTTTATTATTTACCTAAAATTATAGGAAGGGAAACTAAACAAATAATCAAATTCATAGTAAGGTTCTCATGATCACTTAATTCTTCATACCACCATTTGCATGAAATTGGAGACTAAAAATCTAGGTTGAGCCTAGTTCCTTATACTATACAGAATATCCTATCTTAAGGGAAATATAAGAACCCAAAATCAAGTTAATATAATACCATGTATTCTTAGCGATATTTTCGCAAACTATTTGGTAAGAACTATAATGGTAAAATATTTTCTTAAGTATGTGGACCTCCTCCTATGTTAGTTTTTATGTGTGTAACAAGGTGAATAGGTTATCTTCAGTTAGTACCTCGTGTGAATTTGATATAAATCCTAATGTAAAACCTCATAACATGGATCATGCATAAAATGAAGGGTTTTAGGTGTTAAGGTCGGACCTTCTCTTGAAAGAAATTTTGAGGATTTGTGTTACAAGTTAATCCTAATCGTTAAGGAATTTATCAATGTGGTTTCCTATGGTACGTTATTAATATTTAATTATGGAATATAACAAAATTATATTTTTTCTTAGTCTTGACAATTTAATCACGAGATGATATTCTAAGAGAAAGGGAAATTTGGTCTTCTTGTAACTTGCTTAAGCTCTCTATGTTGTGAGAAAATACATTCATGTTGTGTAAAAGTTAAAATGAACCTAACCAATCATTAAAGTATAAATAGAAAAGAGAGGAACATAAATATTAGACCATTAAACGATACAATTTTACCCTCTTGTTTCAACAATAGTTCTTATTTTGTAATGAATGTATGATGCTAAATTAAATAAACATGGCCTTTAAAAATGAATCCTAGAGACAAGAACTAGTACCCTCATGTGTATACATTTGTACCTATTAACAAATGAGTTATACAATTGATTGCAATGAGGTACATGAACCAAACTAAATGAAACCAAATTAAGTTGAATGTAAAATGATGTACAAGAAATTTAGTCTAGAAATATAAATGAGAATGTATGATCACATATTAACTTTCCAGCGAGTAGCTCGGCCTCTTCGACTAGCTTGAAGCACCTAACCTTAACTTGGAGAGCTCTCTTTCAATTCTCCCATGAGATCATCAAGCTACTCCTTATTCCTTTTACCAATTTTCAAGTATCCTTAAATTTATCCAACTGTTTGGATTTTCTAAAAAAGGGGAAATCGCCTTATGGTCAAAATGAGTACCCAAAGAAAAAAATATCTCTCAAACATGAATTTCACCCAATTTTTTAGTTTTTTCATTAAGTTCCCACCAAATCCTCTCTGGTCCAAAATATTCCAGCTATCCATTTTTTCCAGGGAAAAATGGATAACAATTTAGCAAATCAATGGGGCCATCTACATGAATAAATTTGGAACTAGATGCAGCGATGGCATATTTTCTTGTAAACCCTAAGTTTTGTTTCTTGATCTCAAAACTCCCTCCTCCTACTCATGATGGCCATGGCTATGCTCATGGTAGGAATGGTTTATAGACCTCCTATTTTGGATTGGTGGATGATTTGAACATTAGGGAGAGCCCTGGGAAATATAGGGTGTGTGCACATCTCTTTCATGTGCCTCCATTCCCAGTGGTCACCCCTGACATATTTTTTGTAGGAGAAGAGGGGTATTTTTCCTTGACATTATAGAATGAAATAAGCTTCAACAAGTTCACTACTTGATTCCATAACAATGAAGGGCATGAATTTATGGATTCCTAGTCTGCTGAGTATGATGCCTTGACACTTGTTTCCCCTAGTTTTTTTTACCAGTTCTCAACATCTCCATATTTTTATTTGTACTCTAGCTGGAAATACTCTGGAACTACAGCTCCACTGATTTTCTAATACTCTAGATTTTAATCATATTCTTTCCAAAAATTAGGCTACTAACCAGGTTTCTTTGGTCTCATTTTCTCAAGTAAATTGCTTGTGAAATATTTGCCTCTTTTCTCCTACAATAGTTCCTATGACTCCTTGATATATATGGTTGGTTTTCTTTTGGGTGGAACTAAAAATCACAACTCTGCCTTCTTCAAGGATGAACTATTGAAAAATTCCTCTTCTTCTAAATCCCCATCTAAACCCCATATCCCACCCCCTACTTAAATATTCGAGCAAGCCTCTGAAAACCTAGTCCTGGAGATCAAGGATGAAGAATATCTGAATCTTCTGCAATACATTAAAGCAAAATCCTTGATTTTCATATTTAATGGTGTCTAGCCATCATCAAATGTAGTGATACCTTGGATTCACACCCAATGGACATATAACTATAAATATTTTCTCTACACATGGGGGTTCTTCATTGTCTATTTCAAGGAACAACAAGATTATCAGAGAGCAATGGAAGAGGGCCCTTTGTTTTGGGGATCAGTAGGACTCTTGACTACCCCATGGTTTCTAGATTTTGACCTTAACACATTCTCCATCATGCGGGTTCTATTTTGGGTGAGGTTTCCAAATATAACTCTTCACTTTACTTCTTATTTGAAATAAATTGGAAACATTCTTAGGAGGTTCATCAAGGTAGATGTCAATAGATTACATAGCAATCTATATAGTTTTTTCAGGATCTTTGTTGAAGTTGATCTCATTAGGGGACTACCAGACATGATGTCCCTTAAAATGGGTGAAAATAGTTATTCTAAAATTTTAGACTATGAAAATAATACCTTCAGATGTCACAATTGTAGAACATCAGATCATCTCCATGCTACCTTCCCTCAAAAGGCATTCTAAGCTCCTCATAGGAAATGAACAATTCCTTAGCATTAGAAAGCACTAGATCTAGATGAAGAAGACTCTTCAAAATAAGAGGACAATGCTGACTTAGAAGTTAAAAGAGTTCCATCTATAGCTAATTTAGCTTCATCTACAATCCCCTCAGTTGCAGCTATTAATTCTTTTGTTGTATCTATTGTACATTCAGCTACAGACCATACTACTTCTACCCCTTCTATAGAAGTTAGGCAGTCACTGGTTACTACTCCCCCTCTGAAGGTCCATCGCTGACACCAAAATGACATCATGAATCTAAAAAATCTAATTTGGATAAGGATTATGGCCTCCCCCATGTGGGTTCTTCGGCCTTGAAATTAATGAAATATAATCCCCTTATTTTATAAATGATTGCATATGATAAATGGCAATTATTATGCTCTAAGAAAGGAAAGAGGGGAAGGAACTAACTCTCTTAATATTTATCTTCCCCTTTCTTTCATGTTTTTCTCTTTCTCATTCTGGTAGCCCCTTGGGCTGCATCTTCCCTTATTTTTTTGTCTTTCCTTATACTGCTACTAGTTTTAGTAGTTATATCTTGTTTCTTTTCCTTCTAGCTTGTTGCAACTTGTTCTTGCTTCTAGATAAGTACATCTCCTCTCTTTCATCTATGGTGCTTCCTTTCCTCTATTTTTATCATTGGGGGCTCCCTATCCCTTTGCCTCCTTTGGTTTTTGGCATCTCCTCTCCTTTGGTTTATTGTTTTATCTAGCCTTAAGGGATCCTTGTACAAGGATATGGGTCCTTTCAACACCCTCAACTTTTACCTTTTCCAAAACATGGGGACATTTACATATCATATGGAGTGATTAGTGACCTTATTGCATGCATTGGGCACACACTTATCTTTAACAACCTAAAAATTATCTAAAGTTTGAATTTCCTACCCCTGAATCATCTAGATCACTGATTGGATTGAAACTGATCCATAGCTTGAAATGTCCATCTCATCATAATTATTTTCTAAGATAAGTTTTATGAGAGTGGAAAATTGTTTTAAAACATGAAAATTCACCTATCCCTTTTATAAGTTGTGAAGAAATTGAGCATCAATGTCTCTTCCCTTGAATGCATGTCACCATAATCCTGAAATTTGATCTATTGGGGCTGAATGAATGAAACGATCTAAAACTATCCCAAATCTAATTTTAGTTGCTATATATTTGTTCTTATGAAGTATGCAACTGATCCATGACACTTTGAGGATCTCCCTCACCACATGCCTCTTCAACCTATATAAACATTGTGCAAAGAGACCATCTATAAGTAAAAAAACATTTTGTAAAGAACTTATGGAAATTGAAACTATTATACCAACAATATAATGTGCTAAAATCACTTAAAGGAATATGAAATCTAAACTAATATATACAAAGGTGACACCTAAATTCAATAACAATTCTTTAGATAGACTCCATTGATTGAAATATATGGTTATTCTCTATCTAGCTTTGAAAACTAAGAATCATTGTTACTCTTGCAACCTAAGATCATGCAGGGACCAATTCATATAACGTCAAAATTTGATTACTTACCTAGTTTTTCACTGTCTCCATCCCACTTTAGAATCAAGTCTAATTCCTATAATATCCTAAATTTTTTCCTTTTTTTCAAAATTCCTCTTAATTAGAGGTTGATATTTTTCCATCATATGAATTGTTTGGTTTCTCAACTCCTTCAAATCCATGATCTTTGCATATCTAAATTCTATAGCTTTTAATTCAAATAACTTCATTTGTTTGATAAGCTCTAGTGTTGGAAATTCAAGAGATATCAACAATATTACTTCATTTCCATAAACAAGCTTGTAGGGAGAGCTATGAGTGGAGTTTGATTCTATCAGTCCATAAGGATTTTTTTAACTTGGTGTGCTAAATCCAATAGTTTTCATCTGAATTCCTCCTTATGATCCTTAATAGATTCTTGTTTGTGGATTCATCTTGATCGTTACCGTAGGGGTAATACTTTGATAAAGTTCTCAATTATATCCCATTCTTAATAACCCAATAAGAAATTTTAGTGACAAGGAATTCTAAAGCATTATTAGATATGAGAGTGTATGGGATACCAAACCTGGTTACAATTCCTTTATAGAAATCCAGTCTGTTTTCTCATTTTCCTCCTTGAGTGCAACTGCCTCTATCCACTTGCTGAAATAGTAAGTTTCTGTGAGAATCCATTTATAGCCCAATATTGAATTTGAATTTATGACTCAAATGAATTCCAAACCCCACTACTTGAACGATTTATTAATTTATATTTGGTGGAGTGGAAGGGTTGTCAGCTTTTCCTTACATGTAAAAATTCACATTTCTTGCACTTCTTAATCCATGCATAGCAATCATTACAAATAGTGGGAAAATAGTAAGCATCCTTCATGATTTTGAGAGTTTTTACCCATGGAGAAAAGTGACCTCTAGCTTCTCCATCATGGAACTCATGACATATTTTATCAGTTTGATTTGTTGTGATGCACCTCAAGAGAACTCCATTCACATCCTTTTTACATAAAATGTTGTCAATAAGAATAAATGGAATAGACTAGATCCTAATATACCTTCTCTTATATTTGATCAAACCTTGAAGGAATTGGCCTGTTTTGAAGAAGTTGATGATATCTTGAGTCCAAAAAGGCATGGGTAAGGCATTGGCTTGTTGTTATTGGTCATCTTGTAGTACTAGAACAACCCATTCATCTTTTGATTCTTTGTGTTGATTTGAGACTAGCTGCTCACACAACCCCTTACCTCTAGCCATTTTTTTCACCTTCATATCTATATCATACTCCATCACTTTAGTAATCCAACTAGCTCTTTTCTCATTTAAATCCTTTGTTGAGGAGGAAATCCTTCACACCAGCATGTGAAACTAGCAATTGGATCTTGTTGTTAGAGACTAGGTGTCTAAATTTCTTCAAACTTCTTATGAATAAGAACATGCTTCTCAATAAATGAGTATCTCACATCGTAGTCTTCTAGTCTCTAGATAAATAATGCAACAAGATGCTTCAAACCTTCTTTTTTCAGTTGGACTAGTATTGCAGATATTGTGTTCATGCCACTGAAAGCATATAGAGTGAAGTCCTTCAAGAATCTTGGTTAACGAGAGTTGGATCTTGTGATATTTCATGCTTTATATCTTCAAATCTATATTTCCCTTCATATTTCCATTTGAAGGCCATGTCTTCTTCAACATCAATGTCAATGGATTGAAAATATTGGAAAAATTAGGCACAAACCTTCTAAAAAAATTTATCCTTCCTAAGAAAATTTGAAGAGCTTTCTTGTGCCTAGGAAGTGGTAATGCAAGAATGGAATTGACTCTCTCCGGATCAATAGTTAATCCTTCTTTGGATACGATGTGACCCAGGAGCTTACCTTCATGAGCTAAGAATATGCATTTCTTTGGATTCAGGGAAACTCCAAACTGCCTACATCTCTCAAACACTTTGCTGAAAGATGGTAAGCTATGTTCTTGGAGAACATTTTGATATCCTCAAGGTACACAAGAACAATGTTGTTAATTAGTCCTTTGAATTTCATGACTATGGATCTCTGAATTGTTTCCCTAGCATTGGATAAGCGAAATGGTATTTTCCTGTAAGCATATGTAACCCACTTTTTGGATAAAGTTATCTTAAATTGGTCATAATCTCTCACCATGATCTTTTTGTAGCCTAAGTAGCCATATAGAATTGAAAATCTCTTAGAAATAACTAAATATTATAGAATATGTTCCATTGAGGGAAGCGGGTAGTGGTCCTTTAGAGAATCTCTATTTAAATCTTTGAAATCTACACACAACTTGATTTCTCCATTCATTTTCTGGAATGACACAAGGTTTGCAACCTAGGATGAGTACTTGATAGGGATAATGATGCTTTCTTCAATCATCTTGTTTAATTATTTTCTCATTAGAGGCTCTTTATGAGGATTAACTGGTCTTTTCTTCTACCTAATAGGTTTTTCCTCTTGATTTATTTTAATGGTATGTTGAGCCAAACTAGGATTAAACCCTCTAAGATCTTTATAGCTCCATGTAAATACATCAAGAAATTATTAATAAAGTTATATAAAATCATTATTTTCTTGTTGAGTATTTACTCTACCAATTTGGAGTGATTTTCCTTCTCTAACTTAAATAGGCTCTGAATATTCACCTTTAATCATGATGTTTGCTTTCTCTTTTTTGAACTATTCATTAGGATTGAATATGGATTCCATAATCACTAGACATTTATGTATCTTGTTTGATCTCAATTGAATGACATCATCTCCATACTGCCTCTCTAATTTATCCTGATTACTGGGCAAAGAGTTTATGATCTTCTAGAGTCAAAATTTTTTATTATGTGGTACATCAATTACAGATACCTATCATATGAGGAACTGTGACATTGCCTTAATTGCTATAATGCATGCCTAAGTGTGAGGCTTCAAAATACTCCAATATTATACCCCTTATATGAGTAGATCATTCTTGGTTGTATTTATCCCTCTAACTTGATTCAAAATCTCACATCCAAATGCCTACTACTCCTTTTGCAAACCAAAGAGGCTCATACTTGAGGCCTAGCTAGTCTGCAACCTGTCTACTTTTGGCATCACTCCAAACTCCGCTTATTCATCATTTTTCTTGGTGACCTAGGAGGGGTCAATCATGTACTTTTGCACTAAATTATCCCCAATGATCAAGGACACAGAATGGTGGAGTATTCATTTGTATTACTTCCTTGGCTTGATCCCTAATCCTTGTGTAGTTGCATGACATTGGCTAGGATCACCTTTCTTGATACGTACCTATTTTGGATTTTATATCTCACCATTGGTCCTGATAGATAAGTTAGCCATGGTTCCAATCTTGTAATAAGTCCCTAGATAGGCATAGAGAAGAGTGCATAAGGATTTGGACACGTCCACATGAGATATTGGGACTCACATTGGTTTTATTCATTTTATTGTTTTTCATCTAGGTATGTTCAAAAGAGGTTTACTTGATTATAGTCTTTTTGGCATTATTGAGCCCTTTTCCAGAGTCAATCCATGACCTTATTCATAATGATCAACATAAGATGGTATGAAAGATGCCTTAGGATGATTTTACAAATTTGGAACTGGGTGCCTTTGAGTTTAGCCACCTATTTCCAATAAATCAGAGAAGGTTGAGAAGGACCTATATTTGATTGATTGTTCCTTTCTTACATAGCTAATTTTCTTTATGGATCTAGTGTTTGTACATTTGGAAACTACACCTTGAGGAAGAAGATTGATCTTATTCCATAGTTCTCTTTCTATATATTCCTCCCCTGAGGAAGACTTTCCAATTCACAAGTGAAGTATCACTTTGAGGTGCCCCTTAAGAAACTATTTGTTGTTGATTTTCTTCTTCAGTTGTTTCTTGGGAAGAAAATGTACTTTTCACCATCAAATCTTGGTTTACAATGCCATTAGGACATGTTTCTTGGTTATGTGGATGACCAAAAGGGAAACACCACTCATAATCTTCTACAATATTGTTTTGAACAGGAACCAACTCTTTAGATGAAGCTAGGTTGTATTTGGGTTATATGGTTGAAATGGCCTAGTAGAAGGAAAATTGGTTTGATTTTATTTGCAACTTGGGATAGGAGCATTTATTTGGTTGGTATAAAGGCTTGTTTGGTTGGTACTAAGGCTGATAAGGTCTGAAACTTTGGGCTTGTTGCCTCTTAATTGATCACTAACTCATTCCCAAAATTTTACAATTGTTTCATTACCTTCTTGCAATCTCAGTTGAGGTGCTTGAGGAAGTAGATGTTTCACTATAGATTTGATTTACTTAGGGTTGGGATAGGGGATAATTCAGGTGTTTTATTGGAATTAGGGTTCTCAATATATGGGTAAATAGGCATTGGAGGCCTAGGAGAAAGTTTTCTAGCTTGAATTAGACAATTTTCATCCCTAATAGCTAATGACATATACACCAAGAAATGTTAAACCTCCCATAGACTGAACCATGCCAACAATATCATAATTAAGGGCTTTTAAAAAGTAAGAAAATGCACCTTATGTAGTTGGTGTTACAAGGGCTAGAATTATGTCCTGGCGTCCTTTGGAACCTGAACTTGAAGTCTGTCATGAGCTCATTGGGAGGCCTCTTTATGGTTATCAATTGCCATAAAAAATATAGGTTATCCTCCCTCTCTCCAAAGTTATTATAAAGAGTTGTTCCCAGCATATTCCAATTTGTGATGGACCCTGCTGCTAGACTTCAAAACCATTATAGAGAATTTTCTTTGAATGAGGAAGCTAGAAGATTCACAGCTATATCATGATCAATAATTTAATGGATAGCTAAAACAATGTGAAATGTCTTGAATGTGGTCAACCAGAGTAGTGTGATTCTCCCCACTAAAGAATGAGATACTCTTCAAAGATACTACTGGAATAGGATTTTAGGCATTAAAAGCAAGGGGAATGCTTCCCATAAAACATTAACAAATAGTAGATTTGTTTGTTTAACCATTCTAATAGGTGTCATAACTCTAATAGATAACAAGAAGGGCCTACTAGGTGGTGGTGTTGACAAGGGTCCTGTTTGGTGGTAGAAGGTGACCTTGCACAAACTATTATTCCCCTTCTTTTCCTTCTTGGTGATAACTGTAGGTACTCAAAAACACCTTTTTTTATAGTTATGAACCTTTTCTAGATTCTTCTCATAAAACTTAAGACACCTTAATACTATTGAAACTAGTTGATTTTGATGTTTAGAGTCACGGTAATGTGTTGTTTAGAGCCAAAAGCTAAAATTTTATCAATATACACATCCAAACTTGGAAAAAAATGGAAATATTTGACTTCTAAGTCCCACTATTCATTTCAGAACTTTTATCACCAAAAATTAACATTCTCTTATATGATTTTATGTAAATTGAATGGGCAATCAGTTTTTTTTTGGAAACATGGAATTTTCTTAAGGTGTGGGACCGTGAAACTAAGACAATTCTCCAAAGAAGGTTAGTTCATCTACCTAAACTTATTTCTAAACTACTCCATAATATTGGAAATACAACTATCTAGCCTATACTATGATTCCAAGGGACCAGAGGAGAGAGGATTTTTTATGAAAAATGGAAACCCTACACTAGCAGAGGTGATAGCACCAAGAAAGGGTGGTGTGAACACTCTAAAATGAGTGAAAATGGGAGAAAATGGAGGTGGAAAGGGAAAACACAACACCACAATCCAAGAACAACATTTACATCACCATTTCCATTAAAGGACAACAATATTAGACCCTGTAAGGAGAATAATATATGCACAAAATACCTTCAAATGTGATAAAGAGGTAAGAGAAAGCAATAAACACAGCTAAGGTAGTGAAATAACCACAAAACCTAATCTTTATTGCTTCAAACTCTTACACAGTCCATTATGATTAGGAAAAGAGGAATGAATACACCATACAATGTCCAAAAATTAGGCTAGAGCCTCATTTACATGCAAGAATCACCTGAGATGAGAGAAAAAGTATAATGAAAATGACCAACACCTTTACAAATGTGATCATTTTTACATATATAGGAGAAATAAAATAGAAAGACAGGAGGGAAAATCCTAAAATTATGGTTGCAACCACCAAAAAAAGGTAGTAAATTATATGAAAATGGTATGGATGTCTCTGTAAACCCATATCTTCTTTGTACCATTACTTAAGGAAGAAAAAAATACCCCATACTTAATTAATTATTCATTATATTTACCTGGGACGTGGATCTTGGAATGAGGACATTTCCTTTGTATTTTTCCCACAAAATCCACCTACTTTCATTTTTAAATTTTTCCTAAGTCTAGGAGATGGAATTCTATTTCCAACAAATCCAATTTTATTTAATTTGGTGCATAGAGGACCGATTTATGCCCATGTGGGCTCGAGGGGACTCTTTTGGCTCATTTTCCTAAATCTTAGGTTTCATGATTAAATCAAGCCAATAGTATGCAATGGACTATGGGATTTTTATTTGATTTGACCCTTCAACTAGCTCTCTAAATAATTAATGAGTTAATCTCTATTGGGGCCCATTTTTCTGTCTTATGGCTCATTTGAGCCTTCCTTCTACCTCCCGGATCGGCTTCCATTCCATCTAGCTCCTTAAGCACCGTGCTTACACATCAACACCAATTTGGTGACAAAATCACCTCCTAGCTTGTTATTCATGTCCTAGGCATTGTGTTTTTGTGGGGAAATCAATCCATGATAGAACTTTTTCCCTCTAGGCCCTTAGTGCCTGCAATCCTTGAATCATATGTATTACATTTTTCCATCTCCCTCGCTGACTAACTAGGAACCTTGGTTGTGTGTTGTGGTCTTTTAGCCTGCTATAAGAAGTCACACCTACCCAAAACATGTACCACTTGATTCTCATGGGCTCGCAACTTCAAACTTGTCTGCAAACCATTACTTCACTGTGGATTACACCTTTTTCGGGTCTGCGGGGAAATCACATCCCCATGGCCCATATTCTTGGGCCTTATGTGCCCTCTACCCCCATTGTGTCTACATTGAACTCCCTGATGACTCGAGATTGAGCTCGCTAATATCGCAGATGCTATCTCCCCCAAATCGCTGCATCTCTTGTAAATATCCATGATTTAATCAAATAAAAAACAAAACATTACACGGTAAAATAATAAAACCAGAGATATTGTAATTCATTTGGGAAAAATTCCCAATGGAGAGATTACATATAAATATCTCAATGAACTCCTATAATTAATGAGTCAAGGCTAATCTCTAAGTCCTTACAATATCCCAAATATCTCTCAACTATGAGTTGTGCATTACAACAGTTTTGCACACTCATATATTATTTTATAAATATTAAAAACTTTAGTACCAAATAATGCAAACCACTCCTAAGTTTTAACACTATGAACAATATTTCTGTAATAGTCACCCCCTTAGTGTGAACATGGGGAAAGCTATCTCCTGTACCTACTCATGATCTACAAAGAAATGACGGTTTTCAATGAGTACCAAAAACTCAAACAATATGAGTTTTTCAAAGAGAACCTCCAACTTAGAAAATGGTTTTCTAATAGAACCAACTAGTACATAACAACGTACATTATTTTGCTCACATCATTGTTTCTAACTTACAGGGATTACAAAACAAGAATTATGCTCATACAGGAGCTTTAAACATGAATGTTACTTCTATTCATTATTACAACATAAAGTAAACACACCACACAACAAAAATAAAAGGTCACCAATACCATGAAGCAATCTCTTTTTTGGTGACTAACAAGAGATGCCAATTTTTCTCCATCCTCCTATGCCTCCATCCTCCATCAGGCACTACTTAGCATAGGTATTCATCTTCATCCTCCTTCAGTTCAGGTTCTGGTTCTTTTCCACTCACAATTCCCCAAAGGTTCTTGTTAATTAATTGCATTTGTATTTTCACCTTCCATGTGTGAAAATTTAATCCATTTAATTTATCTAATGGAATTTCCATAATAGGTGTCGAACTTAGTCGAAAATGCACCCTTACAATAAAATTTAAACACTAGAAGTAAAATTTTCTGACATATTTGCTAAAAACAGAAAAAATATTTTTTGTTCAATAATAGAAAACACAAGATCAATGTGTAGAGATTGAAAAAATACACATTTAAAAAAATGGCACATTAATCTTAATTACCAGTTGAAAGTTATGGCACTTTTAAGTTAGAACTCCAACATCTTCGTAGACCCTTTCCAACTTTGGTAAAAAAAAATTCTATCCTATTTTTTTCATCTATGTCCAAAAAAGGAAAGAAACACAATACCTTTGTCATTGCGGATCCAAATATTGCAACAAGTCATGTCACAACCAAGTATGGATTTGCTTAGGTGAAGTGTCACCATTTTTAGTAGATAAACATGCAGGTGATAGATTTGATTCCAATGAAATACAAAGGTCATAGATTTGATTCTAATGAAATAATTTTTTTCCGGATCTAAATGCTTCAAAAAATCCTATAGGTTATCATTGCAGTCTAACCCACTATGATACCAAATCTTGTAAATATCCATGATTTAATCAAATAAAAAACAAAACATTGCACAATAAAATAATAAAGCTAGGGATATTATAATTCATTCGGGACAAATTCCCAATGGATAGATTACATTTAAATAGCTCAATGAACTCCTATAAGTAAGAAGTCAAGGATAATCTCTAAGTCCTCTCAATATCCCAAATATCTCTCAACTATGAGTTGTGCATTACAACTATTTTGCACACTCGTATATTATTTTATAAATATTAAAAACAATTACTACTAAATAACCCAAACCACTCCTAAGTGTTCACACTATGAAAAATATTTCTGTAACAATGTACATCTCTCATGTTTCCACAAATCATTCCCCCGATAACTTGCCAAGTAGCTCAGACTCCTCGACCATCTCAAACTACTTAACCTTAACTTAGCGAGATCTCTTTCAACTCACCCATGAGATTGTTGAGCTACTCCTTCATCCTTATATCAATTTTCAATTTCCCTTAGATTTCTCCAACTTTTTTTGTTTTTTAAATAAGAGGAAATTTCCTTATAGCCAAATTGAGTACCCCAAGCATAAAAATATATCTTAAGCATGAATTTCACCTATTTTTTGAATTTTCTCATTAGCCCCACCCCCAAATCCTCTTTAATCCAAAATATCACAGTTATCCATTTTTTCCAAGGGAAAAAATAGACAACAAAAGTACCCAACTATTAGTTATATTATGGTTGCAGCGTGATTCATTGTTTTCCTTGTCATTTGATAAATGTGATCATTGTATGTCATTTTTTATTGGGAAGTGTAGTGATGATGTGTATAATGTGTTTCATGTGGTTATGTTATATTCCTGTTGGGGTGATGTTTCATCATTATGTATTAGAGGAATAAGGTGTAGCTAGTGAAGAAAGGAATCAAGGAAATGTGAGTGTGTTTTGGAGGAAACAAAGGGATTTTTGGATAGTTTTAGTGCATGGATAAGAGCATGTTATAATGGAGGGATAAGGGGGTTTTTCAAATTTGATGTGGTGTATTTACTTTGGATGAACCAAAGGCTAGTCAAGATCCCTTCTTGGAGGGATAAATTACAATGATGACCTCTCCCCTCTGTAAGCCTCTTAGGTAGGCTTGGTCATGTGTGTCGCATTTCCTTTTGAATAAAATCAATTATCATATTTTGGTACGTGTTGTTCCATGTTAGTGAAAATTTCTTTTTGATGTTGAATTATCCTAAGTGGTCCCATGTGGTGTCGTGTAACAAGTAATGAAAGTAAAAAAAATCTGGTTTTATTATTGATGTAATTGTGTGTTAAAATTGTGGGTGTTACAACCCACTTATATGAGGGCTATGATAATGAATAATATGTAAAATAATATATTCAAACCATGTTACCTAAACTCAAATTTACCCTAGTTGTACATGGTGAATATTGAGATGACTCAAAATCATTTGACATATACATATTATATAATATAATATTGAAGTAGAAATCCCCTCATAATAATTAGAGCACCAAAGTAGAAATCCCTCACAAGAATTAGAGGATACTTGATAATAATAAATATAGTTGTCACATAGTTGATGAAAATCATATTGTTATTATCACTAGATCACAATCTCAATTCATAATCAACAACAAATTCCAAAAACATAAAAAATCATGTAGTATCACATTAGAGGATACAAAATTTCCATATGCATACCATACCTCTAATTCATATGCCTCTAAAAGGTATCATGCTTACAAATAAAAATAAAATACTACATACTATTCATAATTGGTTAAAAGACAAACATAATAATGTGTAGAACCTATCACTTATGAAAAAATTCATTATTATATATTACTTTGAGAGAAACATCAAGCTTTATCTGCAAATGGGTGGGGTTTCAAACCTCATTAAAAAAATGTAGGGTCATGATCAAGACATTTCTCTTCAATTCTCTGCTGGGTAGAAGTAAAGAATGGTAGAATATGGGGAGATCAACATTAAAATCAGTGAAGAGCTTATTGAAGAGGTCACGGGGATGAGCCTAGAAGGTGTTAGATTCTTTAGTAAGAGGGTAGAAAAGAAAATTGAAGCCAATAAATTCCTAGAATATGATAAAATCTTGAATTTGTTATGGCAAGCATAAAAGTGACATCCATTCTAGAGCCCTTCAAAAAATTGCAAGGATGATTGTCAAGTATGTCACTTTGGAAGGAAAATATGTGACGGTTCCTCTCAAACATCTGGTTTTCTTAAATCATTTTAGAAGGAATTTTCATGTTAGATTTCCACATTATCTTTTAAACTCCATGTAAATCTCTATTCTTGAGTTTCAAAACCACACTCGTGCCACCCCCCCTTCACCAAGGCCTCATTCTATTGCTTCACTGCCATTGCCTCTCCCAACATTGTTCAATTCCTGCTGCCCCTAACCCCTAACCTGAATCCACTTCCCCCACCATTGATTCTATTAGAAGGAAAATAAGAACCAAAATCCCACTTTACCCCCTTAATCATCCCTTCCCCTCCCAAAGAATACTTCATAGAAGAAAATAAATTGAGTCTGGTAAAAATATTCTTCACATTACCAATCCAGCTGGTGCTTCTACTATGGAAAGGGAGGAATTCCTTCTCAATATAATTTTCAAATTGGAAAAGGAGGTTGAGGATTTTAAAGAAGAGCTCAATAAGTTCTATAAGAGAAGGAAAAATGAAGATGCACAATGACCCTAAATAATATAATGATCAGATTCTTGAAATTTATAAGAATTTTAACTCACTAGATAATAGACTGGGAAATGTAAAAGGAAGGCATGATTACACCATTTCTATCCTTCAGTATATCTAACACTTTATGGAGTAACATGTCAAAAGTGTATGTCTGTTCAATGACATTCATGCTATCATTTGGGAGTTGGGACCAATATGGGACTTGATTCTCTCATAGCTGGATAAGAAGGATCCCTCCCATGTCACTTCCTTAGCACTCTTCACCTCTTTACATAAGGTAAGGAAAAATATTGACAAATAAGAAAAGTGAAGAGGACTGTCCTTCAGGTTTTCTATTTTGATGTGGTCAGGATGCTATTTTCATGCTGCTTTGTTGCAGTTTTGTCAGTGTTTTGATCCCTTTTTATAGTTTCTTGGATAACTATAGTTGTATATTCATGTATGTTCTATATGTTGATCCAAACTTGATGTATTTACTACATTATCTATCTATGGAGAATTTTTTAATAGGGTATGGTTCCTTCAAAACTATGGACTTTCTTTTTATGCTATATCTAGTTTTTGAGCACTTTTTAAAACAGGGTATAGTCCCTTCAAAACTATTTACCCCTAATAAAAAACATCAAGATTTATCTATCCCCATTTCTTCCAAATCTCATGGACATGTGTTCCACATAATATATAAATAAAAAAATTTCATGTGTTACCCATATGGGAAACTAATGTGCTCTTTGTAGACACTAAAATTAGTAACTTTTCCTTGTGCAATTCCAAGTTTGACCTTATATCCTTGCTAAGAAAAATGCTCTCATTTATAATCCAAAATTCTCATATTTATATCCATTCTATATCGTTCTTATATTTACACAATGATATGTCATCAATGCTATGAATAATATCTAATTAAATCAACATAAAACATATGATATTAATGACACAAATTTTATTTTATATGTTTCTCTCTCATGTCCAAAAATGTAAAGAATGGTCGAAATGTGGGATATGATTTTGATTAAATTATACAGTCCCACCCTTTCTCAACTATTGATTTTTATTTCAATTCTAAATCATTATTAGGGTCATTTCACATTCTTAGGGCCCACCTTATCATCATATCTCACCTACTAAATATTATATAATCAATTCATTATGGATTTTTAACTCACCTCACATTTTTACAAGATCTTATTACAAACATCATTCTAAAAATAACTAAGGGTTCCTAAATATTCTTAAATCGGTTGTAAATCATCTAGGGAAGTCCCTAATACAATTTTGAAGCACTCAAATAGATAAAAGAGTCTATTTTCATCCATATACAAACATACAAAGTGTTGGTAACCATTATAATCCCCTTGTCTCTTAGAACCATCTTTGCAAAACCCTTAAAAACATGTTGAAGTGATATTACCATTTTCTCCATTTGGTCCCTTTGTTCCAAAAATTTCTTGGTAGTTCATTGATCCTACAAGTTATATTTGTATCATATTATGACCTTACAACTTGGATTTGCATTTACATCTCAACTTTCCTTTGGTTTTTATGATTTCAAAAAGTTACAGTGTTCCATAATTTTCAAGTAGTAGTTCATAGATTGAAGAAAATGTAGTCTTTTGTGTGTTTGAAATAAAATAAAGAAGTCGTGGATGTCAGAGGATAGGGTTCCCAGTGAGAAAGAAATTGTAAAGGAAATACATGGGAAAAAATGGGTGAAGAGACTTAGTATTCACGTACTTGGTAATTATAGTGTTTAGTAGAATTTATCCCTTCCATAAAAAAGGGTCTGGTCTACTCAGCAGAATCCACGATGCTAAAAGAAAGTGCCACAAGGATCTGTAAATCAAGAATAATGTTGGGTTAATGAAAATTGATTTAGTGTTTGAAGAGCACATAAATATTTGGGGCATGTAAGTAGGGAAAAAAATCATGCGCAAGGGCAGGTGATAGAGGCACATGTTAGAAGAGAAAATCCCAAGACTTAGTCGATTTTGCATGTTATGGGATAAAAATAGGAAAATCATTTGGAGTGTGGCCCAAGTAAAGATAAGAGTATGAATACTTTGTGGATAATTAAGCACTATTTTTGGAACAAAGTGGAAGAAGAAAGGTCATGCATATTTTTTGCTAATAATAGGATTAAGATAGAGTTTAAGTAGAGATTAATCTATTGTTGGCCACTTTGTAAAATCATGTAGCTATTAACACTTAGCTATTTTGAGCATGTTTTCTATTTTTATATGCATGGGTGGTTAAGGTAAATTCCCCACCCCTATATATGCTAGTTGATATGCATTCTTTTAAGGATCCAAATTATATTAGAGTTATGTTGCGTGGATGTACCTACATGCATGAATCCATTACATTATTATTAGGTCTCTAGCTTTTGATATGTAATATTTCTGATTATTAATATAGTACTATGGATGGATTATGGTAATTGATGTATCTAATCATGGTATTTGTATGGTGAATCTAATTCTAGTAATATTTTGATCTATATGCTTCTTAATTATTTGTATTTCAATTTGAGTTCATGGATATGATGTTTATACTGGAATGTATGCTTTGATAATGGTTGTTATGAACATGCATGCTAACACATTGACAAGAAAGTACAAAAGAGAGACCTGGTAGGCTTCACACGCTTCAGGTGAGTGTCTAGATATCTCTGGATGAAGTATCAATGTGCTTAGGCATTCGAGTGGAAAAATAAGACTACATTTTGGTTTCGTTGTCGGACCTCTTTTCAAACGGTTTTCCACGATACCGCATGATGATGGTGTATCGATTGACTCTTGTGGCCATTGAAAGTTGGGTAGATGAAGGAAAAGATTAGTTTGCACGAACATATAGTTTTGGACCTGATTTCAATGTGTGTAAGTGGGTGGAATATAACCTATATCAGGAGCTCTATAAGAAGTTTTTTAGTTGCTTTCAAATATAATTATACGAGTGGTTGTCCACATGCACATCAAAGAAAACCCGGAGTTATAGATAAGGGGTTCACCTGGATGCATTCAGGATTACCAGACCTTGTTTGATGCTACCTATCAAGAACCTTGGACGTGTGTTGTAGATCACTGGTGGGCTGGTGTTGTGTGCAACTATACTTTGGAGTACATTATTTAAACGTATTCTTGTCTGGAGGTTGTTGAGTTTGAGTTCTTGCGTGAGCCCAGAGGATCTTATATCCGTTCTATTCCTTTAGCATTTAAGATCTTGATTGTGGTGCATCATAGTATATGGAGTGCCTACTTATGCTAGCATAAAATCCACCACCGCATGCTAGGGAACATATAAAAAGTGGTGAATATTCGTGTAGCATTTATATAGTGATTCCATTTTGATGAAATCTTGAAATAGGTGACCATTTTTACGTGGTAGATAATTAGGACATATTTGCGCTAAATATTTTCTAAGGTACAGTTTGATTTTAGGGGTCGATTCTCCATTCACAGGAAATATAAATTCATAAAATTAACTTGAATAGAGTAAGTTGGTAGCATATTTTTATGCTACCGATCAACAACATAATAATATGTTGTTGGCCAGTAGCATAAAATCTGCTACCAACCAGTAGCATATTTTACTCTACCGATTGACAACATACTATTATGTTGTTGTCCGGTAGCATAAAAACATGCTACCGGTCGGTAGCATATTAAAAATCTACCGTATGGAAACAAAAGGGATTTTTTTTGTTTGCGCCATATTTTGGGAGGACTGATTTCTCATTGAGATGATCATTTCAACTACTAACATCAAAAAATTTCAAAAAAATAAATCCCATACAAAATTAGCAAAATTTGTATTTTTTTTCACAAAAAATCACTTTTTAATTTTTTTTTATTTGCATCATATTTTGTGAGGAAAAAATTCTTTTTGAGCCGGTCATTTTAACTGCCATTGTCAACAATTGATTTTTAAAAAAATTACATATATTTTTGTTCAACATCATATACTATCAGATGACAACATATATACATTTTCTTCATATTCTCCATTAGCACAAAATTCAATTTTCCCATATTCGCCAACCAATTTCTAAGAATTTTTTAGGGGGGTCTTAAACTTTTCCCTACCTCGAGTAGGGACATGAGTTGGTGCGGTGAAAGATGCCGGACCTTGCAGCAGAAAGATGAAAAGAGAAAAAGAGGCTTATGTATAGTGAAGCACGGGAGAGGGAATTAGCGAAGCAACACAATATTGAGGTGTTTATGGAGTTGCGGAGGATGATGTCTCGTGAAGAATTTGAAAATCACTTAGAAGACATGGAGTCGAAGCATCAGGCTCTCCCCCCAATTTGGAAATCATAGCAGAGAATCCCCTTCGGCTTCTAATGAGAGTGCATGAGAGGAGGAAATATTGATGACCATGGGCATAAATATCATCCCACCTAGTGACCTAACACTTGCTCTTAGTGTTCTAGTTCCAGAAGTAATCATTGATAACTAGGCAAGTGTAGGTAAATAATAGCTTCAGGTAGATATAATTTTCCTTTGAATACAAAAGTACATCAAATAACACATACACCTATGGAAGTGAAAAAATCATCTTTGTTTGGTGGTTTGATTGGAGGACTATTTTCTAGCATGTCATTAGGGAAGAGTGTGGGCATGCAGAACATTGGAAATACATTTAGGAGTACTAAAAATTTACATATTATGGGAGTTAAATTTAGCACTACATTTGGTATAAAGAGAAGTACATGCATTGTCATGTTGCCTACTATAGGAGGAGCATCATGAGGATTGGTATCAGATGGTTCTAGTGGTAGACGAAATACTGGTGGGGTCTCGAGATCTGGATCTAGTGGACAAGGTTAGCACCCTAATTAGCCACATCAATTGTATTACAAAATATCTATTCACTTTCCGGAATATAGAGGCATTGAATATGTTGTAGGGCATGTACACAAGTGTGAGATTCTATGGTGCGCTAAAGGAATCACCACTTCAGATAGGAAATAAAGTCAATTTTCTACTCCTCTTCAAGGGTGCATGCATAGTTGGTACAAAAAGTATGATGCACATCAGACTGTGGTGTATTATAATGCTTTGCATTCTGTGTTTCTAGCTAAGTTCCATATTCCACAATTTGAGAAGAAAAGTATAAGTGTGATTAAAGACATTATGAAGGGATTGTCAAAAAGAATTTGGGAATATGAGGTGCATTTTATTTTTGTTTTGTTAAAATTGTCTTATGATAGACATCCTAGTCAACATGCACAATGGTTTATTGATGGATTATGGACTCCATTTAGAAGGTCAATATCTCATAACACCTTTGTGGATCCATGCAACGCCTTGGAAGTAGCTCTTTGAACTAAGGTATTTGAATGCATTTACATTAGAGTAAGCCCATTTTTATAGGCACAAATTACATCCATGGAAAGACAATTGGAGAAGATTTCAGTTAATTCATCTCATGAGACGCGTAATGGAATATGGTGTACAAATTGCAAGGTTGAAGGACATACTAAGGATATCTTCCCTTGCAATTCGGTTCATGCCATGTTGTTGGATTGTGAAATTTTTCATTTGGACCATGATGTGAGTAAATGTCCCCTCTTATAGCACACAATCTAGAAAAATGTGTCTATGTATTGTAATATTTGTAAAACTCATATTAAGATTTATTGATCATATTCATGAATCCATTGAGACTAGTGTGGAAAATGGATCTAAGGAACAAGAAGAGAAGCATAATGAAGGTTACAATAATGGGGATTGTTAACGATTATATTTATAGATGAACCATCAAAGTCATGGGAAATCTTAGAGATGTGGGACTTGACCCATAATATAACCTCCATATTTTATAGAAGTTGGATTTTCTTTGCTTTATGTTGAGGTGAGGGTTAGAGAGAAAACTAAATGAATATAAATCCCAACTAAGATGATGTGCCAAGGAACTTTACTAAAAGCACAGAGATAGAAACCGAAATGACTAATAGAATCAGTTAAGGAGCATTGAGCATGATTAACCCTCTTAGAGATATTTCATACTATCAAAGGATAGAAGGAACTGAAACATAACCATTTGCAAATGAACAGATTTATGTAAATATCTAAGGGTGTATAGCACAATAGAAACTTAAACGCTCATCAAAATGAGTAAAAGCATACAAAAGAGAATAAAGACCCATAATATTGTGAACTTCATTATGCATAGAAATAGAACTCTTTATTTATAGAAAAAATAGTACATAATGCAAAAAATGGCACAGAATACAGTATTTCTTTATAATAAACACTTGCTAAGGATGATAAACACAAACTACTGAACCTAAAAATATTTTAGGGCCTTTCTGCTTCCTTTTCTATTATCTATACTAGTACCAGGACCCTCTTTTATAGATCTTGTGGCTCACTCTTCGATGTCTACCATCATGATTTCCACCATCTACATTTATTTCTTTACCTGCATGATCTTTGACCCATGTGGTGAATCTCAATTACTTGCTTTGGGACTCGGGATTGCATTCAATATGCCAAACTGTGAGTCCTTTACTTCTTTGGTTGGCTTTTGGATGGTGGTAGCTTCCTTGAGTGACAAGTGGAGGTTGCACGCTAATTTGGGATTAATTTTTTTTTTCTCCCTTTGGAGTTGTGCCTGGACAACACGTGGAACTTTGCGGGCTCTTTTCCTTTCCTTTTGACTTTTCCGCCCACTCGGGATATACTGTTGTGCTTCTTCCATGTGGAAGCTACACACTATTTTGAGGTTCCCAGTATTTTGTGTTGGCTCCAATATGCGTCAAAAGGACACGTGGATGCCCTCATGTTTAGTCCCATACTTGGTCAAAATTGATCCCTAAACAGGAACAAAAGAACACTAAAATAAAAGGGGGTTGACGTGACAAAATACAATAAAAATGAGAGATCCCTGAAAGATGTAGAAATTATTCTATAGTTATGGTGACTCACCAAGGGACTCCATGCCAGTCATGGAAGAATCTAGAAATCCTTCCTTGTCTCAAAATTTCAAAATGTGGCTTTCAAAAGATGCCACTAAGAGCTACTTCAAAGCAGCTTGGTACCTGACCCATTCCTCCTCAGTTGGGTAGGTCCTTCATTGTAGAGCCTGAAAGGATCTATCCAGATCAATGATCTCCTTGTGAGAGAAAGTTTGAAGATCCTACACCATTGCGTGCAAGTGGAACTCCAACTTCATAATTGGGTTCAGGATGGCCTCCACCTCAACTACATTAGAATCTTCCTTTAAAGACTGAAAAAAGAGTCTTATCTTGTTCCTTTTCCATGAGTAGCTAATGAATTTGGTCCTATGAAAGGACTATGGAATCATCGGGAAAGGGAGAGGAGAATCCTAATTTCACAAATTCTTTGATGCTCTATTTTCCTTCTCTGATCCCAAGTTGGAATTCAGTGAGGATATTCTATCATTTGATGGTTGCTGCTTTGTTGCAACTCAGAATCTTGCTGATCTTGGCCACTACCAACCTCCTGTTTGTGATACCCTCCCCTTATAGGGTAGAGTCCGAAGAATCATATAATTTATGAACCAACACTTGTGATTCAGGAACCTTGGTAGAGATGATGCTACTGATGGTGGATCCTGAGGACTCCACATTGGCACACAAGCCCTATGCATCAGATATGAATATGAGTGTGGGAAATAGGTCCTTTTCCATAATGGAAATCCTCTTACAGTAGGAAGTGTATAACCCTTACACTAATGTGATGATTCCTCCTATTTGTGGCTTTTGAGTAATTTTTCAGGTCAAATCCTTGATCGCATCCTCAGATGACTGGTATTTTTATTGCAGGCTTCCCTTCTCTACCTCTATGGTGTGTAACTTCACTTGAAGCGTGGTAACCTCAGCATTCCTTGAATCAACCTCATGTTGTAGTGAAGTGGCCACAGCCTTGGAGACTACTAGTTCAGCCTCCAATTTCTTGGCTTCTTCCTAGGAAGCTACAAGATATTCCTTTGAAGCTACCTCTTTTAACTCCTTATGGAGTTGCTCCACTTCTTTGTTCTTGCCTTTGATTTTAGTGTTGAGGTGAATGACAATACTTTCTATCTATTTGAGGCTAGACTCCACCTTATTCAACTTATTCCTGATCTTAAGATAATATGTGGTGACCACAACAGCTGATTCGTTCATCAATTCGACCTTATCTTGAGGCCAAAACTGAGTTAGGTCCACCGTCACAATATTGATAGTATAATCATCAGGCTGCATCTGTTCGGTAAGTTTGGAGGTGTTAGGGATCATTTGTGTGATGGTAAGGGAGCTCTGATGATGGTCATATAATGACCACATCTGCTTCGTCACTCCAGCTGACATCTCCTTTTTCTTCTGCTTCTCCTTCCTTTTACTATGGGCCACCCTGGCTGAATCAACCTGATTTACAAAGTCTGTGGGGGAAGGAACAATCCCACCCACAAATGGGAATCCCGATGATAGGAATTATGGGATAATAGTGGGTTGAAAGGGTTGGGAGGTCACAAGGGTTGAAGAAGGGGGTTCCAAGACCTTAGGAGAAAAAGAGGGAATAGTGGCAGGTGGTAGAGGAAGAAGAGAGGAGCTAGGGGGTGGAAGGGCATGAGTTGGTGTGACCAACATAGAAATACCTCCTACTGAGGAAATGAAATATGGAGGAGAAGGAAGTGGATGAGTGGGAGGAGGTGAAGAAAATGGAGGAATGGGAGGAGAGACATGGATGGATGAAGAAGGGAACTCAGACGAACTCATCTTCTTCCTTGGTGGGCTCTAGGGGCTGGCACCCTCAGTGACAGTTACAGAGGGTGAGAACAATGGATGTGTAGTGATGGGGCCCTCGGTTGGGTCTAACACTAGCTTCTCTTCTATTTCCAAACCTTAAGGGTCTGACATTGTTTGAACCATGGGCATGGGCATGTGGCTCGAGGGATCCTTTTGAGAAGAAAAGGGCAAGAGATATGGTTGTGTTTGTTGTTGTGAGGGGCCAAGGGTTCTCGCCTTATGCCATATAAATCCTTCCTTGTTGATGAAGACCTCCTTCCCACTATCAGTGTCGGACCCATGCTCAACATCCCAAAATTCTTCCCACTTTTCATCAGTGGGAACCTCCTCAAAATTGAGGGTCATTTTCCCAATTTCTTTCCTATATTTCCAATAGGCCTCAATTTTTTCCATACTCCAGTCCTTACCCCATAATTATGCCCTCAAAATCTTATCCATAGTTAAAGAGGGGTCATATTTATGCAGGACTGGATGAAAATACTCCCATTCTGGGGTTGGGATATCCTTCAATTCAACAAAAATATTAGGAGTCTCACTTTAGGAGAGACCTCCTGACTTCAAATAATTTTCTTGGCTCATGCTTGCATGAGCCTGAGACTTTATTTTCTAGACAAGGTGGAATCCATCTTCCATCTGGATCATACCTCCATCTATCCTAAATCAAGTCAAACCCATAGTGAGCCATCTTCTGTGTGAGTACATGTTCCACCTTATGCTTGATAATAATGATACCACCTCCATGTTAGGGGAGTTCAAAAAATGTTTTCTTCTTATGGGAAGAGTCGTATTATTCATCTAGGATTTCTAACTTCCTATCCACCTCTAATCCCACCACCCACATTGTAAGGATTTTACGTATCATGAAGGATTCCTCATGGAATCCATGCACCTGTATCATCGAATGTGCTACCCTAAAAAAGTAATCACAGGGATGTAGGGGGTCCTCGAGGATGGCTCAAACTAAATCACTCATTTTGTTATTGACTCCTTCTTGATCAAGCTTGGGTAGAAGGGGTGTAATAAAGCAGTTTGTGAACTCATAGGCATCCAAGGAATGGGACAACACATGGGTCCATGTAGATACTGGTATGATATTTTGAGGGTGAACTTCCATATCCCAAAGTGATAGGTATATACTGTTTAAAGTATGACTTTTGTTGGTATAGAATGAGATGGAACAAATAGGAGGAGTACCTGAATGTGGAGTTTATAGAGAAATAGGCCAGCTGATGGAAAATACCCTCCACTATGACCTCAGAGAAGTAAAACCAATATGTTTGGTCTCTTTTCACCACCCTCATCCTGAAAAGGTCTCCAATTTTCTAGTCGTGGACACTTCTGTCCAAGTCTTGACCAAAACTAAAGGTCATCATAGAGCAAGTTTCTTGAGAATCCTGCATGAAAATTTTTAATGGGATTAGAAATCCTGGCAATTCAGAACTGACTGAATCCTCTTACCACAAATATTTATTGAGGAAGGAGGATTTGTGTTGACATGAGGACAAGACTTCTTGGAGCTTGGCCATACCATAAAAAACTAGCATTCGGGTCATGTGACAAGGCTAGCATTTCCTTGATGGATCATTGTGATATCTTCACCTACATGTATTTGTCATTGATGGTGTTGGTATTGATGTTGAAATGACATGCACACATATGCACAAGTTCTGAATATGGGTGCACAAGAGGTACCATGTATTGGGCAACTATCGTGGTCCAAATATTAGAGCTGAAGGAATCATCATCCCCCATATTGTAGAATCTAGCATGAGCATCTTCTCTCAGGGCTTTTGACTTTTTGGTTAAGATGGGGTCATAGACATCATCCGCATAGTCAGTAACTAAGGAAGTATCTCTACAATGCATGATTCTTTCAGGATAAGTCAACTTTGAGTTGTGAGTGCACGATGACATGAGGTATCTTGCATAAGATATTGATTGAGTTATTAAGCTAAAAGTCACCATGACTATTCAAAAGCTAGAGGAAACTCTAGTTCTTTCTAATGGTGACTTAGGAATTTAAGGTGAGAAATTCTTAGCATTCATAATGAAAAATATGGTGACTCCAAAACCTACCTTAAATGACCTCCTTTATTTATGTGAAGTAAAAGATCACACACATAATGGGTCACATCTGATAATGGAACTTTAGCTGAATGACCCTCGACATTGAATTTCATGTTTCGTGAGAAATTTTTCATTAATTCTCCAATCCTTTTCAATAAATGTTCCCAAAAATACATTGGATCATTTACTTTGGGGAAACATAGGAAGGTACACTCTACTTAAAACTTCAAAAATGGGAAAAAGGGGGTCTCTATAGGAGACATGTGTCAAAAGACACTTATTGGAATGGGAAAACCCGTAAAACAAGAAAAAGATAAAGAAGGGGACTATAAATATGATATTGATAAATGATTCTTGTTTTAAAGATGGTGTACTCTTTAGAACTGAGTGATCATGTTTTTTGTAGATGATATGTTTTATCTTCTAAAATTGGATACAATCATGCTATGGAAATTCTGAATTGATATTGAAGTATTTCATATACTCTTTATGTTGAACTTTGAAATAAATTATGTTTGCTATTGAAGGAAATAAATTAAGTCTTATAATAATATGTATGTTCATTTCCTAATTTACAATATTGAACTTGTTCTTTAGTCTATTTCATTGCTAATTCAGGAATATCTATACCTTGGATCAATTGCAGTGATCCAAGGCATGTCTATGATTACTATGATTTTTCAATCATTTTTTAAAGCCCGGTCAGCATATTTTATTGTTGAGATGTTTTCATACTTAGGCTTGCATTTTAGAAGATGACGGGCATCCTGTAGCATCTTATGGATGCATCCTTCTATGTGATCTAATTACCTTGTTTTGATAAAATTACTTGAAGGGAATGTATTTTAATTATTTTGGAACCTAAATAATCTAAATGCATTTGATTATTTACATTACCCTTAACCTAAGTTAAGGTGAATATATTTTGAAGGATATTAATTCTTAAAAAGGATTATCCTAAGTCATTTGATATTAATTTACCCTAAGCTATTAATGGGAATTTCTAAGGTCCTAAGTTATGGTTATATCTAATGCTAAAGGAGACCTAACCTAGGTGGCATCGAACTAACCTAAGGAGACCTGTGGTTAGCTTGGATGGAAAGTTAGGTGAATGGGGGTGGCACCATTCCAAAGGCATACTGGAGATTTAAATGGATCATTTAAATGTTTTTACACCAATTTTGGTTCGGGCATGGTTTATGATGGAATAGGTTAAAAGGTAACTTTTCTAAGCTTTGGTAAATGAATTTTTAACTATTAGTTGTAACTAATAATGGGATAGTAATTGGTGGGAATTTTGGAGGCCACTGACAGTCCAGCTAGGCATTAATGAACCTCGACCCTTGAGCGAAAACTACCTAGGAATTGGCAAGATGGGTTTGGGGAAAAAGGAATGGTTTGGTTTTATTTTGCATTCATATTTTTTGAGCTCTATGGCTCTACATGTAGTTTTTACTTTTTTGAAACTATCGGTCTGATTCTATTACTAAGTCAATTTTGTCATTGCATGGCAGAAATAATGGAAAAATTTATTATGGAAACTATAAAGGACAGAAGGGGGGATTTTCAAAATATTTGGCTGGATTTTTCAGTGGAGATATTGCAGTGGAGGCTTCGTAAAAATTTTGAAATCTTGAAAAAAAAATCAGGATCACTACCAAGCATGATAGGCTATATCTCTTTAAGATTTATTGCTTTATTTAATGATTTCATAAAATGAACTCTTCTCTTTTTAAAATTTCTTCTCAAATTTGGTTTCATGTTTGTGTGTTGCTTTTTTTTTCCTTGCTCCTTTGGTTTTCATGAAATTTATTGGGTTCTAGTTGATAGAAATACATTGTATTATATGAACGTTGTTATAGTTTGAAACTGGGTATTAAAATCAATTTGGAAATGACTATGTTTGCAAATATGAAACTGTGAATGATTTTTTAAGGATATTGTGTTATCTTTATCTTTTTATAATTGATATATCTCATTGTATTTTGCAATTTTTGGTTTTAAACAATATCACAGGGTTCAGGTCGAAGTCTTCTTGGATTTTGATAGCAATTGGTTTTTATGAAACTGGGTGTTAAGTAAGATAAATATTGTGTCAACTTTTAATGCCTGATATAGGCTCTTGTTTTGGTTTATGATCATTCATTTATGGATTTAGTTTTGACTTCTCTTTTGTTTAAAATTTGTGAAATAAGTTTAGACCCATTCTGGGTACTTGCAGAAGGGATATCTTGAATTCTTCTTGCTTTTACATAATGGAAAGGGGTGACTGGTAAAGTTTCATTGTCTCTTATTTTTTAGTTTTATTTGTTTTAGATGTACCCATCTTGGGTTGGCTTGTTTGGGAGGACTTGGTTTTTAATTCGTTATTTCTTATTTTTTATTTAACTATGGGTTGTACATTTAGAGGATTTATTAACTTTATTCAGTTAGATAATGAGGTTTCCTGGGTTGGATATCATTTTTGTCTATTGAATCTTGTTTAAAGGTTTTGAGCTTATTTATGTGATGCTTTCATTGGGTGAGTTTGAACCCATGATATAATTGATTCTTATTATTGGGAATTGGAATTGGGTTCCTTTATTATTGAAGGGTTTCCTATTCAAAAATGTCTAAAACATTGGAGACTGTTTATTGAATTATATTTTTGTGTTAGAGGCTCATTTTTTATTTTATTGGTTTTAACTAGGAGTTGTGAATTTTGTTGTGAATGTTATTAAGGGAGTTATAATAGTTTAGTTCGGAACCTTGACCTTTATTAGGTGAAGGTCATACTCCATCCATTTGATCTTTTATGTTGTTTGTTATTACTAGCATGTAAGTGATTGATACGTAAGTTGATTAGTGAATTCAACTGTAGTTTTATCTTTTGAAATTAATGGTCGGGTACGACTCTTTCTATCGACTTGGTTGAATGGAATTGTGTTGATCAATTGGTTTTAGTCCTTTGTTTCGATATGTTTCATCTGACTCTTTTGAATTATTTATTTTGTGTTTTGAATCATCTTGATATAAGAATAGAGTAACCCTCCTATAGAAACTTTATCATGCCTATATTCAGTTTCATGTTGAAAGTCCTATTGTTGTTATCTTAATGATAACCTCATTATGGATTTATTGGTTAGGAATTTTCATTAGACATTATTGGGGAAATTTAGTTTGATGGATTAATCCATTAACTTTGAATTGAATGAAATCATGAATTTTTATTAAATCTTTTCTTTAATAGTTGGTTGCAGTTTTTAATGTTATCATGTTTGAAATGAATTTCATGACTGTAACATAGATGGAATTAACTTTGTTTGTTTACTTAACTTCTATGATGGAAAATTGGTTCCTAAAAGAGACTTAAATGAATTTTCTTTCTATTTCTAATGACATTGTGGCTTTTTGGGCAGAGATTTTTTAATTGTTCTTATTTTGGTACTTAGAACATTTTCATAATCAGCAGTGTTCCTTTTACGAATTGGTTAGATAAAATCATATTGTTTTAATGTTTCAGCGCTTATCATGCTTAATTCTTATGAACTGACTCATGCTAAAAAAAATTTACAGATGGACTTTGTGAAAAGTGAAAGGAGAAAGACTTATAAAAAGTTTCATTTATTTTATCAACAAAGTCATTTATTTTATTTAGATACATAATGTATTGTATTTCTCTTGAAAGTAACTTGTTGGAAAACTATGTGGGCATATCACATTACTATTTTGTACTTCCTGAAAGAAATGTTTTCTTAAACTTATGAAATACTTATTAAGTATGGAATGAAGTGAATTCCTTTTCTGATAAATGAATTTCATATAATTGGTTTGTGATAACTAGTTTATCTATGAATCATATATGATTTAGATTTGATTAATATTCTTAAAATATTAACATACATGAGTTAATAATTATCTAAGAGACAAAGTGTTGTTTGGGATAATAAACTATTTATCTGAACCAATTAATTAATGGGTAATGGTTGACTATGATGATTATAATATATAAAACCTTATTCAAAAACAAGAATTAGAATGGTATTCTATTAAGATAGATGTGGAATTCTTATTAAATTTAAAATCCGTATGTTTTCCAAATTCATGAATAGGATAATAGTCATTAATTAGGAAGAAGAGAACACTTCCATTTCATCATTAATTAAGAAAACCATATGTTATCCTTATTTATGTGATAAAGTATAGATCAATATTGTTGATTGGATGTATGCTCTACTTTATGGGAATGATAAATAAATGGTAATTGGAAAGCTTATAAGAATTAGTAAGATGGTTTCAAAAATATGATAACACTAAGTTTAATTTAAGTTTTCAATCAAGATTGTTTACATTGTTAAAAATAAAGTAAAGAGACTTAATGATCTTACTTATTTAATTGATTTAGAATGAGATTTAATGCTCAATGAAATAATGGTTAAGGATTAAAGAGTTCATAAGTATGAACACAAATTTATCTACATACCTTCAATTGGTGTAAAAGTACATTTAAGATCCTTTTCTTTTGGATCAATCGTACATACTTAGTGGACCCCTAGGTACGATGTGTAATGAATAATTACACCAATTAATAAGTTGAAGGTTAATAAAATTTAATGACTATTAAGTATGTTAGTTTTGTTAAAGGAACTTAGTAGGTTATTGCAACATAGTTGTTGCTGCAGAGTACCCTCTTAATGATGGGAGTCATTAGGAGGATACTGTGAAGCAACCACTATGCTTCAACATCCCACTCAGCTCATCTAACTCAACTGTCATAAGTGGAACTTTGGTTCACAGTTTTACTCTAAACTGAGATAGGCATATGTACACATGTATTCATCAACTCATGTTGACCTAGGGTAAATAAACACACCTGAATCAATGAGAGTCGATTTGAGTATGTCTACTTATCCTTAGTCACCATGAGTTGGACTGCAACACTAGTGTATGTGAGTTGTCCCTATTTAGTGTGAAACTTTGACTCCGATTTGGTTGACAGAAGTCAAGGAAGACCAATCTAGATAAAAATTGAGTGGGGTGAAAGACATATTCCTTTTGATGAGTATGTCATCTTGGAATGTAAACATGGTAAACATGTTTAAAAATTTGGCCAAAGTATCGTAAACTTGGTTGCATTGTCTTATGTCACCTAGTCTAAGATTGTGAGATTTCATATGAGTATCATTAAAAAATAATTAGATAGGATTTTTAGACAAAATACTTGAGTGACCCGTAATGGGTAAAGGAACAAAAGTATACATTGTATACAAAGGAACAAGTTAAACATGAGAGATCGGTTTAATACTGAGTCATGAAATGAGAGATTAGTGTTACACCAAGTCATTATAGTTGCATATGGTTTTCTATTATGAGATGGACTGGAAATGGAATGTGTGTTCTTAATTGTATGAATTTAGAATAGAGAACATTATGTAAAAAAAATTCCCTTATTTCTAAGTCATAAAAGTGGATGTTACATTTTGGTATCAGAGCTGAAGGTTGCAGCTCTTGGACCTATTGAGTCCATATCTGATAAAAAATTAATTTCTTGTTAACAGAAAATGGTTAGAACAAGGGGAGGTACTGTAAATAATCTTCCTCCAGGTGGAGAGGTAGCTACTACACAAAAACTTGATGAGATTCTTGCTGCCTTGTTGGACACAAGAGATCGTCTTGTTGTACTTGAACAACAAGTAATGGGAAATGAAGAGGAGGAAGATGATGCTGATAATAACAATCAACCACCTCCAGGAAACAATGCCAATGCTGGAAATATGGGTGTTGATAATGATAATGTAGCAAATAACAATGTTGCAAATGCCCATAATAACGTTGCAAATGCAAATGCACCTAATCCACCTGAAAATAAAAAGGCAAGATTGGCAGCTGAACTTACTAATGACATAAAAAGGATAAGTCCACCAAAGTTTGATGGCACTACACTGGGGGATGGGGCTGAGAATTGGCTCAGTGAAATGGAGAAGTACTTTGCAATAAGGAACTTCTCGGAAGAAACTAAGGTAGTATGGGGAGCTTACCAGCTTTCCCATGAAGCATCCTCCTGGTGGGACAACCGTAAGGCTGAACTGAACATTGATGAAACAAGCATTACATGGGATCAGTTTAAGGGATACTTTAGGAAATATTGGCTACCACAACTCTATTATGATAAAAAATGACAGAATT
Organism: Taxus chinensis; assembly: GCA_019776745.2. Classification (NCBI taxonomy): domain Eukaryota; kingdom Viridiplantae; phylum Streptophyta; class Pinopsida; order Cupressales; family Taxaceae; genus Taxus; species Taxus chinensis. The sequence goes on from CM034157.1 coordinate 345,710,559, forward strand.
TCAAAATTTAGTTCAAGGAAAGTTAACTGTAACTAAATATTGGGAGAGGTTTACCAAACTTCTTAAGTATGTTCCACAGTATCAAACTGACAAAAAGTTTAGGATACACAAGTTCATTATGGGGTTGAATCTTGTCATTGGAGGAGAGGTAGATGTACATAGCCCAACCACCATGGAAGGGGTTGTAGAAAAATCCATAAGGCAAGAACATAAATTGAAGGCAATTTCTACACATAAAGAGGAGAATCGAAAGAGAATTACCAACTCTTCTTCATCACTTGCACCTAAGAAGGTGGCATGGAAAAATTTTGGAGTTAAAAACAAGTTTTTGGCTGATAACAATAAGAAAACAACAGCAAATAAACCTACTGCGAATAATAGAAACAATTTTGTAAAGAATAACAATAATGGACATAAAGCTTATGGAGGTCAAAACAGTAATTTCAAGACCAGAAATAAGTTTGAGCCAAAAAGGGGACCTGTAGGGGGTTGTTTTAACTATGGTAAGGATCACTATGTAAATCAGTGCCCTCTAAAGAAAGATGACAGCAACCAACAACATAAGATACATGTTGCAGTAGCTGATAAGCAAGCTGAAAAGCAAGTTACGCCCATAGAAGTGCCAGGTAAATTATTTGGTACACCTGTTACTATAATTTTTGATACTGGTGCTACAGAATGTTTCATTTCTAGTAAATTAGCTACAAAATTAAAAATAAAATTGGAATAATGGAAAAATCTTGGATTGTTCATTATGGTAATAATGTTGTCCATACTGTTAGTAAATGTCTATTTGGAGCAGTTTTAGAATTACCAAGTTTTTCTACTGAAGTAGACCTTTATGTTGCTCCTTTGGGGTCATATGATGTCATTATTGGTGTTAACTAGCTTACTGAACATAAAGAAAAAGTTGATTGTTTTGAAAAACACATTAGATGCCTTGATGATCTATAGAAAACACCATACATTCAAGGGGTAAAATGAGAAATTTCAGTTAGGAAATTGTCAGCTATGCAGCTTAAGAAGGCCAAAAATAGAGGTTGCATGTTATATGCAGTAAAAATTTCTGAAACAACAGAAGAAGGTAGTAATTTCTTGGAAAAGTATCCGTTGTTAAGAGATTTCAGTGATGTGTTTCTGGAAGAACTACCTGGTCTTCCACCTAAATGAGAATTTGACTTCACAATAGAAATCAAACCTGGAACTGAACCTATTTCCAAGGCACCTTACCTGCATGACTACAATTGAACTAGTAGAACTTAAGGCACATTTACAAGAACTGTTGTCTAAAGGCTTGTTAAGACCGAGTGTCTCACCTTGGGGAGCACCGGTAATATTTGTGAAAAAGAAGGATGGAACACTTAGACTTTGTATTGATTATAGAATGTTGAACAAATCAACAATCAAAAATCAATATCCACTTCCTAGGATTGATGATATGTTTGATCAGATGTGTGGTGCATCAGTTTATTCAAAGATAGATCTTCAATCTGGATATCATCAATTGAGAATTAAGGATGAGGATATTCATAAAACAACTTTTAGAACAAGGTATGGACATTATGAATTCACTATTTTACCTTTTGGTTTGACAAATGCACCTACAACTTTCATGAATCTGATGAATAATATCTTTCAAGAATACTTGGACAAGTTTGTACTTGTATTCTTGGATGATATTCTTATCTATTCTAAAAGCATTGATGAGCACAAGGAGTATTTGAAAATTTTACTTGAGATGTTTAGAAAGAGAAAATTGTATGGTAAGTTGTCCAAATGTTCCTTTTATGGAAAAAGTGCATTATTTAGGACATGTCATAAGCAAAGATGGAATAGTAGTTGATCCATCAAAGATTGCTACCATAACTAAATGACCTACATCTAAAAATGTACATGAAGTTAGAAGCTTCATGGGGCTTGCCGAATATTACAAAAAATTTGTTAAGGACTTTTCAAAATTCATTGCCCCGATTACTTCATTAAAAAAGAAAGACAAAAATTTTTTGTGGAGTGATAAATGTGAATCAACATTTAAAAATCTAAAGGAACAACTAACTTCTGCACCTATTTTGACTGTTCTGGATCCAAATGGAAGCTTTACGGTAGTTACAGATGCTTCCAGAGAAGGACTAGGAGGTATATTGTTACAAAATGATCATGTTATAGCTTATGAGAGCAAGAAAATCAAGTTACATGAGTTGAATTATGCTCCCCATGACCTAGAGCTTGTTTCCATAGTTCATGCACTTCAAGTATGGAGACATTATCTCTTAGGTAGACCTTTTGAGTTAAAAACTGACCACCTTGGGCTGAAGTATATTTTCACTCAGCCAAATCTGAATGCAAGACAATGAAGATGGTTAGAATTTTTGTCACAATATGATTTTGACATAAGTTACATTAAAGGTAAAGAAAATAGAGTGGTAGATGCACTAAGTCGTAGGAAACATATTTCCACACTTGTAACTTTGAGAACTCAGTTTAAGGATGAAGTAAAGAGTACCATGAATTCTGATTCATATTTTCAGCAAGTAAAAATAACACTTGCTGCAGATCCTAATGATGCAAGATACAAAGGTTTTAACTTTGATAATGAAGGAATTTTAAGATATGAGAATCGAGTGTATGTACCTTCGGAAAATGAGTTAAGGAAAAATTTAATGATGGAATTTCATAATTCACCTTACTCAGGACATCCCGGAGTTACAAAAATGCTTGTTGATGTAAAACAACAATATTTTTGGAAAGGGATGAAGAAAGACATAACTGATTTTGTTTCACATTTCCTTGAATGTCAGCGAGTTAAGGCTGAACATATGCACCCAGTTGGTTTACTGTATCCTCATAGCATACCGCAATATAAGTGGCAAGTAATAAGTATGGATTTTGTTCAGGGGCTTCCTATGTCTAAGAATAAGCATGATGTTATTTTAGTTGTGGTTGAAAAATTAACAAAGGTAGCACATTTTATTGTTGGTAATCTTAAAGATGATTCACTTGTTTTAGCAAAAATATTTGTGCATGAAATTTTTAGATTACATGGAGTACCTAAATTGATTATATCTGATAGAGACCCTAGAATGACATCTCATTTCTAGAAAACACTAAATGCATCCTTAGGAACAAAACTAAATTTTAGTTCCGCATACCATCCAGAAACATATGGTCAAACAGAGAGAGTAAATCAGGTTATGGAAGATATGTTAAGAATGTATTGTATGGACCAGCAGTACAAATGGGAAGAATACCTTCCTTTAGTTGAATTTTCTTACAATAATACTTATCATTCCTCTCTAAAAATGGCACCTTTCGAAGCATTATATGGAAGGAAGTGCAGAACTCCAGTTAGTTGGGATAACATTGAAGATAGAGAGGTAATTGGACCTGAAATGCTTACTGAAATGGAACAACAAGTAAAAGTAATTCGTGAATGATTAAAGGAAGCTGCTGATAGGAAGAAAAGTTATGCAGATCTGAAAAGGGTCGATAGGAAATTTGAACTTGGTGAAAAGGTATTTTTATGTGTCAAGCCTAAAAAGAGCTCTATTACCTTTGGCAAGGTAGCTAAATTATCACCTTGTTTTGTGGGACCTTTTGAGATTGTAGAAGTGATTAGCCATGTAGCTTATTGCTTAGCATTACCTCCCACCTTGGCATGAATGCATGATGTTTTCCATATTTCTTTGCTTAAGAAATATGTTTCAGATTTATCACATGTATTAAATTGGAATTCCTTGCAGGTCCAAGACCCGGGAATAATCTTGGTTGAACGCATAAGGGTGTTGGAAACTCGTCAGTTGCATTTGTAAAATTGTGAAATCAGTCAATGCAAGGTCTAGTGGGACCAGTTTAATGAAGAAAGTGCAACATGGGAAAACCTTGAGGATATGAAAACTACTTTTCCTCATCTGTTTGAACAAAATTAATTCTGATTTTTGTGATAATTAAAGACTTTGATTGAAAACTATCTTTAATTTCTACCAGTTTTGGGCAAGTGCTATATTTGTTAGTACTAGTACAACAAATTTGATGTTGTAATAAGTTATGAAAGACTTGAATTTCTACAAATCTATTTTCTGTTTGAAACTTTTGTGGATAGAAGAATTATAATTATGATTATTTTTCTTGAATATGAATGTGGATTAAGTTAATCATCGGGATGATGATGCTTTTTAGAGGGGAGGTATGTAATGCCTTTTCCATGGTTGATATCCTTGCTTGCTTCTATAACTGAAGTTGCAAACATTGATAAATGATTCTTGTTTTGAAGATGGTGTACTCTTTAGAACTGAGTGATCATGTTTGTTGTAGATGATATGTTTTATCTTCTAAAATTGGATACAATCATACTATGGAAATTTTGAATTGATATTGAAGTATTTCATATACTCTTTATGCTGAACTTTGTAGTACATTTTGTATACTGGTGAAGGAAATAAATTCAGTCTTAAAAGACTATGCCAGTACATTGCCTAATTTTCAATTTTGAACTTGTTCTTCAGTTTATTTCATTACAAATTCAGGAATAGCTATACCTTGGATCAACTGCAGTGATCTAAGGCATGTCTATGATTACTATGATGGTTCAATCATTTTGTTAAGTCTAGTTAGCATATTTTATTGCTGAGATGTTTTCGTACTCCGACTTGCATTTTAGGAGATCACAGGGGCATCCTATAGCATCTTATGGATGCATCCTTCTATGTGATCTAATTACCTTGTTTTGATAAAATTACTTAAGGTAATGTCTTTTGATTATTGTGTGGAACCTAAATAATCTAAATGCATTTGATTATTTACATTACCCTTAACCTAAGTTAAGTGAATGCATTTTGAAGGATATTAATTCTTAAAAAGGATTATCCTAAGTCATTTGATAGTAATTTACCTTAAGCTATTAATGGGAATTGCTAAGGTCCTAAGCTATGGTTGTATCTAATCCTAAAGATGCCTAACCTAGGTGGCATCAAACTAACCTAAGAGAGACCATGGTTAGCTTGGATGGAAAGTTAGGTGAATGGGTGGTGGCACCATTCCAAAGGCATACTAGGAGATTTAAATGGATCATTAAATGTTTTATTACCACCACTTTTGGCCGAGGCATAGTTTATGATGGAATGTGCTAAAAAGGTAACTTTGCTAAGATTTGGTAAATGAATTTTTAATTATTAGTTGTAACTAACAATGGGATGGCAATTAGTGGGAATTTTAGAGGCCACTAGCAGTCTGACTGGCACTAATGATTCTTGACCCTTGAGGGAAAATATCCTTAGAATTGGCAAGATGGGTTTGGGGGAAAAAGGAATGGTTTGGTTTCATTTTGCATTCAGATTTTTTGAGCTCTATGACTCTACATGTAGTTTTTCATTTTTCGAACTATCAGTTTGATTCTGTTACAAATTCAAGTTTTCCATTGCATGGCAGAAATAATGGAAAAATTTATTATGGAAACTATAAAGGACAGAAGGGGGGATTTTCAAAGGATTTGGTTGGATTTTTTAGTGGATATCTTGCGGTGGAAGCTTCACAAAAAATTTGGAAGAATGGAAAAAAAATCAAGAGCACAACCAGGCATGATAAGCTCTATCTCTTTAAGTTTTATTTCTTTATTTAATGATTTCATAAAAACAACTCTGTTCTTCGTGAAATATCTTATGAGATTTGGTTTCATGTTTGTGTGTTGCTTTGTTGTTGCTTGATCCTTTTGTTTTCATGAAATTTATTGGGTTTTGGTTGATAGAAATGACACTATATTATATGCAGTATGTTATACTTTGAAACTGGGTTTTAAAATCGGTTTGGAAATGATGGTGTTTGAAAATATGAAATTGTAAATGATTTTTAAGGTTATTACTATGATATCTTTGCTACTAATTGATATATCTCATTGTGTTTTCTATCTTTTAGTGATAAACGTTATCATAGCGTTCTAGGTCGAAGTCCTCTTGGATTTTGATAGTGATTTAGTTTGTTAAGAAACTGGGTGTTAACAAGATAGATATAGTTTCAAACTTGTAATGCCTGATAAAGGATCTTGTTTTGGTTTAATGATAATTCATTTATTGCTTTAGTTCATGACTTATCTTTTGGTTTACCCAAAATCGATGAAATAAGTTTAGACTCCATTCTGGGTACTTGTAGAAGGGATATCTTGAATTCTTAGTTTGTTTATACCCTTTGCATAATGGAAAGGGGTGACTGGTAAAGTTTCTTGTCTCTTCTTTTAGTAGTGTTTTGTTTTGATGCACCCATTTGGGTTGGTTGAAACTAGATTTTTTTGGGATTTCGTTCATTCCTAGGTATTTTTTATTATAACTTCTTGGGTTGTACATTTAGAGCTCTCTTGAGCTTAGTTAGATAATGAATTTTCTGGGTTGGATATCATTGTTTTGTATGTAAATATTGTTTAAAATTTGGAGATTTTTTAGATATTAGGTTAACAATTTGAACCCAAAGGACGTATTCTTGGTAATTGGAACTTATCCTTTATTGAATTGTTTCCTCTTGCAAAAATGTCTCATTGGATACTCTGCTCGTATTTTTAGAAGGTTGGTTTTTATTGAACTGTGGAGTTGTGAATTTTTTGTGAATGTTGTTAAGGGAGTTATAATACTTTAGTTTGGAACCGTAATCTTTACCAGGTGAAGGTCATACTCCATCCATTTGATCTTTTATGTTGTTCGTTATTACTATCCTGTAAGTGATTAATACATGAGTTGATTAGTGAATTCAATTATAGCTTGATCTTTTGAAATTCATGGTCTGGTATGAATCTTTTTGTCGACTTGGTTGAATGGAATTGTGTTGATCAATTGGTTTTGGTCCTCTGTTTTGATATTTTTTAGTAGAATATTTTGTGTTCTAAACCATCTTGATATAAGAATAGAGTAACCCTCCTGTAGAAAATTATCATGCCTGTATTTAGTTCATACCGATTTATTCTTGCTTTAATGATAACCTCTTATGAATTGGTGGTAGGGATTTTTGTTAGCATTAATGGGGAAATCTTATCTTGATAGGAAAATTATTAATGTAGTGGATACTTTGAGGATTTTTAATGAGGATTAATCATGAATTTTTATTAATTCTTTACTTTAACAGTTGGTTGCAGTTTTTAATGTTGATCATGTTTGAAATGAATTTCATGATTGCAACATATTTGGAATTAACTTTTTTATTTTACTTAACTTATATGATGGGTAATTAGACCCTAAAAGAAAATTAAATGACTTTATTTGTATTTCTGTCATTGTGGATTTTTGGGAAGACCTTTTAATTGTCCCTATTTTGGTTACTTAGAACTTTTTCATAATCAACAGTGTTCCTTTTATGAAATGGTTAGATAAAATCATATTGTTTTAATGTTTTAGTGCTTATCATGCTCAGTTCTTGTGAACTGACTCATGCTAACAATTTTGTAGATGGACTTCGTGAAAAGTGAAAGGAGAAAGACTTATAAAAAGTTGCATTTGTTTTATTAATGAAGTCATTTATTTTATTTGAATACTTAATGTATTGTATTGCTCTTGAAAGGAACTTGTTGGAAAAACTATGTGAGCATATCACATTAGTATTTTGTACTGCTGAGAAATGTTTTTCTTAAATTCTATGAATACTTATTAAGTATGGAATGAAGTGAATTCCTTTTTTGATAAATGAATTTTTGTATAATGGTTTGTGATTACTGGTTTATTTATAAATCATATATGATTTAGATTTGATTAATATTCTTAAAATATTAACACACACGAGTTAATAATTATCTTTAGACAAAGTGTTGTTTGGATAATTAAACTATTTATTTGAACCAATTAATTAAGGGTAATGGTTAGACTATGATGATTATAATATATAAAACCTTATTCTCAGAAATGGGAATTAGAATGGTATACTATTAAGATGGATGTGACATTCTTATTAAATTTAAACTCCCTATGTTTTTGAATTCATGAATAGGACAATAGTCCTTAATTAGAAAGAAGAGAATACTTCCATATCATCATTAATTAAGAACCAAGTATGTTATCCTTATTTATGTGATAAAGTATCGATCAATATTGTTGATTGGTTATATGCTCTACTTTATGGGAATGATAAATGGTAGTTGGAAGCTTATAAGAATTAGCAATATGGTTTCAAAAATTATGATAACACTAAGTTTAATTAATGAGTTTTCAATCAAGATTGTTTACATTGTTAGACTAAAGTAAAGAGACTTAATGATCTTACTTACTTGATTTAGAATGAGATTTAATGCTCAATGAAATAATGGTTAAGAAATAATGATTTCATAAGTATGAACACAAAATTTATCTGCATACCTTCAACTGGTGAAAAAAGTGTGTTTTAGATCCTTCTTTTTAAGATCAATCATACATACCTAGTGGTCCCTCAAGTATGATGTTTAATGAATAATTAAACCAATTAATAAGATGAAGGTTGATTAAATTTAATGACTCTTAAGTATGTCGGTTTAGTTAGTGGAACTTAGTAGGTTATTGCAGCGTAGTTGCTGCTAGCAGAGTACCCTCTTAATGATGGTATTCATTACGAGGACACTGTGAAGCAGCCTCTATGATTCAACATTCCAATCAGTTCATCTAACTCAACTATCATAAGTGGAATTTCGGTTAACAGTTTTTCTCTAAATTGAGATAGCTATATGGGCAAGTGTATTCGTCAACTTATGTTTATCTAGGGTAAATAAACACACCCGAATCGATGAGAGTCTATTTGTGTATTTCTACTTATAGTTAGTCACCATGTGTTGACTACAACAGTAGTGTATGTGAGCTACCCTATTTAGTGTGAAACTTTGACTTGGGTTTGGTTGACAAAAGTCAAGGAAGACCAATCTAGATAATAGATCAAGTGGGGTGAAAGACATATTCCTTTCGATGAGTATGTCGTCTTGGAATGTAAACATGGTAAACATGTTTAAAACTTTGGCCAAAGTATCACAAACTACTGGTTGCATTGTCTTATGTCACCTGGTCTAAGATTGTGAGATTTCATATGAGTATCAGTAACAGATACTCAGATAGGCTTCTTAGACAGAACACTTGAGTGACCTGTAATGGGTAAAGGAACCAAAATATACATTGTATACACAAGAACAAGTTAAACATGAGAGATCATTTTAATACCAAGTCATGAAATGAGAGATCAATGTTACACCGAGTCATTACAGTTGCATATGGTTTTTGTTATGAGATGGACTAGCAATGGAATGTGTGTTCTGAATTGTATGAATTTAGAATAGAGAACATTATGTAAAATAAAAATAAAAATTCACTTGTTTCTAAGCCATAAAATATGATGTTACAGATTTTGCTACTTGAATGCAATGATATTAAATGGCCCATTCCAAAGAGGTTCAAACTTCCCATGGTTGTCAGGCTTGGTGGATCTCATGTCCCATTTTAAAACTAAGGTGTCAACCCAAATATCAGGTTCTCAATTTTTTTGGTTGAAACAAGTCTTGACAGTCTCTTGTTGATTGACCATACATTCATGGGTTGACTCTTACTTCTCTTGAAGTTCTGTCAATTCTGTGAGTCTCACCTGCATCACTCCATGCTCTTATATTTCAATTTTCTTTATCAATTTCAATGTTGGGAGTTCTACTGTGATGGGCATTACCACACTTTTTCCATAGACTAATTCATATGGTGAGGTCTTTAGGATCTATTTTGGTGTGATCTAGTCAAGCCCATAAGGTTATCTTGACATGTTCATGCCATGATATTTTATGCTCATTCCCCCATTCTTTTTATAAGTCTTATCAGATTCTTGTTGGTAGACTCTGCTAGACCATTACCCTGCAGGTAATAGTTACAAGATGTTTTTAGATAAATCCCATGCCTCATAGAAAAGTCAGATACTTTGGCACCCATAAAATCCTTAGCATTATCTGATATGATCATGTGTGGGGGTACAACATGGATGGTGATGTCACAAAGAAGTTCCAGGATCATATTCTTGATAGCTTCTTTCAACGGAACTACCTCTATCCATCAGGTGAAATAATCGGTGGCTGTGAGAATCCATTTATGACCCACACTTGAAACTGGGTTCACCATTCTGATGAAATATAGGCCTCATTATGTGAATGTTTCTTCAAATAGAATCAGGTTAAGAGGAAATGCAACATTTCTCCTAAAGCCTGTGTAGAATTGGAAAATTTTACACTTGCTCACCATCACATAGCAATCTGTGAACAAACTATGCCAAAAGTATCCTTCTTGTAGAATATTTATGGTGGTAGTATTAGCCAAGAAGTGGCCTTTTGAGCTACCATGGTGTAACTCATGTAAGACCCTTTCAGTTATCTTCTTCTTCCAGGCATCTGAGTAAGATCCCTTGTCGAAGTTTCTTTTGAAAAGGATATTATCAATTATGACGAACTCAGATCCCTGTTGTCGATAATACCTTCTCTTTTTGAGAGGAAGATGACTCAGATACTCACATGTTTTCATGAAATGCATTCATCAGATACCAATCTTTTGGATTCATTTTCTTGGATATGGAGCACCATCTCAGATTCATCATTGATCGGTGTCATTAGATCCTGGGTGAGATACTAGCACAAACCTTTTCCTCTTACCAATTTCATGGGCTTTATCTCAACATCATACTCTAAGATCTTGGTGATCCAGTTAGCCCTTTTATCAGTTATCTCTCCTTCAGTGATGTATTCCTTGACACTAGAATGTGCCACTAATATCGTAATCTTACTATTGGTCACAAGATGTCTGAATTTCTTCAGCCCTTTAAAAATGGCGTAGGCCTGTTTCTCCATGAAATTATACCTTATTTCATAGTCATGGAGAGTATTTGAAAATAAGGCTACAAGATGCTCCTCTCCTTATGCCTCTCCCCTTTGTGTCATAACAGATGCCACACTATGTTTGCTTCCATATACATACATGATGAAATCTTTGGAGAAATCTAGACTGCGTAACACTGGAGTGGATGCAATGGCTCTTTTGATTTCCTCAAAGATTTTCATCCTTCGGTGGTCCATTTGAAATTCAGATCCTTCTTCAGCATCAGTGTGATTGGGTGGATCATTCCAGCAAAAGTCTGAAATGAACCTGCTAACAAAGTTGATCTTTCCTAAGAAAGATTGTACTGCCTTCATATTGACAGGTAGGGACAATTCTAAAATAGCTTGATTCTCTCTAGGTCGATTGAGATTCCATATTTTGAGACAATGTGTCCCAGGAGTTTTCCTTGTGGTACTCTAAAAACACACTTCTTTGGATTCAAAGAGATTCCAAATTCTTGACACTTCTTGAATACAACCTCCAGTGCATCAAAATGATCTTCTCCCCTCCTGGTGAACACTGTGAGATCATCCAAGTATATCAGGATTACCTTGTTGATTAGCTCCCCAAATGCAACATCCATGGCTCTCTGAAAGGTTGACCCAACATTGGTGAGTCTGAATGACATCTTTGCATATGCAAAAGTTCCCCACTTTGTTGTGAAGGTGGTTTTATGTTGATCTTCTTCCACGAGCCATATTTGATTATAACCTGAAAAACCATCCAACAGAGAAAATATTTTTGACCCTGCTACTATTTTTAGTATTTTCTCCATGGAAGGAAAGGGGTAGTGGTCCTTAAGAGACACCTTATTCAGATCTCTAAAATCCACACAGAGTCTGATTTCACCATTCTTCTTTCTTACAAGCACCAAATTGGACACCCATGTGGAATGCTTGATTGGAAAGATTATTTTAGCTTCTAAGAGCTTCCTGAGTTCCTCAGCCATGAGAGACTCTATCTTTGGGTTCACGGGCCTTTTCTTTTGATGCACAGGTTTTGTTCCTTCCTCCAAATCAATGGTATGTTGGATGATATCTTTGTTATAACCATGTAGGTCATCATAAGTCCAAGCCACCACCTTATCATATTTATGGAATAAAGCCACAAGTCTTTCTCTTTCTTGTTGGGTGACTAATTTCCCTACCTTTAACTTCTTTCCATGAGCTACTTCTATCTCAGCATAGTCTTCTTTGACTGCTGTGAACTTCCTCCTATATGTATTAACATCATTGGAGTCAAAGAGATTTTCCAACGTTATCAACCCTTTTGGAAGTTTATTCATTCTGAGCTGGATAACTTGATCTTTGTATGCTTCTTCAATTTTTGGTTGGAGTTGGTCTACAAACTCTTCAGATTGTTGTAGGAAGAGTAATATTTGTTGATCACTCTCAAAGAATTAACAATGGTCTATATTATTAGGTGTGGACGAGTGAATGATCATCAATACTACATCCTTCTTTTCTAGCAGAGCCTTGGTAGGGTCAAATTGTGATCTGATCTAGGTCATCCTGTCTGCTTCTATGTTCTGGTCCTGAGGGATAACCTTGATGTCAAAGGCCTCAAAATATTCAATAAGATCCCATACCCTATGTCGGTAGGACCTCATTCTTGGGTTCTTTGTTGCAGTAGTATTTCTAACTTGAGTCACCACTAACTCAGAGTCTCCAAAGACTCTCAGTTGTTGAATGCCTTCTTTATGGGCCAATGTCAAACCACGTACTAAGGATTCAAAATATGCTTCATTGCTGGTGCAAGTGAATTGGAAATAAAATTCCTAGAGTATCTTCCTCTCTCTTGGTGAAGATAAGCATATTCAGCTCCTGAGCCATTTCTACTTCTAGCACCATCGAAGTACAGAGTCCATATCTGTGAATCCTTTGTGGGATTATTTTCACTTTTACTATCCTCCTTCATGATCTTTGGAATACTGGGGTTCTCATCAAAAATTACATAAGTTCCCAACCCAGTGGAATCAAAATTTCCAAAGGGGTCACCTGGCAATAGGTCAACCAGATAGTTTCCTCTTTGATGGTCTCCTTCATCCATATATGACTCCTCTTCTCGGGTGATCATGGCATGTGAGGCTTCAAAACCTGAGGCTACTTGATCCATTATATGCTCTTCCATGAGGGCTCTGATAGCACCTTCATCTTTGATCCATACTTAATTCATAGAAAAATATGAGACCAATCAAGGGACATATAACCTCTAATTTTTGTTGTGAAGTCATGGGATAGACACAACCCGAAGACCGGTGGAACATCAATTATGACTATATCCTGTGGAATAGTTATGTTCAGGCAGGAATAGAGTTGTAATGGGAGACCTCTGATAACCCCAATGGTTTGGACTGATTTCCCATCCAGCTGCATGACTCCTTTTCTTAGGGGTTCATATTTGATTCCCAAAGCATCCACTATTGCTTTAGGCATAATTGGATTGCTTGTGCCAGAGTCAATCATGGAGTTATGAGGTAAATTCTTACCAATTATAAGAGTCATAAAAAAGGTTTGAGGTCTTAGATTAATTAATTCACCCTTCTGGTTCATTAGTATTGACTTTGTTTGAGCTTGAGTCACTTTGAGCTGCTCTTTTCCCTTTCTAGTTGCAGGTGGAATGCTTTTGGATTTTAGTGCTTCTTGAAGTAATTATTTTTTCTCTAGAATACCCAAGATATCCCACAAGGATACATTGGATAGTGCTCATTTGAGTTTCTCAACTACATTCATTGGCCCGAGTGGTTGCACCTTGGAAACTTGCTGATATTTTGGACTTTCAGCTCTTGGATGAAAGGTACCTTGATTTTGAGAAACCATCAGAGTTTATTGTCTGACTGTGGGTAGAGGACCAGTAAATGTTGGGGGCTCTTTCCTCACCTCATTCCTTACTATAGGAGCAGGGATCGTGGCTTCTATCATCCACCTCTTAGAGAGAGTGTTGCAATATGACTGTAGTGGGTTAAAAGTAGATAATTTGTTAGTAAAAAAACTCTTCTCCTTCGACCCAAGAGAACAACGCATGTTCAGGTGTGATTTTTGCCTCTTGTTCTAGGGACATCCCTTGTATTTGTGCAACCAAGGCCACATTTTGAATTCTCAGGGATTGGTAGGGTCCACCATCCTAGACCTCATAGCCTTCCATTGCTCTTTTTTCTGCTACCTTTTTGTAGATTCCCTTGAGGGAAATCTCTTGGCATATGAGGGGTATTGCAAGGAAAACACCAAGCATTGGGATCTTCCACCAAATTGTTCTGTCCTGGAATCATTTCTCTCCCCTTATTGGGTGGGAGTGTCTAGAGTGGTGTTGGGACTGGGAAAATTTGGTTAGATGGTTGTGTTGGTGGTGGTCTCTCAACATTTTTATATTGTGGAGGATAAGCGGGCCTATTCCCTTGGTAGCTTTGATATTTTTTTCTAGGGTACACAAGTTGATTCCTCTTAAGGTTAACTATCTCATTAGAAAAACTCCTAAGAATATTTTTTACTTCCTCCATCTCTACAGAAGATGATGATGATGATGTTGTTTCCGTAGAGGCGGTGGCTCCTTGAGGGGATGGGTAGCTATATATTGATGCAGCAGTTTGAGTAGAGCTTGAGGTCCTATGCCTGAGGAAGGGGGTTATCTCTGGATATATTGGAAAAGGGACCTTTGGGGGGAGTTTACCAACATCTATCAAATTGTTCTCAGCCTGGACCACAATATCATATGCCTGTGGCAAAGAATATCCTCCCAATGACTGAATCATGAAAGAGATATCTGAGTTTAGAGATTTTAAATAAAAGACAATAGCAATACCTAGTGGTGGCCTGGCTAGAACTAGAATAATTTGCCATGTCTTATGGAATATGGTATTAAAGTTAGTCATAGGCTCTTGTGGAGCTTTCTTGATGTTGATAAGTTGTTGTAAGAGTGAAGACCTATCTCCCTTTTCACTGAATCTTCTAACGAAAACATCTCCCAACTGATCCCAAGTACCAATGGAGTTAGGAGTCAAGGATTGGTACCAGTCAAGAGCTTTCCCCTTGAATGAGGTAGCCAATAAGATTAAGGCAACATCTTGCTCTGTGATATAATGTATTGTGCATATTTTTGCAACATCTTGAAGATGTTCCTCTGGGGTCTTAAAGTCTTCACCGCTGAATTTAGGTAGTGCCTTCATCACATTTGCTGGGATGGGATTCCATGTCACTGGATGTACTGGCAAGATGAGTGGACTTCCTTGATTCCATGAGATGAACTATCTCAGAGGAGGAGGTGGTTGATGAGCCATTATGATAGGCCTGAGAACTCTAGTGGATTGTAAGAAGGGCCTTCCAGGTGGAGGTGTCGAAAGAGTCCAGTTTGGAGGAGATAGAGATCTTTGAATCTATCTACCTATTCTATTTCTTCCTAGGGACAACTGTAGATATTCAAACATGCCTTCTTCTCTGGCTCTTGACCTTGTTTGAATCCTTCTCATGAACTAGAGAGGATTAACCCACCAATACTGCTGAGACAAGTTGAGATGTCGAATAGAGTCACCAGATGTGTTACTACAGAGCCTCCAAAGGCTATGAATTGCTATGTCACACACCAAACTTAGCAATATTTGAAGTTTAAGCTTTCAATGCTTGTCCCACCAGGTGTGCCAGAAAAATTGTTGACGATTATCTTTGCAGATGAACCATCAAAGTCATGGGAAATCTTAGAGATGTGGGACTTGGCCCCTAAGATAACCTCCAGATTTTATAGAAGTTGGCTCTTCTCTTGCTTTATGTTGAGGTGAGGGTTAGAGAGAAAACTAAATGAATATAAATCCCAACTAAGATGATGTGCCAAAAATTTACCAAAAACACAAAGATAGAAACTAAAATAACTAATAACCTAGTCAAGGAGCATTGAGCATGATTAACCCTGTTAGAGATATTTTGTACTATCAAAGGCTAGAAGGAACTGAAACATAACCATTTGCAAATGAACATATTTATGTAAATATCTAAGGGTGTATAACATGATAGAAACTTAAACATTCATCAAAATGAATAAAATCATACAGAAGAGAATCAAGACCCAGAGTATTGTGAACTTCTTTGTGCACAGAACAAGAACTCTTTATTTATAGAGAAAATAATACATAAGGCCAAGAATGGCACATACTACAATATTTCTTTACAACAGAGCCTTGCTAAGGCTGATGAACACAAATTACTGAACCTAAAAAATCTTCTGGGGCTCCTCTTCTTCCCCTTTTTTCTTTTATTTTATACTGACACCAAGACCCTCTTTTATAGATCATGTGGATCACTCTCCAATGCATCTTCCATCATGATTTCCACCATCTGCATTTAGTTCTTTACCTGCATGATCTTTGACCCATGTGGTGAATCTCAACTGCTCGCTTTGGGACTCAGGATTGCATTCAATCCACTGAACTGTGAGTCCTTTTTCTTCTTTGGTTGGCTCTTTGGATGGTGATAGCTTCCTTGAGTGACATGTGGAGGGCATGCATGCTAATTTGGGACTACCTTTTGTTTTCTCCCTTTGGAGTTGTGCCTGGATGACACGTGGAGCCTTGTGGGCTCTTTTCCTTTCCTTTTGAATTTTCTACCTACTCGGGCTATGTCGTTGTGCTTCTGCCACATGGAAGCCACACATTATTTTGAGGTTCCCAGTATTTTGTGTTGGCTCCAATATGTGTTCCGAAAGGACACGTGGATTCCCTCTGCATTTAGTCCCATACTTAGTCAAAATTGAGCCCCGAAGAGGAACAAAGGAACGCCAAAATAAAAAGGGAATGCGTAGTTTGGATGATCAATGGATGCCGAAGGTCAGTACATACCCTTGATTTATCAGTTTACTTGTAGTTACTATCACTACATGTGATGAGGATCACATACGCACATGTGAACCTATGAAGTATAAGTTGAACAATAATAAAGGAAGAGGTGATAAATGAAAAGTAACCTTGATGTTGCAAATCAAAAAGAGGTCTACCAGGAGACTATGGATGTTATCAAGGATCTACATGGGATAGATTTAGAGCTGGAAGGAGTGGAATCATGCGTGATGGAATGAGTAAATAAATTTGAGCTCCCACATAAGGACGTGGATGACTTGAAGGGAATATGTATTAAATGTTGCGCTCAGGAGAATATAATCCCTATGTTACGAGATTAGTTGAGAGAAACCATACCATGTGCAGGTAATGAGCATGAGAGGAAAATACTTCATCCAAATTTGCCCCCACATAATCATGAGTATGATAAAGAGATTACACTGGATACAGTCAATTGTTGATGGATGCATCTTGAGTAATATTCTGATAGACACATGTGCAAGAAGTTAATTTACTTATGTTGGATGCATGAAACCATATGGTAAGACCACCATTGTGGCCTTCTTCGAATTTGTTGTGTATGGAAAATAGAACTAGGGATAATCCTATTGGAGTAATAAAAGATGCGACCATTACAATTCAAGGAGCCAAGTTCACTGGGGATTTTGAGGTATTGGAGCTAGATGAAGAATATAGCTTTCTAGCATTACTTGGGTGCCCCTAGTGTTACATGAATAATGTAGATATGTGATTAAACAAGGGGTACATTAGCTTTGATAACAAGGAAGAACGCATAATCATACCTTTGACTGATGTAAAGGCTGATCCATATGTTGAGCCCTTAAGTGAAGAGGACTTCAATAGGATATATGCATGCACAATCAGAGACCCTAAGGTAACTAAGCCATCTAAGGAAGGGGTGATATAGTGCGATGATGTCTCAATCAGTTAGTAATACTACAAGTATTATCATGTGATAAATGGGTGCATGGAACGTATGAAGTAGTTAGAACAAGAGATAAATAACATGGTTACTTATGTGATTAGGTCATGCTCTGAGTTAGGTGCATTTGAGTTATAATCACATGTACCATCGGTACACTGGTGAGGGGAAACCTAAAGTATTTATACGCGACATGAAATCCCAATGGAAGAATGAAGGATAAAGGATACAATATGATCAGTATATTCTCTACATGGGACGATAAAAGTGGTGCTTTGGTGGGACTATGACATAGAGACAACTTATTATAATGGAGAGAAGTGAGAATCACCTTTTCTACTAGGTTCCTAAGGAGTCAATGTACCTTCTCATATATGCAAATTTCATGGGAAGTCCCCTACCTCGCATCACGTCCAGGAGTGTGAGAGACTTTAGATGGAAGGGAAGGAGGCCTTGCCACAATCACTCTCTAGGTACATAAGTTCTATTCCACCCTAAGTAGTTATGCCACATGTGTATGGTATGCCCATGCAGAGCTGACAAGAGGAAATAGTTAATTGACACAAAGATGACCTCAAGTATGATTCATACATTTAGATAAATTTTCTACTAAGCCACCAGTCAATGAAGCATTGCATATTATGAAGCACCCTTACTTTGGGAGATAGCATGTTAACGCTGGGGAAATTTTGATTAGGTATGAATGGAGAGATGGATTTATAGGCATGCCTTGAACTTAAAGAAACTAAGGAAGAAGAAATGGTCCAGTTCTGGGAAATGAAAGAAAAGGGTAAACTGGTACGCTTCATAAATGATGACGATGATGAGGATGATATCTTAGATGTTAACCATACTGAACGTACATGTGAGGTGATGGAAATATCAAGTTAAAATACATGTGATTATCATGAGCCTATGAAAAAAAATAAGGTTAACATTGGAACAGATATAAAGCCTAAAGATGACATTATTGGTGACTACTGGTCGGAGTAGGAAGTGGCTAATATTATTGAACTCCTATGTGACTTTAAAAAAATATTTCCATGGGGCTATCATGAATTAAAAGGATTACATCCTTCCTTTGGGGAGATGAAAATCAAGATCAAATAAGGCGCACACTCGTCTAGGAATAGAACTTACAAGATGAATCCTAATTTAGGTGTCAAGGTGAAGGAAGAAATTGATAAAATTCTCAAGTCTAGTATAATTGATCCCATTGAGGAATTGGAGTGGGTTAGTCCTATGGTCATCAGTATTAAAAAGTATGGGAGGAGAAGGATTTGTGTAGATTATATAGACTTAAATGCTTCATGTGCTATTCATCGTTTTCCTACCCCATTCACGAAAGAAATCCTTGAAGGATTTGTTGGGCATGATATTTAGTCATTTAAAAATGGGTTTTGTAGCTATCATCAAGTGAACATACCAAAGGAAGATCAAGAGAAGACATCCTTGACCACTGAATGGGAATTTTTTCATACACATTGATGTCCTTTGGACTAAATAATGCACCAACCATGTTCTCACACATTGTGGTACATGAATTTTAGGAATTCATTTATGAGTTTTAACAGGTGTATCTAGATGATTGGATTGTCTATGGCTTACTCAAAGACCATTGTGAGAATCTAAGGTTCATATTTGAGAGGTATAAGTAGTTAAACATCTCTCTGAATATTAAGATGTGCATCTTCGCAACACCTTTTAGCACTTTTCTGGGGCATATTATTTACAAGGAAGGGTTATTGGTGGACCCAACCAAGATAGTTATTATCTTGGGTTTGGAATAGCCTAATAGTCATAGTGAAAAGTGTGGATTTCTGGGACATATAGGGTATTACAGGAAATTCATTAAAGGCTATGTAAATATTTTTGTGCCCTTGGAAGAGCTATTGAAGGATAAGGGAAAATTTTATCGGTATGATGTGCAATAAGAGGCGTTTGAAACATTGAAGGAAAGGCTTACTATTACATCAATTTTTTTCTTTCCTTCATGGGAAAAATCCTTTCAAGTTCATGTTGATGCTTCTAGGATGAAACTTGGCATAGTGTTAGCGTAACCAAAAGAAGTAATTATATACCACCCCATTTTTTTTGTAAGAAGGAATTTGACACTAGCGGAGTATAATTATATAACTACTGAGCATAAGGATTTATCCATGATCTACGTGCTACATAAATTTAAAAAATAATTTTTGGAAAAAACATTTATTATCTTTACAAAACATATGACACTCAAGTATTTGGTGGATGAGCCTATTTTGAAAAGGTGCATTTGTAGATGGATACTACTCTTTTAGGAGTTTGAGTTTATAGTTGTTGTAAAACCAAATAAGAGAAACTCAAGGCATGAATTTTTTTCAAGAATCAATTCTAGTGAGGATGTATAAAGAATTAAGGATACAATTCTAGATGTATAGCTATTTAGATTGAACCACATGCCCACAAAATTGGAATATATTGCACTATTCTTATGTGCTGAACAAGCACATGAGGGAATAAAACAACTAGAAAAGAAGAAACTTGCAATATGTGTGACACCTTACTAGTTGATAGGCGGAGATTTATATAAGCTAGGCCATGATGAGGTTTTACACTGATGTGTTCTAGAGCATGAGTATGAGGCTATTATGGAAGAGGCTTATGGTGGAATTACAGGAGTTCACTTTTCGAGTGATGCTACAGCATGTAAAATTTTTATGGATGGATTGTGGTGGGAAACTTTGTACAAGTATGCTAAAGAATATGTCAGGGCATGTGGTTATTTTTAGTGCCTCAAAAATCCTAAACACAGAGATAAGATGTCATTATGGCCTATTGCAAGAGTTGAACCTTTTAAGAAATCGGTTATTAATTATATAGGTCCTATTTCCCCATCCACGCGTAGGACTGACATGTATTATATTATAACTTGTACATACTATCTGATAAGGTGGGAAGAAGTAACACCTATAAAGGATTTTACAATGGCTACAACTGTAAGATCTCTTTGGGAAAACATTATTAACAAGTATGGTTATTTGTTGAGCTTGACTAGTGATAGAGGGACTCATTTTCTTAATGAGTCAATCAAGATTTTACTAGCATATTTTATAGTGGCACACCATAAGATACACCCTATCACCCACAGGAAAATGGTATTGCTAAATATTTCATCAAGATTCTAGGAAAAACACTCAAAAATATATATGATGTTGGAAGGAAATAATGTGATGATAAAGTCTCTGTGGTACTTTGAGCATATAGGACAACCTATAAAAGATTAAATAAGGCCACACCATTTCACTTGGTTTTTTATGTAGTGGTTATATTACCTTATGAATTCATGTTACCATCCCTACTTATTATGTGAACATGAGGACTAGCTGATGAGCAAGATATTGAAGAGTTCATTGAAAAATTGATGTAGTTAGATGAGAGGTGTGCTATTGTGCATTGAATCTAGAAGACCGAGAAGGATAGATAGAAGGCCTGACATGATAAGAATATAAGGAATAAAAAAATTGAGGTGGGAAATATCATAATATGGTTCTTCTATATGATTATAATTTTGTAGTGCCCTGTTTCGGGACACCGGAACACAAACAAGATATTACAAAAAAATTGGGGTAATTTTTTTTTTATTAAAAAAAGGTAGACATTAATTATTTGTGCTCGATTTTACCCCTTTCCATTGATGATTTGATTAAATTAATTAATACCTTACCTGGGATTAAAAGGCACTAGCCCCAAAACAATTTAATTACCTATTACAACAAGACTTACTAAGGTTACCGAAATAACAACACACCTCCTTTAATTTTATTATTTTTCCCCCTTTAAAATTATTTTACTACACTCCATATTGGATAATTCTATTAACCATATTAAAAGATTTTGACTTAGAAGTGCAGGATTCAATGATGACCCTAGGATCAAACCAATCCTAACCCTTGTTTTTCATCTCACCCTAAAAATTGCCCTAATCCTCTCTTTATCATTTTCTTCTATTTCCTTTTATTCTATTTCTCATTTTGTTTGGTTTCCTTGTTTGTTTTTTTTTTTCTCTGTAGGTGCAAGTTGGAAAGGAGCTTGGCTCTTTGCTTCCATGGAGATTTTTTTGATAAAGAACCTCCATTTCTTTTTGTTTCCTGTATATTCATTGATCTTTTTTTTTTTTGTTTTTTTAAACATATAAGGATATATATATATATATATATATATATATATGTTGAGAGAAGGGGAGTGTTGTAGGGAGACGGCGGCAGGGAGGTTTGAAGTGGTGTGGCCGCGCATGGAGGGGCCACTGCTAAGAGGGGGTTTGTGATTGCGGCCGGCGCAGGACAGGGCCACCAAGACAGGCGCGTAGGGGAGTTGGATGGGGAGGTGGCAACGACGGGGTGCGGGTGTGGCAGAGGGGACAGCCGGGGTTGGGGAGCTATGCAGGGCTGCGCAATAGCAACTGTGGAGGCCGCAATCGGGGGGGGGGGGGTGGGGGGTTAAGGGGGTGCCTATGGTGGCCGGGGGGAGGAGTTCGGCCCTCCCCCTCCATGTATATATATATTTTTTGTTTTAAATTTGTATTAATACAAAAAAAACATTTTTTCTTCTTTTTATTTTGTTTTATTTCTTAATAGATTAACACATAAAATATATATATCTTATAACATATATAATATATTATATATATTATGAGTTTAACATATAATATATATATACATATTTTTAATATCCAATGTAAAATATTAAATAATTAATATATTTAATATAATATATATAATATGTATATATATGTACTCTAATTTCAGACAATCAAAAAAGACACTATTTACCATCTAATATGTGTGTGTGTGTGTGTATATATATGTATACATATATATACATATATATGTATACACATATACATATATATGTATACACATATATATATATATGTATACATATATATATATATATATATATATATATATATATATATATATATATATATATATAATACATCTGAGCAAGAAGTTCTAAGTAAATACAGTTTTAAGTAAAAAAAATCTGCAATACTTATATTTATACATATATATACATATACATATATATGTATACATATATACACATATACATATATATGTATACATATATATATATATAATACATCTGAGCAAGAAGTTCTAAGTAAATACAGTTTTAAGTAAACAAAATCTGCAATGCTTATATTTAAAAAAAAAAATACAAGAGAATATAATTAATAGAAGTTTAATTTATTTTTTTGTATTCTTGACAAATATGAAAATAACAATATTCCCAATAACTCAACTTCCCTTTTTAAACACAAATAAATAAATTTCCAAAACCATGGTGATAAAAAAAAAAATTTAAATCTAATTTTTTTCACTTAGTATCTAAATATGTAAACATTTTGCAAAGAAATGTACATTTCACATTGATAATAATTTCTTCCAATGTAGAAAAAAAATAAGCTTCATCTAACAAAATAGATGTCTTTTCAAATAACATTTTTTTATTTTATTTTGGTCAAAATAATATTCCAAAACAAGGCATGTTAAAGGAATGTGATTATATTTCTATTGAATGTATTTTAAAGGAATACAATATTTTACCAATCTTCTTTTGCACAATCTTCTCGATACATCATTTATCAACATACTAAAATACATGAGGAGACAACCAAATAAACCTATTCCCAAGATTGAACAAAATCTTCTCATATACAATTGAAATACCAATCTTACAAGTGGTTATCAAATACAAGAAGGAAGAGAAATGACAGTAAGGGGAAAGTTTCCACAAGCCATAATCTAGGGGTTATAATGCAAGAATGTTTCATATGGAAAGAAACAACAATGAGAGTCTAAGATGCCACCAACTCCAACTTAGAGATCCACTTCAAATGCCTTTAGATAATACAACCAAGGATAATAAGCTTGTTTTCCACCCAACCATAGGCATCATGACATGCCTTTCCCAAGGTTGGGATGCATGCTAGCCTCCCCCAAGCCCATGGGAAAGAGAACTACCATCCAAAACTTGCATAAGAATGAGGTGAAACAACCAAAAACACATTCACACAAAAACAACAAAAAGTATGAAACAAGACTCCAAATTTTAAAAGTGAAAAAGGAGGAGAACCCATGTTCTACCTCTAAAAAAAATGGGGAAGAGAGGAGAAGAGTTCTCCAAAATTTGACATATTCAAAATTACTTGCACAAAACAAGATCTCCATACCCTCCTTATTTCTCCTAATTTCAATCAAAACCCTCCTTATTCTCTCCACCCTTTCACCAATCCTTCTTGGAAAGGATTTTCAAACCCAAAGGGGGTTTCCTTACCAAGAATGGGGAAGGAGGTTCAAGCCAAATGAATCAACTTCCCCACCTCAACCATTTGAGGGGAGTAACTAAAATCCTACAAGGCTTGCCCATCAAGCCATGAGGATTGAGAGGGAAAATTCCCTCTCTCTTCCCCCACAACTCCAAAACTCCATCATGCCATATGATGGAGGGAGTAAAAAACAAATAAACAACAACAAAAATTCACATGAAAACAAACAACATTTCAAGTATATAACTAATCTAACAACTAATAACAATACAACACATACAAGTTAGCTTAAGAGCCTACCTCAAAGAAAGCTCTCCAAAAAGCTTTCCAACTTCAAATTTCTCCACTCCTTGACCCAAGCAACCTCTAGCTCCCAATCACCCAAGCATCCAAGCAAAAAGCTCCAAAAAAAAGGTTCTCTTCTTTTCCCATGAAGGGGAATTTGAAGAGGAGCAAGCAAAAATCCTCACAAATGAGGGGGTGACATGTGTCACCCCTCTCCTCCTTCAAGGTCAAAGATGCCAAAACAAAAGAGATAAAGGGTAAAAATGACTTTTAGCCCTCTTCTCCCAAATTACTCTAAAATGTTAACAAGACAAAATCTAGTGCAACTTTTAACAACCACACTCAAATCCACACCCCTTACATGGATGTGACCAAACAAGAGGCAAAAAGGGAGGGAAAACTCCCTCTAGCCTTGGAAATAAGCCCCCCTACCTATTAGGTAGGGTCCAAGGGCTCATTTTTATGTTAAGGGAACTCTCAAACTAAAAAGGGGTCCCTAAAAATGCCCAAAATAACCCAATTTCGGGTTTGGAAAAATTTGGCACAAGGGTAGAGGGTGTGGGGACCACCCAAGGGTTCACATGTGACCCTAAACCCTCAAAATTAAGTACATCATTAAACTAATTCAAAACTTAATGCAAGTGGGGTCATTAATTCCCCAAAACAAGTTTACAACACAAACTTAATTACACCTAAGCAAAATTAATAATTACAAGACATATTACATTACAAATGAGGGTCACCCATGGTGCCCAAAACAATAATTCTAACACTAAGGCCTCAAGAAAATAAACATGGCTAGGACTTAGCCTATGGGCTGCTTGTGCAATATTTTGTAGCTGGCCTGAATCCCACGTTCTCTTGTAAACCTGTCACCTGCACACTCAATGCACACATTAACCATACATGTCCGATAAAATATAAATCAATCTACTAAATAAGATATCAATGAATTCTAGACTAACATAACATCTTTCTGGATATCAAAATGTGACAATGTGCACAACTATACATCAATTCTTCCATAAGTTAGTCATAATGATAAAATGACATATATCCATAGAATCCCAACATGCAACAAACTAAGTATCCATCAATATAATTACGTTCCAAAACAACATCATATCAATTAGTATCCATGACATCATATGAATAATGCAAACAACATAGTAATCAAGATGAATCAGTGTTATACACCTAAATGTCCATACATGTCTAATCATGATCAAATATCCTAATGTAATGTCCAAAATATAACAAATCCTCTGTCAAAACATGACTAATGAGTAAAAGGAACAACAAGTAACTGAGCTATAAAAGTGTGGGCACTACACACCCTCTTTGCAAGCCTCCCATTTAAATTGGAAGTAATCTCTCCATTGGTCTACAATTTAATAGTAAAAAATATTTCTGAATCCAAGGGTCACTCCTAGAATTAATGTTCAGACCATTCCCCATATTCCAATCTACTTCAGAAATCCCTGATTAGACTGATTGTTCCTACTAAAAATAATCCTGTAGGTAGTTCCCTATTTGTGAAAAAACCTAAGGTGCCACAAAAATTCCACAGATTATATTTAAATTTTAAGATGTCAACCCTTTCATTCTTCTTTATGAAACCTCCATTTTTCAAATTAGTTATCTGATTTTCATCTACATATTTCTTAGTACGAAGGAGCTAATGTCTTTCTTTTGTCACTTTTTCAGGCTATCAAAGGTACTCACATAGATTTGAATTTGGGTCCAAACATGAAAAAGCCTTCGTTGTATACTTCAACAATTTATTAGTCTTGAATGTGGATAGCACTAAATAGACATTGTTTACATGGTCATTACATGTGGGTTGTTTGAAAGTAATTGGGCTTTCCCAACTCGTGTTAGTAATGAGCCTTTCCAAGATGCTAGTTTTTTATGGATTTGAAAATAATTTCTTTTATCTTGAAGTCATCACATAATATAAGGGTCACACAAGGTAATTCCCATGAGGTATAGTATCTATGAGAAATTACTTAAGATAAGGCATAGAGGTGATGTACGTTCAGCTACATTGTTGTTATTCACTAAGGAGGTTTGATGGCCAAGTAAGTAGTAACTCTTCCAGAAGATTACAATTTGACCTGGAAACCTCATCATACTTCTTAGTAATGAACTTCAAATAAAGGCATTCTTGACGGATATCCAAGGTGTGATTAGTGAAGTGAGGATCAGTCAGGGGCATGAAGGCTAATTAGTATTGCCTTCTCAATGGTGGTTGGTGCCTTCTCATTGGAGGTTGGTGTTCACAGAGTGGAGGAATGATTTCAAGGTGCTACAAGATTGGTCTAAGTGAGTTTGGTGCCCATTGGAGGTATGGATATGGTTGGTGTGCTATTCTTATTAAGTCCCCAAGGTCTGAATGGTGTCTTCAAGTATGTGCAAGAGATTCTAGGGTGATCATCAGGTCAGGTGTTGTAATTCACAGTTGAAAGAACTAGCCCATTTAGGCCTAGTTCTAGAGCCTAATGAGGTGTAAGAGCTCAAATCAAGGCCATGAAAATCCTATTTAAGCATGGTAGGAGCCTAGGAACACTTTCTAGAGAATTTATGAGCATCTACAGGTCATACTTTATCTTTTGGAGGAAAATTTGAGGTTTGTACTAAAACCACCCTTAAGAACTAGTAGTGGAAGCTTAGAAAAATGAGATTGGTCTTGACTGTATAGACTTATTTATGAAAAATAAAGATATGGATCATGTAGATGGAGGTTTTTTAGTGCTCTGTTTCAAGTTTCATCAAAAATTGAAATGGATTATTGAAGATATTCAAGTTTTACCAAAATTGGGTAAAGTGAAAAGGGATAAAATAGTGACCTGTCTTCTTAGCACTCAAAAAAAATTATCAAGCCTCCTTCAGATAAATCATAAGAGGAATTTTTAAAGATAACTCCAAGACTAAAAAATTTCAAAATGTTTGAGGACAAATGGTTAAGGAACATAAAGGTTCTATTCATTTTTCTATTAGTGTTTTTCTCTCTCCAAACCTCCTTCCTGAAGTGATAGGCATAAAATGAATTTATTGGGGTCTCCAAATAACTTTTGAAAGTTGGTGAAAACCCCTCAGGAGTGTAGAATACTTCCTCCTAGGTCAAAATGGTGGCATTCCTTGTTCCTCATGGTTGACTTTCCGTACAGGTTTGACCCTGTTTTGTAAGGTTTTTTTGACTATAAAGTACAAATTTGAAGATGCCAAGTTAAATATCCTACTGTGGAAGAAGGTATGTGAGGTGGTATTAGTTTCATGAAATATTTTTGAGACAATTTCATTACATATTTAGTGTGAATTCAATCAAACTTCCTTCTCTACCACTAAAAGGCTTTTCAAACTAAACCTTTCATGGTGCTTGAAGAAATTGTTTATGTATAAACATGATTTGAGTTAAGAAATGGATATGAACACCCTCTACAGGTTAATAAAATGTTTTTTAAGCTCATAATTTTCTTTGATGAAGTGATGAGTGAAGGTCATAGTTTTCATTGCTCCTCAACTACAAGTGTCTTGAAGGGTCTTGTCAAAAAGGACTGAAACTAAGTTGTGCTTGTAAATTTATCATCCTTACAAACTCATGCATTCAATTATGGAGATGGTGTAACATAGGAATGTTCATCTTGAAGTGATTCCTATGTGAATGGTCATAGTTCAGTGAAGTGTGAGTTTTGATAAAAAAATCCCAAAACCAAGATTGTCTTGTGAGTTGCTTAAGAACACATTACACACAGTCCTAAAATGCATGTTCTTCATGCCAATACTCTTGAATTGGTGATTGCTTTAGTATGGTAAGTGAAAAAGGTAGCGGACCTTTCTTATAAAATGTTTTAGATGCTTTGGAAGAGGTTTCTTAGTAGTCCACTCTTTTCTTGAAGACTAGGTTTAGTCTCACTTGTGACATCAAGATAGGACTATGATTTGCCTTAAACCATGAAGTTATCCTCTATCATCTAAAAATAAAACTTGAATTAGTAAGAACCTCTATTGAAGTGATCATACAATTATATGGACATAAAAATGAATAACAAAGTGTTGAAAGCTCTCAAATAACATGACTAGGGTTTCAAGACTTAAAACCCTAACTGTGTACAAATTTTGGAAAGATCAAGCATTTGACTTGTTGAGCATGATATCAAAAAATATAACTGGGAAGTTTTGAAAATGTCCTATCCTTCCTTGAAATATGTTCTTAAGGTCATACTTATACTGAGAATTTGGTATAGTTTATTAAAATATTGAAGATGCATCTTTGTACATATTAAAAACTAGTGTATCTGTCCTTGTTCAATGCATGATTCTATGAAGAAATAAGTGCTTCCTTACCTTTTTGAGTATTATAGATGATAAAATCTCAAATCATTCTTCCAAGCTTGAAAATTCTTGAAATATCTTATCTATGGTGTGTCAAGTCTATACAAGAATGTGTTTCACTATTCCTGAGTTTTTGACATTGTGAAAAGTGTGAAAAATGTTGAAGAAATATTGAAAGATCTTCAATGTTCTTTTGATGAAGAAATAAGCTCTTGATACATCAATCCTAATTGATGTTCATAATGCAAGCTCTTTTATTAAGTTCTCTCCCTCTTAACTTGATCAAATGCACTAACTAGCACAAAAACCTAATGCACTCATGTTCTCTTTATGAAACAACTGAGACTAAATGGTGAAAATGAATAATAAAAGGTTATAAAGAATATTTAAAGTGATTTTGTAATGTTTGTACATGATAAAACTTGGAGGAGTTATTTTAGCTACAAGCCCAAATTTATTCTACTTACTTGTTGGAAGAATAAGAGTTGACTGTTACAACAAAAAATGAAGGAGGTTGAATGGAATAGGAACAGTTTAAGAGTGTAAAGAGTTCATGAGACCTCATGGTCATCATTTGACTATAAATGAATCTTGATAGACCTACATGTTATGTAAGTAACTAAAAATTATCAGATGCAATTATGACAAATCAAAAGGTAGTTTTTGTATTTGAATACTTTCATCTCCCTTGCACGATGGAAAGTAGTAAGTTGAAAATTCCTTGAATTTGAAGAGAAAAGGTCATATTAGAAGTTATTCTTATTTTATAAAATATCATTTTTTTATGATAAGTATTTTTGTTGAAGCTTTGGAGATATTTTTTTTGATGTATGTTGAAACAGAGAAGATGCATATAGAAGAGATAGGTGATTTTGGGTGAAGAATGGAGATGAAATCATATAGAGAGCCATAAGAGTATGAGAGGATCATTCTCATGAAGATGTAAACATGATTCAGTGTGAAAAAAAAGAGAAGATAAGTTCATTGAGAGTGTGAGTGAAGATGAGAAAATTATTGAAGCAATGAATAGTTATTGATGAATACAAGTCTAATAATATATCAATAGTGCCACTTGAATGAAGATGAATATACATAATAATGAGGTGTTGATAACCATGATTTGAAGGATCTTGAAACCATGAAATATTTGAGGACCTAGGTGAACAAAAAATTCCATCATGACTGAAATATTGCAGTAGGTTGAACACATGAAAAGTAGGTTCTTGTTTGTGTGATTCAATGAGTGAAATCATGATATGAAAGTGTGGGTGAAATGATCCTTGTATATTAGAGCCTTGTAGTTGATTAGGTGATCAGAAGAGAGGTGAATTAGGAGGAGAAATGAGAAGAAGAATGAGTTGATCTAGTGGTCACAATCTGTTGTGTGAGACAAAAAATTCAGAGTGATCAAAACCTTGCAGAATTCTAAGTAACAACTTAGAAAATGGGGAGTTGAAGCTTCCTTGTAAGTTGAAGCTTATAGAAGGTCAGTAGGTGCTTGACTAAATTTGGGATTTGAAGCTTCCATGCAAGTATAAGCTTGCTAAATATAAGTAGATGCTTGGTTAAATTTTGGAGTTGCAGCTCCATGTTGAGTTGATGCTCAACTATGAAATCATTGTAATCTTTACATGACATTCTTTTCCAAGTTAGTTCTTTATTTCAGTGGGTTTTTCTCCCTTGAATGGATTCCCACATTAAATCCTGTCTCTCTGTGTGCTCTCTCATGTTGACTGCTTGTGAATGTTGGTTTGGATTTATTATAACAAATCAAGTGAATTGAATTTTTTGTTAAAGTTTGAATAGACACAGATTCGCCCCCCTCTCAGTGTCCTAATTTCCAAATTTTGGTATCAGATCCTGGTCCTCTTTAATCAATTCTAATAGCTTTGAGGAGATCCTAGAGGCACAAGCATGGGAACACTAGTTGAATCAATTCTGAAAAGGAAGTATGAGATTGCTCAATCTCTGATTGATGGACTGAAGAAGGAAATCAAGCTCATGGAAGCTGACCATGGCCAAGCACTCAAGGAGATGGAGTCATTTGTTGAGAATGTGTCAAAATATCTTAAAAGATAAGGAATATTCCTACCTTAAACATGAAGAATAATTGAGAATCTTTAAGGTTGAACTAGAAGAAGAAAATGACAAGTTGAAGATGTATAGAAAACTTGAAAAGAGTTTTGAATCCCTTGATGGAATTTTGGAAAATCAAAGAGCACCAAGTGATAAAACAGGTCTAGGATTCAGAGGAGAACCTATGGAAAAGAAAGAGGATGACAAGGCTGGTCCAAACATGCAAAAAATCATGAAGATGATCAAGAAGACAAACACAAGAAGGCCTAAGTTAGTTAGGCAACCAAATGCATCTAGGTATGAAAGGAATTTCAATGGATATTGTTTTTCTTGTCATAACTATGGACATAGGGCTAAGGAATGTAGAAATTATATCATAGATGACCACCCATGGAGAGATAATATAAGTGAGAAAGAAAAGAATATAGTTTTCTTTAATTGCCAAGAAAAAGGTCATATTGCCAAGTACTGCTTAGAAGAACCATCAAGTAAGTTTTGGGAAGAAAAATACTCAAGAGGCATGAACATGGTAGTGTGCTACAATTGTAACAAGTTTGGACACTATGCCAGGAAATGTTATGATCTCAAGGCTTCCAATCATAGTTGGAATGACAGTTCACACCAAGTCAGAGGTAAGAGTAATGTCATATGCTATAATTGTCATGATTTTGGGCATTTTGAAAAACATTGTTGTCACAATGAACAATATAAGTACAGTAGTAGGCATCATAATTTTTCAAAGGACAAGTTAAGAAGGTTTCCAACATGAAGACCAATCCTAGAAATGAGTCAAAGTCAGCTATGCCTAAAACAACCTCTGGAAAGAAGGAGGTAAAATGGATATACAAGGTCAAGGAAGAAAACTCAAGAGTTGAAGAAGTAAAGAATGACAAGAAAATAACATGGGAAGATGATGAAGAGACACAACAATCAATGACAGTCATGGGAGAGTCTAGTACAAACAAGACATCAGGAAGTGATGATAAATCCAAGAAGAAGGAAGACAAGTCTAGTGAAAATTATGAAGAATATGTACCTCAAGTTGTGTTAGAGTAGGTGTATGAGATGCAACATGTATGTCTATCAGGAACTCAATTAGAAAGTGAGGGCTTAGGAGATGAGGTTGTCACACCAAGGAGTGCATCCAAGAAGATTGACAAGATCTTAAGGACAAGAAGGGAAATAATTGAGTCATCATGTTTCTTTGATGACTATCTCCTATTTTGAAGTGATCTCACAAGGTGGTGTGCCTTCTCTAGGCTTCTAGAAGGCATATATCAGCTGAAAGAAGAAAGGTTTTCTCTTCACTAGCCTACCAAACTAGAAATCAAGGTCTTCTCTATGATGATGTTGAGTGAACAATCCAAAGTATGTCTTGAAGAAAGTTTCCATCAGTAGTTGCTGATTGGAGTCTTCATCATATTCCAAGGTATGTCAAATTCAAGGAATGTTTATTTAGTCCAATATTGAAGTACTAGTGCTTATTGAAGTTCTTGAATGTTATTCTTGAGTATTCATTCAAAGAGAGTATGGTCAATAGGTCTCAATGTCTATGTTATCTTTCTCTAGGTTGTCAAGATTGAGTCATGGTTGAGTCATCTATCTTAGGTTGTATTCATGTAAGAGAGGTCTTCAAGAGAGTACAAGATTGTTGAAAATGTCAAGTATCTGGTCTGTACCCATGTGTATACAAATCTGATCCAATTAGCCCAATAAATTTGTTCATGGATGAGTGATAAACAGTTTGAAAACCTTCATGATTAAGTCTTGAGAAAATGTCCTTCTGAAATATTACAAGGATTGTGTAATAAATGTCATGTGTTAGTATATGTCTTAACATGTGTGTCTTCAAAGTACTCATAATATTATACTCATTTCAAAATGTCTCAAGTTTTTAGTCAAATATTCAAGGTGTTAATCAGTCTTAGAAACAAGTTGAATTTGAATTAAGGTCTTGTTGTCTTGTGTTCAATATTGTAGTAACTTCCAAGGTGCCTGGGAGTGGTTCATCTATGAAGTATCTATGTTGAATGATTAAAGGAGTGTCAATCCTTATGTCTCTAAGTTTATCTAAAGCCTATGTAAGTCAAGTTCAAAACTTATCATGGTGTGATCTTGCAAGATAATCTCAATTCAGTCTATGAAGAGTATTTCAAGTAGTTTAATGGCATGATCAAGGTCTACAAGGTTGTTTATCAAGAAATCATGTTAAAATGATAAGGTTTCTAAAGGTGTGTGAAGATTCTACAAGAGGATTTAGTGATAACTGTCAACCAAGTCATGATGAAGAACCTTGTTCATCCAAGCCCAAGTGTTCACCTAGGTTAGTCAAAGGATGATATGCTTCATCAAACATGATTTTGTATGGAGATGAAATGCTACAAAACTTAATGAAAATGAAAAGCTAATCTAAAGGATGAAAATTAAATTCTAAGTAAAAAAATTTCAAGAAGATCAATATGTGAAACAAGAAAAATTGATGTCTTGCATAGAATGTTCCAAATGAAGGAGCTACATAAGGTTCATAAGCCAAGTTGAAGTAGTAAAATATACAAGTTATAACTATGAAGATGATAAATGCATGTACATGTGTATACTTACAATATTGAAGAACAATACAAGGTGTTATATCTCCAACTCACAAGTGATCAAGATGGAAAAGGAAGATGAATAATAAGATGCCAAAAGGATGTGAAACTTAAAGACTTGAAAATTTATTGGTATTAAAATTGAAGATCTTGACAAGTAAATAAATTGTAATGGGTCAAATCATCAAGGTTAAAGTATGCATTTATATGAGATGAAAAATGTATAAGGACAAATCTTCAAGCCCAGGCAAGTTTATGAGACAAGAAAAGGTAGTTGTAGAGTTATGTGAGTTTGAATAATTTTATACTTGTCAATTGTGAGGGTCTTTCCTGAGTAAGTAAAAGAGAGTATTGGTGACAATGGAGAAATAGGAGAATGATAATATGTTATTTTGAAGTTTAAGAAGATAAAGGAAAGGTAGACAAGTATGAGAAAAGATAGGTAAATGCATAAATGATGCATGAAGATCACTTACATGTTGTTAGCAAGTAATCATGCTTTATAAAGTTTGTAGACAAAAAATTAAAAACAATGACCTACAAGTTTGTAAGGTTTATTGGAACAAGGAAATGATTTTGAGAATGTCCAATAGTGAATTTGAGGTGTCCTAGAAACCTGAAAATAGCCTAGTAAAGAATCAAAATAATGAAGATAAGGGTGAACATTCAAGAGAGAAAGTAGTTTTCTCATTTAGTGAATGGACATGGAAAGGAAATAGAAAGCACTGAAAATGTCCTTTAGGACTGAGTTAGATATGATTGATCCATCCTTATGGCTTGAATGCAAGGTAAATGCTTGATTTTGTAGTTTAGATAAAGGAGGATAAAATGATCCCAGGGGATGTACATGAGCTTGGTTCATGATGAACATAGGCATTGTATGGATGGCCAAAGTTGGGTTAAAAGGCACTAAAAAAGTTGATTAGGGATCTAAGTTCCAAATAGAAAATCAACTAGCTTAAGGAAAATTTGAGCTTGTTTTTTAGCATGGTGAAGTGAGATATCTGAACATGAAGTGAATAGGTTTAAGGGGAGCATTGAGGTTGATTGGTGGAGAATCCATGCATTCATTCAAGATTATGAGCAAGGTAGTAAGTCTAATCCAAAGGGGAGCTTCTTGAGGTAAGGTTATGCTTTGTAAATGATTACTTGCATGTTGTTTATGTTTTTTAATGTATGAACCTTTTTCATAGATGTCAAAGGGGGAGAGAGTGATATCAAAAACAAGGTATGAATTTTTTGAAGATGTTGGTGTGCTTTTTTTCCATCAAGGTTTCTGAGTTTGTTTCCATCAATGAAAAAGGGGGAGATTGTTGAACCCTAG
Organism: Taxus chinensis; assembly: GCA_019776745.2. Taxonomy (NCBI): domain Eukaryota; kingdom Viridiplantae; phylum Streptophyta; class Pinopsida; order Cupressales; family Taxaceae; genus Taxus; species Taxus chinensis. The sequence goes on from CM034157.1 coordinate 345,745,070, forward strand.
TGCATTGGTGTTGTCATTGATGTCAGGTGGCATTGATGGAAAAGGTGTGATTGGTGAAGTGAGGATAAGTCAAGGGGCATGAAGGTTGATTGGTAGTTCCTTCTCAATGGTGGTTGGTGTTCACAGAGTGGTTTCATAGGTCTCATGATGTTTCTTGAAGTTTTAGGATGATTTCAGGGTGCTATAAGCTTGGTCAGTGAGGTAAGTGCCCACTGGAGGCATGGACATGATTGGTGTGCTTGGCTTAGGTGTCCCACAGGTTAGAAATGGTGTCTCAAGGATGTACAAGAGCTTCTAGGGTGATCATCAGGTCAGGTGTTGTAAGTCACAGTTGAAACTAGCCCATTTAGGCCTAGTTCTAGAGCCTAATGAGGTGTAAGAGCTCAAATCAGGCCATGAAAATCCTATGTAAGCATGGTAGGAGCCTAGGAACACTACCTAGAGAATTTATGAGCATCTACAAGGTCATAATTTATCTCTTGGAGGAAAATTTGAAGTTTTCACTAAAATTGCCTTTGAGAACTAGTAGTGGAAGCTTAGAAAAATGAGATTTGTATTGAATGTACAGGATCATTTATGAAAATCAATATATGGATCATGTAGAGGGAGGTGTTGTAGTGCTCTGGGTCAAGTTTCATCAATTTTGAAGAGGATTGTTGAAGCTATTCAAATTTTACCAAGACTGGGTAAAGTGAGAAGGGATAAAACAATGCCCTGTCTTCTTAGAACTCAATTTTTTTATCAAACCTCCTTTAGATAAATCATAGAAGTAATTTTTTAAGATCACTCCAAGACTGAAATTTTTCAAAAAGTTTGAGGTCAAATGATTAAGGAACAAAAAAGTTCTATTCATTTTTCTATCAGTGATCTCACTCTCTCCAAACCTCCTTCTTGAAGTGATAGGCATAAATGAATTATTGAGGTCATCCAAATCAATTTCAAGTTTTGGAAAACCCTATCAATATTGTATAAGGATCCTCCTAGGTCAAAATGGTGGCATTTTTGTTCCTCATGGTTTACTGTCCATACAGGTTTGACCCTAGTTTTGTAAATTTTAGCTATATATGTTAATTTGAAGATGTTCCAAGTTGAATCTCCTACATGAAGATGGTATGTGAGTTTTCTTATGTTCATGAAGATATTTGAGAAAGTTTCATGTATTTTTTAGTGTGAATTCAATCAATGCCTATCCATTGAACTTCTAAAGACCTAAAGTCTATCATAGTGCTTGAAGAAGGTGTTTTTGTGTATGTGGCATGATGTTGAGATAAGAAATGATATGGGAATCTGGTACAGTCCAAGATAATGTATTCAAGAAATTTTCTTTGATCAGATGAAGTTGTGATGAACAACCTCTAAAGTCAAAAGTCCTCAACTTCCATGTCACAATGGAATGTAAACTAAGAAGCATAAAAAAAGATGCTTGCTTGTGAATTTTCTCACAATCCACTTAAGAGTAGGTTGAGCTGATGGTGAATAGGTTGTTATCTTGAAGTAAATCCTATGGGTAGTTAGTTCAATGTGAGTGAAGGTTTGATGATAAGAAAGAAGTCTCAAATAAGACTTTTCTTGTGGTGTCTTCAAGAACCATCACACACAATCCTAAAAATACTTGTTTTTCATGTTGTATTTCTTTAAATGGTGATTGTTCTTGATGTGGAAATTTGATTAAAAAAGGTTATGATTCTCAAAAAAATGTATCTTAGATAATTTTTAAGGATAGAGTTTTTCATTAGCATAATCATAAATTCTTTGAAGGTTCTGTCTCTTCTTTTTGTGACACTCAAGATGGTAAGTATTTGACCTTCAAACCATGAAGTTATTCCATATCATTAAATGTAAAAGAATGTTGAGATCTTGTAGTAAGGAAACCTCTGAATGTGATCATTCTTAACTTGCATTGACATAAAAATGAAGAAAAATATGTTGAAATATTTCAAATTTATGACTAGGGTTTGAAGTCTTGAAACCCTAACTGTAGCATAATTTTGAAGATCAAGCTAAGTTATGATCTATTGGCATGATACTTGAAAAAACAATGGACCTGAGGAAGTTTTGAAAATTCATTATATCCTTCTTGAAAGATCTCTTGAAGTCATACTTGGCTGAGAAGTGTGTGAATTTGTTAAATTCTTGAAGATGCAACTCTATGTACTTGAAAAACTTTGTTCACCCTGTCTTCAATGCATGTTTTGAGAAGAGTTGTGATGTATCTGATCTCCTTGACAATTGGTAGATGTCAAAATTCTCCAAATCAAATTTCTCCAAGATGTGAAAAAATTGAATAATATTCCTTATGAATAAAAAAAGTCATGACTGTGAATGTTGATCCACTTTAAGACTGTGAGGTTGTCTGTTTGAAGAAGAGAAAAATGTTGCTTTCCATATCTTTTTGAAGACTTCTAAGTTCTTGTTGTTGATATGAACCTCCTTTATATAGACCATGATGCACCTATCATATGTATTAAAATAAGTTTTTCTCCCTCTTTTTTCATAAATTATTGATGCTCACTATAAGTGATTGCTCCTAATCATGCTAATATGTGTCTCAAATGAAACTTTGAAAGAAAATGGCGAAGAACGAAGCTTTACAAAAGGTTATAAAGAATCTTTAGAAGGCCTTGGTAATGTTCCTTATAATATCATGAAAACACTTAGAGGATCATTTTTATGGCTACAAGACAATATTTTCTCGTTGGAAGAATAAGACAAGTATGAAAACATGTTACAAAACAAAAATAGATTCAGAAAGAGAATCATGACAGGTGGAGCAGATTGTTAGAAGTTCAAGGAGACTTCATGTTCATCATTTGATCAATAATCTTGTAAATGTCCTGCATGTTTGAGATCATAACTGATCTCTATTGCCAATATAATCAATGATGCTTAGGCAGTTTTTGAGAACCTTTTCATCTCCTTTATACGAGTTGGAAAGGGAGTTAATTGAAGATTCCTTTGAATATGAAGTGAAAATTCATGGTGTAGAAGTTATTATTGCCTATAAAAGATCATTTTTGAAGTGGAGTATGTTGTTGAAAATTGGAGATCTTGTTGATGTATGTTGAATGTAGATGAAGTATATAGAAAGAGATAGGTGTTTTAAGAGTGAAGAGTTGAGATGAAATCAACATAGAGAGCAATAATAGTATGAAAGGATCATCTTCATGAAGAAGAGAACATGATTTAGTGTGAAAAAAGATTAGATAATGTCATATGTTGAGAGGTGAATGAAGAAAAAGTTGGTAAATAAATGAAGAATTGATGAAGACAGAGTATAATGATAAATCAAGTGATGTTAGTTGAATGAAGAAGGGAATGTTCATGAGAATGAGGTGTTGATGAACCATGATTTGAAGGAGCTTGAAACCATGAAAAATAGGAGGATTAAGGTGAGAAAAAGTTATCCTCATGACTGAAACATTGCAAGCAGGTTGAACATATGAAAAGTAGGTGCTTATTTGTGTCATTTAATGAGTGAAATTATGATACGAAAGTGTGGGTGAAATGATCCTTGTATAGGATAGCCTCACAATTGTTTAGGTGATCAAAAGAGAGGTGAATTAAGAGGAGAACTGAGAAGAGGAATGAGCTGATCTAGTGGTCACAATTTGTTGTGTGAGACAAAAAAATTCAGAGTGATCAAAACCTTGCAGAAGTCTAAGTATCGGCTTAGTAAATAGCGAGTTGAAGCTTCCTTTTAAGTTGAAGCTTACAAAAGGTAAATGGGTGCTTGATTGAATTTGGGAGTTGAAGTTTTCATGCAAGTAGAATCTTGTTAAAGATCAATTGGTTGCTTGGTTAAATTTTAGAGTTACAGCTCCATGTTGAGTTAAAGCTCAACTGTGAAACCAGTTGTAATATTTACATGACATTATTATCCAAGTTAGTGCTTTGATTTCAGTGGGTTTTTCTCCCTTGAAGGGTCTACTATTGTCCCTAGGCAAATGGTGTATTCTCAAAAATTATTTGATAGATTGTCTACTTATTTTCTTTCCCTAAGCACATTATGTGTTACATTTTTTAATTTATGCACTTATTTTCACCATGTCTAGTATACTCTATGCATTATTTTCTCTATAGATTGTATTCTTTATGTACTTGATTTATCTATGTGCGTATTTTCTTTATGCCTTTATTTCTTTATGCATTGTTTTCTCCATTACTTGTATTCTCCTTACACTTATTTTATCCATACCTTGTATTCTCTATATTCTCTATTTTTCATGAATTAGTGAACATGCTTACTATTTTTCTCGCATGGAATGACATATATTACCACTTTTTAGAATTATAGTTTTCAAATCTCCATGTTTAGTACATATAGTTAATATGGTTCACATATTTTATTATATAATGTATACATCTAACACTTTCTCTGTTAAAGTAAGTGATACTTGGAAAAAAATTCATCTAAAAAGAGAGGAATATTGTGGGTTCTTCTGTGATTTCAAAAATATCATGGCAAAAGTGGTGTGCATATATATATCAAGAGTATGTGTGACCATGTTATTCATAATATTCACAAACTTTGAGTCATGAGAAAAATATTAAGAGTATGTGTGACCATGTTATTCATAGTATTCACAAGCTTATATTCATGAGAAAAATGTACTTTTCAGTCAAGGACTATTAACTTGTTAGAATCAAGTTGAACTTAAACCAATTATCAGTCCTAGTGTTGCCATTGTGTAAAATTTGTAGTAACTTCCAAGGGGGAGTGGCTCATAAAGAAAGAATCAATGTTGAATGTTGAAGGAATAATAATTACGTGCTATAATTTATCTAATCCTATGCAAGTCAAGAAAACTTATCATGAAGTGTGATCTTGCAAGTATAATCCCAGTTCAATCTATGAAGAGTCTTTCAAGCGGTTTCATGGCATGCTCAAGGTCTACAAGTTGTTCTCAATTTAGAAATCATGTTGATAATTTTCAGGTGTTTTAATATATCTACAATAGGATTTAGTGATAACTCTCAACCAAGTATGATGAAGAACTTGTTAAAGAAACTCCCTATGGTGTAAAGATGGTCAGAGGTCTAGATACGTTTTACTTCATTGTAAGAAAGAGATATTAAGGTTGTCATGTCATCATCTACAAAAAACTGAAAATGAAGTGCTCTAAAGGATGAAAATTATTCTAAGAATTTTTTTGAAGGTTTCTCATAGAAGATGAAGCAAACTACGATGTCTTGCATAGAACCTTGAATGAAGGAGGCTCTTGTCAACAGAATGTGCAAGTCATGTAGACTTAAAGATATTTCTTGGGTTATAAAGATTAGTACGGGGGTATAGATGTATTACTACAAGATTGCATGGTGTTTCATGGTGATAAAAGTGATAGAGGAAAATATTGAGACTCATAAATGATAAAAGTGTCTACGATTTGTGTGAAGTTCAATAATGAATCTTTCATGATTATTAGTTGGTATAAGTTCTAATGGGTCAAAATTAGTGACCTACAGGTAATAAAGATGCATTTAGAAATAGGAGAAGTTGGTTTGGAGTCTTAAATAATATATTCAAGTCATCAAGGAAGTCAAGATGATATGTTTGTCAATGGAAAAATTAGAAGAAGATAAATTTCAAATGATTATAAGTCCTTTTGAGGGTCCTGCTTGATAACTATAAAATAAGGACGTACGTGAGAGAGAATATTTATAGTATGCATGAAAATTCATAATGATAATGAAGATTTTTAGGGTCATAGTAAATAGAGACCAAAAGGATCATAGTAAACAAGCTACAATGATTTCATAGCATCTTACACTATAAAATGGACAGAGCTTCATAGAAGGTTTTGGACAACAAACTGATGACTCTACAGGATCCTTAAAAGGATTATTGGGAACAAGAGAAATGGTTGAGAATGCTCCAATAGGTGTATTGAGATGTCGTAGAAATCTAGAAAAGCCTAGTGAATCACAATATAATGACTTTAAGATGGTAAACTTCAAGGGGGAGCAAGCTTTTTTTTCAATCAATGAATGGACAAGGAAAGGTAAATAGAAATCGCTGAAAAAGTCCTTTAGGACTGGTTAGATATGATTGATCTATCATTATGGCTTGAAGTGTAAGGCAAGTGTCTTGATTTCATATAGCTTCACATAAAGGAGGACAAAATGATCCTGAGGGGAGTTACATGATATTGTTTCATGATGTATATATGCTTATATGGATAGCCAAATTTGGGCTGAAAGGATTTGAAAATTTGATTTAGGGATCTAAGCTCCAAATAGCACAATCAACTAGCTTAAGGTAAAATTGAGCTTGTTCTTGAGCCTGGTGAAGTGAGATATCTAAGCATGAAGAGAATAAGTTTATGGGGAGCATTGAGGCTTATTTTTGGAGAATATTGTGCATCTATTCAAGCATCACTAGAAAGGTAGTAAGTCTAATCCAAGGGGGGAGCTTCTTGAAGTAAGGTCATGCTTTGTCAATGATTACTTGCATGTTGTTTATTTTGTTGATTGTAGGAACCTTTTTCATATATGTCAAAGGGGGAGATAGTACTGTCAGAAACAAGGTATGAATGCTTTGAAGATGCTGGTGTGTTTGTTTTCCATCAAGGTTTCCTGAGTTTGTTTCCATTCAATGAAAAAGGGGGAGATTGTTGAACCTTGGTATGCATTGGTGTTGTAATTTATTTCAGGTGGAATTGATGGAAAATGTGTGAGTGGTGAAGGGATGATAAGTAAGGGGCATGAAGGTTGATTGGTAGTGTCCTTCTCAATGGTGGTTGGTGTTCACAAATTGGTTTCAGGTGTTTCACATTAGATGTTTCAAGGTGCTACAAGGCTTGGTTATGAGGTAGGTGCCCACTGGAGGTATGGAGATCTTATGGTGTGCTTAATCTCAGGTGTTCCCATGTTATCAAATGGTGTTTCAAGGATGTGCAAGATCTTCTAGGGTGATCATCAGGTCAGGTGTTGCAAGTCACAGTTGGAACTAGCCCATTTAGGCCTAGTTCTAGAGCCTAATGAGGTGTAAGATCTCAAATCATGCCATGAAAATCCTAGGTAAGCATGGTAGGAGCCTAGGAACACTTCCTAGAGCATTTATGAGCATCTACAGGCTTAATTTATTCCTTGGAGGTAAAATTCAAGTTTTCACTAAAACTGTCCTTGAGAACTAGCAGTGGAAGCTTGGAAAAATGAGATTGGTATTGGACTGTATAGGATCATTTATGAGAAATAAATCCATGGATCATGTAGAGGGAGGTGTTTTAGTTCTCTGGGTCAGTTTCATCAAATTTTGAAGAGGATTGTTGAAGATATTCAAGTTTTACCAAAACAGGTAAAGTGAGAAGGGATAAAATAATGACATGTCTTCTTAGCACTCAAAAAAAATTATCAATCCTCCTTCAGATAAATCATAAGAAGTAATTTTTGAAGATAACTCAAGACTAAACTTTTGCAAAAAAATTTTGAGGACAAATGGTTAAGGAACAAAAAAGTTCTATTCATTTTTCTATCAGTGTTCATTCTCTCTCCAAACCTCCTTCTGAAGTGATAGGCATAAAATGAATTTTTTTTCCTCAAATCACTTGTTTACAAGTTTGTGAAAACCCCTTAAGAGTGTATAAGGAACCTCCTAGGTCAAAATGGTGGCATCCTTGTTCCTCATGGTTGACTGTTCCGTATAGGTTTGACCCTATTTTGAAATTTTTTAGCTATATAGTGCAAATTTGAAGATCCAAGTTGAATATCCTATGGAAGAAGGTATGTGATGTGGTCTTAGGTTTCATGAATATATTTTGAGAAAGTTCAATTTGTTTATTTATTGTGAATAAAATCAAATTTCCTCTCTACCATTAAAAGGCTTCTCAAGCTAAACTTGTCATGGTGCTTGAAGAAAGGTTTGTGTGAATAAGCATGATGTTGAGATGAGAAATGAATGTGATGTCACATCTTCTACAGGTCCAAGAAATGATTTTTGAATCTCAATTTTAACCTTTGGTAAGTGATATACAAGGTATAGTTTCATTTGGTTTCAACTCCCTGTATAAGGTCTTGTCAAGAAGACTGAAATTCTGAGTGTGCCTTGTAGAATTTTCCCTATAACTCATCCATTCAAAGTGTTAGAGGTGTGTATATGATATCCTTGAAGTTATCCTATTCTATGATATGGTCATCATAAGTGAATTTTTGTTAGAAGAACCTCTCAAATCAAGATTTCTTTGTTGGGTCTTTGATCAACAGTGCACACAGTCCTAAAAATTAATGTTTTTCATGAAAATACTCTTGAGTTGGTGATTTATTTGGTATGGTAAGTTGTTTAAGAAAGGAGATTCTCAAAAATCCCTTGTTCTAGAATCCTTGAGGACAAATTTACATACAGGTAAGTCCATTTTCTTTCTTGAAGACTAGGTCTATTCTTTTGTAACAATCAAGAAGGATTGTGATTTTACCTTAAATCATGAATTATCTTTCATTTCTAATGCAAAAAAGACTTGGATATTGTAGTAAGGTACTCTATTGAAGTGATCACAGCTTATCACATATGACATAAAAATGAGGAAAAAGTGTGAAAACCTTCAAAACATATGACTAGGGTTTTAAGAACTTAAAACCCTAACTTGTACAACGTTTGAAGATCAAGCTAATTTGATCTAGTAAGCATGATATAAATTAAATCTTGAGATGGTGAAGTTTTGCATCATCTATCATTCTTAAATATGTCTTTAGAGAATTGGTTATTGAATGAGAAATGTATGTGGATTAGTTAAAACATTGAAGATGATAACTCTTGTTATAAAAAATAAGCATATATCTTGTTTCAATGCATGATTCAGAAGGAATAAGTGAAGTTCCATGTTGCCTTGATGGTTGAAGAGTGTCTAAAGATCTCAAATATTCATTCTCCCAAGCTTGTGAAAATCATTGAAAACATTCTCCTTGTAGTAAAATCAAGTCATCAAGTCTTGATAGTTTCTCTAGTGACTATGTTGATGAAAGTTGAAGAAGAATGTGAGAAAAATTTCTTCTCTGAATTTTGAAGATGCCTTCAAGTTTCATTTGTTGATGTGAAAATTCTTGTATACCATTTGTATCATAAATTTGATCTTGTGTAGTTTTCATAAGCATCTTCATTCTTCTTGTTCAAAACTTTGATGACTACATCTTGCTCCTAATGCACTCATATGTGCTCAAATGAATTTGAAACTAAATGTCAAAAGAAGGAATGAAGATTAAGGGTTTTAAAGGAATTGAGAAGTTTTTGTAATTTATCTATAATAGATTACACTTGAGGAGTTTTTTTAAGCTACAAGACAAAATTACTCGTTGGAAGAATATGAAAAGGACTGAAAACCATTACAAAATAGAGAAACAAAGTCTAAATGGAATAAGGTTTGTCAGTTTGAGGAAGAGTGTAAGGAAGTTTAGGAGACTCTCATCATCCATCATTTTCTTCAAATAATCTTGAAAGAGCCTGCAGATTATGAAAGATAACTAAAACATGATCAGATGCAATTATGACATCTTAAGGAAGTTACATTTGAAATCTTCATCTCTATTTGTACGATTTGTCAAGTGTGTAATGTGAAAATTCCTTGAATTTGAAGTTGAAATGTCATGTAAGCAGGTCAATGTGGTTTAAAAATAGCTCATTTTTTGAAAGGAGAATGTTGTTGAAGCTTGGGAGAGCTTGTAGATATATGTTGACGAGAGATGAGCATATTGATAGAGATATAGTTTGTTTTAGGGTGAAGAGTGTGAGATGAAATCAATATAGAGAGCCATAATAGTATGAGAGGCATATTCTCATGAAGAAGTGAACATGATTCAGTGATGAGAAAAAGAGTATCATAAGTGCTTGAGAGAGAGTGAAGATGAGAAGATTGTTGAAGAAATGAGATAGAGAGTGCTGATTGAAGATAAGTTATGATAATGAATCAATAGTGTCTAGTTGAGTGAAGAGGAATGTGCATAAGAATGAGGTGTTGATAACCATGATTAAAGGATATTGAAACCATGAAAATATAGGAGGACCAAGGTGAACAAGAAACCCTCATGACTGAATTATTGTAGAATAGGTTGAACACATGTAAATGAAAGTGTGCTTGTTTGTGTGATTCAATGAGTGAAATTATGATACGAAAGTGTGGGTGAAATGATCCTTGTATAGGATAGCCTCACAATTGTTTAGGTGATCAAAAGAGAGGTGAATTAAGAGGATAACTGAGAAGAAGAATGAGTTGATCTAGTGGCTACAATCTGTTGTGTAAGACAACAAAATTAGAGTGATCAAAACCTTGTAGAAGTCTAAGTAACAGCTTAGAAAATGGGGAGTTGAAGCTTCCTTGTAAGTTGAAGCTTACAGAAGGTCAATAGGTGCTTGACTAAATTTGGGAGTTGAAGCTTCCATGCAAGTAGAAGCTTACTAAAGACTAAGTAGGTGCTTGGTTAAATTTTGGAGTTGCAGCTCCATGTTGAGTTAGATGCTCAACTGTGAGATCATTGTAATCTTTACAATACATTCTTGTCCAAGTTAGTTCTTTGATTTCAGTGGGTTTTTCTCCCTTGAAGGGTTTCCCACATTAAAATAAATCAAGTGAATTTAATAGTTTTAGAAAGTTTGAATAAACACTTATTCACCCCTCCTTAGTGTCCTAGTTTTCAAAAAATCTCACATACTAAGATTATCTAGATTATATCTTTACACAGTTGTCCATTGGTAATACAAATTGTATGTTTCTTATTTTTCACATAATTATATCTTATGACATATTTTACACTATGTTTCATTTTACGATCACATTTATTAACATTGGGTGTTGATTTGACATGATACATGCTTATTTATTATTTGTCACTGCTACTCTGCTTATTACATAATGTTATTATTATTTACTACTATTGTCTATAGGTAAATATTATATTCTAAAAAATTATTTGATAAATTTTCTTCTTATTTTCTTTCCCTAAGCACATTATATGTTACATTTTTTAACTTGTGCACTTATTTTCACCATGTCCAGTATACTCTTTCTCTATAGATTGTATTCTTTAAGTACTTGATTTATCTATGTGCCTATTTTCTTTATGCCTTTATTTCTCTATCCATTGTTTTCACCATTACTTGTATTCTCCTTACACTTATTTTATACATGCCTTGTATTCTCTATATTCTCTATTTTTCATGAATTAGTGAACATGCTTACTATTTTGGAATGACATATATCACCACTTTTTTAAATTATATTTTTCAAATCTCCATGTTTAGTACATATAGTTAATATGGTTCACATATTTGATTATATAATGTATACATCTAACACTTTCTCTGTTAAGGTAAGTGACACATGGAAAAATACTTCATCTAAAAAGAGAGGAATATTGTGGGTTCTTCTATGATTTCAAAAATATCATGGAAAAAGTGGTGTAAGTATATATATATTCAAAAACATTATAGGTTCTATATAAAATTTAAATTGGATTGGGGTGGTTCATAATTGTGTATTATAGGTTTCATATGATATTTACATAGACTTGACATGTTTCATCAATACATAGTATAGTTTAATATCATATTTTTATTGGACTTGGGTAAAATTTCATCTTATTGTTTCAAATACATTTATGCATTCATTCACTTCATTTGACATTTACATGAGTTACACCAGGCTCATCTAACATATTCAGTCACACCTATGACATTAATTTAATTTCTATTATCATGAGTTACATTAATCCATGCTTAATAATATGGTGATATGTAATCTTAATGCTACATGTTGATATAACAATCTAAGGTAGCAAATAAATGATACAGACATTGAACTAGTGTAATGTCCAATACAACATCTCACTACTATAGTGGTTCCTATCAGTTATACATCAAGCACTGATAAATGGTGATATAGAATTCTAGTTCTATATGTTCATCATCACACTGTAATGGGAAATGGAAATTTGATATTTTCATATTTATATTCTCATTTCATTAAGATTTGTAGACGGATTCTAAGTTTATTTACAGACTGGAGGAATATTATATGTATAGCGTTTACATATGTAGTTTGTTTTCAAATGTAGATTGTTTGCCTTGAAGATATAGTCAACTCTATCACATATACATATATTATGAAGTGATAGAGAGAGAGATGATTTTTTTATTGAGAGAGAGTGTACATTTATTAGATAGAGAGAGCATAGGTATAGTACATCATTTATCGTACAAAAAATCATAGGTGGAAAATTGTCAATCCCAGAATACCAAACACATTGAAAGCCAAACATCAGCCTCGTATATTAAGAAGTCCAAATCATCTCAAAGTAGCTTAATACTTTAAATTTTGATAATAATTCTCTCATTATTAATTTAAAAGTGAAAATTTCTAATCAAAATGGAACTTGGTAGAACATAATAATTAATAAAACTATGCAAAAGTCCCATAAACATGGCAGCCAACCGAGGCATAAGGACCATTAAATATTCTTCGCATATCCTACACCCATTAATCTAGTAGGTTATGAGGAGTGAGTCGTCATCTTAATAATGGGATCGCATCCATCATTCTATTTTTTCTATTTCTTCTTCATTATGACTCTCTAGGAGAAATGGCTAATGTCCTAATATGCAAGAATTATATCTTAATGAGGGGGAGAATCATGCAACCTACTACCAGCCATTCACCTTAATCTATCCTATGGTAAAAAATGGACCTATCACTATAGGTGGCTGAATGGGGATATTTCTAGATTCATGCATTTAACATGTTAATTGATAGACATGATTGAGTTATAAATTCAGTCCCATTTATTGAGAGGCATCTACAAAACCCTTGAACCATAACCCTATTAGGGACAGGAGAGAGACAACACAAAGAATCATACTCTAAGAAGACCATTAAGCTAAGTAGTGACACAAATTCAATCCCCTAAGATGTGAGAGTAAATATATGTAGATGCAACACATCCAAACAATATCTATTCCGCTTGGACCACAATCTAATTAGTAACACATGTGCAGATCAATCAAGTGACTTTATTAGTCATAGAGAAGTTATTTATCAACAATTAGTGTTGTTAAAAACACTAAAAAATCTATACATTTGCTAACCTTAGGACACAAGAATATCAACACGTGGTATGAAAGGAGGATGGAGGCTTCTTCAGGGTTTTGGGTACTTAGTAAAACCTAATGTGGATTTCATGTGGCGGGATGTGCTTATGGAGAAATGTGGAGAAGGTGAAGGAGATGTCCCGAGAGCATGGTGACAGTCATGACCAAAAGGATCTTTACTCTCGCTTGGCCGAATGTTAATCTTCAAGAGGATTTGGAGTTTCTTTCGGTGCTTCATTGGAGGAGAGCTGATGGCCAGGTATCCTTTTGGATATTTCATGACAAAATGTTGTGCTTCTGGATTATGACGGGTAATACTGAAGGATGTTTTGGAGGCTTTCAGGCATGGGTCTAGATTTATTATGATTGACTACTTTTCCATTTTTGGTATTTTTGTCTCTTCCTTCGTCGAGTCTTTCCCCAATCCTTCAGGTGCAAACGCTATGAGGTGTTGATTGTTGAGCCTAGTCCAGAAATGGAGTTTCGCAGGCTTCCCAGGTTCTTGAGGGGTCTAGAGGTGCAAGTGCTATGAAAGGGGATGCATTTCCGTAGCACTATAATCTGCTTGAAATCCCTGGTCTTATGGGATTTTTACACTCAAAAAATTGGGGATTTAATAGAGTAGTATGAGTTATGTAAACATTATCAAAGGATTGGACACTCAGTGACAAAAGTTTTTCCTTTTGAAGAAGACCCATGGCTCTGTATGCTGAGATCACATTTTCTGAGGGGATGAGTTCTATTTTCGGATGGTTTTTCTCTTCAAGCAGGGATAGCTGGAATGAAGACAAAGCCCCTAGTCAGAAGTGGATCAGAGCTTAAATAGAAAAGGAAAAAACCTGGCATTTCTAGAACTCAAGTTGGGAGGTTATTCTGCGTTTCCTTTTTCTCCAAAGTCCTCAGCAGACATGTTTTCATGAAGTTTCCTAGGCACTGCATTAGGACTTGGAAACATCTATCCGTAGATGCCTATACTTTTTGGTTTGACACGAGCAAGATTTATCTGTGCAAGGGATTATTGCATAGTTTGTAAGGTTTATGTTGATTTTAGTGGTAGTTAGGTTTTTGAGAATGGTTGGTTAGCTTTGCATCTCTGGAAGGGCATATCTTCGAATCTGGGTTGTATGCAACGACATCTGTGGTGAACTTGCGGGTGGGGTATAGACTCTCCTAGGTGGGTTCATGTTTGTTACGGCCAGTATTGTCTTGATGGTTTGATCTTCCTCTATATCCAGAAACATATCGGTAGTTTCGCGGGATTTATTTGCTTCTGCACCAGAACAGCTGATACATGCACACCTGATAGGATTCAGAAAGAACGTGAAGAGGGAGAAGTTACGCCTATCATGGATAAGGAGGATCCATATTCTGGATTCATAAAGGTCATTTCAAAAAAGAAAAATAGAATGAAAGGTTTTGAAATGATCCCAGAATCACTTTACAGTGATAAGAAAAAGAAAAAAGCCACAATTTTGGGACACCTCTATGTGCATCCAGAACAACTAGATCTTCTGCAAAGATGAATAGTTGACTTTGGAGGAATTTTACAACCAAAGAGGAAGACCCTCTAAAAAGGCTCTTAGATCTAAGAGAACATTGAGAGGGACATTGCAGATGGCATTCAACGTCAGTTGAACCATCAGGAAATTCCAACCACCAATCATTCCAAATGAAGATTATTTCTTGGAACATCCGATGCCTAAATGGAAAACTCCAAGAAGAGAACCATCAAGGAGTTATGGGATTCCAGTAATCCTAGTATTTTGATTCTGCAAGAAACTAAGATGAAAGCTAAGACCCTAGAAACTATTAAAAAGAGTTTTTGGGATAACTCTGAAATGGCGGCTATTGACTCCCAGGGAGCTTCTGGAGGACTGGCTACTCTTTGGGATAAAAGGACACTGTACTGGTATGGTTCTCAATGCTAGTATTAATCATCTTGCAATCAAATTTGTTGCTATTGAGAATAATGGTGAATGGATCCTTTCTAACATTTATGCCCCTAATATCGGTTAGTGGGTAGAAGGAAGCTTTGGGCTGACCTTAAAACATTTAGAAACCAAGTATTGTTTCTGCTAACTGGCTTATTATGGGGGATTTCAACTCCCCACTAAACCTAGGTGAAAAGTATGGAGTTACCTCCAGCTTTTCTTTTGTTATGGAGGATTTTGCTGATTTTATTGCTGAACATAACCTCTTAGATGTGGATCTTCATGGGAATAAATACACTTGGAATAATAGAAGGTTGGGAAAGGATTTTATCGAACAGGTGAGATTGGATAGAGCACTAATTTCAGCAAGTTGGATTCTCAGTCAAGACTTCCACCTGAACTCTTCCTTGCCCAGAGTTGAGATCGGATCACAATCCGATTACTTTAAATTTTCTCAATTGGACTAAACCCACCAGAAGCTCATTCAAATTTGAAAAGATGTGGATGGAGCATGACAATATCTATGACAAGATAAAAGAATGGTGGGGATGGAATGGTGAAGGCACTGCTCAATTTAGATTGGTTCAAAAGCTCAAAAATGTCAAAAAGCAAGTCAAAATCTGGAATAAAAGCGTTTTTGGTAATGTATTTGACAATAAAAAAAAAGTTAAAACAAAAACTTCAGGATCTGGAATTAAAAATGGATACTATGGGGAGATCAGCTGAAGACGAAGTTAATGAAAAGAATATTCTTTCAGAGTTGCATACGATATGCAGCAGAGAGGAATATTTATGGAGACTTAAATCTAGAGCTATTTGGCTTAAAGGAGGGAGACAGAAATACGAAGTTCTTTCATATGACCACTTTGAAGCATAGAGCTTGTAATAGGATCTTAGAAGTTTCTAAAAAAATAGAAATATTATAAAAGATCCCAATAGCATCAAGAAAGAAGCGCTTGATTTTTATAAAAAACTTCTTGAGTCGAGAGGAATATTGATTCCAACTCTGAAGCTATTTCTTTTATGTTGGAGGCCATTCCCCAAAATAAAATTGAGGATCAGGGAAATTGTAGAAGTATCACCAAAGCGGTCATGCTTGAAGAGATGCAAAAAGTTGTTTTTGCTTTAGAGGGTGACAAGGCTCCTAGTCCGATAATGGGTTCTCTATAAAATTTTTTCCAGAAATTTTGGGAAATCTATTCAAAGGAAGATCTTCTCAGAGCGGTGAATGAATTCTATAGAATGGGAAATCTTTTAAGGAAGAGCTTAATTGGGACTGCACAAAAAAAAAATGGATTCTAAAGATTTCAAATACTTCAGACCTATCAGCCTTGTGAATGCCATCTATAGAATTTTTATCCAAAATTATTACTACTAGGCTTCAGCTCATTATGAATGACCTTATCTCAAGGCAGCAAAGTGGCTTCATCAAAGGCTAGGATTATACAAGACGGAGTGATTATGGTTCACGAGACCATACATTCTATGGAAAATAATAAAAAGGAAAATATGGTCCTCAAGCTTGATATGAATAAATAGGTTTTGACAAGGTCTCTTGGGTTTTTCTTGACAAAGTCTTAACAAAATTTGGGTGATCCATGAAAAATTTAGAATGAATTATTAAGGCTTGTATCTCAACGGCCAGATTCTCTATGGTAGTTAATGGTGAGCCTGTGGGTTTTTTCACTAGCAATAGAGGACTTAGATAAGGGGACCCTATCTCCCCCTTACTCTTCATTATTTTGGATGACAGCCTTAGTAGAACAATTGGAAAATTGGTTAATGACGGGCTTTTTAAATGGCTCTAAGCCCACTTTCATCAGTCAAGAATGTCTCCCATCAGTAATTTGTGGATGACACTATCCTTCTTCTAACATCCCACCAGTCATTTGAAGCTAAGGCTATCAAGGGATTATTACAGGCTTTACGAAGCTGCTTCATGGGGTAACGGCTCTCATTTAGATTATGCTGGATAAAGTAGCACCATCATCTTGCTTTCAGCACTCACAAGAAAGGAAGCTTAAAATTGCTAAAATTCTGGGTTGCAAGAGAAGATGGCTCTTCCAACCACTTACCAAATTGATGCCTAGGATGTAGGACTGTCAGACTGGGAAGGATTATCTTTGAGAGTATGGGAGATTTAGCAAGTAGATTACAACTCAAGATAATGGCTTTATGGAAAAGCCATTTTATCAGGTAGCATGGTAAGCATGCTCTGCTGCATGAAAAGTACTCTAGAAGGAGCAGATCTTTATGTCATGGGGCTCTATGAAGATCCCCTTTCTTCCATGAAGATTCTTTATTGCTAGAAGCGATTCAAAAACTAGTGGCTTGGAAGGGTTATCTACGTTTTGAGTTAACAAAATGATTAGATAACCCCTATAGAAATTTTTGAAGTTGATTTTGCATTATGGCCTCGTATTGAGGAAATAGGTTTTTGGGTTTTATCAGCAGCTCGGCATGAGTTTTAACATGCCTTATGTCGTCTGATCTTCCTGAAACCTGAAATCCGCTTCGTATCCTGAGAAAATCAGGTTTTCGGGACTCTACGGTGCATCGGAAGCATGCCTTATCCAAAACATGTTTTATGAATCTCATGCTTTCCGATACCCGAAGTCCGCTTAGTCCTTTGTATCGGGTTTTCGGGGCTATATAACATCTAAGCACCTCATGCTTTATGCCTCATGTTTTCCGAAACCTGAATTGCACTAAGTCCCCTCGTGTCGGGTTTTCAGACCTCTCAAACATGCTGACATGGCATTCATGCCAATTTTTCGGTGAGTTGGCATGTGCCGAGCCCAAGTGTATTAATTACAAATTTTCTTATAAATACGCGGATTTCCACGTCATTCTTACCAGACGTATTTTTATTTCATGGATTTTTCATGCATGCTCTTCCAATTTCGAAACCCGAAAGATTTCCTCACCTTGCTTGATTGAATCACCTATTGTTGATCTTTTCTTTCTCTGATTGAAGGTATTTTTCTCTCCCTTCTTTATTCTTAGTTTTTACGGATCGATTGCGACGGTTTTCTTCTCAATTTCTTGCCGGGTTTTGAGGGTTTTCTATTTCTTCTTCTTTTAGAGTTCATTGGCAAAACAGAAAGGGGTTTTAGGTTTTAGGGTTTATCTCTATCTAAGACTACCACTTAGATGCTATTTCCTTGAAGTTTTATTATATGCATGGACTCGACATGAATGACAAAAAAAAAGAGATTGCATGTTTTGAAATGTCAATGAAAAACCCTGTTTAGTTCAGGTTTTGGGTGTTTGAAGCCTGTTGCGCAGAGTTGAAGAGTCCTAAGTTTGCATCCCACATCTTCTGACATCCAGTTCGACTTGTCCGGGTTTTCAAAGTCCTGGACAGATTATCCAACGTGTCAGGGTTCCTGCCAAAGTCCCGACATTATCCAATGTGCCAGGCTTTCCCAAAGTTTTGACATTTTCAACACACTCAGACTTTCAGGATTTTTGTCCGAAATCTTCTGCTTCCAGTGTCGGACTCTTGTGGGGTTCTTTGGCATATCCAGCAGGTCAGAATTCTGACAGTAGACAACATCTCCTGAGATTCGAACCTTTCTCCCTTCAACGTCATTCATGTCGGATCCTGGTCCATCTCAGGAAAAGGCCAAAGAAGTCTGGCAAGAATGAAATACAAGTTCAAGAAGCTGGAATCTCCATCGTACATTGATTGCAACTATGATATCAGAGACATTTGCCGAACTTGGAAATATAGACATGGAAGATTTTTGGAATAGAGTGAGGAGTTCCTCCCAAACTCCATGGATGAGAACTATAGCTAACAGTGGCTTGCCTCTCGCAGCGGGTATTTCCCATGTCTGCTCAATGTCCAGAATTTATCTTGGCTATGTGCATCCAGTTATGACTCGGCTTCTCATTCTGTGAGAAGTCAATCAGGTGAAGTAGTGATCAAATTGGATGGAGGTTACTTTGATGATCTCCTAAAATTACCCCAATTTTGAAGAGTATGGAGAATTGAACATCAAGTCAGCTCAGAAGGCCTGGGACAATGATCAGGAAGACTTCATCAAGGCATGTAAATAGGAAATTCCTGATCAAGGCCAAATGCAGCTATCTCTAATCATTTCCAAGGTGTATCCCCAGGAGTGATTTCATCCAAGAAATCAATGATATTATCACCCTGCTGAGTCTGGTTTTTGGTCTTGCCCGAATCGAATGTATTTCAAGGATGGATGTATCAATTTATGATCACCATCAAGAAGAATCAGCAAGGGATCGACTGGGGTACTCTCATCAGTGATGAGATTGATTCCCAAATGACAACAGTCTTGTCAACTGGGAAATTTTATATGTCTTCATATGTCACATACACAGCAGTACGGAAAAATGACGAACTATCCTGGATGCTGGATACACAAAGGGGAACAGGTACGGCAACACCATGTACCATTTATTTTCCTCAAATAACAATAGAAGGGGTCCAACATTCGACATTTCATAAGAGTGTAATGATGATTTCTTATTATAAGAATCTTAATCTCTGCAGGATACACCCCGAACTTTATGGAATAATAATTAGTACACACATCAGACATGGGCTGAAGTTTCTAAAATGGGGTTGTAACATTTTTAAAATTTATAGATTTTCACATACCTTCGAAAACTAAAATTTGACCTAGGTGATCCTTGAAAATTGCCAAGATACCCAGGACACAACATGATCCTGATGGATTTGGTAAGGCATTAAGTCTGTTGGATATTGACAATAAGTTCCAACATATGTAAGCACATGGAGACCGTATCCTCCTAAACTTCTACTAGAATATTATACCTTGTCAACGGTATTAAAAGTGAAGAACGTATATTGTTACGAAATATTACGTAAGAAGTTAAACAAGCATTATGAACCATAGGGATGGGTTACACATTAATTGAGGAGTTATTAAGTAATATGGAACCCTGTACCGTTACATGCGCCTAGCATAGAAGACTAAATCTGAAATATATCTCCATAAAATGAAGCTTAGCTATACAATTAGAGAATTATCATAGCATGTTAACAGTTTACTTCGACATAATATTAACAGACCCTTGAAATTGCTGACATCCAAGAGGGTTGTTAGTGCTATATGACAAGCATTTTTTATGCTAGATACGATAGGTGACTAAATGATGCCCTTCGATATGCAAGTGATCGTATATTCCCAGCTAGTGCCATTGGTCTACACTTCGTCTTGAAAATGCTTGTACTTTGTCGGTACGAGTTCAACTCTTATCAACGTGCGATAGCACTAAGGCATGGCTCATTGACATCTTGAGGTATGCACATTACAACGAAGAGAGATTTTCATATTTGGTTACATGTGGAAGCGAGATCGCACTTCATCATGTGAAAGGGATTTGCACTTTGTCATGCACGGAATTTCTCTTAGTAGATGTATGAGGCCACAACTCTCTCGCTCTACAATGAGCTATCACTGTCACTTCCAAGTGTGAGTTTTCAAACATGGAATTGCATTCGCTCACACACTGAAGTGTGATCACCAACTCTTGGCTTCCCATTCTATTCAATACTTGAATTTAGCGTGTAAAAATAATTTACGTCACAGTTGGCCACTAGGCTATACAAGTATTAAAAGCCATAGCGGAAAGAATCCAATGAATGTGAGTGGAAATGAGTAGTATAGTACCACTATTTGTAAAAATTGAAGTCAACATTTATAACTTTGACATGTTTTCAATCAAGACATAGGAGAGTTTAATATCAAATTTTTTATTGGACTTTGGGTAAAATTTCATCTGTATTGTTCAAATACATTTAATGCATTCATTCACTTCATTTGACATTTACATAGTTAACAACACCGGCTCACTACATATTCAGTCCACCTATGACATTAATTTAATTTCTATTATCATGAGTTACATTAATCCATGCTTAATAATATGGTGATATGTAATCTTAATGCTACATGTTGATATAACAATCTAAGGTAAGATAATGATATATCATTGAACTAATATAAGGTGATACAACATCTCACTACTATATGGTGATATAACATCTCACTGATAAATGGTGATATAGAATCCTAATTCTATATGTTGACATAACACCATAATGGTATATGGAAATTTATAATCCCATAGCTAATTCTCACACAAGATATCTACACATTCTATATATAACACACTGGAGGAAATTATGTGTAATCTTTATTTTATTTTTATGTCATTTTCATATAGTAATTATATATATATATATATATATATATAGAGAGAGAGATAGAGAGAGAGAGAGAGAGAGAATAAATATTTTCCATTTTATTTGAAAGGTTCACATTGGATTGTAATGGGAGAAACAATATTGAAATTCACACATCATCCTCGTATATTTAGAATCAGTGGTTTGTTTTTACTTATTCCTTTTAGTTTTGATATAATTCTCTCATTATTAATTTAAAAGGAAATTTTATCCTATGGAACTTGGTAAAAATAATAATTAATTAATGTTTCCATAATCCCATTCATGTATTTAATGAATAAAATTAAATATTCTTCGCATATCCTACACTCAAAATCTGGTAGGTCATGAATTATTCTTCATCTTAGTAATTTATGAATCAATGTAACTTATATATAACACATCTTTAGACTCTCTACAAAATGCCTCTTTCCTAATATATGCTTATATCTTAATCATGGATAGGTTCATGCACCTAGTATAAGCCATTCAAATTAATCTATCCTATGGTTGATGGACCTAACATTATACTTGTAATGGGGATATTTTTAAATTCATAATTTAACATGTTAATTTTAGGGTTGATTGAGTTATAAATCAGTCACATAATTCATATATACACACACGTGAACCATTACTTATTAGGGACATATAGGGATAATATATAGAATCATACTCTAAGAAGATCATTAAGCCAAGTATTGAATAAATTCTCAAATAAGATTATAGTAAATATAATATATGAATATATTTCTATCATTCCCTAGATCACATAATTATATTACATTGCAATCAATCCAGTCATTATTGCTAAGTGTTATGGGTAAAATTATGGCTCCATATTTCTATACATTTTCTAACCTTAACACCATCATATGACTTGTAGAATTACATGTGGCTTGATACTTCTTCAAAATTTTGTTACTTAGTATTACCTAATATTGATTTCATTAGAAAATGGGCTTTGAGAAAGTGGAAACCTAAGGGATCCCTAAGCATTACCATCATGCCAAAAGGATTTTTTCTGGAAAAATTTAATCAGGCAAGAGGAAGTTGGAATCGGTGCTTCTATGGAGGTCCCTGATGGCTAGGTAACATGGCCATTTCTTGAAAAAATGTTCCTGGATTTGACACCTAATAACTACAAATATAAACAGCCATCCAAAATCATGGTGTAGTTACCTGGACTACCATTGCATTTTTGGATTATGAAATTCGCTAAATTCAAATCCTTAGGTGCCCCTATCAGTCTGATGGGCCCACGAGAATAGATCCAGGCCTTACTTTTCTCATTTTCTACACTTTTCTCTGCTATGAAACAGAGTTTCCGGAGCACTAAACCTTGAATCTATATATGGGATATGGACCCCCCAA
Source organism: Taxus chinensis (assembly GCA_019776745.2). Classification (NCBI taxonomy): domain Eukaryota; kingdom Viridiplantae; phylum Streptophyta; class Pinopsida; order Cupressales; family Taxaceae; genus Taxus; species Taxus chinensis. The sequence goes on from CM034157.1 coordinate 345,767,667, forward strand.
AAATTGAGGTTGAAACTTTTGGAGATGTAACATATCATGCATTGGACCACTCTTACAAAAGCTGTTCTAAAAGAAGACCCCTACGTTGTATGCTGAAAACCTGGGGAGGATCATTCTAATAGGATAGTAGGGCTCCCAGCACGGATGCTGGAATGAAGACCAAAAGCCCCTAGTCAGAAGGAATCAGAGTTAATAGAAAGGAAAAAAAAAAGGGTTTTAGAAACTCAAATAGGACCATCTCGGTTGGTGTCCCAAAGTCTCGCAGCATCTTGCTGAAGCAACCTAACAAAGAAGACTTGGAAAATCCTGTGAAGTATACATTGTGGTGAACTAGCAATAAAGATGGATCCGTTAAGATTAATATAGTCCCCTATGTGAGCAATTTCAGGTAGTAGAAGTCAGCGAAAGATAATCAGCTGTGCTTCACTAAGGAACTTCCGCATAACAAGGACTTTATGGATTTAAAGAACCATTAAGAAAAACTCTCCTAGGGGAGATGGCAATGCTGATTTTCCTCCTTGTTCCAAAACATATCAGTGGTTTAGCTGTCTTGCGTTCCAACACCAAACAGCTGATACTGCACAACCTGATAGGATTCAGAAAGAGCGTTAAGAGGGGAGAATTAACTCCTATCATGGATAAGGCGGAAATCCATATTCTGGATTTCCATAAAGGTCATTCGTCAAAAAAGAAAAATAGAATAAGGTTTTGAAATGATCCCAGAATCACTTACAGGATAAGAAAAAATAAAAAAGACAATTGGGACACCTCTACATCCAAACAACTAGAATCTTCTGCTAGATGACTAGTTGCCTTTGGAGAATACAAAAAGAGGAAGACCTTTCTAAAAGGCTCTAGATCTAAAGAACGGAGAGGGACATTGCGATGGAGTTTAGCATCAGTTAAAACTCAGGAAATTCTAACCACCAAGCTATTCCAAATGAAATTATTTTCTTGGAACATCCGAGGTCTAACTTAAAATCCAAAAGAGAACCTCAAGGAGTATGGATTCCAGTATCCTTTAAAGGTAAAAATTTGATTCTGCAAGAACTAATATGAAGCTCCTACCCTAGAACCTATTAAAATAGTTTTTGGTATAAACTCTGAAATGGCTGCTATTGACTCCCAGGGAGCTTCTGGAGACTGGCCTACTCTTTGGGATAAAAGACACTTTACTGGTATGGTTCCAATTCTATATTAATCATCTTATCAATTAATTTGTTGCTATTTATAATAATGGTTAATGGAAGCCTTTCAACATTTTATGCCCCTATTCGGTTAGTGGTAGAAGGAAGCTTTGGGCTGACCTAAACATTTCGAAAACCAGTATTGTTCTACTAACTGGCTTATTATGGGGGATTTTCAACTCCCCACTAAACCACTAACCCGGTGAAAAGTATCGAGGTACTTCTAACTTTTCTACTGGTATGGAGAATTTTTTTTTTTTTTTTTTTTTTTTTTTTGTTTTTTTTTTTGCTGATTTTATTGCTGAGGCATGAACCTCTTAGATGTGGATCTTCCATGGGATAACATACACTTTGGAATATAAAGGTTGGGAAAGGGAGTTTATTCAGGTGAGCTGGATAGGGCACTAATTTCACAGCAGTTTGGGATTCTCAGTCAAGACTTCCACCTCTCTTCCTTACCTAAGTTGGAATTCGGATCACATCCGTTTGCTTATAATATTTTGCCCTCAATTGGACTAACCCACCAAAGCTCATTCCAATTTTGAAAAGATGTGATGAGCTGAAAATATCTATGACAAGATAAAAAGAAAGGGCGGGGATGGGGAATGGCGAAGGCACTGCGTCAATTTAATTGGTTTCAAAATCTCAAAAATGTCAAAAAGCAAGTCAAAATCTGGAATAAAAAGTGTTTTTTTGGTATGTATTTGACACATCAAAAAGTTAAAACCAAAGCTTCATGAATCTAGAATTAAAAATGGATACTATGGGAGATCAGCTGAGATGAATTTATGACAAGAATATTCTTTTTATTTAGATTGCATACGATATGCAGCAGAGAGAATATTTTATGGAGACTTAATAAATCTAGAGTATTTGCTCAAAGAGGGAGACATGAATACGAAGTTCTTTTTCAATATGACCACTTTGAAGCACAGAGCCTGTAAGAGGATCTTCGAAGTTTCTAAAAAACATAGAAATATCATAAAAGATCCCATAGTCAAGCAAGAAGCGCTTGAATTTTTATAAAAAACTTCTGAGGAGAGGAATTCATCACTCTGAAGCTATTTTCTTTATGTTGGATCAGGCCATTCCCCCCAAAATAAAAGTGAGGATCAAAATTCAGAAGTCTCACCAAGCGTTCACGCTTGAAGCGTACAAAAATTTGTTTTTCTTTAAGTTGACAATGCTCCTCCTAGTCCGAATGGGTTCTCTATAAAATTTTTTCCATAATTTTGGAATCTTTCAGATGAATCTTCTCAGAGCTGGTGATGAATTCTATAGAATGGGAAATATTTTAAAAGAGCTTAATAACACTCACATTAATGTGGCTCCTAAAAAAATGGATGCTAAAGATTCAATTCAAGGACTTCAGACCTATCAGCCTTGTGAATGCCATCTATTAATTTGTTAACGCAAAATGTATTCCTACTAGACTTTCAGCTCATCATGAATGATCTTACTCAGCAGCAGAGTGGCGTGTTATAAAGGCAGGATTAATCAAGACGGAGTGATTATGGTTTTCAACAAGACCTACATTCTATTGAAAATATAAAAAGGCCAAATATTGTCCTCAAGCTGATATGAATAAATATTTTGACAAGGTCTCTTGGGTGCCCCTTGACAAAAGTCCTTAACAAAATTTGGGTTTTCCAAAAAATTTAGAAAAATTATTAGGCGTTGTATCTCACGGCCAGATTCTCTGTGGTAGTTATGGGGGGTTGGGGAGCCTGTGGGTGTTTTTTCACGTCGCAGCAGAGGACTATAAAAGGGACCACTATCTCCCCCTTACTCTTCATCTATTTTGGGCTGACGCCTTAGTAGAACAATTGGCAAAGCGGTTAATGACATGATTTTAAAAAATGGCTTCTAAGCCACTTCCATCATCAAGTTTGTCTCCTGCCAGTAATTTGGCGGTACACTATCCTTGAAGTTGATTTTGCATTATGGCCTCGTATTGAGAAAATCAGGTTTTCGGGTTTTATCAGCAGCTCGACATGAGTTTTAACATGCTTTATGTCGTCTGTCTTCCGAAACCCGAAATCCGCTTCGTATTGAGAAAATCGGGTTTTCGGACTCCCGGCGCATCGGAACATGCCTAATCCAAAACATGTTTTATGCCTCATGCTTTCCGATACCCGAAGTCCGCTTAGTCCTTTGTATCGGGTTTTCGGGGCTATGTAACATCTAAACACCTCATGCTTTATGCCTCATGTTTTCTGATACCCGAAACCTGAATTGCACTAAGCCCCCTCGTGTCGGGTTTTCGGACCTCTCAAACATGCTGACATGGCATTCATGCCGAGTTGTCGGTGAGTTGGCACGTGCCGAGCCCAAGTGTATTAATTACAATTTTCTTATAAATACGTGGATTTCCACGTCATTCTTACCAGACGTATTTTTAATTCGTGGATTTTTTGTGCATGCTCTTCCGATTTCGAAACCCGAAAGCTCGCCTTGCTCGATTGAATCGCCTGTTGTTGATCTTTTCTTTCTCTGATTGAAGGTATTTTTCTCTCCCTTCTTTATTCTTAGTTTTTACGGATCGATTGCGCGCGGTTTCTTCTCAATTTCTTGCCGGGTTTTGAGGGTTTTTCTTTTCTTCTTCTTTCTGGAGTTGTTTTGAAAGGGTTTTAGGTTTTAGGGTTTATCTCTTCTAAGACTACCACTTAATGCTATTTCCTTGAAGTTTTATTATATGCATGGAACATGAATGACAAAAAAAAGAGATTGCATGTTTTGAAATTCGATGAAAAACCCTGTTTTTCTTTTCGGGTTTTGAAGCCTGTTGCGCAGAGTCGAAGAGCCGAAGTGTATTGAAGGTTTGACGTGTCGGGGTTCCTCAAAGTCCCGACATTATCCAAAGTGGCGGGCTTTCCCAAAGTTCCGACATTTTCAACACATCGGACTTTCAGGATTTTCTGACATCTTCTGCTTCCAGTGTCAGACTCTTCTGTTCTTCCGGCATATCCAGCAGGTCAGAATTCTGACAGTGGACAACATCTCCTGAGCTTCGAACCTTTCTCCCTTCAACGTTCTTCATGTCGGATCCTGGTCCATCTCAGGAAAAGGCCGAGAAGTCTGGCAGAATGAAATACAAGTTCAAGAAGCCGGAATCTCCATCGTACATTGATTGCAACTATGATATCAGAGACACCGAACTCGGAAATATAGACATGGAAGATTTCTGGAGTAGAGTGAGGAGTTCCTCTCCAACTCCATGGATGAAAACTATAGCTGACAGTGGCTTGCCTCTCGCAGCGGGTTTTCCCATGTCTGCTCAATGTCCAGAATTCATTTTGGCTTGTGCATCCAGTTATGACTCGGCTTCTCGTTCTGTGAGAAGTCAATCAGGTGAAGTAGTGATCAAATTGGATGGAGGTTACTTTGATGATCTCCTAAAACTGCCCAATTTTGAAGAGTATGGAGAGTTGGACATCAAGTCAGCTCAGAAGGCCTGGGACAATGACCAGGAAGACTGCATCAAGGCATGTAAATAAAAAGTTCCTGATCAAGGCCAAACCGGCTGTATCCAGATTTCCAAGGGTGATCCCCAGGAGTGATTTCATCCAAGAAATCAATGATATTATCACCCTGCTGAGTCAGGTTTTTGGTTTGCCCGAATCGAATGTATTTCAAGGATGGATGTATCAATTTATGATCACCATCAAGAAGAATCAGCAAGGGATCGACTGGGGTACTCTCATCAGCGATGAGATTGATTCCCAAATGACAACGGTCTTGTCAACTGGGAAATTTTATATGTCTTCATATGTCACATACGCAGCAGCCGGGATGAGGAACTATCCCGGGCTGGATACCAAGGGAAGCAGAACGGAAAACCAGGTGTATCATTACTTCCCTCAAATAACAAAGAAGGGGTCCAAAGAACATTTCAGAAGGGTGAATGATGCCTTCTTCTATGAAAATATCTGCAGGATAAACCCTGAGCTGAGGAAGACAAGAGTCTCAGATGAGGCTTGGGCCGAAGTTTCTAAATGGGGATGTATCTTCTTACAATTCAAGAAGTTTACATATCTTCGGACAGTCATGTACTCGGGGGAACCTTTTCGCTTGCCCCGATATCCAGGGGATAGGCTGATATTGATAGAATTGGTTAGACAGCTGTTGGATTTCCATAAATTCCAACAAAGCAAACATAAGGCTGTTGTGTCCTTCCCAATTTCTATTGGGAGATATACTTGCTCAACAGTAGTGAAGGCCAAAAATGTTGAATGCGAACTTCAGGACAAATTGAAGAAGCATATGAAGCCTCGAGACGGTTTCGACATCCGAGGAGTGCTCAGAGCATATGGAACCCAGCATCTGCACAGGCCAAACATAGAGGATATTTGGGTTGATCTGCGTAACGAGGTTGCTGTTCGCAGAAAGGATAATAGCAGATTAACTATTGCTGAGATTCAAACACTGGAGCTTGCTGATTTTCCAGAAGGTACGAGTGACAATGAAAGTGTTTTGGATCTTTCCTATGATGGACTAAATGAGGATCAATATGTTTTCCCACCTATTGATTGGTCAGCCAGCGAAAAAGCCTCTATTACAGATAGGTCAGCCCTAATCCTTGCTCGCACCAAAGCATGGCTTTCCTCTTGGGGAATGAATTTTAAAGATGATGAGTTTTCAAAGTTGGCTGCTTCAGAGGCGGGGCCCTCCAAAAAGGAAAAGGACAAGAGATCTTCTAGGGCGCCTATAAAAGTCAAGATTGTCAAGAAGAGGAAAGAAAGACAAATCTCTTCAATTATTTCTCCAGCTGAAACGGTGGATGTGCCAGAATCACCAACACCACCAGAAATAGGAGAAATTAATTTGGAAGAAGGAGGAAGCCAGCTTCTGGTTTCATCATTTGTTGATTATCAAACTGAAGAGACCTTATCTCTTGCATCTCAGGCTTTGGAGTCTGAATCTGTGCCTCCCCCCTCACAACCACTCCTACCTCCTCATTCTCCATCCACTTCTTCAAGCATGGCCGGTATTTTCTCTGGACTCTCACCCCTCTCTGCTGGAACCCAAGTGATCACCAATACGCCCACTCCTGTGCCTCTCTTTATTGAATCTACTACCACATTAACAACTGTTCCCCCTCCAATAGTAGAATCTTCTCCTCTTGAGAGTAGAATACCAGTTACTACAACATGGGCAATTTCCTCTGATACGCCGCAATGGCTACTCGAGCAAACTCCGAGGAAGAGGAAGGTGATTGTACCCCTACCAGCCTTTGATTTCAGCTCACTCAAGGCTCCTCCTGCGAAATCAGCCAAGAAACCCAAAACAGTTTCAAGGGTTTTGGTGGATGCTTCAGGAGATAAATTCGCAGAGATTGCCACTCCCTCGACTGACAAAACTAGAGAGGATGTAACAGCCTCTGATTATCAGATAACCAGGGTGGCTCTAGGGAAAGTGACAGCAGAAGGGGCGCAACAAGATGCACGGGATTCCATAAACGTGCTGTGCCAAAAGTTGAAAGAAACAAAGGACAGCAGAGATGAGCTTAAGAGAAAAGTGGAGCAGTTGACAGAGGTTTTGCTTAAACTCTCAACACCCCTTGAATCCATACCATCTTCTTCTGTCTCTGCCGGATTCGATTTCTCATCAGTGCCTACGATTGAAAAGATTGCTAAACAAGGAAGGGTGGTTGATGAATGGATCCAAAGGTTGCTCCAACAGGGGAAGGAAGTGATTCAAGATGTGGTGAAAGTTCATCAGTCTTTAGGGGACATTCAGAAGGAGGGAGAGAAGATGGATGAAGAATTCTCTCAGGAGATTGGACAGCTTGATTTGACTTTTGAAGCTCTCCATGTATTAAAGCAAATACCAGCACATCTCTTGGTAGAAGAAGGTGTTCTTCCACATACAGATAAGCATTTCCAGCTGACCAAGGCCATCAGGTTCAGAATAAAGATTCTCAATGAAGCCTGCAGCAAGTTGAGAGAATCAAGGGATAAATTGATCGATGGGAAAAGTGATCTGGAAGAAGAATTGTTGAAGATTTGTCCAAAGGTGTTAGTTGGGAACTCAGGTATCCTATCAGTAGATGATCTCTTCAACCAAATTCGAGAGTCTGTTCAGCAGGAACCAATACAAGGATTTGGTCTTGAAATCATTGATCGGTTTGTAAGGGTTGAGCATACTTTGGAGGCCTTAAGGAAACTCAGCAAAGGATTGAAAAAGCTTCCCGGCAATGCCAGCGACATTCATGAGACCTGTGAAATTTGGAACGATCATTCCACTGCGCCTGATGAGAACGAAATGCAAGGCATAATTCGGAAGTTCCAAGAATTTCAGAGCAAACAGTCTCAGCTGGAGGAAGAAAAAGAGGAAGGAGCAAAGGATGACGATTCAGACTAAGTCTTAATGTTTCATGTCATTTCAATTTTGAAATTGACATGTCTTTTTCATTTCTGTTTCGTCATATTTTTGAATCATATTTTGACTTGATCTCCTGCGTGAGAATCAAGCAAAACAGAACTCTAGTTAAATGCTACTTTTTAGGATCTGCCCTATTTTATCTCTACTTCTTTTTGTTATAAATAAGGGATGCTTTTGCATTCCAAAGGGTCGAGATTTTTTGGAATATTTAGGGGCTATTGGAAAGAAGAAAAACTTTGTGTTTTCGTTCAATCATTTTGAAGAATAGAAGCTGATATTGTTTTACAGACTTTGTGTTGTGGAATATATCTTACCTAAGACAGTGTTCTTATGTTCATGATCTTAGGCTATTCTTTGCATAGCATCTCAGTGTTTCTGATTATTTCAGACATTACATCTGTGATCTAAAACTCGTATGATTATTTCGTGCTCTGTGTTTACTCGAAAGAAAATACGTTTCTCCCATTTCCTTTCTACCGTGCTTCTTTCATTGTAACAGTTTCTAACCTATTTCATTTACGAAAGCAATATCCTTGAATCGTGTGAATGTGGATTTCGGGATTTCATCCTAACCCCCAATGGTTAGATTAGTGTGAATACTGTATATATTGTTTACTGTGTTTTAGATTAGCAATAAACAGGCAGCCTCACCTGTCTTTGAGGAGGGATTTAATCCCATATACTGTGGTTGAACCTCATATTTTGGTTTGACAAAATATCCAACCAACAGTTTTTGGCGACTCCGCTGGGGAATACGGATCAATAGTATAAAGCTGATCCTCTCGGTGTCTGGCGACTCCGTATTTGCCTTATTTTCAACAAGATCTCCTTTCAGTTCAAGCTGGCCAGGAAGATCTTCACTCGGTCTCGCCGAGCTCAAGGTGAAATTGATCCACTCTTTGAGTTACTGCAACAGCACAATTTCAGTCTTTCTCCCAACAGCATTGTCTCTAACCGAACCAGAAGTTCTTCGCCTGTTCGGAGAAACTGGATCCCTGTGGAACGGGAAGCATCTGCAACTTGTCGTGCACTACTCTTGTCTGATACTCGGATCCCTGTACGCACTCTTTTCAGAAGGATGGCGGTTCAACCTGTGCCTTGGGGTGCAGTTATTGGTCCTCTTTCTTTGACTCCTCCATTGCATGAGTTACCACGTGGATCACGTAAAAACATTCCCAAGTTCAATGGGGATGGGAAGCAGCATCCTGACGAGCACATTGCATCTTTCTTTGTTGCATGCGGTGTCCTCGGAGTAGCCCACGAAGATGTCTCCGTCCGACTCTTCATTGAAACGTTGCAGGGAGCAGCAGCTGAATGGTTTTATCACCTCCCGAATGCATGCATCCCAAACTGGGCTACCATGCGGACTAAGTTCGAAGCACGTTTCAAACCAGCTGAAGATTCTCATGCTTTGTTAGCTCAGCTCACGCATATGAAGAAGGAATCGCATGAACCTATGCGGGAATTCATGGCAAAGTTCAACAAGCTGATCCGGAAAATTCCAGAAATAGCTGTACCTACTCTGGAAAACCAAAAATGCTTCTTCATCAATGCTCAACCTCCTGATATAAGCTTTTTATTAAGAAGGTCGGTTATCCCAGATTTGGCTACTGCTCAGTCAACAGCTACTGAAATAGAGGATGATCTCATCTTGGCTGGAAGGATCAAGAAAGACATACCTAAACTCAAAAATCAAGGTTCTTCTCAAGGTAACACTGATCCTATGTTTCAAAAAATGGCTAATGATTTGATTGCTTTGAAAAAGCAAATGTCCCAACAGGTGAGCAATGTTCCGTATCGGGATATCCCTAGACAGAATTTCAATAACAACAATGGTGCACCTGTCAGAGATAGGCCACGGTTAACTCCTGCTCAACCGAGACTAGCAATTGAAGCTCCTCCCGTCAATGCAGCAGTAGAACTAATTGAAGAAGATGATGAACCAGAAGAACAAGATTTCCGTGAGGCTTTCGAAGCTTCAGGATATGCTGATGAGTCTTATGATGAGTCAGCTGGCGACTCCAGCATTGGGTATTTGGAATATGATGAAGATGAATGTGAGCTAGATGGTCAGTCATTTGCTGTGTTCACTCGGTCCCAATCTCAGAATCCTAGAAAATCTCTTGAAAACACTAAGGAGAAGAATAAGGAACCTCCCATATCCATAGTTAAGAGGGGTAACCCTATTTCGGCGCAAACTGAAAGAGAGGTTACCAAAAAGGTAGCTGCTCCTTATTCTGCTTCTCCTAAGATCAGTACCTCAGCACAAGCTCATGTAATTAGAACTGAGCCTACCATCATGCCTTCTTATACTACTTTTGACATTATTGATCATGCAAAGAGAACCAAAATTCAAATGTCAGAAGCAGAATATCTTCAGTCGAATCCCGAACAGTTCGAAAAGTTGGCCAAGTTCATCAGAAGTAAAGCGGCTGTTCCGTCACCTTCCAAAGGTCTCCTTCCAAATCCTACTCAACTTCCACCACAGAACAATCTGACCTCTGCTTCTTCTTCAGGAAAGATTGAACCATTTTATTTATCTCTACTTATAAATGGGTTTAAACTCAGCAATTGCATCATTGACTCAGGGGCCTCTGATAATGTTATGCCCGAAAAAGTGGCCCATGCCCTTGGGCTTACTTTGACTAAGTCATATGGACGGTGCTATTCCATGGAAACTAAACAAGTCCCTCTGATTGGTCAAATCAAGGACGCACAGTTTGCATTTGTTGCTTTCCCTGAGAAGAGAGTGAAAATGACTATTCTGGTTGCCGACATTCCTGCGGCTTATGGTATCCTCTTGGGTAGAGGTTTTTGTAAAGACGTCGGAGGAGAAATTAATATGGATTGGACCAAAGCCAAGATCCCAGTCAATGGGGTTCATCAGGTTCTTCATCCTGAACCACAGGCGAAGTATTTGGTGACCAAATCAGATGATCCAAAAGCTCAGATCCTTTTCGAAGATGCTAGCTTTGGGAATTATTTCATGACTTCAGAGATACCCATTGTAGATGTTGAAGAAGAAGATCCCAATGCTATTTGGACGCTCGAATTTGATGGTAGCTGCTCAACCTCTGGATCAGGTGCTGGTGTTGTCCTTATATCTCCTAGCTCCGAGATTTTCCCATCAGCTTACAAGTTGCAATTTGATAATACTAACAACACGGCCGAATATGAAGCCCTGTTATTAGGATTAGAATTAGCCAGACAGAAGGGAATCAGAAATCTCAAGGTTCAGGGAGATGCGGAGCTGATTGTCAATCAGGTCAGGGGTATATATTAGGTGAAAAATGATCGGTTGAAACATTACCGGAATAAAGTTTGGGATAGTATAGAATGCTTTGATGCATTTTCTATCAAGGTGTTTTGAGAGATTATAATGACAAGGCTGATTCTTTGGCCGTATCTGCATCCCTTCTTCTTCCTCATCCTCAGTTCAAGCAAGATACATACTCTATCGAGATTGTGTACCGCCCTAGCGTCCCAGATAATGCAACTCACTGGCAAGTGTTCAACGATGATCGACAGGTGTTGGCTTTTCTAGAAAAGGCTGACAATTTCAGTGAATTATATTTTGAAGGTTCGGAATCAGCCTTTCGTGAAACTATTTCAGATCCATATCAAGAGGTTGATGGTGAATTTATCCAGCTGAAAGGCAACAAGATACCTAAAGGTTTAGTTTCTTTGGAGGGCTTGTTTGATAAGCATGATCGTTTTATCCAAAACAAAAGGCAAGTCGAAGGAGCTTCTTCCTCTGAAGTAGATCAAATCAATCTAGGTTCGTCTGATCAACCTCGGATGGTGAATATTGGGAAATGTTGTTCTCCTGAAGAGAAGGCAAGATTTACTTCGCTTTTAAAGAAATACATTGATGTGTTGGCCTGGTCTTATGCAGATTTAAAATCCTTCAAGCCCAAAGATGTACAGCACAGTATCCCTTTGAAGCCTGATGTGAAGCCGTACAGACAAAAGCAAAGACATTACAATCCCAAGATCTCAGGAACTATCCTGGCAGAAATTCAAAAGATGTTAGATGCTAGAATTATTTTCCCAATCCATCACTCCACTTGGATTGCTAACATTGTTCCTGTCAGGAAGAAGAATGGCGAAATCCGGATCTGTGTTGACTTCCGGAACTTGAATCAGTCCTCACTGAAGGATAACTATCCCTTGCCTATCATGGATCAGGTATTACAAACTGTTACTGGATCAGAAATGCTTTCCATGCTCGACGGATTTTCGGGATATAACCAAGTCGAGGTAATACCAAGAGGATCAACACAAGACGGCCTTCACGACCCCATGGGGTACCTTTGCTTACAGGAGGATGCCTTTCGGCTTGATCAACGCCGGAGCCACTTTTCAGAGAGCTATGGACTTGGCATTCAGAGATTTGATGGGCAAGGTCATAGTTGTGTATTTGGATGACTTGACCGTTTTCTCTAAAAAATGGAGTGATCATTATGATCATTTAGAACAAGTACTTTTGAGATGCAGACGTCACGGGATTTCATTGAATCCCAAGAAGTCCATGTTCGGGGTGACCGAAGGAAAGCTGCTGGGTCACATTGTGACTAAAGAAGGAACTAAAATTGACCCAGAAAGGGTAAAGGCTATTCAGAGCCTCACCTTACCCACAAGTAAAACCGGAGTTCATTCTTTCTTCGGAAAAGTTAATTTCTTGAGAAGATTTGTACCTGATTTCACTGACAAAACCAAGGATATCCTTGGAATGATGAAAGGCAAAGTCCCATTTCGATGGAGTACAGAAGGGAAGCTTGCATTCGAAGAAATCAAAAAGGCAGTTGCTTGCGCTCCTATCTTAGTATGTCCAGATTTCAAGAAAAATTTCATCATGTACAGTTACGCCTCTGCCCACACAGTGTCAGCCATCCTGATGCAGGAAAATGGGGAAGGCATTAAAGCTCCCATCGCATTTATGAGCTGTCCATTGAAAGAACATGAATTGAAGATGTCACATATTGAAAAGCATGCCTACGCAGTGGTGCGAGCAGTAAAACATTTCAGGTACTATGTGCTGAATTCCCATACTCTCGTTCTCGTTCCTGATACTGCTGTTAAATCTATTCTGACTCAACAAGAGCTGGGAAGTCAACGAGGTACTTGGATAGCTAAGGTTCAGGAGTACGATTTAGACATCAGACCTACCAAGTTGGTACGAGGAAGGGGCCTGTGCCAATTAATTGCAGAAAATCATGTCGAAGCAGAGTGTGAAAAGACTTCATCAGAGCTGCCCATGGTGCTTTTCGTGAGTACGACCGATGAATGGTACACGGACATTGCTTTCTTCCTAACTTATGGTGAATGCCCCCCACACTTAAACCAAAAGGAGAAGCGGACAGTCAAGTTGAGATCTGCAAAATACCTTTTGTGGAATAATGCAATATACAAGAAAGGTATTGATGGTGTTTTCTTGCGTTGTGTTGATAAATCACAACAGGAAAAGTTATTAGAGTCCTTTCATAGCCTAGCATGCGGAGGACATTTTTCATCCTCTGTAACAGCGTATAAGATCCTACGGGCTAGGTACTATTGGCCTACTCTTTTCTGGGATTCAGCGGAATGGGTGTCTAAATGTGAAGCTTGTCAACATTTCGTTGGTCGCCCCAAGCTAGCAGCTCTTCCTCTGAAGCCTGTAGTGATTGAAGAACCTTTTCGCCAATGGGGGATTGATTTTATCGAAACATTGAATCTTGCTTCCAGTGCCGGACATAACTATGTGCTGACTGCCACAGATTATTTTACCAAGTGGGTAGAAGCCGCACCAATCAAGCAAGTAACTTCTGAAGTTGTTTGCAAGTTCCTGAAAGAAAATATAATCGTCAGATTCGGTGTGCCTCATAAGATTGTAGCTGATAATGCCTCTAACTTCTCATCACATGAGTTGACAGAATTTTGCTATGGATTCGGCATAACTCTGGCTCACTCATCTGATTATTATCCCCAGGGTAATGGACAAGCTGAGTCCAGCAATAAGAATCTGGTTACTATAATCAGGAAACTAGTGGATGAAAATCAGAGGACATGGCACAAAGCATTGTATGATGCATTGTGGGCTGATCGGATCACTCCAAAGCGAGCCATAGGGATGTCTCCTTTCCAATTGCTATACGGGATTGATGCTGAAATTCCTATCTCAGTAGAATTGCCGGCCTTGCAGTTGGCGAAAGCGGTTGAAGATGTAGCTTTTCAGAATTCTATTGAAAAGAGGGTTATGTACCTAACCAGGCTAGAAGAAGAACGAATCAAGGTGGTTGATCGCATCGCAGATCATCAGAGCAGAGTGAAGAAAATGTTTGACAAGAAATCAAAGCAAAGTGATTTCCATATTGGAGACCTGGTGTTGCTTTGGGATAAGAGGAGAGAACAGAAAGGAATGCATGGAAAATTTGATTCTTTATGGAAAGGACCTTTCAAGATCCACGAGCTGAATGGTGAAAATAGTTTCCTTGCTATCATATCCGGATGGAGGGTTACTCCCTTTACCTTTCAGTGGACAACATCTAAAGCTGTTTCACCATTAATGCAAGATGCTCTCTTGCATTGTACATATTTTGCTTTTTGTTGTGTGTTTGCTTTTGGTTTTCTTTCTTTCTTTCCTCGTTTTGTTTTGTTTTGGTTTTCTTCTTTTCTCCGTAGCCCAATGAATAAGACCAGAGATTCTGAGTTCTCTTCCTTTGGTATTACAAAGAAAGTCCCCAACTGGAGCCATATGTTATCTACGTTTTGAGTTCACGATAAAACGATTAGATAACCCATACAAAATTTTTGAAGTTGATTTTGCATTATGGCCTCGTATTGAGGAAATCAGGTTTTCAGGTTTTATCAGCAGCTCGGCATGAGTTTTAACATGCTTTATGTCATCTGTCTTCTGAAACCCGAAGTCCACTTCGTATTGAGAGAAATCAGGTTTTCGTGCTCCCGGCGCATCGGAACATGCCTAATCCAAAACATGTTTTATGCCTCATGCTTTCCGATACCCGAAGTCCGCTTAGTCCTTTGTATCGGGTTTTCGGGGCTATGTAACATCTAAACACCTCATGTTTTATGCCTCATGCTTTCCGATACCTGAAGCCTGAATTGCACTAAGTCCCCTCGTGTCGGGTTTTCGGACCTCTCAAACATGCTGACATGGCATTCATGCCGAGTTGTCGGTGAGTTGGCACGTGCCGAGCCCAAGTGTATTAATTACAAATTTTCTTATAAATACGTGGATTTCCACGTCATTCTTACCAGACGTATTTTTAATTCGTGGATTTTTCGTGCATGCTCTTCCGATTTCGAAACCCGAAAGCTCGCCTTGCTCGATTGAATCACCTGTTGTTGATCTTTTCTTTCTCTGATTGAAGGTATTTTTCTCTCCTTTCTTTATTCTTAGTTTATACGGATCGATTGCGCGCGGTTTCTTCTCAATTTCTTGCCGGGTTTTGAGGGCTTTTTTTTTCTTCTTCTTTCTAGAGTTGTTTTGAAAGGGTTTTAGGTTTTAGGGTTTATCTCTTCTAAGACTACCACTTAATGCTATTTCCTTGAAGTTTTATTATATGCATGGAACATGAATGACAAAAAAAAAGAGATTGCATGTTTTGAAATTCGATGAAAAACCCTGTTTTTCTTTTCGGGTTTTGAAGCCTGTTGCGCAGAGTTGAAGAGCCGAAGTGTATTCCGAAGGTTTGACGTGTCGGGGTTCCTCAAAGTCCCGACATTATCCAACGTGTCGGGGTTTTTCAGAAGTTCCGACATTCAGCAGTGTCCAAAGTTCCGGCATTACCAAGTGTGCGGGTTTTTCAGAAGTTCTGACATTTTCAACACATCAGACTTTCAGGATTTTCCGACATCTTCTGCTTCCAGTGTCAGACTCTTCTGTTCTTCCGGCATATCCAGCAGGTCGGAATTCTGACAGTGGACAACATCTCCTGAGCTTCGAACCTTTCTCCCTTCAACGTTCTTCATGTCGGATCCTGGTCCATCTCAGGAAAAGGCCGAGAAGTCTGGCAGAATGAAATACAAGTTCAAGAAGCCGGAATCTCCATCGTACATTGATTGCAACTATGATATCAGAGACACTGAACTCGGAAATATAGACATGGAAGATTTCTGGAGTAGAGTGAGGAGTTCCTCTCCAACTCCATGGATGAAAACTATAGCTGACAGTGGCTTGCCTCTCGCAGCGGGTTTTCCCATGTCTGCTCAATGTCCAGAATTCATTTTGGCCTATGCATCCAGTTATGACTCGGCTTCTCGTTCTGTGAGAAGTCAGTCAGGTGAAGTAGTGATCAAATTGGATGGAGGTTACTTTGATGATCTCCTAAAACTGCCCAATTTTGAAGAGTATGGAGAATTGGACATCAAGTCAGCTCAGAAGGCCTGGGACAACGACCAGGAAGACTGCATCAGGCATGTAAATAAAAAGTTCCTGATCAAGGCCAAACCGGCTGTATCCAGATTTCCAAGGGTGATCCCCAGGAGTGATTTCATCCAAGAAATCAATGATATTATCACCCTGCTGAGTCAAGTTTTTGGTTTGCCCAAATCGAATGTATTTCAAGGATGGATGTATCAATTTATGATCACCATCAAGAAGAATCAGTAAGGGATCGACTGGGGTACTCTCATCAGCGATGAGATTGATTCCCAAATGACAACGGTCTTGTCAACTGGGAAATTTTATATGTCTTCATATGTCACATACGCAGCAGCCGGGATGAGGAACTATCCCGGGCTGGATACCAAGGGAAGCAGAACGGCAAACCAGGTGTATCATTACTTCCCTCAAATAACAAAGAAGGGGTCCAAAGAACATTTCAGAAGGGTGAATGATGCCTTCTTCTATGAAAATATCTGCAGGATAAACCCTGAGCTGAGGAAGACAAGAGTCTCAGATGAGGCTTGGGCCGAAGTTTCTAAATGGGGATGTATCTTCTTACAATTCAAGAAGTTTACATATCTTCGGAAAGTCATGTACTCATGGGGAACCTTTTCGCTTGCCCCGATATCCAGGGGATAGGCTGATATTGATAGAATTGGTTAGACAGCTGTTGGATTTCCATAAATTCCAACAAAGCAAACATAAGGCTGTTGTGTCCTTCCCAATTTCTATTGGGAGATATACTTGCTCAATAGTAGTGAAGGCCAAAAATGTTGAATGCGAACTTCAGGACAAATTGAAGAAGCATATGAAGCCTCGAGACGGTTTCGACATCCGAGGAGTGCTCAGAGCATATGGAACCCAGCATCTGCACAGGCCAAACATAGAGGATATTTGGGTTGATCTACGTAACGAGGTTGTTGTTCGCAGAAAGGATAATAGCAGATTAACTATTGCTGAGATTCAAACACTGGAGCTTGCTGATTTGCCAGAAGGTACGAGTGACAATGAAAGTGTTTTGGATCTTTCCTATGATGGACTAAATGAGGATCAATATGTTTTCCCACCTATTGATTGGTCAGCCAGCGAAAAAGCCTCTATTACAGATAGGTCAGCCCTAATCCTTGCTCGCACCAAAGCATGGCTTTCCTCTTGGGGAATGAATTTTAAAGATGATGAGTTTTCAAAGTTGGCTGCTTCAGAGGCGGGGCCCTCCAAAAAGGAAAAGGATAAGAGATCTTCTAGGGTGCCTATAAAAGTCAAGATTATCAAGAAGAGGAAAGAAAGACAAATCTCTTCAATTAGTTCTCCAGCTGAAACGGTGGATGTGCCAAAATCACCAACACCACCAGAAATAGGAGAAATTAATTTGGAAGGAGGAGGAAGCCAGCTTCTGGTTTCATCATTTGTTGATTATCAAACTGAAGAGACCTTATCTCTTGCATCTCAGGCTTTGGAGTCTGAATCTGTGCCTCCCCCCTCACAACCACTCCTACCTCCTCATTCTCCATCCACTTCTTCAAGCATGGCCGGTATTTTCTCTGGACTCTCACCCCTCTCTGCTGGAACCCAAGTGATCACCAATACGCCCACTCCTGTGCCTCTCTTTATTGAATCTACTACCACATTAACAACTGTTCCCCCTCCAATAGTAGAATCTTCTCCTCTTGAGAGTAGAATACCAGTTACTACAACATGGGAAATTTCCTCTGATACGCCGCAATGGCTACTCGAGCAAACTCTGAGGAAGAGGAAGGTGATTGTACCCCTACCAGCCTTTGATTTCAGCTCACTCAAGGCTCCTCCTGCGAAATCAGCCAAGAAACCCAAAACAGTTTCAAGGGTTTTGGTGGATGCTTCAGGAGATAAATTCATAGAGATTACCACTCCCTCGACTGAAAAAACTAGAGAGGATGTAACAACCTCTGATTATCAGATAACCAGGGTGGCTCTAGGGAAAGTGACAGCAGAAGGGGCGCAACAAGATGCATGGGATTCCATAAACGTGCTGTGCCAAAAGTTGAAAGAAACAAAGGACAGCAGAGATGAGCTTAAGAGAAAAGTGGAGCAGTTGACAGAGGTTTTGCTTAAACTCTCAACACCCCTTGAATCCATACCATCTTCTTCTATCTCTACCGGATTCGATTTCTCATCAGTGCCTACGATTGAAAAGATTGCTAAACAAGGAAGGGTGGTTGATTAATGGATCCAAAGGTTGCTCCAACAGGGGACAACAGGGGAAGGAAGTGATTCAAGATGTGGTGAAAGTTCATCAGTCTTTAGGGGACATTCAGAAGGAGGGAGAGAAGATGGATGAAGAATTCTCTCAGGAGATTGGACAGCTTGATTTGAATTTTGAAGCTCTCCATGTATTAAAGCAAATACCAGCACATCTCTTAGTAGAAGAAGGTGTTCTTCCACATACAGATAAGCATTTCCAGCTGACCAAGGCCATCAGGTTCAGAATAAAGATTCTCAATGAAGCCTGCAGCAAGTTGAGAGAATCAAGGGATAAATTGATCAATGGGAAAAGTGATCTGGAAGAAGAATTGCTGAAGATTTGTCCAAAGGTGTTAGTTGGGAACTCAGGTATCCTATCAGTAGATGATCTCTTCAACCAAATTCGAGAGTCTGTTCAGCAGGAACCAATACAAGGATTTGGTCTTGAAATCATTGATCGGTTTGTAAGGGTTGAGCATACTTTGGAGGCCTTAAGGAAACTCAGCAAAGGATTGAAAAATCTTCCCGGCAATGCCAGCGACATTCATGAGACCTGTGAAATTTGGAACGATCATTCCACTGCGCCTGATGAGAACGAAATGCAAGGCATAATTCGGAAGTTCCAAGAATTTCAGAGCAAACAGTCTCAGCTGGAGGAAGAAAAAGAGGAAGGAGAAAAGGATGATGATTCAGACTAAGTCTTAATGTTTCATGTCATTTCAATTTTGAAATTGACATGTCTTTTTCATTTCTGTTTCGTCATATTTTTGAATCATATTTTGACTTGATCTCCTGCGTGAGAATCAAGCAAAACAGAACTCTAGTTAAATGCTACTTTTTAGGATCTGCCCTATTTTATCTCTACTTCTTTTTGTTATAAATAAGGGATGCTTTTGCATTCCAAAGGGTCGAGATTTTTTGGAATATTTAGGGGCTATTGGAAAGAAGAAAAACTTTGTGTTTTCGTTCAATCATTTTGAAGAATAGAAGCTGATATTGTTTTACAGACTTTGTGTTGTGGAATATATCTTACCTAAGACAGTGTTCTTATGTTCATGATCTTAGGCTATTCTTTGCATAGCATCTCAGTGTTTCTAATTATTTCGGACATTACATCTGTGATCTAAAACTCGTATGATTATTTCGTGCTCTGTGTTTACTCGAAAGAAAATACGTTTCTCCCATTTCCTTTCTACTGTGCTTCTTTCATTGTAACAGTTTCTAACCTATTTCATTTACGAAAGCAATATCCTTGAATCGTGTGAATGTGGATTTCAGGATTTCATCCTAACCCCCAATGGTTAGATTAGTGTGAATACTGTATATATTGTTTACTGTGTTTTAGATTAGCAATAAACAGGCAGCCTCACCTGTCTTTGAGGAGGGATTTAATCCCATATACTGTGGTTGAACCTCATATTTTGGTTTGACAAAATATCCAACCAACCAGTTTTTTTTGGTGACTCCGCTGGGGAATACGGATCTATAGTATAAAGCTTATCCTCTCGGTGTCTGGCGACTCCGTATTTGCCTTATTTTTCAACAAGATCTCCTTTCAGTTCAAGTTGGCCAGGAAGATCTTCACTCGGTCCCGCCGAGCTCAAGGTGAAATTGATCCACTCTTTGAGTTACTGCAACAGCACAATTTCAGTCTTTCTCCCCGAACAGCATTGTTGTCTCTAACCGAACCAGAAGTTCTTCGCCTGTTCGGAGAAAAACCGGATCCCTGTGGAACGGGAAGCATCTGTAACTTGTCATGCACTACTCTTGTCTGATACTCGGATCCCTGTATGCACTCTTTTTAGAAGGATGGCGGTTCAACCTGTGCCTTGGGGCACAGTTATTGGTCCTCTTTCTTTGACTCCTCCATTGAATGAGTTACCACGTGGATCACGTAAAAACATTCCCAAGTTCAATGGGGGGATGGGAAAGAGCAACATCCTGACGAGCACCATTGCATCCTTTCTTTGTTTGCATGCGGTGTCCTCGTAGCCCACGAAGATGTTCCATCTGACTATTCATTGAAACGTTCGGTTAGCAGCTGAATGGTTTTAAATCACCTCCAGCACCTCCCGAATGCATGCATTCCCAATTGGGCTAAACATAGCGGACTAAGTTCAATCATGTTTTCAAACCATGCCGAAGTTCCCATAGCCGTTTTTAGCTCAGCTCCGCAGATGAAGAAGGAACGCATAACCTATGCGGGAATTCATGCAAAGTTCACCAATTGATCTAGAAGCTTCCAGAAATAGCTGTACCTACTCTGGAAAACCAAAATGCTTTCTTCATCAATGCTTAACCATCCTTATATAATATGTTTTATTAAGAGGTCGGTTATTCCCAGATTTGGCTACTGCTCAGTCACCAGCTACTGAAATAGAGGATGATCTCACTCTTGGCCAGAAGGATCAGATACACCCAAACTCAAAAAATCAAGGTTCTTCGCAAGGTAATACTGAATCCTATGTTCAAAAAATGGCTAACGCTTTGATTTCTTTTAAAAAAGCAAATGTTCCCACGGTGAGCATTTCCGTATCGGCTTCCCTAGACATAATTTCAATAACAACATGGGCAACTCTATCAGAGATAGGCCATGTTAAACTCCTCACGCGATGACTAGCAATTGAAGCTCCTCCTATCAATGCACAGTTTACTAATGTAAGAAATGATGAAACCAGAGAACAAATTTCCGTGGGCTTTCGAAGCTTCAGGATATGGTGATGAGTCTTAGGATGAGTCCAGCTGGCGACATCCACATTGGGGTTTTTTTGGAATATGATGAAGATGAAATGTGAGCTAGATGGTCCGTCATTTGTGTGTTCACTCGGGTCCCCAATCTCAAGAATCCTAGAACATCTCCTTTGAAAACACTAAGGAGAAGAATAAGTAACCTCCCATACCATAGTTAAGAGGGTACCACCCCCTATTTCGGCGCAACTGAAAGAGAGGTTACCACACAGTCGCTGCTCCTTATGCTGCTTCTCCTAAGATCAGTGCCATTAAGCACAAGCTCATGTAATTTAGAACTGAGCCCTACCATCAAATTCCTTCTTGGTACTTTCTTTTGATTATTGATCATGCACAGAGAACCAAAATTCAACTGCCAGAATAATTCTTCATTCGAATCCCGAACAGTTTGAAAAGTGGGGGCCCGTTCATCAGAATTAAAAAGGGGCCCGGCTATTCCGTCACCTTCCAAAGGTCTCCTTCCAATCCTAGCTCAACTTCCACCACAGAACAGTCTGACCTCTGCTTCTTCCTCAGGAAAGATTGACCATTTTATTATCTCTACTTATAAATTGTTTAAACTCAGCATTGCATCATTGACTCAAGTGGGCCTCTGATAATGTTATTCCCAGCAAAAGTGGCCCATCCCCTTGGCTTATCTTGACTAGTCATATGGATGGTTCTATTCCTGGAAACTAAACAATCCCCTCGATTGGTCAAATCAAGGAGCACAGTTTGCATTTGTTGCTTTCCCTGATAAGAAGTGTGAAAATGAGCTATTTCTGTTGCCGACATTCCTAGCGGATTATGTATCCTCTTGGGTAGAGGTTTTTGTAAAGACGTTGTGAGGAGAAATTAAATATGGATTGACCAAAGCCAAGCTCCCAGTCATGTGGTTCATCAGGTTCTTCATCCTGACCACCACAGGCGAAGTATTTGGTGACAAATCAGATGAGCCAAAGTCAGATCCCTTTTCGCAATGCTAGCTTTTGGAATTATTTCATGACTTCAGAGTAACCTCCTTGTAGATGTTGAAGAAAAGATCCCATGCTATTTTGGATTGCGCGATTTGGATGGTAGCTACTCAAACCTCTGGATCTGGGTGCTGGTGTTGTCCTTATATCTCCTAGCTCGAGATTTTTCCCATCAGCTTACAAGTTTGCAATTTGATAATACTACCAACACGGCCGATAATGAAGCCCTGTTATTAGGATTATATTAGCCGAACATAAAGGGAATCAAAATCCAAGGTTCATGGAGATCTGGAGCTGATTGTCCAATCAGTCAGGGGTATATCTACAGGTGAAAAATGATTGGTTGAAACGTACCGGAATAAAGTTTGGGATAGTATAGAAATGCTTTGATGCATTTTCTATCAATGCTGTTTTGGAGGATTCATAATGACAAGGCTGAGTTCTTTGGTGCCGTATCTCTGCATCCTTCTTCTTCCTCATCCTCAGTTCACTCACGTATACATACTCTATTCGAGATTGTGTACCTGCCCTAGCGTTCCCCATAATGCAAACTCCTGGCAGTGTTCAACGCATGATGCGATATTTGTTGGCTTTTCTAGAAAAGGCTGAGCATTTCAGTTGAATTTATATTTTGAAGTTCCGGATCAGCCCTTTCGTGAAACTATTTCAGATCCATATCAAGAGGTTTGATGGGACTTTATCCAGCTGACAAGGCAACAAGATACTAAAGTTTTAGTTTTCTTTTCTTCTTTTTCTTCTTCTTTGGAAGGGCTTGTTTGATAGCATTGATCGTTTATTCCAAAACAAAAGGCAAGTCGAAGTGGAATCTTGCTTCCTCTGAAGATAGAATCAATCAATCTAGGTTCGTCTGGATCAACCTCATATGGAATATTGGGAAATGTTGGTTCTCCTGAAAGAAGGCAAAGATTTACTTGCTTTTAAAGAAATACAATCGATGTGTTGGCCTTGTCTTATGTCAGATTTAAAATACTTCAGCCCAAAGATGTCCAGCACATTCCCTTTTGAAGCCGGATGTGAAAGCCGTACGACAAAGCACAAGACATTACAATCCCAGATCTCGGACTATCCTGTCAGAATTCATAGCTGTTGAGATGCTGATAATTATTTTCCCAATCCATAGCCCACTCTGATTTCTAACATTGTTCCTAGTCGGAGAACAATGGTGAAATCTGGATCTTTGCTTCCGGAACGGGGTTGAAGGTTAGTCCTCACTGAAGGAAACTATCCCTTTCACTATCAATGGATCAGGTTATGACAAACTGTTACTCTGGATCAGAATGCTTCCATTCTCGAACAAATTTTCAGATATACCAAGTTCGAGGTAATGCCCAAAGGATCAAACACAAGACGGCTTCACGACCCCATGGGGTACCTTTGCTTACAGGATGCCTTTCGGCTTGTCAACCCGTAGCCACTTTCAGAGAGCTATGGGACTCTGGCATTCAGAGATTTGATGGGCAGTCATGAAGTTGTTATTGGATGACTTGACCGTTTTCTCTAAACCGGAGTGATCATTATGATCATTTCGAACAAGTACGTTTGAGATGCAAACGTCACGGGATGTCATTGCATCCCAAGAAGTCCATTTTTCGGTGTGACCGAAGGAAAGCTGCTTGTTCACATTGTGACTAAAGAAGGAACTAAAATTTACCCGAAAGGGTAAAGGCTATTCAGAGCCTCACCTACCCACAAGTAAAAAACCGAGTTCATATCTTTCTTCGGAAAAGTTCATTTCTTGAGAAGAGTTGTATTACCTGATTTCACTGACAAAACCAAGGATATCGTTGTGAATGATGAAAGGCCAAAGTCCCATTTCGTGGGGACAGAGGGAAGCTTACATTCAAAGAATCAAAAAGGCAGTTACTTGCTCTCCTATATTAGTAGGTCCAGTTTTTCAAGAAAAATTTCAATCATGTCCAGCTACGGCCTCTACCCACAACCGTTTCAGCCATCCCTGTGCTAGGAAATCGGAATGCAATTAAAGCTCCCATCGAATTATGATCTGTCCATTGAAAGAACATTAATTAAAGATGTCACATTGAAAGCATGCCTACGCAGTGGGCGAGCATAAAACAATTTTCATGGTCTATTGCTGATTCCATACTCTCTCTGTTCCTGAACTGCTTTAAATCTATTCTGTCTCAACAGAGCTGGGAAGTTCAACGGTACTTTGGATAGCTAGATTTCAGGAGTCGATTTAGACATCAGACCTACAAAGTTGGTACAAGGATGGGCCTGTGCCAATTAATTACAGAAAATCATTGATGTCCGAAGCAGAGTGTGAAGACTTCATCAGAGCTGCCCTGGTGCTTTTTCGTGAGTATGTAAAACCGATGAATGTACACGGACATTGCTTTTCTTCCTAACTTCTGTGCATGCCCCCCCACTTAACCAAAAGGCGAAGCGGATATTCAATTTGAGATCTACAAAATAACCTTTTGTGAATAATGCATAAAAAGCAAGGTATTGATGGTGGATTTTCTTGCTTTGTTTGATAAATCACAACCGGAAAGTTATATAGAGTCCTTTCATAGCCAGCAATGTGCTGGAGGAGATTATGCATCCTCCCCCCTGTACATCAATATAATCCTCTACGGGATAGGTACTATTTGCCTACTCTCTTTTCTGGGATTCAGCGGAATGGTGTCCAAATGTGAGCTTGTCACATTCGTTGGTTGCCCTAAGCTACAGCTCTTCCTTGAAGCCTGTAGTGATTGAGAACCTTTTTGCCATGGGGGATTGAGTTTTATCGAAACATTGAATCTTTGCTTCCTGCCCCGGACAGAACTATGTGCTGACTTGCCACAGATTATTTTAACCAAGTGGGTAAAGCCGCACCAATCAAGCCAGTAACTTCTGAAGTTTGTTTGTGCAATTTCTGAAAGAAAATATAATCGTCATAATTCGGTGTGCCCATAAGATTGTAGCTGATAAGCTTCTAACTTTCATCACATGAGTGACAGAATTTTGCTATGGATTCGACATACTCTGGCTCACTCATCTGATTATTAATCCCCGGGTAAGGACAAGCGAGTCCACGCAATAGAATCTAGGTTACTATAATCAGGAACTATGGATGAAAATCAGAGGACATGGCACAAAGCATTGTAATGATGCATTGTGGGCTGATCGGATCACTCCAAAGAAAGCCCATGGGGATGTCTCCTTTCCAATTGCTATACGGGATTATTCTGACATTCCTATCTCATTATAATTGCCGGCCGTGCAGTTGGCGAAAGCGGTTGAAGATGTAGCTTTCAGAATTCGTTGAAAATAGGTTTATGTACCCTAACCATGCTAGAGAAGAACGAATCAGGTTGTTGATCACCAATCGCAGATCATCAGAGTAGAGTGAAGAACATGTTTTGCAAAAATCAAAGCACATGATTTCATATTGGAGACCCTGGTGTTGCTTTGGGAGAATAGGAGAGAACAAAGTGCTGAAAATTTTATTCTTTCTGAAAGACCTTTCAAGATCCCGAGCTGAATGTGAAAATATTTTCCTACTACATAATCCGGATGGAGGGTTCTCCCTTTCCCTTCGTGGACAACATCAAAGCTGTTCATTTTCAACCATTAATGCAAGATCCTCTCTTGCATTGTAAATATTTGCTTTTTTTTGTTGTGTGTTTGCTTTTGGTTTTCTTTCTTTCTTTCCTCGTTTTGTTTTGTTTTGGTTTTTCTTCGTTTCTCTCCGTATCCCGATTAATAAGACAGAGAGTCCCTGAGTTCTCTTCTTTGGTATTACAAAGAAGTCCCCAATCTGGAGCCCATAATGTTAATCTAACGTTTTGAGTTCACGATAAAAACGATTAGATTACCCCATACAAATTTTTTGAAGTTGATTTTCATTATGGCCTCGTATTGAGGAAATCAGGTTTTCAGTTTTTAGTCAGCAGCTCGGCATGATTTTTTAACATGCTTTATGTCCTCTGTCTCTGAAACCCGAAGTTCCACTTCGTATTGAGAGAAATCAGGTTTTTCGTGCTCCCGGGCACCAATCGGAACATGCCCTAATCCAAAACTGTTTTAATGCCTCACTGCTTTCCGATACCCTCGAAGTCTGCTTGTCCTTTGTATCGGTTTTTTCGGGGCGAATGTACTCTAAACCCCTCATGGTTGTATGCCTCATGCGTTCCCGATACCTTCATCCTGATTGCACTAAGTCCCCTCGTGTCCGGGTTTTCGTACCTCTCAACATTCTGACATGGCATTCAGCCTTTGTCGGTGAGTTTGGCCACATGCCCGAGACCCAGGGAGTGTCTTAATTACAAAATTTTCTTTTCTTATAAATACATGGATGCCCATGTCATTCTTACCAGACGTTTTTTAATTCGTTGATTTTCCATGCAATGCTTCTTTCGAATTTCGAAACCCAAAAGCTTCGCCTTGCTCTATTGATATCGCCTGTTGTTGACTTTCTTTCTCTATTGCAGGTTATTTTTTTCTCTCCTTTATTTATTCTTAGTTTATACGGATCGATTGCGCGCGGTTTTCTTCATTTCTCTCAATTTCTTGGCCGGTTTTGAGGGCTTGGTTTTTTTTTCTTCTTACTCTTTCTAAGTTGGTTTTGAAGGTTTTTATGTTTTAGGGTTATCTCTCGAAGACTAAAGCTACCACTTAATGCTATTTCCTTGAGTTTTATTATATAATGCCTGGAACCTGAATGACAAAAAAACGAGATTGTCATGTTTTGAAATTCGATGAAACACTGTTTTTTTCTTTTCTTTTCGAGTTTTGAAGCCTGTTGCGCAGAGTTGAAGAGCCGAGACCGAAGAGTGAAAGTTTTGCACGTGTCGGGGTCCTCAATTCCCGACTTATCCCACGTGTCGGGGTTCCTCAAAAGTCCCGACATTATCCAAAGTTCTGGTCTTCCCAAAGTTCCGACATTTTCAACACATCAGACTTCAAAGGATTTTCCGACCTCTTCATCTTTCTCTTCCAAGTGTAGCTCTTCTGTTCTTACCGACATCTCCAGCAGGTGGAATTCTAACAGTGGACATAACCTCTCTTGAGCTTCCCCCCCCCGAACCTTTTCTCCTTCCCCCCTTTTTCCAACGTTCTCAGGATGTCGGATCCTGGTCCCTCCTCAGGACAAAGGCCGAGAAGTCTGGCAGAATGAAATATAAATTCAAGAGCCGGAATCTTCCATCGTCATTGATTGTAACACTATGATATCCTGAGACACTGAACTCAGAAATATAGACATGGAAGATTTCTGGAGTAGATTAGGAGGTTTCCTCTCCAACTCCATGGAGGAACTATACTGACGTGGCGTGCCTCTCGCGCGGGTTTTTTCACATGTCCTGCTTCAATGTCCTAATTTTCATTTTGTCCTAAATGCATCCAGTTATGACTCGGCTTCTCCGTTCTGTAGAGTCATCAGTGAAGTAGTGATCAAATTGGATGGAGGTTACTTTGATGATCTTCCTAAAACTGCCCACCTTTTGAGAGTATGGAGAATTGGACATCAAGTTCAGCTCAGAATGCCTGTGTACAACGACCAGAAGACTGCTCAGGCATTAAATAAAAGTTCCTGATCAAGGCCAAATCGGCTATATCCAGATTTTCGCAGGTGATCCCCAGGAGTGATTTCATCCAAAAATCAATATTATCACCCTGCTGAGTCAAGTTTTGGTTTGCCCAAATCGAATGTGAATTCAGGATTGAATGTACATTTAATGATCACCATCAGAGAACAGTAAGGGATCGACTTGGGTTAACTCTCATCAGTGACTGAGATGATTCCCAACTGACAACGGTCCTTGTCACCTGAAATTTTATATGTCTTCATATTGTCACATACGCAAGCGCCAGGATGAGGAACTATCCTGGCTGGATACCAAGGGAAGCAGAACGGCAAAACCAGGTGTATATTACTTCCCTCAAATAACAAGAAGGGGTCCAAAGAACATTTCAGAGGGTGGAATGATGCCTTCTTCTATGAAAATATCTGCAGGATAAACCCTGGCTGAGGAAGACAAGGTCCTCAATGAGGCTGGACCGAAGTTTTCTAAATGGCGATGTATCTTCTTACATTCAAGAAGTTACTTCTTTGGATAGTCATGTAACTCGTGGGAAACCTTTTTCATGCCCCGATATCCAGGGGATAGGCTGATATTGATAGAATTGGTTAGATAGCTGTTGGATTTCCATAAATTCCAACACAAACAGGCTGTTGTGTCCTTCCCATTTTATTGGAGATATACTACTTGCTCAATAGTCGTGGAAGCCAAAAATGTTTGAATGCGAACTTAGGACAATGGAGAGCATATGAGCCTCGAGAAGACGGTTTCGACATCTGAGGAGTGCTCAGAGCATATGGAACCCAGCATCTGCACAGTCCAAACATAGTGGATATGTGGTTTGATCTATACGAGTGTTGCTTGTTCGCAGAAGGCTAATAGCAGATTAACTATTGCTAAGATTCAAAAAAACACTAGTCTTACTGATTTGCCCAGAAAGGTACAAGTTAAAATGAAAGTGTTTTGGATTCTTTCGCTATGATGGACTAAAATGAGATCATATGTTTTTCCTTCCCACCTATTGTATTTGTCCCTCCAGCGAAAAGCCTCTATTACATATAGTTAGCCCTAATCCTTGCTCGCACCAAAGCATGGCTTTCCTCTTGCGGAATGAATTTAAAGATGATTAGTGTTCAAAGTTGGCTGATTCAGAGCCGGGGCCCTCCAAAAAGGACAATGACAAGAGATCTTCTAGGCGCCTATAAAAAGTCAAGATTTTCAGAAGAGAAAGAAAACAAATCGCTTCAATTATTCTCCGGCTGAAATGGTGATGTGCCAGAATCACCACACCACCAGATTCGAGAAATCATTTTGGAAGGAGGGAAGCCAGCTTCTGGTTTCATCACCTTTGTTGATTATCAAACTGAAAGACTTCGCTCTTACTCTAGGCTTTTGGGGCTGAATCGTGCCTTACCCTCACAACCCCTCCTACCTCCTCATTCTTCCATCACTTCTTCAAGCATGGCCGTTAACTTTTCTCTGGAATCTCACCCTCTCTGCTGGAACCCAAGTGATCACCAATCGCCCCTCCTGTTCCGCTCTTTTATTGAATCTACTACCTACTACCACATTAACACTTTCCCCCCAATAGTCATGAATCGTCTCCTCTTGAGAGTGAGTACCATTTACTACAACATGGGAAATTTCCTCTGATACGCCGCATGTATCTCGAAAAACTCTTAGAAAAGGAAGGTGATTGTACCCCTACCAAGCCTTTGATTTCAAGCTCACTCAAGGCTCCTCCTAGCAAATCACCAAAACCCAAACAGTTGTTCAAGGGTTTTGGTGGCTGCCTTCAGGAGATAAATTCATAGAGATTACCACTCCCTCGCTGAAAAAACTAGAGAGATTATCAACTCTGATTTTCAGATATCAAGGTGGCTCAGGGACGTGACAGCAGAAGGGGTGTCACAGAATGCAAGGTATTCCTAACGTGCCTGTGCAAAAAGTTGAAAGAACAAGGACAACAGAGAGAGCTTAAGATAAAAGTGATAGTTGACAGAGGTTTTGTCTTAAATCTCAACACCCCCTTGAATCCATACCATCCTCTTCTATCTCTGCTGGATTCGATTTCTCATCAGTGCCTACTATTGAAAAGATTGGCTAACACGAAGGGTGGTTGATTAATGGATCCAAATGTTGCTGCTTCCAACATGGAAGGACTGATTCAAGATGTGGTGAAATTCATCAGTCCTTTATGTGACATTCAGAAGGAGGGGAGAATATGGATAGACTTCCCTCAGGCATTGGACAGCTTTGATTTGAATTTTGAAGCTCTCCATGTATTAAAGCCAATTACCAGCACTCTCTTAGTAGAAGAAGGTGTTCTTCCACATACAGATAAGCATTCCCAGCTGACCAAGGCCATCAGGTCAGAAGAAAGATTCTCAATGAAGCCTGCAGCAATTTGAGAGAATCAAGGGATAATTGATCAAGGGAAGTGATCTTGAAGAAAGAATTGTTGAAGATTTGTCCAAGGTTGTTAGTTGGTAACTCAGTATCCTATCAGTAGTGAATCTCTTCACCAAATTCGAGAGTCTGTTCTAGCAGGAACCATACAAGAGTTGGGTCTTGAAATCATTGATCGATTTGTAAGGGTTGAGCATAACTTTGGAGGCCTTAAGGAACTCAACAAAGGACATTGTAAAATCTTCCGCAATGCCCATCACATTCATGAGGACCGTGAATTTTTTGGAATGATCTTCCACTCGCGCCTGATGAGAACTAAATGGCAAGGCATAATTTCGAAGTTCAAAGAATTTCAGAGCAAACAGTCTCAGCTGGTGGAGAAAAAGAGGAAGGAGCGAGGAGATATTCAGACTAAGTACTTCCTGTTTCATGTCATTTCACAATTTTGAAATTGAACATGTCTTTTTCATTCTCCTGTTTTGTCATATTTTTGAATCATATTTTTGACTTATCTCCTGCGTGAGAATAAGCAAAATAGAACTCTAGTAAATCTAATTTTTAGACTAACCCTATTTTAATCTCACTGGTCTTTTTGTTAATAATAAGGGATGCTTTTGCATTCCAAAGGTCGAGATTTTTGGAATATTTTAGTGCGATTGGAAAAGAACACGTTGGTGTTTTCGTTCAATCATTTGAAGAATAGGATAGCTGATATTGTTTTACAAGATTTTGTGTTTGTGAATATATTCTTAACTAAAGCAGTGTTCTTATGTTCATGAATCTTAGCTATTCTTTGCCATATCATCCAGTGTTCTAATTATTTCGGCATTGAACATTTTGTGATCTACAACTCCTATATTATTTCTTGCCTGTGGGTTTACACTCGAAAGAAAATACGTTTCTTCTCCCCTTTCCTTTCTAAACCTACCGTTCTTCTGTCGTTGTAGACTTTCTAACTTATTTCCAATTTACGAAAGCAATATCCTTGAATTGTTGTCTACTTAAGTATCTTGGTCTCCCATCCTCTCCTAGATCGGTTCCCCCTCTGCCAGGTTCTACTACTGCCAGCCCTATTTCTCCTTTCTCTACCCCCGCCACCACTGTTGTCACCCCCCTGCCGGTTGTCCAAGCTTCTTCTTCCATTCCCCCTACTACTGCTCTCACCCCCCACTTCACCTCCACCTCAAATATACCGGTTACCAGGGCTTCTAGAAATCTTAACCTTGAGACTCTTGATGTGGAGAAGGGGCCTCATGAAATTGAAATTGCACATGACCTTCTGAATATTAGCAGTGCCAGTCCCCAGGATGTGCATATGGAAAGCTCTTCAAAAATGCTAGATGCCTTAGAGGCTGATATGAAACTGCTGAAGGATGAGGTTAAGAACTTGGCTAAACAGAAAGGCAAGAGGAAAAAGGAGGAGGAGGTGGAGATTGATAGCAACTAGATTGATGATATCTACAAGAAGCTAAACTCCTTAGATTCCCATTTAGGGAAGGCCAAAACTCGACATGATTACAACATGGCCATCTTTAGGGCGATTGAGGAGTTCATTGAGCAACATGTCAAAAGTGTCTCCAACCTCAGCGGTGTTTCGACAACTCTTTTGGGTAACGATAAGGAAAGCAAAAGGACCATTGAGCAGCTGGATTATACTGACGTTGCCCACATGACAACTTTGGGTATGTTCCACTCCTGGAAGAATATCAAGACCAGCATTGACAAAGTAGCCAAAAAGTAGTTTTATATGCTTTTGTTGTTATTGTTTGTTTTTATGCTATTTTTTACGGTCTCTATAATGCTTTTTTGCAGTATTTTTGTTGTTTTGTCTCGTTTGGGTAGCTATTTTTTGGCTACTTTGAGCTTCATTGTCACATTTGGATTCTGATCCTTTTCTCTCTGGTTCTCATTCCTATTCTGGCTCCTAGGCCATCTTTTGTACTCAAGGGTATAGTCCCTTTCAAAAAACTATTTGCCAATAATAATAATAATAATAATAATAATAATAAATGTTACTTAGTGTAGAAATCAATGTATTAGTAGGAGTACAGTGAGATCAATCCAACTAAAATAAAATAAAACTCATTTTAGTTTAAATAAATGTGAGTTAGGAATTTAAGACTAAATAAGAGACATACAAGTATAAAATAATAATCATAGATATCTAAATAAAAGAATTAAGTCCCAAGACATAGATGAAGAAAGTTTTAGATGTATATTTCTAATCATAGTGGTAAATAACACATTCATCAACCCTATGAAACATTCAAATGATCCTTACCTATACCAAATTTAGGCTCCCAAATTTTATAGTAATATTTATAATACCCTTTATAGACTTCTCATCTAATTCCATGTCAATTTCATGTAGTATAAGCACAATTTTGGGTGAATATATTCCAAACCCTAACCCTAGTTAATTTTATATAATTTCTACGAGTGTGTTGAATGATATTTTTTTATTAGCAGTAAAGAAGGGTTAAGGTGACCCTACCCTGTACAAACCAAATAGATCAAACAATGAAACCATGGCCAAGGGTATACCCGTTGAATTTAGCATAACATAACCAGGTGCAAAATAACATCATTCCTACAAAACTAACCACACAAGTCTAGAAATCCAAACTAAAAACAAACCATAAAAAACATATATTCCAAACAAAAAGCCAAAAAATAAAAGAATGAATTATTCCTTGATAATTTCTCCCATTGAATGCATGTAATCATTCTATTATTTAACTAGCTTTGCAATACTCACCCTCCATTTTCCGTATTCTGGTTCGATCATTTATTTTTTTGTCATTACACCTTCCTTTTACAAATGTTTGTCCCTCACAATTATATAGATGAATTCTCCCAGCATCTTCAGGTGTTGTATAGTAATTTTCATGTTCAATATAGGAAAACCTTTGATTTATGTTAGTGTCTCCTTCATTTTAAGCACATCTTTTTCCATAGTTTCGAATCTTTCAATAACATTTTGTAGTTTCTCATTGACTACGATAAAGGTAATTTTCTCAATATTCTCCTATACCTTATTTAGTTCAATAACAATCATGTTGATCTTGTGCCTTTTTTATATCAGTATCAAGCCTACAATTTTCAAATTCCATCCTAAAATCATTATCCTTGACAATAGAATATTGAGCAGCGATTTTTTTTTTTGTGCTACATTTAAAGCCTTAAGACTCGAAATGGGCTCCTCAGTAATTTATGTTTTTGTTTCAGATACTTCTTCCTTTTTCAAAATTTTGGGAGGGATATATTTTTTCATTTCCTCAATTTCAATTTTAGGATCAGTATTATTATCATGGGAAACACCATCACTTCCATTCTCTTTGATTTCCCCTATAACTTTCATCTCAGACCTGATTTCCTTTTTCCCTTGTTTCCCATACTTGCCTTCCATCCTTTTTCCTTTCTGAGGATTCTCCCTAGCCATGCGTGGTCTTTTCCTCTTTCCCATAGTTTTACTTCCTTCCTTTATCCCTGGGATTATCTCCTTTGCACCAATTTTCTCATCCCTTCCAATCAAATGGGTTCCTATTCAAACCAAGGAATTAATGAGCCTTTGGTGTAAAAGGAATTTGAAAGTCCCATTTCTAACTTGATCAATAGATTTAGCCAAATATCTTAATAAGAAAATTGGGAAACAATACTACCTACCATGTCTTAAATGGTTTAGAATAGGGAAGTGATAGGTGTAAACAAATTTAAACCCACCTTCTATGGTTACAATGATATCAAAAGAAAATAAATTTCCTAAAAAGGAGGAGGAAAAGATTCCTTTTAATAATGATTAAAATGATGTCTTGGAGTCTCCTTACCTTGCAAGAAGTTATCCACTTCCATACTGTATTCTCTCTTCGATTTGAAAATCATTCTACCCTTTAACGGTAGCCCTATAACTTTTGAAATCAACTTGGGAATAATAAAAAAGGAGAAACCTTTAATACATACCCACCCTTCATTCCATGACTTTACAATTTGTAGACTTATCTCCTCATAATGACTAGTGAATATGTTGAAAAAAATAGTCATATCGACTCTCTCTATAAGCTCTTTCACTTTCTTACTAACCTTCGACAAAGTTTCAGGTTCTACCCTTACTAAATATCCTCACATTCTTGTGCTAAAGTAAGTCTCCCATCCAAGTCTTAGCATTTTGTGCAAGAGATGCAGGTCCAGACCAAGGGTTCTTGTAATTTTCAAACTCCAACAATCTTTCCTATTCCTAAAAATGATTTTAACTCTTCATTTAATAGGGTCATTCCCCCTCTTCAAATCCAGGCCTTTATGAATATCAATATCTTGCATGTGCCTCTGCCTTACAGTAGTCTTAATATTTGTACAAATCAACTCATTTTTATCATTTGAAAATATTTTATCCATGATTTCCTTCCTCTTATAAATTTTATTATTACCCCAATTCTTAATACTCGTAAGGGGGTACGGGTTACGGACTAAATTCCACCTCCAAAAGATGTTTGATTTTTTCATCTAGAACATTTGTGTTTTCCACAATATTAAAATCTATAGCAACTACCCCCATGTTTACAAATTTTTCAGAAATCACATTCTCTTCATGTAAATATGTTGGAACGTGATTGAGCTGAAGTATGGGATTCTATTCTTTGTATTGTTAATAAAGTCTTTAATCATAACTAAGAATATATTATTTCCATTCATGCTTGACATTATATTTTGAGATTCTCCTTCAACAATTAAGGTTCTTAAATCTCTCTCCATGGTTACCATAGCCCCCAGTACATTGTATTATCTTCTGCCACATGATTAGTTTGGCTCCCAATATTAAAGAATTAAGATAGCACAAAATTTCCATTGGAGTCTTGAAACACTCCACTTCCTCCTGCTTTACCAATATTTGAAAATATTTTATCCATGATTTCCTTCCTCTTATGAATTTTATTATTACGCCAATTCTTAATGCTCATAAGGGGGTATGGGTTACGGACTAAATTCCACCTCTAAAAGATATTTGATTTTTTCATCTAGAACATCTGTGTTTTCCACAATATTAAAATCTATAGCAACTACCCCCATGTTTACAAATTTTTCAGGAATCACATTCCCTTCATGTAAATATGTTGGAACGTGATTGAGCTAAAGTATGGGATTCTATTCTTTGTATTGTTAATAAAGTCTTTAATCATAACTAAGAATATATTATTTCCATTCATGCTTGACATTATATTTTGAGATTCTCCTTCAACAATTAAGGTTCTTAAATCTCTCTCCATGGTTACCATAGCCCCCAATACATTGTAGTATCTTCTGCCACATGATTAGTTTGGCTCCCAATATTAAAGAATTAAGATAGCACAAAATTTCCATTGGAGTCCTGAAACACTCCACCTCCTCCTGCTTTACCAATATTCCCTTTTTTGACACCATAAAAGTTTATTTTAATAAATCCTTCCATAGGTATTTTCCATCTCACCCCTTCTCTAGGAGTTCTTTTCTAAGTTGTTCCATCAATCAGGAGACCCCATCTTCTTAAAATATGAATTTCCCCCTCCAAAATTTCAGCCTCCTTATTTTTTATAATAGAAAATTTGTTTCTAACAACTTGGACACATATTTTTATTATTTGAAGATAGGACAACATGTTTCCCCTAAAAACCCTCTTATTCCTTTCTTTCCACACATCCCACTAAGAATGACCAAGGCTAAGGATCCATAATTTTTATATTTTCATTCCTATATTTGATATTATGAAATTTTCTTAAAACAATATTTCAATATCTCAATTAGATTATCCCTATTTTTTATATTACATTTTAGTGAACCCAATATATCTATCAATTTATCAAACATATGTTTTCAGTTTCATACCATTATATTCCTATATGTACTTTATAATCTTATCATGGATAAAACATATATGTTTCAAGTAATTCATGTGGCCATATAACATCTAAAATGATGTTCATGACTACTCATTAGTGATGAAAATCTATACACACACCATACTAAGAATTAAAAATAGATTATTTAAAATCAAAATTATAATCATGAAAAAATCTTTACAAGGTTTAAGAATCATTTAAAAACATTTCATTTGATTTTACAACCATTCTCATCAAGTTTTACAATCCATTCTCTTATTCAAGTTACAAGAAGGATATGATTCTTATCCAATGCATACGATTTTTCCTCTAGTTATATATTAGCTATCTTACCATGCATCTTTTTATTTAATTTCTATGGGCCTAATAATAGATCATATCATTAATCATCTATAATTATCAATTCATTCCTCAATCCTTTCTTAATTGTTCAAACATACTTTGGTTTTACCAAAATAGTGGAAATATTAAGTGCTCTACCCAAAAATTGTGCACTACTAATGTCACTATTAAATCCTCTTGTGTATCCTTATAAATGACCCTAGGAAATTTTAAACGCTCCTATAGATTCTTTATGAGCTTATAAATTTTTCTAACCCACATATTCTATTATATGTTTTTTAGAATTCTTGGTACTGTGTTGTTAGTACACTTACTTGTAACACTATCATGAGTGGATTTCATTTACATGCCCTTAAAAGCTATAATAAACTCTATATGATCTTTAACACCTATATTTCATCATAATACATCTTATACATAAGTATTACTTCATAAAACATAAACCCCTAAAATGTTTTCCTCCTTAATTTTGCTTATAGCCTAGTAAAACATGGTATAAAGACTATGGTTTTCAAGTTATTGTCCTATAAAATTAATATTTAATCCTAAAAATTGTCCAAACCTTATTTACTTTTTTATCCCCCATATTACCAATATTTATGAGATGTTATAGGTTAACCTTTAAGATATATTAATTTCTTGTTACTAAGCCTTAAGACTAACTTCTTGAAAATTTCCATGAATGTTAGCTAAAAATTCAAATTAGTTACCCTTAAGATATTTCCACTGAGATTGTACATCCTTGGGGTATTTATTCTTACCTTATTCCATCGTTTGACACCAATTTTCATGAATTAATCACTTCTTTCTATAATAACTACTTTGACTAGCACCAAAACTAGGTGATAGGTAGTTTACCTAAGTTTTAATGTTTTCATCCCCCAAATCTCATCCATTTGACTCAAAAATTAATAATCAATTTCTTCAAACACAATCCATATACCCTAACCCTAATATTTTGATAATTCTTAAATGTTGCAAAATGGAATTATATCTTTGCTTCTTACTCTAACCCTAGCTAAGGATCTCCCAGACCCAAGAGAAAAAATATTTAATAATGAAATAAAAATAAAATGATCATCTCCAAATCTCCTATCAATTTCCTGAAACATATCTTAGAGATAAGAAACTTTATTCTTTAGACACTTATGGATAGGGGTGTATGGTTTACTCAGAACTATAAGCTTTCTTCCATTTTCCATTGTAGGCCTAAGGGTTTCTAATGGTTTATATCATTTCAGTGTTATTCTCTCAATAGTTATTCTCCCATGCATATACCATGTTACACTCATATGTTTATTTTTTATCGTAGGATCAATACTCTCATATCACATAAAACCACCATGTTCACATGCTTATTCATCTCATTAAGAAAGAATAGTAATGAAAATATTTATACAATTTCTTACCTTCTAGAAATTCTCAACTCCTTTTCTAACATAGAGTTTGAAACAAACTTTCTTTACCAAATAAACACTTAAAAAATCATACTTTATATTAAAAAAACTCATATTAAAACCCATAAATCTCTTATGGATTAATCAAGAAATATTTTTTTTTCATGCATACAACCATTTTTAGATATCAATGTAACATAATGAGCACATATAGTGAACATACTTATTGATTTAAGAATTAAAAATTACTTCATGAATGTAAGGAAATAAGGGATAAAATATCCAGTACAATCCCACACAGAATCGAAATAGTAGAAACTAAAATGCAGAAAGACATTACAAATCTGAAATAAAAGTGTAGAAAATAAAACAACACAACACAAAGACATTATTTAATGTGGCTCACCCTATTTAGGCTACATCCACTAAGAATCACTTTCTTATATTTTTATTACAAGCCACCTCTTTCTCTCAATACAATACCTATATATGTTTAGATATGTGCTAAAAAACTCTCCTGAATTCACACCTGAACTCACACACATCTACTATGATATGTCTACCCTATGATATGAAAAAAAAACACATAAATAGGAAATTACTTAAGTAGTTTAACAATATTGTGTGTACCAAAACCATGGGCCAAAACTACCCCATAAACCTATGGATCAAAAAATCCTACCCATGTGAGAAGAGCATGTTTACCAAGATATCAAGCACATTTTTCAAGGCCCCAAACCCTAGCGAGAAAATTATGGAGAGTATAGAATAATTTTAGTGTATAGTCTTCAACACTTCCACACATGAAAATAAGTTCCACAACATAAAAATAAAAATAAGAGAAATACGAAACATATATATTCAATCCTCACTTATCTATATTATTAAATTTACATGTTTTACATTAAGATTCACTGTCATAATTAACCTCTATGAAGCATGTTATCCAATTTTGCACACATGAAAAAATTGGACAAAGGGGGCCTATGGGACCCTAAGACTTAAAAGTACCATTATTTTGGAAGCTCATGATTCACTTAGAGTGCAAAAAATAGCCAAAGCGGGCCGACATTCATCCAACATGAGCAAGGAATCATCAAAGTTGGTAAACCATTTTTAAGTGGTCCTACTATGCTTCTATAATTCTCTGAATTCATGAAATAGCCTCAAAAGATCAAAAATCATGATAGGGTCAGATGTGGGAAACAACATGGCACTGAGTTATAAATAACTCACTGAGCAGCTCGGCGAGGTGCTTGACGAGTTCACTCTATAGCAATGGGGAATTATAACCCAGTCAAGTTATTTCTTGGCTCACCAAGTTACTCCCATGTAGCTATGAGTTGTTCTATATTAATGGACCAAGCTCTATTTGAAAGGATGCGATCCTGATGTCAAATGCATCATACACAGAGCTGGGAAACAATGTAATAATATGTGGCTATTGAGATAAGTAGGAATCATGATTAGAGAAACCCTAACTCAAACCAATGTAAACAGGGTGGAGTAGGTCTTATAGAGCTTGGTGTTAACCAGAAAGAGCTTGGGTTGTGTCAATCAAAGTCAGAGGCTTAGTCGTCAAGCTAAGTTAATGAGAAACGTTGAAGTTGAGCCATCATGTGAAGATGAGGGCTCAATTTTGGAGGATGGTTCTACGTGTTGAGAAGTGTGCCAAAGCATCAAATCTATGATAGCATTAATAAGAAATGAAAATAGCATACCACGGATGGCTCAGTGAGTCGAAGGGAAATGTTGAGCTCAGTACAACTCGGCGTCGAGCTCATGAGTATCATGATGAGTTTGTTGAAAATTGGAGATCAATAACCAACTCGACCATGGAATAGGTAGGGTGAGCTCAGATCAAGGTCAAAAAGGATCACAAGATATCCACAAAGAGTGATTCATGAGATCAAACCAAAGATAGCCAAGATTTCACAAATGAAAATAAGGATCACGAAATGTTTTGCTAAGTTGAGCTTGAGTTTGCGAGTAAACAAATATAATTGAACTTAGAAAAAGGGACCAAGTTGATCGGTGGAGTCCGTCAAGAAAATATAACTCAGACATAGTATGGAGAAGTCGAAAGGGCTCCAATTAGTCAGTCTAGTTAAGAACTGGGTCACTTGGAGGGAGGCATGAGCTCAAAGGTAGGGCCAATAAGATCATGCAGTGAGCTTAGTTTTGGATGAGTTCTATAGAGCCAGGGTGATTTGGACATGAGCCGAGGAATCAAGATTGACATGACATGATGGAAATCTTATGAAAGGAAGAGCTCACAGGTTCAGTTAGAAGCTCGAGCTATACGTGTAATGAATTCGGGAGTATCTTACAATGTCAAGACAATTCAACTCATGCTTGGCACCAACATGCTTAGTTGGGAGCTCGATCGAAGAGGTGCTGAAATGGTTTGATGAACCGAGATTAATCAAGCCACAAAATGGAAATAACTTGGCATGAAATCAATGAAAGAAAAAATGAGCCAAAACTAGCTTATGGGAGTGAGGAGTTATCCATTTTGGGTTCAGGAAAATGCACAAGTTGATCGGTCAACAGTGGCTCGATTGATAGCTTGAAGAAACTTGGTAGTTAATTCACTAAGGTGTGATGAGTTGGTGGAAAATTTAGAACTATGAGCCAATGTGCCAAGTTAGAATGATGGTAAAATGGCTCCAAATGTCCGATGTACCCATCTTAGGCCTACAATTTTTCATGATAAGGAAGCCATGTCTTGAATGGAAAGATGGCCTTTAGGTCCTGAGATTAAAATTACCACCCTATGGAGATTGATTCAATGATGAGCTAAACCATGTAGCTCACATGGGTAGACTTGAGTAGGCTGAATGCCAAACGAAGGATAAGGATCATAGTAATGCTACACCATTATTGGAAATGTGGAGATTAGAAACCAACTTTCCAAGTTGGAACATGGGCAAGACATTTCAAAAATTCCACACTCTAATATATGGCCGTGGGGAAAGTTAGGGAAATTTCCAACGGGTGGGTGACACGGTGGGACTCGCCCAATGAGCCATCTCAAGGAGAAGGAAATGGTCTAGGTGGTTACTGAGTTAAATGTTGAAGATTTTTGGATATGAAATTATAAAGGCGGTTTATGTGGGCAGGAGTCACCATGTTAAGGGCTCGACCAGGTTTTCGCGAATGGACCTCCAAGTAAGGTGAGTTGTTAGCAGGATGTCAGGCCAGGTTCCAATCAATGTGGAAGGTAGAGATATTTTTATTTAAATATTTTAATAAAATATTTATTATTATTATTATTTAAATATTCTTTTAATTAATTAATTGAAGAACTAGGTCAACAGGGCATTAATGACACATGATGGAACCTTCTCAAAGTGGTTCAACCAACTATAATAAATACATCATGTGCCTTCAATTTAGGAAGGGAATTTATGACTTCCTTCTCTCCTCTCTCACAAATTCTTCTATAAATGTAAGTT
Organism: Taxus chinensis; assembly: GCA_019776745.2. NCBI lineage: Eukaryota > Viridiplantae > Streptophyta > Pinopsida > Cupressales > Taxaceae > Taxus > Taxus chinensis. Next base: position 345,808,567 of record CM034157.1, read on the forward strand.
GGAAGCTCATTCCAAGGGGTTCCAATAGGTCAGGTTGGACAAGTTAGATATCTGAGACAAGTGCAAATTTTTCAAGAGTCCTCTCTCTTCTGCAAGTTGTCCTTGTATGTTGAGGGAACTTTCAAGCCTCCTTTTCAAGACTGTAATGGAAACCATTGCCTCTTCTGAATGTATGATGCATTGTGCATGTTGTTGAAGTAATAAAAGTGTGTGTTTTGTGACTAATCTTGGTCCTTTCATCCTTCTATACTTCTTTGTGCCTTTCTCATGCTTGCAGGTACACTATGCAAGTTCAAGTTTCTATTGCAGGTTCTTGGAGTTTTGTGCTTATCAAGTGGTGGAGTATTGCATGCAGTTGAGTTGTGGTGCTTGTTCACCCTTCTCAAGTTCATCCTTCTTCACTGGAAGACTGATAACTTGTTTGTCTGATTGAGTTTAACAAAGGGAATGTGTGCTTCCTAGTCTGTGGTATTTTGTACCCTCTCTAAGTTGTAGTAGGTGAAGTTGACTTGTGGTGCACACACCCTCTTCAAATTAACCCTTCTTGAGTCTAGAAACACCCTTTATTTGGTGCATCACCATCCCTAGTATAGTTTCATTTCTTGCAAATCTCTTTCCCTAAAACCCATGAAAATGTTAGCATAGGTCTAGATAACCATTTTATTACACTAGGAGTAGTACAACACTTAGTTTAGGAAGAGGAATCTGGCCTTCTCCAGAGGTTCACCTCGAGCCCAAGTCCCACAGCTTGAGAGGTGATCCCATGTGTCCCAATCACACTGAATGTCCTGTTCACATTCTGTCCATTCATAGGGTGCAGTAATTTGGGGACAACAGTTTTTGGCATGCCCATTGTAAGTGGGATAAAGAGTTGGTACTTCTCTTCTCACTTGCACAAGTCAAAGTACCTAGTGACTCTATCTCTCTGGATTTCAAATTTCAGTGTCATTAACTTATGCAAATAATTTAGACAAGATATTCTTCAAAGAAAGGAAATCATCAGCATATAAAACTTTCCTTGTCTCCTTCAAGGAGAAGGAAGAAGAGGCATCTCAACATCACCTGTTGCAGCATTACTTCATTTCATTAATTTTTTGTACTCTTAGTGAAATTTCAGCCTTAGGGTGTATACCCAAGCACAACTGGTGACTCCATTGGTCAAAGTGACCCACTCTCTTGTGTTGCAGAATTTCAGTTTTACCCATTTCCATCTAGTTTTCTTCGACATCTTTCCATTCATGAAGTGGTGCCATCATGGCTTCATTTCCATAGTGGGATTCCCACTTAGCAGTGGTGGTTCTTTCCATCTTTTAGCTATTATAATCCACCTCCAGACCAATTTCATGACAAATATCAGTTTCAACATGCATGCCCACATGAGCAAGATGCAGATCATTTTGGTCATCCACCAAACTGGGGGGCTACTGAAGAACAATGGCATGCATAGATTCTGAATCTATCCTACACCTGAAGAAGACCACTTGTAGAAGAAGGTTCAAGAGTTGGAGCATAACATGGTGCAAATAAGGATCAATGAAATGACAAAGGCAGCCCAGATTGGCTTCAACATTCCATACCCATGGACTGGCCCTATACCATGTGAGCTTAATCCTCAACAAAAGCTTCAATTCATAATCAAGATGATGACTCAAGTTGGAGAATGGATCAAGAAGAGGGATGTTCATGAATATAATGTTAGTCAATCCTGTCAATGGGAGGTCCCTGCATTACCACCTTACAACCCTCTTTCCATGTCTCCATCCATGCAGTTTCAACTTGAAGCACATGATCCTAACCTTCCAGTTTCTACCCTATGGTGGAATTCACTACTTCATCTTCTATTCCTCCATTCCATCATGAATCTTCCATGCCTCATTCTTCTAAAGTTCCTTCTTTTCTATGAAGGCCACCAAGACAAGAAGAAACCTCTTCCACTTCCTCAAACAGTGAGGGAATCAGTTGAATCCCAATTCATCCCTCATCTTGTAGTCCCAAATCCATTTTGGGAGGAGCATCTTCAAGAAATGAGAAAAAGGGAGGAGTATATGGTCAAGGAGACTAGAAATGGAGAGCATGCATAGAATATAAAGAAATGGGCTGCAAAACTTACTATCAAGCACACTTCATTCCTGACTAAACCTTCTGTAGAAGTTGAGGCTCAAGAACAAGTGGAACAAACTAGTTTTGTACCAGAAAAAAATCTAGAGCTGAAAGGAGGAAGACCAATAATCTACCTATTCAGAATGTAGTATTCATATTGGCTCCATATCTTCAGAGGAGGTTGAATCACCGCAAGTGGAAAAACCAGTTGTAGAAAATCAAGAGCCAACTCCAAATCTGCCAGGAGAAGAGCATGTGCAAGTCAAAGAAGAAAAACTCTCAAGTGTACAAGATAGTTCTAGTGAATGCAATGATCCTAATTTCCATGCATGTCAAGAACTGGCAGCACTTCTGGAAGGTGGTAGTAATCTTTCCAAGGCCATCATTAGATGTTACAATCAGCCACAAGGATTTTCATGAGACTAAGGAAGATTCAATAGTCATTAATGCAGAGGCTTTCAAATCCTTCCCTTTCTTCATTCTTACAAAAATTTGATCTCCTAGATGAATTTGATCTTTCTAATTTCATGTTTGAGGATGAGGACAATCAGGTGAACAAAATTCCAATCTAAAGAATACCATGGTGGAAGAAGTTAAATCTTTTCCACATCCAGAGAATGGAAAAACAATTATTTGTCAGATGTGGAGGAATTGAATCTTCCATGCGGCTTGATGAATGAAGGAAAAGAGGAGCACATGGGAAAGACTAAGTCAGATTCAAAATTTGATGGAGATGATGTCATTGAGAATTTCTTGCTCTCAATTGGGGAATCTAACGTAGTTGATGAACCAATGATGAAGGAAGGTTTTATGTTGAATGAGGAGATTGATAGTGAAGGTCAATCAAAGGAGGAGGACTTTTTAGATGAGCAACACATTTTAAACATTTGCAGTGGTTCAACATTGGAAACTACAAACAATCCAAAGGAGTTACATGTTATGGAAGAAATCCTTGTTTCCAAGGAGGAAAATGGGAATGAAGAAGACATCACTTCAATACCATTTATCATAAGGAAGAATTTGTAAATGGGAAACAAGAGGGAAATCATGTTGAACAATCAAAGATGTCTTTAGCTAGACCTTCTTCTTTGGTTCAGAGTAAAGGCATATTCAATAGGTTAGACCATGTCCCATAAGGTATTTGGCTTCATTGAAGCCAGAAGAGAAGCCAGAACTAGTCACATTCATTCCAGAATGTGAGGATGAGTTTCACAATTCTGAGGATCAGTTGCAATGCCTCTACAGGAAAAATGCAGAGCAACTAAAAGAGGAAATATTTCTCTTTCTAGTTGATGCCTTGGTGGACCAAGTGGAGAATTGGGCTTGTTTCAGTTTTTCACTCTCATTCTCAGCCATGTCCATTGTCAAATCATTTGCATGGAAATCCATTGTGAGGAAAGGGAGCTATTTTGCACAACCAGTTGCAGGGTTTGTTTAACTCACATGTTCCTCTAGTTAGCATAGAGTAGGAATAGGTTTTTTTAGTAGAATAAGTGCATTGCACACCTTGCATGTTTCAATTGGGGCATGTATGGTTTTTAGTTTCAGTGTGTTTTGTTTTTTATTGTCGCTCTTGTTCTGCACAATTTCATCATTGGAGGTTTTTCAAGGAGAAGGAAGGTTCAAAGTTTCAATAAGAGTTTCATAATCTGCTTCATTCAAAATTCTGTAGTGTTCCATAGATGCCAAGTATTCATCAGATTCAGTATACTTCATGCTTAGCATTCCAGGGGGTCCAAGATCACATTTCCTATGCTCAAGGGATTTGGGATGTATCACAAAGATCAAATCACTTTCAGGATTCCAACATTGACTCCATGCCCAATGGATGACTTAAGGCTACTGGAATCATGCTTAGTAGACAATCATCCCTGAGAGGTCACCAAAAATGTTATCCAATTTTGCACACATGGAAAAATTGGACTACAAGGGTCCTATTATGTTCAAAAACGATACGACATTAGTCCCAGGGACCCACTTCAGTGTCATCAAGAAAATGATATTCAATTAAAATAATTAATAAATTGATAAGTGAGTCACCTAGCCCAACTCGGGTCAACTCATATCCAACTCGATGAATTAGTGCCAAAATCGGTGCTAGAGCTCGAGGAGCTCAGATCTAGAAAGATTAAAAATGATGAATGCAAAAGGGTGAGATTTCCAGCCAAACTCGGGAGTTTTCAGCTCATTAGAATAACTTGGTAAGAAGCTTCAATAAACAAGATCTCTGTAGAGTTCAACATGTATAATGGTGGGAATCTAGTCGAGTTAGTTTGTCTTGGTCGAGCCATAGGGCTCATAGGAGTGACTCAGTGTTGATTCATGGATGGTAACTCTTGAAGTTCCATGAGCATTGAGACAGATTTTGGTCGGTTGGACTCACAGGAGAGCATAGGAAAATAGTCAGAGATGAGTGGCTAATTGAGCCAAGTGGCTTAAGAACTAATGAAGCAAGATCAAAGGTCAAATGCAAACAAGTAGCAATATAACTCAAGTCACATCAGCTCAGGATAAGTTTTGTTTTGGAAAATAATAAAGGATGAGTTCAATGGCTAGGTGATGCCAAGATGAGACTCAGTGAGTTAATGAGGATTTTTATTCAAGATTTCAATCGGTGAAATAGGATGGTTTCTCAATAGGTCAATTAATGTCAATGGTTGAATGAGGAAGTTAAGATAGCTTACATATGAACCAAATTTAGATGGTAATGGATATCTCAAGTGTGAGTTCTGAGAAGATGGAAATGTTTCAATGGAGATTCAGCAAGATCATGAAGAGCTTGATCCAATGAGTTTGTTGATTCATGCCATTAAAATTGGCTACCATTAGTAGCCTGACAGTTCCAAGCAGTTCAAGTGGGATGAAAGGATAAGGTAGAAACCTGAGCAAAAGGTATGAAAGAAATCTAGCTGGTCATCATATGAATGTGGAAAGATAGCATGGCTTTGGAAACCAAGTGAAATCTTGGTCATGAGTATCAAGGAGTTGATCAATTGAAAACCAAATCACCAATTGAGTCATTAAAAATGGCATGAACATGATGTGGTTACAGGTCGTGGAGAAGGTTGACGTCAGAACCAAGTGAATGAAGGGAGGTTGTATGGGGCTTCAAATGGAGTCATCATGGGACTTGGTTGATTGAGTCATGTAAGTGGAGGAAGAAGCTCAAAGGTTCCAATCAAGAGTTCAGGGGATCAACTTGAGGGAAATAGATTGAGTTCATCTAATCCAAGTTGACTCAGGATAAGGAAATTGAGAGAATGATCAAGATGAATGAATTGATTTGACCGATGAGCTACCATGAAGGAGAGTTCACTTGACCTCAGAATCGGTGAGAAGCTCAGCTATGTAATGTGAAAAATTAAGGAACTCAGCTTAAGGATTGGAATGACACGTGAAGAGGTCTGCATAGGAAAGTAGAATGAGTTGGAGAGTTCATGAAGATCTTTTGGTTAGTGATGCTCATGGCGATGCTGAGTTGGAGCTTAAGGTCAGAACTGATGGGAGAATAACTCGAGCATGGTGTCATCACAAGGTGACGAGAAGCTCATGTGGATTGAGCATTTGAGGAACTCATTATCAAGGAGATCAGGATTTAGGAAAGGTTGAGCTGAATGACAGTTGAGTGGCTTGATTCAATGAGCTAAAGAAGAGGGATGTAATTCCAATTGGCATGATGATTGGTGGAGGATATCTTGATATGCCAACTCTGAATTCAACATAGGACACAAAAGATGTGAGCTCATGGATCACAAACTATGAGTGACTTGATCAAAATCTTGCAATGGAGTGGCTTAGACGTAACATGGTTTGAACCATTTAAGGTCAAAAGCTTGGAGATCGTATGAGATAAATTTACTCATGGTGGAAATCGATTCAATCTTGGTGAGGCAAACCATTTATTGAAAATGAGCTTGAAGCTCAAGTAATATGAGACATTCAATTGAGAGCTCAAATAAAGATCATGAGGGAAGATAGATGAATTGGCAATTATGATAGAATTCAATACCGAGCTCTTGGGGAACTCACTGAGCCTAAGTACAAGCACGATGGAGTGAAGATGAATGCCATTTGGAGGAATCACAGTTTCAAGTGGTTCAAGTAAATAGTTGGAGTGGTTCATGAAAATGGCTCAATGAGGTGGTTAATGGAGAATAGAGGAGCTTAGAGCTTAGTCAAGAATTTGAGCTCGTGAAAAATTAACTCATGCAAGGATGATTGTGAAGGAGATTTAGATCAAAGTTAAGGTCATTTTGGTGAAGATTGTAGAGAGATCAGAGTTCATGAATACAAGATCAATGACAAGTAGATTCAGTGGAACTCATGGAAGAGTCAGTGATGGCTGATGTAAATGACAGGTAGCTCAATTGAAGTGAGAGTTAAAGCTTGATTGTGGCATGAACTCGATGCAATGACATGGGAGTAGTGAGAAGACTTAGGAGCTATTGAGCCATCGAAGTTGGGTCATATGGAGCTTGGTCAGGACATTAACTCGCTGACAGAGCCAGAGTAAGATAGCTCATAAAGAATGTGGAGTTAAGGTCTGGAGAATTCGAACTAATTGGCTCGAGCTCATGTGAAATAGGGACTCAAGCTTGCAAGCCATCAACTTAGAGAATTCATGGTGGAGAGATTTAGGATAAAGGAGATTGGACAGATTGAGTTGAGCTCAAGCTCGGTTGTGGTGAAGCTCAGAGGAGCTCGACCAACTCGGTGAGTTGGCTCGGTGAGCCAACCACCGAGTTGGGCTCTTTTTTGACCCATTTCTCATGACCCCCTCTTTCTTCAAGTCAAACCGGTCAATCTAAGGGGGTCCCACCATTAATTTTAATTAATTTAATATTTTTATTTAAATATTTTAATAATAATATTTATTATTATTATTAAAATATTTTATTTAAATATTCATTTAATTAATTAAGGAGACCTAGGTCAACAGGCATTAATGACACATGATGGAACCTTCTCAAGTGTTTCAACCAAATGTAATAAATACATCATGTGCCTTCAATTTAGGAAGGGAATTTATGACTCTTTCTCTCCTCTCTCACAAACTTCTTCTATAAATGTAAGTTGGAAGCTCATTCAAAGGGTTCCAATAGGTCAGAATAGGTTGGACAAGTTAGACATCTTAGACAAGTGCAAATTTTTCAAGAATCCTCTTTCTTCTGCAAGTTGTCCTTGTATGTTGAGGGAACTTTCAAGCCTCTCTTCCAAGATTGTAATGGAAACCATTTCCTCTTCTGAATGTATGATGCATTGTGCATGTATTTGAAGTAATAAAGTGTGTGTTTTGTGACTACTCTTAGTCCTTTCATCCTTCTATACTTCTTTGTGTCTTTCTCATGCTTGCAGGTACACTGTGCAAGTTCAAGTTTCTATTGCAGGTTCTTGGAGTTTTGTGCTTATCAAGTGGTGGAGTATTGCATGCAGTTGAGTTGTGGTTCTTGTTCACCCTTCTCAAGTTCATCCTTCTTCACTGGAAGACTGATAATTGTTTGTCTGATCGAGTTTAACAAAGGGAATGCATGCTTCCTAGTCTGTGGTATTTTGTTACCCTCTCTAAGTTGTAGTAGGTGAAGTTGACTTGTGGTGCACAACACCCTCTTCAAATTAACCCTTCCTGAGTCTAGAAACACCCTTTATTTGGTGCATCACCATCCCTAGTATAGTTTCATTTCTTGCAAATCTCTTTCCCTAAAACCCATGAAAATGCCCATCTTAAAATGACCACCTTCCTTTATTCAAATATCCCCTCATATAAAACAAAATACAAGAGTCATAAGACCTAACTACCAAACTATAGCTAATGACTAACTTTCCACATGAGTTACAACAATTAGTGAGTTTAGACACTTATTAAATTGCTTCAAAACCTTTAAAACATAAATTAAAGTCCATATTAGCTCTTAGACTAACTTACACTAAAAAAAAATTCAAATTTTTGAATAGTCCCATTTTGGAGGGATAACTCCAAATTAGCCTTATTACATACAATCAAGGATCTAATTAATTTGGAATCCATCATAAAACTTAAAAATGACTCCTAAGTCACTCACAATGAAGACTTACAATGAAATTGAAACTTTTCCTTATGATTCTCCTGCATCATATGCCCTAGGTGGGAGAAATTTGAGTTCAATTTCAAATGGTGGTCTTCTTCCACTTATTCCAGTCATATATCCCCTATGGAATTCTCCATCTAACAATTTTATTCTTCTCAGATTCACCTGCAATTTTCTTACATTGTTTTCCATTTCTTTCTTAAATCTTCTTCTTCATATCTTTTTCCTCCAAGATGAATCTTTCTTCTTGTATTCTCTTCATCTAAGCTCTTAGTTTCCTTTACTTATTCAACTAACACATATGTAGAAACAAAATCACACAAAAATTTAAATGAAAAATATGGAGACTCTTGAGTCTCTTCAAGTGCCTTTTGAATTTCTTCTTGCTTCTCAAACTTGTAAACTACCTCAAAAACTATTTTTCCTTCATTCGTGTCTTCATTTTCACATTATACCTCTTTATGAGATTAATTCTCATCTTCAATATTTGTATTAGCATTATATAACACTTCTTCAGCTTAATCACCTGAGAACTCTTTATCTTCATCCTCTTCAAGAGAGGCTAGAACTCTCTCTATGACTTTCTCTTCATCAATTTTATTATCTTCTGCAAGTATAATATGTTTGAATATTGTCCCTAATTTTTCATTTTTCCTCTTCTTCATCATCTTTTTCCTTTTTTCCTCTTTTCTTATCAAATCTCTAAATTGCATTATTTTTCTCTATTCTACAAACAACTTTATAGGACACTTAGCTCTCTTCCTCATCATTATCCTGGCTCCTTTATTTTCTTCTTCTCTCAATCTTTCCATCAACATTTTCATCTTCTCCATTTCCATTTTAAACTCCATTATCTCTTTCTTAATCCATAAGTCTCTTTGTCTTGCTAGTTCATTCATCTTCTCCTATATTATCTTTCTCCTCTTTCTATTTCTTCTTGTGGAATAGTAACTTGACCAATCCCTTTACCATATTCACTCTTTCTTCCTCAATATTCTCTAGTAATTATTTTCTGCCTTTCTTTATTAATTCTATTTCACCTTTCCTGTGTCTTACCTAGGTTTTCTCTCTTTCTCTTATGTAGTCTTTTGACACTCTTCCTTATTTTCTTCTTAAGGATTCTTACCACACTTATTTTTATTTTCCCTCTTTTTTATTTCCACTTTATTTATACAAAGGAGAAAACCTATCAAATTTCAATACCCGATTTCAAAAATAATTATTTTTTAGCATGAACAACTCCCAAGATCTTCCTGCTCTGATATCAGTTGATGTAGAGATACACACACCATACCAAAAAATTAAAAAGTAGTTAGAATATAAATTATAATCATGGAAAAATATTTACAAGATTAAATAATAATTTCAAAACCTTTTATTGGAGTTTCCATTCATTCTCATCAATTTATACAATCCACTCTTGTTCAAGTTACAACAAGGATATGATTATTATATAATACCTCTGCTCTATCCTATAGTTTTTTTATTAACTATATTACCCTACCTCTTTCTCTTGACTTGTCATAGGAATAAAAAATAGATCATATCCTTAATCATATATCATTCTCAAGTCATTCCTCAATCCTTTATTAGGAGTTTAAATGTGATTTATTTTTACCAAAGTAGTGGAAAGATTGAATTCTCTACCTCAAGATTGTGCACTAGTACTATCACTATTAAATCCTCAATTTTATCATTCTAAATAACCCTATGAAATTATAATCCCTCTCTTCATTTGATAACCCTCCTATAGATTCTTTATTACCTTGTAAATTTCTCTAACCCACATGGTTTATTATATACTTTATGGACTTCTTGGTACTTTGTTATTAGTACATTTACTTGTAGAATTTTCATGAGTTGATTTAATTTATATACCCTTGGAAAATATGCTAAAATACATCTATCCTTCAACACATGTATTCCATCATAGTACATCTTCTACATAAGTCTTACTTCCTTAAAATTAGACCCCTAAAACATTTTCCTCCTCAATTATGCTCATTGATTAGTAAAACAAGGTATAAAGACTGTGATTTAAATTTATTGTCCTTTAAAACTCATATTTCATTCTAAAAATTTTCCACGCCTTATTTATTATGTTAGCCCCTATATAAAAAATATTTATCATATGTTATAGGTTAACCTTCAATATATATTAATTTATTGTTACCAAGCCTTGAGATTGGATTATTGAAATTACCATGAATTTTAGCTAAAACTTTCAAGTAGTTACCCTTAAGACATTTCTACAGAGATTGTACATTTTTAGGGTACTTAGTCTTACCATATTCCATCCTTCTACATGAATTTGCATGATAAATCACTTCTTTATATATTAACTACTTTGACTATTACTAACACTGGCCCACTGAGATAATTTACCTGAGTTTTAATATTTTCATCCCTCAAATTGCATTCATTTGACTCAAAACTGAAGAATACATTTCTTCAAACACCAATCTATATACCCTTAGAGTTTGAGAATTTTTAAATGGTGAAAAATGGAATTATATATTTGTTTCTTCCTCTAACCCTAGCTAAGGTTCTCTTAGACCCAAGATCAAAATTATTTTATGACTAAAGAAAAGGAGCATCTCCAAATGTCATGTCACTTTCCCAAGGTTTTTCTTAGAGAGAAGAAAATGTATTCTTTATAAAATTATAGATAAAGGTGTATGGTTTAATTAGCACTCTAAGGTTTCTTCCTTTTTCTACCGGAGGTCTTAGGGTTTCTGAGGGTTTATAATTTTCAATGTTATTCTATTACTAGATGTTATCCCACACCTATACCATGTTACACTCATATGTTTTTTTGTTATCTCAAGATCACTTCCCTCATAACACATCGAACCACTTTTTTACATGATTTTTCATCTCACTAAGAAATAATAATAATGAAAACCCTCATACACTTGCTTACCTTCTATAAATTCTCAACTTCTTATCTAATCTAGAGTTTTAAACACACTTTTAACCCAAGAAACACCTACCAAATCATCCTTCATATGAAAAAACATCTATAATATTAGAACCCATAAACATCCTATGAATTAAGCAATAAATAGCTCTTTTTCATACATACAACCATTTTCAGATATCAATGTAACATATTGAGCACATAAAGTGATCATACATAGCAATTTAGGAATTCAACATTACTTTATAAAAATAAGATCACTAAGAAACATATATCTGCAATCCTAATTCATTTATATTCGTAAATTTACATGTTTCTTATTAAGATACCCTCTTATAGTCAACCTCCATAAAGCCAATATAGGATCTTGGAGCCTTTAAAGAACTCTTATTTTTTTACTTCTACCCTACTAACTAGCTTTCTACCTATCTAAAATCAACCCCCTTCCTTTTTTGAATATATCTTTGTATGCAAAAAAATATAGGAGTTACAAGACATATCTACATAACTAGAGATAATGAATAACTTTCCACATGATTTGCATTAGTTGGTGAATTTAGAAACTTATTAAATTGCTTCACCAACTTTATAACATAGATTAAATTCCTTATTATCTCTTGGACCAACTTACACTAACACCACAATTCAATTATTTGAATGGTCCCCTTTTGGAGGGAAAACTTCAAATTTACCTTATTACACACACTCAAGGATCCAATTAAGTTGGAATCCATCATTAAACTCCAAAATGGATCCTAATTCATTCTTAATGAAAAAGAAACTTTTCTTTATGATGCTACTACATCAATTAGGAATGGTATCTTAATACCCCTTTAATTACTCCTCCATCATATAATCTAAAATATAAGGTTACACCCATTTTTTATTATTGAATAGTTATCAATCACAAACCTAACTATGATGTGTTAGACCTATAATCAACCCCACTCCTTATAGGTGAATTTCTCAAATATCAACCCAAGTATACCTTTACAAATCAGGGATTTTGTTGCACTAAGGAATATGATATCCTTAAACAACACAAAAAAATGTCATGATTTCTATACTTTAATTTCTCATGAAATATAGAACATAGGAAGACCTCCTATATTAGACATTACATGAAGTCACTTTTTAGCCAATACTTAAGTATCATATTTTACATCTATTGCAAATATTTTATCTAAATGTGACCATCATTTATCCTTTTAAATATAATAATTACCCCTATAACATATCATTGAACTAAAATTTATTTTTCATATCTAGGTTCAAGTGTATAAAAAAGTATTAAAAAGGGACCTTATAGAAAATGGGTCAAGCTTGTATATTCATACTATGTATTTCATAACTACAATAGGTATCAATAGGGAAAATTTTAATACCACCCTAAAAGAATACATAGATATTAATTAGATAATGCTAAAAATGGATTTCAAAATCATGGTGAATTGGAAGGAAATGGGTTTCAAAGGGTTAGTGAATTATTTGAAAATGTTGTCAGCTGATAGTAATTTTTACTCAACAACATAGGATTTCATCTTGTAGCATATGAAATGTTCCAAAAACCATTGTTTGACAATAGCAATTAAAATGATCATTTTGAGAAGAAATATGTCCTCACAAAATATGACATACACAAGAAAATAAAAAAAGTGATTTTTGTGAAAAATGTTGATTTAACTAGTTTTGTATGGTAAAAATTTTTGTTTTTGAAATTTTATGATGTTAGCAGTTAAATTGATCATCTTGAAAATAATTTTTTATCACAAAATATGTCACAAGAAAAACACATTCCTGTGATTTTTTTTACAACAAAATATACTACTGAATGGTAGCATAATATATGCTAGTAGCCGGTAACATAATATATGCTACCATTTGGTAGCAAAAATAAAAATCTATTGATCGGTAGTATATATTTTTCTATCAGTTAGTAGCATATATTATGCTACCATCTGGTATCATTTATTATGCTACCAACCGGTAGCATAGTTTATGCTCTGGATTAGTAGAAAAATATATTAAGTTAATTACATGTAGCATATATTATGCTACCATTATATGCTAGCATATATGATACCAACTGGTAAAATATTGTATTTTTATACTATGCTACCATCTAGTAGCATAAAATGTGCTACTGGCTAGTAGCATATACTATGTTACCAACCAATAAAATTTACACAATTTTGTAACATATGTAATCACACAATATACCATAATAAATAAAATACCTTAATTTTGGAGGGTTGTGATATGTAGTTTATATTGATCATTAATGTCCATAGGATAACGGAAATGAGTAAAGGGATTATGATTAAGATTTTATTTGTACTTGATATTTTAAATTTGGATACATAATTGTAAATACATAGTTTTGGTGAAAAAAAATCTTACAAAAAAAATTAGTTATTTTCACCAATGATCATGGGGCTAGGAACCTCCTTCTTGGGCATGGGGAGGTCCTAATTTATTGAATGCAAGGACTAAATAAAAATTTGGGTGGACATTAGGCTAGGGATCACACATGAATACTCCACAAAACTTGTGGAAAAGTTCTTGTACAATATATAACGGAGTAATTTTATTTGAATATAGGAAAAGAGGGGATGAGGAAATTGAGAGAGGGAATTAATGTTGTGAGTAGACTTACATATTTTGCACACATTAACTAGATTAGGTCCACATTCAATAAGAATAAATCAATCATGTAAGGAAAAAAAAACTAATAAATCAGAGAAACACATTTCTATGGATTCATTAATCAAAGACACAAATTTATTTATTGGTTGTACAAGATTACAATTCTTGCAATGTTGGAAAGTAGAGAAAGTCGAAGAACATAGGAAATGAGATAGAAGAATATATCTTATTACTTGCAGTAGTAGTGAAATAAAGGCCAATAACTAACAAAAACTAATAACTGATAACTCCTTTAGAATGGTGAATCCATCCCAATTTATAGCTTAAAAATATGGATATTCCTCTCCCCATATGTGAATTTTAATTTCATCACCACTTGTGACCTTTCACATTCCCTAGGAATGAAATTAAGTCTTATTTTTGAAAAGGGAATTTTACAATTGAAAATAAGGACACTTAAGTGAATAAGATGAAAGAGTGAAAAATAACATTCCCAATGAAGAAATAGAATGTGAGAAAGAGAGGGAGGGGGATATAAGGAGAGAGAAATGAAAATACTGAGACGGGGAATATTCCATTGATGAAGATATTGCTTTCGATAAATCTTGGGAGAATGCTTCAATAATGAAGCTCTTTGCCTTTGACCTCTTGTTAACCTTGAAACAATGTGATTACAAATTCCTCTTCTTTCGAGATGTATACAAACTCCAAATTAGTGAATGTATGTGATCAAAAGATTGTCATGATACTTGTACAGAATGGGATTATAATGATTTCTTGATCTTGCAAAAATTATGGTCCTCTTCTACCACTACTAGGAAATAGAGTTAAGCCATCCAGTCTCTTGAAAAATTGACCTTCACAACCATGAATATCTCACTATTAATGTCTTCCTCTCTACATCTACTCGGTGTTTAGTTAATATCCTTGTTCTCAAGTATTAAAGTTCCATACTTATTACATCAATGTCACTCTTATTAGGATACTCAATTCTTGAAGCTAAAATTGGTTCCTAAAAAATTGAGTGTTTGAGCTCCATGTTGATAAATTCCAGTGAGATGAACTAGAGATGACCGAGTATGTGAATATTGACTACAATCCCAACATATGCTATTTTTAGTAAGTCCAATTTCAAAATGTCTATTTTTACTAAGTCACTCAATTCAACACTTTTGAATATTCTTGATATGCAAGGAGAAATGGTATCTCAAAGAATGATCTATTTTCAAGAATTACTATATATAGATGGTGGAACCTGGTAAGACCTACTATATTTATAGATGGTTCTTCTAGGAGTCTAAATGAGATATGAGTGGTCTCAAAAGTTTCATTTTTTCATGAAGATTCTCTTCTCCAAATTTTAGATAATTCTATCATCTGGATTAGTGGTAAAGTGAGAAATTCATTGAAGAAGGAAAAATAATAAGATAAAATGCAGTTCTCCATATATCCAAAAATATTCCACCCCATCATGTAAGAAATGGATTGAATTAAAGATGATTTTATGAAGAATATTTTTTCAAAATTTCAGATAATTTGGCTCTTTGGATCATCAAGAAAATGCAAATTTCATCGATGAGGGAATAATACTGAGAGATAAATCGGTCATCCATGTCCCTAAAGATACGTCACTTCATCATCTGAGAAATGGATCAAGTGAAAGATAATTTTATGAGGATCATCTATCCCAAATTTCAAGAAATTTTTCTCATCGAGTCACCGGGAAAATGCAAATACATTTTCAACTACTATGGATAATGACTATGATGATGTAAAATATGTACCAAAATTTCATCAAAGGTGCAGTTGTAGTGTTCTATATCACCACGGGTGATTTTGAAGTCTTTGACTAGAATTTTTGTGTCTATCATGTGAATAATTCTAATATATTTCCATTTCCTACTATATAAGCTTCCAAATCCTCCTGGAACTCTTATAATCTTCATAACAAGGAAACTTTCCTCGTTGAAGTCTTCATTCTGTGTGCCCAAAATGACCTGGTTTTTCTTGAATTGTTCTCGACATCATTTTACTTCATAGATTTTCCCTAAACTTCCTTGTGTCACTTTATTAATCTCTTGCACAACTCCCATATTGGTTTATCCTTTCCAGTCATCTTCCATGGGATGTCTGCATGTTGTAATATGGCTAAAAATAACCAATTTATTGACCTTATATCTTAGTCTCACTATGAAATCAACTTGGATCCATTCCCCTCCACATGAAAAATACTTGAAAACCATGTTATAAATTTCCTCTCAGCGAGAATGAGGATGGCATAAACTTGAAGAGGCTACCTAAGCTGATAGGTTAGCCGGAGGAAGGGTTCACAATGATGAGGAGAGAGGTTTACAAATGTTGGGATTGGTTTTCATGACCAAATTTTTCAAGTTTTCATGCTAGACATTTAGCATGAAAACACATAGTATATATATATATGAAGGTGAATGTGGAAATTTTTAATTTCATGATAAAGGAAATTTGAATTTAAACAGTTGGTTATTTGTGTAAATGGTAGGTAAACCAACCCCTAAAAGTGAATTGTACCAATAAAATTTAGGTGACCATGTCTTAATCCCTATGCTTAAAAATTTCCAAGTGTAAATCTCAAAAACTAGAATACTTGTGAACTAAAAAAAATTCACCACTTTATGTTAGGTATTTGTACACAACCATGAGAAAATGTGATACAATGATAAAATTATTCAATAATTTTTCTTTCCCAACAACCAGTGTAAACATGTTACCCATTTGATTGGGACAAAAAAAATATTCCCTAAAAATTTTGTGTGATGTCTATGATATTAATTGCAATATCCTAATAAGCATACATTAGATCCATAGTATGGGGGTATTCCCCTCTATTTTACAATGATGACACAAACATATAAATGATAGTTATTAGTAGGTATGTCCTATAAATAATGACCCCTACAAGTACTTTCATGTTACTAATTCAACTAAGTATTTCACCCCGAAATCTATTATCCTATAACTATCTTGTAAGACACCAATATCCCCTTTCTAAATCTAGGGATTTATTATTCTTTAAAAATAAATCACAACCATATGCTAGATCTATATTCAACACCCATATCGATAAAATCCAATGGTTGAAAAATTATCATAAAAATATATTGAGAAGCACCTACATAATGACTATGATGATGCAAAATATGTACTTGATGATATGATCAACATGTTAGCCAGAATTAATTATGTTTTAGGTGGACACGATGAATACATATATGAATCATAATAATTTTTCATACATCTATCATGCAATATACCAGCAGAGAAATGATCCCCTCATAATATTCAAATGATTCTTAACATTACTAACTCTAGCAATCACATAGTTGAAAATCATGTTACGATGATCATTAGATAACAATCTAAAATTTATAATTATTAGAAAATGCCAAAAAAATATAACAAAAATAGTAGCACATCCAAGGACATCAAAGTTTCATGTGCATACCCTACCTCTAACACTCACACCTTCATAGTTTATTATTATTACAAAAAGAAAGAAAATAGTAAAATACATTCACATTTAGATACAATCCTAACAAAAAAAAATATGTCCTATTACTTGAATCTCTCAAAAAAAAAAAATCATTACTATTAGTTTCTTTGAGCCAGTATATGACCTCTATATATCCCCATGACTTACATGAGTCTTTTGGTTGTGTGTACCACATGATAGCTCCATATTATACTCACAAGATCGACCCATGTGGGAAAATAACATGCTTTAATTTTATATTAAATTCTCCTTAAAATATAATATCAACTCTTAGTCCCCTTCCAAGGCGTACACATTCTCTAACAAGTTAGGGTTATGATTACCATACTCTATAAAACAATTTTTCCATCTCAAACAATGGTTCAATTCCTAGCTATCCCCTACACGATATATTTTTTACACCCAAAGATATAAGGCCTACATATAAGATACATATTTATTAGAACTATTTTCCATAAGAACAATCAATTGTATATAGCTTCTTAGAATATAAATGCATATTATACTTAGCCACCAAGGAAATTTTATCAAATAACAACATGAATACTTATGAAGCCTATTCTATAGTCCCTGAATAGGGAATAAACAATTGATGAAAAGAAATTTTATGGTTTGATTTTATTCTTGAGGTGATAATCATAACATAATACCATATATTATTTCTTATAATTTTATATCCTATTGAAATAACGTAATACACTTCAATTTGGTAGTTTCTTTTCAATCTCTATTATAGAAAAAATATAAAATAATATAATAGGAAAAAATTTAAAATTAGGGCTTGCATGTGACCATATTATCCATTACCAAGAATTAGACATTGTGTTTATTTAATTTTATTACTTTACACACCCTAAATTATTATGCACTTAATTCTTATACTATATATAAAATTGTTACAAATACCCATAATATGTGGACATTTATAACATGTTTTATGGATTCATAAACTGTGTACCTTAAGGGCATGATTGCATCAAATTCATCTTACATACAAAGCTTTCTTGGATAACATCATTCACATTATGGCTTGTTTTAGTAGTATACTCTAGGGGATACCTACCACATTAGGGGTGTATTTACACCAAGGGAATCTCACATACTAAAAATTATCTAGATCATATCTTGGCACAATATTTCATTAGCGATACAGAGTTTCTACTGCTCATTTTACATTATCTAGTGTCTTATGCTTTATTTTATATTAGGATTGACCTAATAACCACATTATTTACCTCTAGGTTTGTATTTGAAATAATCCATTGTTTTTTTAATTTTTATCACTAATTTGTTACTTGTTTATTAAATAATGTTGTTTTTTTACTAAAATTGGCCTTGGTATCATATTTAATTCTCAAACATTATTTGACATATTTTCTAATTTTTTCTTTCCCTAGGAACATTATATATTACATCAATTTATCTATGCACTTATTTTCTCCGTGCACTTATT
Source organism: Taxus chinensis (assembly GCA_019776745.2). Lineage (NCBI taxonomy): Eukaryota > Viridiplantae > Streptophyta > Pinopsida > Cupressales > Taxaceae > Taxus > Taxus chinensis. Next base: position 345,827,280 of record CM034157.1, read on the forward strand.
TTATCTAGGACTTGATTATTCTATGCATGGTTGTCTCTATGCACTTATTTCCTTCATGCCCTATATATTATATGCAATTATCTTTTCTAATACTTTTATGTTATATGCACATGTATATTATTGTGCACTATTTTCTCAATGTTTTATATATTTTATGAACATTATTTCTCTATTCACTTCTTTTATTTATGTATTGATTTATCTATACATTATGGATCTAAAATCATATGGTTACGCATGTTACCTAGTACCCATATTTGTTCTTATATCAATTTATTGATACATCTATTAATTTGAACATGCTACTTGAATCACATGTTTCTTGGGTAACATATTTTATGACATGTTTCTTGAGATGCATAATTATTGATCCAAATTTCTTGATACAACCATTGTATGTGGACATTTCTTAATACACATTGCATGATACATACTACTTGATATATGTTTTTCAAACACTTATGTTTTATTCACACTTTCTTAGTACAAACAACTAACTACAACTCACATTGTTTGATTCACCATCATTATGTATTATGAGTTGAATATGTCTCATGGTAGGCCCATGTGTCAAGTTTTTTCATGTTATGAAACAAGTAGTAATGGTTCAATTAGTGTTGATTCACTTGCCTACTAATATACAAATTTAATATTCATTTATGTGTCCTTAGTTATTGATCTCATGGATTACTGGATAATATTTCTATTTTTTACTAGGGATTCCATATACTATGTGTTATATAATGATCATTATTATAAGAAAATGTTTAGTGAATATTATGTATATGGTTCACATATTGGAAGATCTCATTACACAATTTTTACAGCTAACACTTTATATCTTGAGCTAAGTTATACAAGTAAGATCCCTCATTTCAAAAGGGGGAATATTGGGAGCTCTTCTATAAATTTACATAGATCATGTACAAAATGGCACATGAAAATAACTCTCCAATCATATATGGATATTTATAATATATTATAAGTGTCATATTATCTATACATGGACTTAAGATGGTTCATCATTACACATTATAGGTTTCATATCAGATTTACATGGAATTTCAATTTTTCATCACTACATATTACATATTTACATCAGTTTTTTCATTGAAATGGTATAATTTAATCTTAGAGGTTTGAATACATTTATGGTGTAAATTTTTTTTAAAGGAGTTTACATGATATGGATCATGTTTAATTCTCACACATTATTTGACATATTATCTAATTTTTTTATTTCCCTAGGCACATTATATGTTACATCACTTTCTCTATGCACTTATTTTCTCTATCCACTTATCTTCTCTATCCCTTGATTAATATATGCATTTTTGTCTCTGTGTACTTATTTTCTTCATGCCTTGCATATTATATGCACTTTTTTTCCAATTTTTGTATGCTCTATGCACATGTATGTTATATGTATTAGTTTTTTTATATTTTATGTGTCACATCCTTAATTTATCATGTCTATGTTTTGGAAACATATAAATGCTTAGGTGGTTATTGTCACATCTAATATACAATATTATATTTATTTGATTTCTTAAGTTAGGATTATGGCATGTTTTGGGGATAAAACATTATTACTAGTTCATTTGATTTTAGTAACTAATGTTATGGATTTATATTACAATTTTGGATTACCATTTAAATATATTATTTCAGTTCATTTCCATTTATGTGATTGTATGAACTAGATAATGCACTAGGTATTATTGTCTACATGTGTGTAGGTTTTCTCCAGAGTAAGAAATGAAATCTTTAGGAAGGGACATAAAAGATGCAATAAATGGGTATGGATAGATATATTTGACATGTGTGATTCAATAAATGAAAAAGGGTGTCAAAAACCATGAGTTAAGGTCATAGATTCCATTTTTTATTCAACTTTGTTTTTTTATGTGTCTCTCTATATGAATAAATTAATTAAGTCACATTGCGACAATGAAATAGTGTTATAGGATCTGAATATGGATGGATCAAAAGGTGACTTAGCATATTTAGAGGTGACATGTTTTCTTTTACATTATTGGCTTATATGGTTATTTATATATTTATGGAAATATATAAAAAAAATGCTATTAAGAAAAAAAAAATTAATCAATATTGATTAAAGGGTCATAGGATTAAATACCTAATATTATTTTTTGATCTCTTTCAACTAGCTTATTTGCATTATTATACTAAGTTATATTTTAATGAGCTCGTTGAATTAGTTATTAGGCATTGATATTGTATTCTTTTCTACTGAGATAGTAAGTCAACCAAGTTATGTTCCTTTGCAACTGAGATAAGCCCAAGTTGAGGCCAAGCTAGATTATAACCAAATTTAAAAGATTGAGAGACTTACTAAGTTAGTCACATAATAACTAGTACAAAATGCCTTCTAGAAAAGTATAAAAAATAATATAAAACTACATAAACTATTTAATAACTGAACCCACATTGAATATAAGACTAAGTTTTAAAAATATTGTACAAAGGGGTCACTGATTGGTGGAATGTGTCACACATCAACATACCTGGGTATATTAACAGAGTGAACCAAGGTAAGTTTGGAGTGTAGTGAGTGAGGGTACCAATTAGTATCATATGAACCTTATTTGGTGTCCCTTGGTATGGGATACATCATAATAAGTCATGAATTGTGGTGCATGAGGATCCTAATGGATCGCACATGACACCATTTAGAGGGCTTATATGTAAGATAATTATCTCACTATAATTGGATAAAATCATTTTGGATAAGTTTAGACATGAAGACATAGTTAGATATTCAAAGATATAAATAGATAATGAAAAATAGACAATGAGATGGTGGAAACTAGAGATAAAATTATCTTAGGTTAAAATTAATTAACTGAGAAGTTTCATGAGTTTAGGAAATATTTCATAGAATTAAAATAAAACAAATAAATCCAAAGATAGATAGTAGTTAATATGGATTTAGGGTAAACCATTTTAAATTAATAGTTAACTCTAATTAGAATAACTCTAGTTAATTTAAATTGTATAAAAGGATAAAATAAAGGATACATAGATACTTTTATCTCGATTAATCTGATTAAAATTAAATGGAAACCCATTAAGAGGTACAAATAAGTTTTAAATCCAAGAGGAAGATAAATGAGATTAGAATACATAATTTTAAAAGTTTTAAAGAAAGAGAATCAATATAGACTTCGAAAGTAGAGCACAAAAGAAGTAAATGAAATCTAAGAAATAAGAAAGAGAGAAAAGGGACAAATTAGGAAGGATTCAAAGTTCACTTCTAGGTTCCTTGATTTCACTTAAAATATATAATACTTTTGTATATTTTTATAGCTAATCATTTGGACTGATGGTTAATACCTTGTGTTAGTCTCTTAAAGGTTAAGAGTTAAAACCCATGAGCATCATTTCTTCTACTAAGAAGGTTTTTATTAATCATATGAATTAAATAAACATTGTTTAAATTGAAACCAATGTATTGTGAGACGAGATTGTAATCCATGAAACCTTAGAAAAAAGTATGATGTTAGGATTTATGGGTCACATGTTTTCTTCCCTCCACTCCGTAACATTTTGTTTAAAACTAAAAAATAAACAAAGACATCTATAAAACTGATACATTTTGAATTTATATCAATAATAATAGTTTGGTTGAATGGATAATAATATAAATTTGAAAGGAGGGGGCAAAGGTTCGACTCCCTTTGTATATCCTTTTGGAAACTAAAGGAGACTATTATTTCATAAACATAAAAAGTTAATATAGATGATATTAAACCAAGGGTTTATTTTTTTAAAAGGAGACTGATGTTTTATAAATATAAATGTGAATAGAAATGATATTAAACTAAGGATATATTCAAGTTTAAACTGATAAGTAAATAAAGAGATTATTTTTTTGGATTAGGACCACCATGATTATACACCAATTATTTGCAATATTTATGTATTGATAAATTGCCATTAGTGAAACGTTGAAAACCATCATGACATCTAGATACATGGAACAAGTAAATATGGAATTTTTAATGATAAAACAAAGTATATAGATATTAACCATGAGATTTATACTATACTTGATGATAAATAACAAATTAAGATATAAGGAAATTTTGGATAAATATAAAAATGACAGTGAATTATACACCTAGAGTGAGAGGTGAATGATGAAAACTCTTTTTGAGTATTTTCTATAATTAAACTTAAAACCAATTATGACAGGATTAACATAACCACATGGATTATGAATTAATATGATTTTATGATTATATGATTATCAGGAGAGAAGATAAATCATAAGAAATGGAAAAAAGGATATGAACTCATAATGATGATCACAAGAGTTAAATAAGGGTAACGTAAAATTATTGGGATAGGAATAGAAAATGTATGTTTAAAACAAAACCATGACAAGAAAAATAAAAAATATTATATTTGTATGTCAAATTATAACTTAGAGGAATACTAGGCGGGATAAGCCTAGAAACAAGATTTGAACTTTCCAACATTTCCGAGCTTGAGCATGATTTTTATGAGGGGTGAGAAACCTTTAACCACAGATTACAAAAAAAATGAGAACTATATGATTTTAATTAAATGACAATAACTTTATAGGAATCATAAATTATTTTATGTAAATATCCAATTATATAAAATGGACTTCACCTAAGAAATTAATAACATATCTCTATAATTTTAAATACTGGTATAAAAAGGAGACAATGAAATATGGAAATTATTTGAGGAGTTATACATCCCTCAATAACTCGATGATAAATATGTGAAACAATATAATTATTATGTTTTGTAAATTTATAGATGACCATGTATACATTTATAACATGTGAGTGGAATGGGGTATAGTTGTTAAATAACACAAATTGATGAAGTATAGATGATTAATATAAATATTATATGAATTTTTTTACTATCCATAAGTTTGGTTGACCTAATGAAAAAGGGTTCAAACCAACGAAGGATGATTATGAGAAAAGTAATATGAGTTAAAAAATATGTGTAGTCACAAAATCATGCACTTTAGGAATTGTTTAGCTTGTTCTCATACTATTGTTTAGAAGGTTCTCAAGTGAAGAGAGTACAAATTAATCCCACCTTTTGGCCATCTTATTTTACCTTTTATTTCATGATTCCCGCATATTTTCCTATACATGCCCAAATATTTCACCACTGTCCTATCATTTTAGCCTAAATTATGGTTTCTAGGCCTGTACTGGAGTGCCACGGGTGCCCTGGTCCCACCTTGGGTGCCTTGATCCTTGTTCCACTTTCCCACTTCTTTTTGGGCCTCTTCTAGATGTTTTTCATCCTTATATTCTTCCTAGTTGGCTATGTCGGGGTTAATTATGAAATTAGATAAAGAGAACCCTATAAATATAAAGTTATGAGACTATAATGAGGGTTCTAGCATCACATACTACTATCACTCCATCTATAGTTACATCCATTGCATCACTTGCATCTACATAGTGTCATGTATCAAGGCTAGGAGATCTACATCAACACACAAAACATAGGGGAAGGGATTATATTCTATTCCATGCACACATACTATTACATTTTTCTATAGTTGTTATTGCTCACTACTTCACAAAGTGTGACTAGAACAAGAGCACCTAGGGCACACCATGCACACATACTAGAACTACATTTGGGTATGAGATGTAGTGCATCACTCAGATTAGTAAGCCCATTGTTGTGGTAGCTGAGGTTAGTATGACCCATTAATTTTGCATCTTTTATTTTTAGGGTTTTGATACTTCTTTGTCTTTTGCAAGTCATTTCGTCATCTTGCATTATTTCACATATCCAACGTAGTTTGGCAGATCTAGTGCAAAACATAACGAATATTTCAGGGCATCTTATGACACTACTGAAACCATATTCTAGGATTTTATAGAGACCATGGAGCTTATTCTATAGACCATGACACCCTAGTAGCTTCCTGGGTGCTACAATCCCTTTATATCTTTCAGATCTAACCTTTGCGGGACCTCTGAGTGATTTTTCCTTCTTCCAAAATCTATAGTTAGACTTGCAGAAACTTGTGATAGTATTCAACAATCAGCTAAGTCCTTACCTTTTACATATTTTCAGATTTAGGGTTTTATTTCACTTAGTATAATTATTTACAAATATTCTATCTTTTCTTAGCGTAGTTTACAACGTTTTAGTCCTCCTATTACATTAATTATTATTACATATTTATATAGTATAATGTATTTTTAGTTAATCATATGAGTATATGAGATTATTTGGATTAATGAAATGAAATGAACTAAATGAATAAGTCTTGTGAAAAATGTAGGAAGATATTTGTATCTCGTAGATATGATACTGCAACTTCAACTATTGATCGAGGTAAAGGAATATGTCTTAATTGAGTAATTTAGAAATTGATAATTACAATTATTCATATATCTTGATTATATACTGATGGAAATTAGAAAACTATTAAATGAAAATATATTTGAATTAGTTATGATTTTTTTGAATTTATACCCTTAAGTCCCAGGATTGGAACCTAGATCTACAGAATGAGAAATATATATTGTAATCAATGACTCGATAGACACGTCAACTATGAAAAACTAATCCATTTATATTGATTACGTTTTAGGTAGAACTTTAATATACCTTTTGGATATGATCATGTATATGGAATTTTTTTATAACCTTTGCAAGGAGAAAATATAGTGATTATATTTCCTGAGTGATTTGATGTTTTATAATATGAATATGTTGATTTATTGGACACATACATGAATATCTTATAAAATGGATGTGAATATGGAAAAATGGGTTTAAGCTTCTTGTAATCATGATTCTCATAATTGGTATGGGTTAGTTATGAGAGCTGTTATTTATTGAGTGTCACTTCTAGTTTGGAATGATGTGATTATTACTAAACGGGTGAAGGAAGAATTAATTTTATGATGTGGATTATGAGATACTATGATTTAACACATTATATACTAATTGCATATTGATTTTCATCATTTATTATCCTTATATGAACTATATTATTCAACTTTTAGAACATGTATAAATAGGAAACACGTATCTAATGGTAGAAAAGGATTATGATTCTTTTAATAATTAATTTATTAGGTGGTATGGGATATCCAAGAAGGTTATTATTTATGATGTCATATTCATGGGTTTCTTTGTATTATTTGGGAAACTAAAAATTGGGATTAAGATCCTTATAACATTAATGTGAATAGTTGGAATGAGACATTAGGAAAGTCTAGTGTTGTTTTTGTTCTATTTCTAGTTTTCCCAAGTTGTTAGTATATGGAGATAGAGATATCCTATTATGATGTGTGAATGAGAGTACTAACATGGTGTGATTTGTATAGATGGACAAGTTTATTTGATGTCATTTTCACATGACTACTAAGGGATAGAGGTAAATTATGGTTATCATTATATTTTTCCCTCATGATCTAAGTTAGTTGTGATTATTTCATACCTTAGTAAGTTTTTATAGAAACATCTATTGGAAAAGGGAGTGACTTGTACAGGTGGGTTAGATAATTTTTTTATAGTGGATTACACATGAAAATTTATTAGGGGGTGTAGGGTGGATCAGATAGATCAAATTCCTACATTCATGGTAATTTGGTTAGTATTATTTCATGCCCTAGTACATTTTCAGATTTCAGTAGGGGTACCTTTTGTTATCTAAGTCTCTAGTGAAACCATAATCATTACATATATGATTATTAAGATGTTTTATATTCCTACCCTATCCATTAGTCTGCCACTTTTTGGTATTTGTTCTACACATGGTATATCTCTCTTACCTTATTAATTTCTTGCATCTTCCTTCTCATCAAGGGTAGGGCCAATCTTAGGTTATGATAGGTTCATGGGGATCCATAGGGATAATGGTTGGAGGTAAATTTATATGATGGCACTCTTTCTATAATTTGCATGGATTAAGCATTGGATAGATCTCTAGTGAAAGGAAACATCAATGTCACAACATAGATATGAATTATTATTCATGATATCTATTGTAGTATTATAATTGAGACATATAGATGTAAACTATTATAAACTTGTAACCTCTTAAAGGATGAAACACTTATCATTATGTGATTTATTGTAAGTGATTAATAAATAGATACCTATGTATATTGAGACAAGGAAATGTAAAATTGTATATTGAATGCATGTAAACCACTATGTATTGGAAATTATGTAACATGAATCATATATTATTTTGTAGTGAGTTGTAATATGATACTTGAAATGTATACATATTTATGGTTGTAACACATGAAATTATGAATGAATGGAACACTTTTCTTTTTTTATCACTTATCATGGACAATTATGAAGGAATTTATATGTTGATTTCATGGATGTATTATCAACTATGTTATGAAATGATCCAATGGATGAAATTATTACACGTTATATTTTTATTTAATGTTAATGGAATGGATTAAAATGGAATGCACATGTTAATAATTAACTGCAATGCCTTAGTTCAATTAGATGAACAATTATATTAAAAAAATAATAGGTACTTTTACTTATGGTTTTATGCACAAATAATTTACATATATATTATTATGGAAGTAAATTGTACAAATTGAAATGAATAACTTAAAATAATAAATTATGCTAGATAAATTTGAGTAATTGTATTATTTATATATTTATTCTTTCATTTTTTGTATGATTAAGGGTGGGACTAGGAAACTGAGAGGCATCAATTTCCATCTCTAGTTGTGTTGAGTGATTGATAATTTTGGTTCAAAGAATATGGCATGTTTTTCTAGTTCCCTACTATGGGGTTGTTACACCTTGGTATTAGAGTGGTGGTTCAACTCTATGACCTTTTGTGTTCACTAAAATTTTAAAACTATGTTCTTGTTCCATGTACTATATGGATAACTGTACAAGTGGAGGAATTATTACCACTAGTTGATTTGTATATGATAATTAGCATCACTCAATATTTTGCATGGTCTTAATTGATGCATTATTTGGAATAAAAATATGATTTACCTATCATTTTAGTATCATTAGAGGATATAAAATTTTATTATAATTAATATTCTTAAAGACACAGAATAATAGTTAAAGTGTGAGTAAGCAGTGTTTGTTAAGGTTATATGTTTGCATGATGATTCATGTAAATAGGAAGGGGATTCCTATAGAGTTTGATATAGGGGATAGTATTTTTTTTTTTAATATGTTATGAGATTTATTGTATTTGGCAAGGAACCCAAACTAGCTCAATATTATGTTACAACCATTCAAGATAGTTCAAAATAGTTCAAAGTGGATAATTTAGATATATATGTACTTTCACTAACCCTCTACCATCTCTCTCTCTCTCTCTCATGTGTATAATATATTCTTGATTTTATACATAAAAATTGATTTTTTGATATATATATATATATATATCATGTTTTAGATTGAATATATTTCTAGATTAGATACTTATGATAGATTAGCTATTTTGGAGCCACGATTTCCATCTTTAGGGAGTACAGTTTCATCAATTGACTCTTTATTGTTGGTTTTCATAAATCAATTTGGAAGTCAAACAAGATTTGTTGTGGAAGATTTAATTATGAAAAAGAAAGATAAAGTACCTAAGGACTATAATAAATTAAAAATGAATGGAAGTATAAAGAATAAGAAAACAAATGTGAAAACTTCCATTACAAACTAAGAATAGTAACATGGTGTTCACATGTGATGGCAAGAATTATGTAAACTATTGTTCTAAAAGTAAACATAACTAATTTTGAGGACCATATTTGTAGTTATAAGAATGTACTTTTATTTAATTATTTTTGTTAGTAGCTATTGACCACCATGAATTAGTTTTAGACTCCAATATAGAGGTTATAGGTGATCTATCCATGAGTGATTTTGATGGAATTATTTGAATATTAAGGATGAAAAGTTCCACTTTTGGAATGGGAAGTATCTTAACATAAGGTCTAGTAGAACCCATAAAATTATAAGAGATTTTTTACTTATAAAAAATAGAAGGAATTCTATATGTCTTATATGTATTAATTCAATAGTTTAATTACTTAATTGATTTATAATAATCATTAGGACATGAATTCTCTTAGAGGGGATGGATGTCACATCCCTAAACTATCAAACTTATGTTTTAGAAACATTTAGATGCTTAGGTTCCTAGTACCACATGTAATATAAAATATTATATTTCTTTGATTACTTTAATTAGCATTATGACATGTTTTGGGGATAAAATATTATTATAATTTGATCATAGTTTAGTAATCAATATTGTGGATTTACATAAAAATTTTGGATTACTGTTTATATATGTTGTTTCAGTTCATTTCAGTTGATTTGATTATATAAAATGTATAATGTGCTGGGTATTTCTATCTACATGTGTGTAATTTTTCTATTAGGTGAGAAAGGGCATCATTTGAGAGAGATAGAAAGATGAATCAAATGGGTATGAATAGAGAGATTTTCCATGTGTGATTCAGTACATGAAATATGGTACCAAAAAGTGTAAGTTGAGCCCATATATTCCATTTTTTGATTCAACCTTATTGTTTGCAACAAGATGGATTAGGTCACATTATGACAATGAGTTAGTATTTTTCACTCTCACTATGATGAAGAGTGCAAATTCACTATTTGCATTTAAAGGAGTGGAATATTTTTGCTTTATGATGATGACATGTTCGAATTTACCTTTTTGTATTATATGTTTCTTTATATATTTAGGACATGATATAACATGTATGTTGTTGAAATAAATAAAATAATCAAGATTGATTAAAAGTGATGTGGGATTAAATTTCTAATGTTATTTTTTGAGTTGTTTCATCTAGATTATTTGTATTATTATAATTGAGTAACATTGCAACTAACTTGAATTATTTATTAGGAATTAATCTTGTATTATTTTCTACCAATATTCTAAGTCATCCAAGTTACCTTCCTTTATAATTTAGCTAAGCCCAAGATGATCTTGAGCCAACTCATAACCAAATCGCCAAGCTTAATCTACTTATAAATCTAGTCACATAATCTAACTAGTGCAAAATGTATTTTACGAAATTCTAAACAATAATGTAAAACTAAAATATATAAAATATTTAAGAAATGAACCCATATTAAATGTGGGAATATATTTTGAAAATGATCTTACAAATGGGGAAATGATTGGTGTTACATATCGCACATCATCACACCCGAGAATATTAACATAACTAGCCATGATAGTTTTGGAGTGCAATGAGTAAGGAAACTAATTCATGCCATGCGGCACCAATCAAGGGTCCCTTGGTATGGGATATACCATAATAAGTCAATTATCATGGCGCACGATGACCCTGATGGTTCCCACATGGCACTAATTAGAGTACTTCCCTCCAAGATATTGTTTTTGCTATAATATGAGAAAAATAGTTAGATATTTAAAGCTAAAATATATATAAGGAAAAATAGACAACGAGATAGTGGAAACTAAACATAAAATCATCTTAGACTAAATTTAATCAACTCACAATTTTAATGAGTTTAGAGAAGTTCTTAAACTTAAAGTATAATGGATAAAGATAGAAATAGGTGGTGGTTACAAGGATTTAGGGTGAACCAGTTTAAAATGATAGTTAACTCCAATTAGAAAATATCTATTAAATTCAAACTAGATGAAAGGATAAAATAAAGGAGACATGGCTACTTTTATCTTGATTAATATTATAAAAAGAGAACAAAAAATCATTAGGAGGGAATTTTTTTTTAAAAATCCAATAGAGAAATAAAGGAGTTTAGAATACATAAGTTTTTAAAGTATTAAATAGAGATAATTGATACAGACTCGGGAAGTGGGGAACACAAGAATAGGATAGAATCTAGGAAATAAGAAAGAGAGAAAAGGGATAAAGCAATAAGGATTCAAAGTTCACTTTTAGGTTCCTTGATTTCTCTTAAAATATATTTTCTTCTATGTATTATCGTATGTAACTCAATAGAATCTCAACAAGTCAGTGGATTGATGACTAAGACATTATGATAATATCTTAAAGGCTTGAGGTCAGAACCACTGAGCATCATTTTTTTTACTAAGAAGTTTTTTTATTAACCATATGAATTGAGGAAACATTGTTTAAATTGACATCAACATACTATGAGACAAGTTTGTAAACCATGGAACTTTGGAAAAAGGTATGGTGCTAGGAGTGAGGGTTACCATGTTATAATCCCTCTACTCTATAATATTTTGTTTAAAACATAAAACTAAACACCGGCATCTATAAAACTAATAAGTTTTGACTTTATATAAACAACTATAGTCTAGATGAATGGATAAGAAAGTATATATGAAGGGAGGGGTCAAACTATTGACTCCCTCCTTATAGCATCTTGAAAACTAAATTAGACTATTGTTTTATAAACATAAAAGTGAATATAGATTATATTAAACCAAGGATTGATTTTTTTAAAAGGATACTATTATTTTATAAAAATACAAGTGAATATGAATGATTTCAAACTAAGGATTTATTTAGGTATAACTTTATAAGTAAATAGATTAATTTCTTGGATTAGGAAATATTTGATGTTTTATATTATAAAGGAATTATTCACAAGAGTTATAGATTGATGAATTATCATCAGTGAAACATTGAAAACCACCATGACATTTACGGATGTGGAACAAGTAAATATGGGAGTATTAATGATAAATAAATTATAGCGATATTAAGCATGGGATTTCTACTATACTTGCTGACAAATACAAACTTGAGAGATAAGTCCATTTGGATCAACATGACAGTGATTATGAATTATACACCTAGAGTGAAAAGTGAAAGATGATTTTTTTATTTACTATTTAATAATATTAAACTAGAAACTAGTTATGACAAGATTAACATAACCATGTGCAATATGAAATAGTATGATTTTATTATTATATTTTTATCAAGTGATTAGATGAATTGTAATCAAGGGAAAAATGATTTTGAATTCATAATTATGATCATGAGAGTTTAATAAGGGTAATGTAAACATATTGGCATAAGAATAGAAATTGAATGTTTATAAGAAAATCATGATGAGAATAATAAAAGAAATTATACGTGTATGTCATATTATCACTTAGAGGATTATTATGATGGAGGAACCTATAAACAAGAGTTTAAATTTCCAACATTTCCAATCTTGAGCATGGTTGCTATGAGAGTTAAAAAAACCTTTAACCAACTAGATTATGATAAAAATTAGAATTGTATGTTTCAATTAAAAGATAATAACTTTATGGGAATCATAATTTTCTTTATACACATATCCTATTCTAGAAAAAGGGACTTGAGTTAAGATAGTAATAAAGTGTATTTATAATTAGAAGAGTAATATAAAAAGGAGACAATAAAATATGTTAATCACATTATGAGTTATATGTGCCACCCTAACTCAATGAAAAAGGTGTGAAACCATATAATTTTTACGTTTTTTAAAATTATAGATGAGCACGTCTACATTTAGAACATGTGAGTGGAATGGAGTATATTTCGTAAAAAACATGAATTGATGAAGAAAATATGTTTAATATAGATATTATATGAATGAATTTATTATTCATAAGATTATTTGACCTAATGAAATAGGGTGTAAATCAATGAATGATGATTAAGATGAAATTACAATGAGTTAAATAATATTATTCTATGATATTATTTAGATTAATGAAATGGATTGAATGAAATAAATATGTCTTGTGAATAATTTAGGAAGACATTTGTACATTGAATTTATGATGTTGCAACTTAAAGTATTGATTGATTTCAAGGAATATTTCATAATGAGAAATTTAGAAATTGGGAATTACAATGATTATTATATCTTGATTATGTATTGATGGAAACTGAAAAAATCTAAAATGAAAATCTATTTGAATTAGTTATAAGTTGGTGGAAATTATAACTAGATTTGGTGGAAAATCTATATGGGTTTGTGCTTCGATATTCAAAATCTTGGATGAGATTAGTTTTCAGCTCCTGCCAATTTCTTGTCTACTGGGGGGTTTTTGAATGGATATACCATGCACGCACACAACCTTGTACTATGGAATACAACTTATGCACCCATAATGATGGTGGAAAGGCTTCTACACCTCCTATCCAGGCCTTCTCACATGCTTGGATATGAAATGAAGAGGTCTCTTTACCATGGTAGTCTTGAATGACCGTGGGAGCGTTACTCCTAGAAAACCTTATAGAGAACGTGATTCTTACCTCACGCCACTTCAGGAGGCTCTCTCGATGTGTATCCCACCAGAATGTTACAGTCTCGAGTAGGCTATAACTAAGCATCCGTCTTTTTATGTCCTCATTTTTTCACTAAGATTCGATGTCCCGTAAGAAAATTTCAAGGTATACCCCTCCAGAGTAACTTGGTAACTTCTGTCCTCCTAGGCGCTTGAGTGAGTGCACTTTAGTCACTTTTGTTAAAGACCCCTTCAATTATCACCCAATTAACTCATAGGTCCCATGCACCCAATTGTCACATGCCATGCTTGTGGTATCACTCACAGACTGGGCATCCTCAAATTGGATAACTCCTTCTGTAGGGTGAATTATCTCCAGGTCTCTGATGGAGCACACATAAATTCTATCAAGGACCTCTTCTCCCAAAGGTTAATTGTAAGGTGTCGACTTCCCATCCATCAAAGGGATGATGACCCATTCTTCATTGTTCTCTAAACTGATATATCCTTTGTTGAACCTCAAGCCAACATTGTTCTTATAGCACCATGGCCACCCAGGTAATGCTAGAAAATTGTCTGCCTAGGTGAGTGCCAAAACTTTGAAGTCTTCAGTAAACTTGGTACCCTGAATGGTAGTCATTGCATCCTTTAATACTCCAATGGGAATTGCCTTAGTTTTATTGGTCATATACAACACATTCAAAGATGGATGCAATGCAGGCCTTCCCATTTGATCCTAGGCATCTAATGTAAGAACATTGACTTCTTCTCTCATGTCAATCAATATGTTGCTTAGAAGAAAACCATCCACTATTACATTCAGTGTGATTTCTTGGTCATATTCAAGGCTATGGGGAGGGAGGTTTGCATGCAACAGTTTCCTTTTGTGCTCTACTTCAGCGCATGGCATTTTCTCCCATAGCCATTCTCCTAGCAAGGGAATACTATTTTCTTTCCTTAACATTTTACATACTTCCTTGACCTCATACAAGTCCTTTCACAGAGCCTCAACATTCCTTTTATTCTCTTGCTACCTGGACTAATCCTTTAGACACTGGATTTCTCCCTATAAACTACGAATGACATCCATTATCTCTTAATACACTTCCTTTTGGTGGGAAGGTTCCAGATACTTCCCATGCACCACCTCTTCTCTTGATACTAGATTGTTTTTACTTGGTACTTCTTTGACATGCACATCCTCTACTCGTATTGTCACTAGAATAGGTTCTAACCTTGACTCATGTGCCAATCTAGGCATCCACTATGTGTTAGCCTTCTTTATCCTTACCATCCTAGCACCCTTGTCCTTAAGGTTCTACTAGCTCATGTACTCAAAAAAATCAGGGAACTCCTCATACTTATGATTTTTCCCGCACCACGAGAACTACAATAAATCTAGACACTCGCACCTGTAATTTCTATAGATCCACAGTTATAGAAGGTTCCTCATAGGAACTCATGTCTTCCTCTGTGGTTACTATGACCACAAAATCCTCCATGAGAACCACTCCCACACGCTCCATCCACATGTCCTTCATAACAGTGATCATATTTTTCAGAACCACTAACAAGGATGGTATGGTGCACACCATGATCAATGGCCTCATGGATCTAGTCAATAATCCTACAATCCTTAGTATCATGGGTTGTAGAGGTACAAATATTATAGTAGCAAGACACATTATTCCAAATTATGGGTTAAGAAAAGGGGCATCTACTCGCATCATGGTCCCCATGAAAAATCACAGTCTACTATGGCGCGTACTGAATTCTAAGGGAAACTATCCTTGGCATGCCCCTCTACTTCACAATCCATGCACCAAAGACCACTACAAGTCTCATGTGATAGAGTTTGTAGATAGCTTCTCTAACTATTTAGCCATGGCAGCAATTTGAGCCTCTAGAAAAGGGCTCACACTAGTATCAATGCTCCCAACTACTTCAGCAAGTAAGGAAGACTCGAGATCCTCACGCGGGTCAGTAAATGTTTTATGGGACATATCCCTCCTAAATGGAGTGATCAACCCTCCAAAAAACCATTTACCATGCTATGAAGGGTGAATTTCATATGAAAATTTTGACAAGAGATTCTTAAACCATGCATCATAGTCCCGCACACTCTTTGTCATTCCCTGTTGGATCTCCTTCAAAGAATTGATGCTCTTCTACTCGAACTCCGGTATATGGAACTCTTATAAGAAGGAATTTTTCAATGTGGTGTAGTCTACCACCATCTGATAGGGGTCATACTTCCTATACCAACTATGTGTGTGTCCTTGTAACATTGTTACAAACTGACTAGCCTTCCGCTCCATGGTAGTGATCCCCTTTACACACCATAACAATTCACACTTGTGCACATGCTATATCCTGGTAATTTAACAATTGTAAAGACATTTTAAAGATTAGCTAAGGAGGTGGCTGAGGCCCCTTTCCTCCTGATCCAAATCCTTGATTCCCTCCAGTGTTCCCTCCACCAGGTCCTATGCCTCTCGATCCACCAGTTCCACCTCCAGATCCTCTTGTAACTAGCAATGGGGCTGAAGTAGTCACCCCTAGTGCCCCAATGTCCCACTAAATTGGATTCCAATGGTCTACGAGATTTCTCCACTACCAAAAGTGTATCCCGCACCACTCCTAGATGTGTTACCTATACTTGCGTACTTGTAATTTGCCTGAAAATTCCTCCAAACACCGGGATGGTATGTGCAGCCATGGATGTCCCAAACAAAAAATTATACCTCCTGGACATCGATCGGTCACTCCCACTGATACCAACTGGGTTATCAATACTCCTTTGATTTGGCAAACCAAGTGCTTAGGTTTGTTTTCTAGGTGGGTTCAGATGTGCACTGATGGCTCTTCAATTCTCCATGCGATGAAATCTCATCAGAAGCTAAAGGGGCCTCTCTCCCATGCTTTCCAAGATGGGGTAGCATAGATTACTCAGGCTCCACATCCTCTGTATGAACTTCAACACCTTCTCGTAACATCTACCTCCATAGATCCATCACACTTGTAACCTCACATTTTCTAGTCATCTCCCTTTCACGAGCTTCACTATACTTGAGTTGTCTCTCCTCCCTTTCCTTTTCAGCCGTAATTTCCGCCATCTTCCTCCACCCTAGCTTCCTCGCTGATCACTCAAAGTAGCTTAGATGGCCATGGGGAATGCTTCTAAACCCAAAGTAATGACCAAGATATTCATAGCCAGAGGAACAACACTCAAAAATGACCCTCTAGGCTCCCTCAGAAACTCAAACTCAGCAACTTCTAGGAAATAATACATTGATATGGAATATTCTAAAATGTAGCAGGCTAGCACTCCCTTCCACTAGTGATCACTAACATGCATCCAAGGCAGATCTGCATCCTGCAGCTGTTGATAGTCATCTTGGGTCCACACACGTGATCTATAGAATTAGCTTGATCTAGATGCATATGCCAAGAGCCATTCATACAGCTCTACTGGGAATTAGCTAAATAATGTCTCATATAACTCATTGTATAGGTTCTCTTCTACCCATCCATGCACATTAAACTCAGACCCAATGCTAAATCTTTGAGAAAACTTGACCTCTGTGATCTTAAACCATGTTTCAACACTTTATAGATTCAGGAATTCTATCATTACACATCACAAAGATAAATATGCATGTCATTTCTCATAAAAACTTTGAAAAGAGGTCCCAGAAATAGAACCAAGATGTAGTCCTATTTTTGTGCCCTCTCACAGAACAAGGAAATCCCATGCGCGTCAGCCTATCACCCAGCGGGCACTGAGCACTCACCTGAGGCACATGTGGGTGCCTAGACCCTCCTTTATGTGAGTTGAAGTGAGAATTCATTATTTATGACATAAGAATAGTGGATCACACCTTTGGACATGTTTCCAACCTTTCTCATCTAAGCTTGTTTACCTTGTAGTCAACCTGATTCATTCAGATAAAAAATCAGATTAGAAAACATATAGTTTTGTTATATATTGTTAACACTCTCAAGATTTAACTCCCTTCATAGTACTTTAATATAAACTTCCATACATATGTAAGTCCTCAAAATTCCTTACATATATACATATTTAATTTTCTTCCTCACTATCCATTACATTATGACTTCATTCCATATTCTCTTGATCATATGGCATAAGTTTACTGACCAAAGTCATGCATCTTCACTTGGATTATCATCCTCCTCACTATGTATTTTCACTCTTGTCTAAGACCCAACCCCTTGATACAACATTTTGTTATGAGTCATCTCTTAACCCAAACTATAGAGTCTCAGGTATTCTAGAGAGCTGCTTATGACTTTAGATAATCTTTAACATTCAAGAAACTTACAACCTTCTATTAAATTGTCTTGGAATATTATTCCTGTTCCCACTTAATTTAAAGGTGCTAAACATGCTTCTACAGGTTTTAGCTCTCACCTCCTTCACCATGATGTACTAAATCTTCACATCTGCATATAAACAAAATTAAAATTAAAATATATCCAACATTATTCCAACCTTACACCTTATCCACCTTGTCTAAATTATATCTCGGGTATTTTCTTTTCATGTTCTACCTGTATATTCTTATATGGCTAACTTAATAATTAACCCTTGTGCCTTACATTCTTTAATTGTTCTACTCTCAAACCAGATTCCTTGATCCTTTCTCACCTTGCGCGCCCTTAACACTTCTTTTCTTAGCCAAAAATTAGGGTCCCAACATTATTGTCCAATCTAGGACTATTAGAATATTTTTTTCTTCAAACACCAAACACATCTTAGACTCCCAAACTCTAGTAAAATTTTCTAAAATACATTATCGACCTAAAAATTCTCACTTCATAAAAACACACCTCCTCCAATGTTGAAAATTCAAGAAAATTACAAATAGATAGTAAAGAAGACTTTACTTCTCCTAAGAATGGGTATATAGTCTTGTAGCCCTATGAGACCTAGCTTTACCCACTAAATTTTCACCTAATTAGTTTCTAAAAAAAAAATATAAACACTCATTACTATTCTTCAACTATCTTATCAAGCATGCAAAGGGTTTTTTAAGGAAAACAACTCAAAATACCAATTTTCTTGACAGTTAGGTCTATTTAAGCCTCTAAACAGGACTGTTAAGAAAATATTTGTCCGTACTATACCCAAATCACTAAAATAAATAAAATAGTTTGTATAATGATGCTCATATGCTATGTTGTAATTTTTTTCAAATTTCATCTACAAATTCACAAGTTACATTAGTTGTTGTAGTTTAGTCCTAGCCTATGGTTTCATAGAATCGAAGAGATAAAATCTCTCTTAACTTCATAAAATGAACAAATAAAAGATTCAAGACCTAAAAACTAGTTCTTAATATCTATAAAAGCCTCCTAAAACTTTCATCTTCTTACATAACCCCTATAAATGTACCAAAAACTTCCAACAATAAGGTTTTCTCTATTCTTTCTTAAGAAAAACAAGCTTTCTAAACAAATTCCATCAAAAATTGAATCAAATCCATTTATATCTCATTCTTAATTCTTAAGATGCACTATTATATATATTCATGGATGCCTCAACTCATCTCATCATCTAATTCACCATCTATTTTCTTATTTCATCAATCTTCCTTAAGAATGCATTGAGAAACTTACCACTTTTTTCTCCAACTGAGAAATCACCTTCCTTCTTTTCACCTCATCTAGGGTCCTAAGAGGGTTCATTCACACATTGAAAGAATCTTTCACACATTCAAAAAACCTGTACATTTTTATTCAATGCAATAACTCTCAACCATTACTAAATCACAACATATTCATCAAGTTCTCAAATCATTCATAGCAAATAAAATACTAATGCATCATTACCGAGATCTATAACTATTCATAGATTAAAATCCACCACAAAATACTAATTAAAACTCATTAAATGTAAATACATACATAAATTTCATGAAAAGACTCATTTTTTATTCATATTTACAAGAATCTTCCATCCATTCTTGTCATCAAACATTGTTTTACAATTTTTCCATGCCCAATATCATCAGAGTTTCTTGCCTTACTTGAGGCTATTTCTATTCTTGAACCTCATATCCATTCCTATGAATCTTCTTCCCCATTCTCCATTCGAATGTATCTGTTCCTTTTCATGACCTAAAAGGTGAGAGAAATAAATAAATTTTAGCCTTAATCATGGTGGAGACCAACCACAACATGGTAACTCTTTCTTAAGGGTTGAAAAAACCTTCTCATACATGATAATAGTCCTTTATGAGACCTTTTACAGACTTTTCATACTGTCACTTACAATATAGGACATCTTTATCCATTCACTCATATCTATGAGATTTGATGTGCATCTAGATGCAAGCTTCTATGAAAGCCATTTCAATATATCACTACTACTATGGTAGATATCACAAAATAAGTTCTCATACCTCATGGTATTGATCCTTTCTACCCATAGTAGTTTCGATGTTAGCACTGTATAGGGGTAATCCACAAACCACCTAAACCATATTTTAAAGGAACTCGATCATAAGACATTATAAGGTTGTATCACTTGCTTCATTATAGATCACATTCTAAATTTCAAAATAACAATGACATATAGAACATCAATGGATCCAAGAAGGTGTAGTCATTTTTATGCCCTCTTAAAGAACAAGGAAATCTCATGTGCATCGGCCTATCACCCAATGGGTGTTGGGCGCTCACCCGAGGCATGCATGAAGTGTGAGTCCCTCCTTTATATGAGTCTATTGTGAGAATGCATTAACTCATGATAGAAACTTAAGTGAATAGATTGGAAAGGAACCATGAATTCATCTTAGAGCTCAGAACGGCTTCTAGACCAATGTGTTCATTCATATAAGAAAAGAATTATAGAACATAGATCTGAAGTCATAATAGAAAATAAATGCACATGGGTTTATACCCACTCATATGAAATCACATATATAACTGATCCAAGTACAATGTAAGTAGAACTAGAAACACACATATATTCATATTAAGCATGTTGATAACCACATTACATTAAGTTTTTGGGGTTGTCACAGATCCATATGATATTGCAGACCAATGTCATGCATCATGAACTGGAATTAGGCCCTTCATAGTACAAAGAAAAAATGTTCAAACCCATCCCCTTGATACAACATACTCCTACAGATCCTGTAAACCCAACCCATAGATCTCTCATAGTATTCTTACATGAGCTTCACCTCTCTTCAATTCTTGGTCTCTCCATCTATATCTCTTTTTCTTCTACCAGGTGCTCATATATATAGCCTTGTAAAGCACCGCCATGCCTTGTCTGAATTTGTAGATCACTTTCCATGTGTCCAAGTGGTCCTCTATGGGAGCATGCTTCTTCAGATGCGAGCTCTCCATCCTTTTCCATGATAACCTTTTGGAATCTTCTATTGCAAGGTATATTCCTTCTCTGGGCACCAAGTTGCTAGGATGGAACCTTATCCACTTCACATACCTAGCCAGGTCATACTTTCCTTGTGTTCTGCCTGATATTCCATATATGGCTAAGTCCCAAGATCTTTTCTCTTCCTTGCGCGTGTGCCACTAGTTCTATTAAAACCATCCTAAAACCTTGTCCTATGTGCTTTCTCCTTGCACACCCTTCTTCAAATAGGCCTTGTGTGCCCACGTGCCTTCTTGTACTTAGCCAACATTTTAGGGTCCTAACAGAATGAAAATCACTCAGGAAGTTATAGACCTAGATTCCAAGTAATCCCAAGGTTGTACAAAAGTGTCAGGACCATATAGATACTCTTGACCTAGTTATATAGTTTTAACTAGGTTTAGTCTCATGTGCCAGTTTCTATGATGAATCATTTTTAGTTTTAGATTATCAATTCATATCACTTAGAATCTCCTAGATAGATACACAAAATTAGATAAGTGTAATTCCCCCTAATGTTTTTTGTAGTTTCTAGATCAATATTCACTTTAAAAATAATTATTAAGATGTATTCAATTAACATGGGAAGTTAATTAAAGAAGAATATCCACATGTTTCATTATTTCATCCTTCTTATGTATGTTAATTAGAAACACACTAAAAAAAAAAGGGAATGAAACAATAATTCACAATGAGTGAAATCATTTGGTGAAACCAACATTTTCTAATCAGGCATTATATCCCTAACACTAATGACCCTAGGGTTTCTATATGGAGGCATATATTGTTGTTTTCTTTCATTTTTTTAATCACTCTTCATTTTATGTATGCTTTCCTCATATGACATACCAACATAGTGCTTGGATTTCTAATAAATCTATTTAACATCTTTATTTTGACTTCCCACTCATAAGATTCATAGTGTAGTTGATTCTTCTATTCCTACTTCTAGTTCTCTTCTTGATCCACCTCCACATGAGGTTCCCTTGAATGACATTAAGACCCATAGTGAAAACTCCTATGACTATGAACATAATGAGGACAATAATGTATATCATAACTAATTAGATACCATATCCAACTTTCATTATCAAATCCATGATAATACAAATAATTTTGAGTCTAGTATTAAGATTCTACTTGTTGGTAAGCTTGTTCATGATCAGAAATCTAATGACACATATTTTACAGATAGATCTTAGCCTACATATATTGTACCAAAATGTTTATGCCTACTTAATTGTAAGTACATCTCATTCCTATGTAAAATGTGTCTATTCCTTCTTCCACCATTGCTACTACATCTCATATCTATCATCTTAATATCTCACATGAATCTTCATCTAGAACATAGGTTCTTTATTCCATTTTTCATTATTTACAAGCATAAATAACATAATTTAAAAACTTGAAGGTTTACACAGTAACCAAGATCAATCGTCTAACCGGAGTCAGTCACCTAGAAGCAACTGGAAATGGTTGGGTAACTAACATTAGTTACTTGTGTATAAATTTCTTTAATTAAATTATGGGATTAGATCCAAAATTTGTTTATAAATGTGATCTAAAGGTTGTAAATGCATAGATAAATTTCTCTAAGTTTGTATATGTCTATATAATATAGAAATCTAGGGTTAGAAGGTGATAATCCATAAGAGTTGAGGAAGAATATTGTTTCTCCTTGGTTGAGATGATGAAGAAGAAGAAAAATAAAAAGGTCACATAAAGACATAACTTCCATGGAGAGAATATGGACAAAAGGAAATTGTAGGTACATCTGAATGGTGAAAATAGGGTAATGTTTTCTACTATATTTCCTTTGTATTATTTTGTCTCAATGTAATGGCTTCCATAAAATGCGAAGCAGATATGGTTTCTTATTATAGATCCACATGTTGGTGTGATATCTTGTATTGTATATCCATGAGATCATGTTGTATTTTTGGTCCATATATATCTAGTATTATATCTCATTGGATAGCTTTTAGATACATGATAATATCTAGATATTGTAGAGGAGGTTGTATTCTTGTTTGCACAAGTTGATGTAGTGATGGAAGATAGACTTAATTCTTGGTGCATAGTTACAGTTGCACATTAGTAGACCCATTTGAGAGGTCTTGTTTGCATATTCACAGAAGATCTTGGTTGCATATTTTAGAGATGCAGTAGTTCCTGGTTATGTGAGATATTGTGGTGGGTTGGAGGCATGGTTGTAGTGTACTCATGTAGAACCATTTACATATCTGGAGGAGGAGATACTCTTTTTGAGATGCATTGTACTCTTGTATGGAAGAGTTGGTTTATACTCTTGTTCATTATTATATATTGAGATATCTATTTTTGGTGGATGTAGCCCACATTGGGTGAACCATGGTACATGTTGTGTTATGTGTGTGTAATTTGTTTTGATTTGGATTTTATAGTATATGCTTCCACTACTGTAGATTTTTTTGAATGGTCTATTTTCACATTTTCGTGATTTGGTTTTTTATTGAATCATAACACTATTCCATAGTCAAGTATTCCCAACAATTATTATCAGATCCTAGGTTTTTATCTTATCTGATACCAAGAACTAGTATCAGAGCAATGGATTTAGTTTACAAAGAAAGGGTTTTTCTTCAGGGTTTTATTAGTGGTATTATTGATAGTTGTATGAGAGTAGGATTTTCTTTTTCCTAACATGTAAATTGTAGGTAGATATTTAAGATCAAGTGGGAGCTAGAAATGTAAGGTTGCTGGAAAATGATAGTGACCAATGTCATCGGTATGCTATACCGTGATTCAGTACAATGTTCCTTAGGTGATGTTGGTAGGTGACCATGGTCGGTTTGTTGGAAACTGGCATCGTGACCTGTTAAACAAAAATCACATATCTGAAGTAATTTGAGAAGATGCAGTGAATGTGTCTTGATTGTTGAGGTGTCCCTGGTTCTTGGAGGCACAAGCATGTTGGTCAGATTGTAGATCTGGATTATAGAGGTATGGTTTTGTTATCTTGGTATTGCATTGCTTGTATATATTTTGGTGCACATGCATGTTCAAGATTGCAGATCTGAGTAAGAGATAGAGGAGTAGTTATGCATCCTTGGTGTAGTTAGATGCATGATTTTCGTTAGAGAGGCAAAATATAATAACACAGAATGAAGATGGGGCTTCCATCAGAGAGGAAAGTACTTCGGTTGAAGATGTGGGTGAGTGTCTTGGTGTTGGTAAGGTGATGTATTTCATCTTGGTGCAGTTTTATTACATGTATTATTGTTGTAAAGTTTTTGTGCAAGATTTGGGTGCTTCTTGAAATGACTGGCTCAACACAACTATCGGATTTGGTCAGAGTAGGCACCTAGTTTTGGTGCACTATGCCAAAATTTTGGCATTGTGGTAGTTCCAACAGCACTGACATCATTTAATGAACTGACATCGGTCACAGAGGGAATCGAGGTACTGGTCAGAAGGATCGAGGTTGGTCTCTGTGATAACAAGTTTGTACTGGGTTTTTGTAGCAGAAGAGGGCATGAAAGGTTTAGGGTCCATTTTGGAGGATCAGGTTTCTTGCATAGATTATACATGCAGAAACAAAGTAGATCACTTTTATGTTTGAATCAGAAAGAGGACGGAGTTTCCTCGGTGAGTCCAGTGAGACTTGGGTCAAATTCAGGTATCTCTATACAGTTCATGTTTTATTTCTTTCGTTTGAAGCAACTGGTATTATGTTTGGATTGTGTGCACAAGTAAAATATGCACCATGGATATTTGGTGAGTTTGAATTTTATTTTTGGGATGTGTTGGAATCTTAAGGACAAGGATATCTAGTCTAAGGATGAGATCCTCAAATGAAAAGTCATGTTTTAGACACAGTTGCAGGTAATGAGAAGATGTTGAGTACACATGGATGAAAAGAAGGTGGTTCAACCTACTTCACAAGAAGTCCAAACTTCTGTGATGTAGAAGTATTCTTTGATAAGAACAGAATCAAATTTATATATCATTTTATTTCTCATACACACACACTTTCACACTATTTTATACACATCATTCAAATATATATTGGAGCTTTTGAGCTTGGTGATTAGAGGCAGTGCAGGGGATTTCATGTTGAGTGGGAGCAAGCCATGGTTGTTGGCATTACAGGTTAGACACATATGCACGTGCAGAGTGAGAGGAGAATGCTACTATTCAAAGTGGCATGAGGCACAAGTTGTTTTGGAGGATAGTCATGGTTTTGTAGGTATTTTTTGTTTAGTGCATGGTGACATCACTTCTAGTTTTATTTTTTAGTGCCTAGATATCCTTATGGGATGGAATTTGATATTTTTTCAGCTAGGTTAAGTAGAGAGAGCAATGTTTTAGATTTTGAAGGGTGAAAGAAGGAATCTGCTTTGTTTGTTAACCATATAGTAACCGAGGTTGAGCAGGATCTACCATGGTATAGGTTACAGGTGTGACATCAGTGTGTATTTATAGTTTATTGATGTTTCCCTTTTTTACTTTCATATTGGATGGTTGTGCAGTATGTTGATGATATTTTTGCTGATATTTGCAATAGTTATTAGTAGCATGGTTAGCATGTTTGTTGTTGTTGGCATTGATTAGCACAGGATTCATGTGTGGCCTTGGAGTTAGTCGGTGAAATATTTGGAACTTCTGAGAGCCTGGTGATATGGATGAATGTACATGGTGAGTTTATACATGTGAATAGATTCTATTTTTTGATTTTATGATGATTCAGATATTTGTTTTGCACATGGATTCCTATGAGCATGGTTTAGATGCCCTTGAGCATGAGTAGGGGATGTTTGTATTTCCTCTTATTACTATGTTACTCCATTATAGATATGTTTTCTACAAATGGTTATATTATACATGCAATTTTTTTATGTAGGGTTGGATTTTTAGAATGCAGTGTTTGGATTCTTTGAGTTATGTAGGTGTTATGGATTGATAACCCACTAGTTGTATGTATAACTCATTTGGGTTATATTTACCTAGGATCTTGTTTTGCTTATACATTTTCCAGTTTGACTTGTCTTTGGTCAATTGTATTGGTGGTTGCATGGAGACATGGATAGATGGTTATAGAACATGGTTGGTGTTATAGGTATGGCTATGGTTGCGATTGAAGATCAATATTTCAGTTTGAGTGGGAGCTCTTGTAGGTATGTTAGTCATGGTGGCTTGATTTTATGAGAGGTTTGGTGTTACGATTAAGTGGGAGTTATGATGTATGGATAGCTCATGTATCACGAATCAGTAGTAGCTTCTGTAGGTATATGGTAAGTCATGATTTGTTATCTTCTTGGTTATAGAAGATGGTTTAATCTTCCTATTTTTTGAGAGAATTGTTAAAGTAAAGAATAGTTGATCTTCATAGTTTGTAGAGGATGTTGATGTACATGTATAGGTTTAGAAATTTATCTCCAAGTGGGAGATTGTTGAGTTGTGGGGATAAATTACTTCACAAATAACATGATTTACAAACTTGTAGGTTTACATAGTAACCAACATCAGTCAACTGACCGGCATCGGTCACCTAGGAGCAACCGACATCGGTTGGGGTAACTGACATTGGTTACTTGTGCGTGAATGGTTTTATTTAAATCACAAGATTAGATCCAACCTTTGACTAATCGGGAAGGTGATCTAAAGGTTGTAATTGCATAACTAAGTTTCCCTAAGTTTGTATATTCCTTTATAAGAAATAAAGTCTAAGGTTAGAAGAAAAGAAACTACATAAGTAATTGATTATTGTTATATGTGGATTCTCCTTTGATGAGAAAATGAACAAGAAGAGAAAGAAAAATGCTACATGATGACAGAGCTTCCATAGAGGGAAGATGGATAGAAGGAAATGATAGGTACATTTGAATGGTGAGAAGAGTGTAATGTCTTCTACTATATTTCCTTTGTATTGTTTTTTCTCAATGTAATGGCTTGCATAGTATGCAAAGTCAGATATGGTTTATTCTTGTAGATCCACAAGTTGTTGTGAGATCTTGTATTCTAGGTCCACATGTTGTAGTAGGATCATATACTTTAGATCCATGAGATCATGTTGTATTGTTGGTCCATAAAGATCTAGATGTTGTATCTCAATGGATAGATTGTGGGTACGTGATAGTATCAAGATATTATAGAAGAGGTTGTCTTCTTATTTACACATGTTGATGTAGTGTTGGAGGAGAGACTTACTTCTTGGTGCATAGTTATGGTTGCACATTGGTAGACCCATTTGATAGGTATAGTTTGCATATTCACAAGAGAACTTGGTTACACAGTTCATAGATGAAATAGTTCCTGGCTATGTGAGATCTACTGGTGGTGGCTTGGAGGCATGGTTATAGTGACACTCACTTAGATCTATTTATAGATCTAGAGGAGGAGATACTCATGGAGAGATGCATTATACTCTTCTGGGAATAGTTAATTTGTACTCTTGTTTATTATATATATTGATATATCTATCTTTGGTGGACGTAACCCACATTTGGTGAACCACAGCTACATGATGTGTTATGTGTGTGTACTTTGTCTTGATTTGGATTATTCTAGTTTATACTTCCACTGTTGTAGATTTTGGGGAATTGTCTATGGATCACATGTGTGCATGATTTTGATTTGTTATTAAATCATAGCACTATTCCATAGTCAAGGATTCCCAACATATAGAACTTAAAGGACCCACCATTTTTATGCCTAATTACTCATGGAATTACCTGGACATTCATTATGAATCATGTGTCTATTGCTATTCCTAATGCCACCAATCCAACTACATATCCTATCTCATATTTTGTACACATGTTCCTTACATCTAATCCATATATGTCCAATGAACATAATGCAATATCAAATGATGCAACTTCTCCATTATTTACAAGACAGCACCTATTCAAAGAGAGAATAAGGTGTCTCTCATAATTATACTACTATGAAATATTCAAAATTATT
Source organism: Taxus chinensis (assembly GCA_019776745.2). Lineage (NCBI taxonomy): Eukaryota > Viridiplantae > Streptophyta > Pinopsida > Cupressales > Taxaceae > Taxus > Taxus chinensis. Next base: position 345,855,896 of record CM034157.1, read on the forward strand.
GCATGATCCACTTACACCTTAAGTTGTCTCATATCCTTTGCCTATAGGATTTGTTCCACCTAATATTGGTATCTATGATGGTAAGGGTAATCCCCAAGAGCATCTTAGATAATTCCATATTTCTTTCTTTGAACTATTGCATCTCAAGATATATTCACTTACTAATACTAAATGCATAAGAGTCTTACAGGAATTTCTTTGACAATAGTTTTTATGATCTCCCCAAACATTCTATTATGGTCTTTTAGATACATCACAAAAATCAGTAATTTTGCACAATTTTCACATTAACATTGGGGATAAGATATACTTATGCACAAATTTCCAAACTAAAATAAGGATTTTATGAACACATCAATCTATTATATCTTATATTATCCCAACAATAAGTTACCATGATGAAAACCATATTAGCTAGTGTGTTCAAGACCTTTTTGTTCAAAGTTGATGATTCTTTTCTTATTGTAAAAATCGGTCATTTTTGATAAGTTTCAATATTTTGACCATCTATATCATACACATGAAAGAGCATGAAGCTAAGCTATTACACATGAAAAAAATTTTAATTATGTTGTTAGCTCTCCCTTAATCCATCTAATGTATAAGTTTAAATAAAAATGCATAATTTCTAAAGTGCAATTCTAATGATCCTAAGGGTTGCTTCAAAAGACAATGTCAATACTTGGTGGCTAAACCTACTAAGATATCAATTACTTCCTACAAGATGTACAATTTACATGCATTACCTTGTCCTCTTCATGGTAAGGGTATTAAAAAAATTACTTGAATGTAATATTATGTCTCATCCCTCCACCCAGTTTTAGGTCAATGGCTTACAAGAAATCAACTCAAAGTAAGATTTTGATCAACTAATGCTAATCTATTCATTATCATAGATGTATGGTAAATCACATATATCTGTATTCAAAGTCTTATGACACATCATTCAAGATATTATTGAGCTCTAATGCAATTAAATTATAATGAGCACACATACCATCTTATAATCCTACCATAAATCAATTCTAAGGCCTGATAATCCTTCATATTTGGAATCTACTTCCTAAGCGGATACTAATGAAACATGCTACTTTAGATATTACATAGCATGAGCACTAGAACATGTCCGGTGCCACCAGTATGCCATCTTATGACAAAATCCACTTCAAATATGTTTAAATGGAACTACAAAATTAACACATCATCTTATATACCAATCATTTCTTTTGATTATTTTGATATAGATTTATCACTTATTTGTAACACATTATCTATTCCACTCTTTATTTGTTCACATTACTATTCAAGCATGTGTCCTGGTTACATACATAGACACAATATCATGTTTTTATATTGGACATTATTTAGTCTCTTAGTATCCCTTCTTATATTCTTTCCCTTAAATTTGATTCACATTTTAGTGATGCATTACTACACTACCAATCACAATTGGCAATCTATCCCTACAACAAAACCTCATTTTTGGCATTGCTAAATTTGTTCCGACCATATTATTGCCTATCATAGTTCATCATTCCCTTGGATATGTTAGCTCTGACTAGGGTGCATTCCATCTAGTACTGGGGTTCATCATGTGCATCAAGTAATATTAATCATTCATAGGCGCACAAGTTGATCACTTTTGAGGTATTATGCCACTTTTAGGGACTTTTTCTAGCCTTGCATACTTCAATCTTTCATTAGTTTCTACCGCTATATTGACATGTCTAATTATGAAATTACATACAAGATTAACATAAATATAAACTTATTAGGTCTCATAATAGGAATTTTGTTTCACATACATAGTCACAAAATTCTAGGTCTCATGATAGGCCTTTAGTGGTACATGTTGCATCACACAGTTCTATGGCCCCTATGTCTCCTCCTAGGCCTTCTTTCACATACATTATCTCTAGTGGTTCACAATCTCATAGGAATTTACATAGAACTTATAGCTTTTTGACTCGATCCATAGTTTCTCACATCTTCTCTAAGAGATCTCACTTTATTGCACTATGTAAGTATCACACATTACATTGTATTCAATGCTCTTCTATTTTTGGTTCTCCTCATAGGCCTTTTTTGATGCATATCACTACTATAGATCCAGTTACACTTGAGTCACATTCTATGGCACATTCAATACTTGATCCTCCATTATATTTGGAAGTTTCTTTACCTCTACATGAGGTTATTTTGGGATAGCTCTCATGCTATACCTCCTTGTTTTCTGATGATACACTTTGTTTATAGGTTCAATTTTACCATTAAGGGAGTGATTCCACACCAAAAAATCACTTTTCACACACACACACATGCGCGCACGCATGCGCATGTGTGCACATACACACACACACACACACACAAACAAGGGGGAAAATTTTATTCCCATATTTAGGTGCATAATTTATATATATCCCCATCCACGGGGAATTCTTGGATCACCCTTCCTTCTATTTAGAGAATATTTTTTCATCTATGCCCTTAGGGAGGTCCTCAAAAACAAAAAACATTCAAATATTTGCAAAACTAGAAAACCATATTTTTATAGCATACAATGTTTTCACTTTATATTATACATGTTTATTACTTTTGTTTGGTAGATAGAATTTTTTTTTTACACACATGTGTTTACATGTTATATTAAGTATGATGTAGGAAATTAACAGAGTAGTACATGATGATAGGTATTGGTCTCCCATTTTCCCATACTAATAACCTATGGGTGAATATAATTTTACATACTATCATTTGAGTGCTACATTTCAATTATAGTTCCCTTTTTTCCTCATTATGATTGGTTACATATATGTTATGTATTTTATATCTTTAGGACTAAAAGGAATAACATATGTGTTTTTTGCACTACTTACAGTTATTGTTAGCTATTTTTATATCATATCCTCTTCATTCATTACATTTGGATACACTATATTTGCATGCATGCTTATTAGTTATGTGTATGTGTATGTTTTCTTTCTACTTTGATTATGGCTTAAGGGCCTAGCTTGTCTTGTGACACTGTGGGTGTCTCATATTTTTTGAAATATGCCTTGTTTGGTTGTGTGTCTGTTTGTATGCATTGTTAACTTTTGCGTGACATTGCTTGACATATTTATACTTTTTTATACATTTTATGCACTTGTATTCTTCTAACACATCATATTAGATTAATGTTCTTATTGTTTTATTGCATTGGCATTGTTCTTGTTATCATGCTTCTTGTTTTTATTGGTATTGTTTTATGTAATGGTGTATACCATGTGCAACCCCCGTTTCATATATAGTTCTTCTTGGTGGCCACCACATCAATAATTTCAGAGGTTATATATTGATTTTAAGACACTCATATATGAGTATACATTTTTTTTTTTGATCCACGCACTCCAATTATTCATCACACATGCCTCAAAATAAGGGCCAAAAATTTGGGACTTAATTCTACCTTTCCAATAAATACATGCATAATTCTAGGAAGAAACATATACAAGGGTAAGAAAAATGCCTCAGAATCAGAATCAAGAATAGAAAATTACCAAAATATACAGAAGGTAAGAAACATACACCATGCTTAGGACTGTACAAATGGTTGTGACCATATCATATGGTCTTTCCCAGAGGGAATTTTCTCCATATCTTTCAACATTATAAGGTTTTTCATCATTATTTTATCATTTTCATATAGTTTTATACTTAGATTGAATCAATTTGGCATGAATTAAGGGGGAATGAAGTATTTTGTTTTCCCTTTCTCCATGATACTCAGTTTCACTTCCGTATTTAGACACATTGGAGGCATGGGTCTCCTTTATACACTCAAATTTCAGCATGTAATTATCTCTATTAAGTTTTTATCAACTATTTGGAGCATGGGAAGAGTATGGGGGTACACATTACTCTTTTATATTGTGTTTCCTAATTTCCAAAATTAGGTTTATATCCAAATTTAGTGGTATGGTATGTGGGATTATGGTAGGTAGTGAAGAAAATAAATTCTTCATGGGAATACTTTCTTATCCTATTTACACTTAAGGGGAAGATGTCATATTTACTGAATGAGTTCAATACATAGGATTCCTCTTTAGCGGGTTGATTTGGCTCCTATTTTTGGCTCTTATCTTTAGAATTCACGTGTTGGATTGGTAAACCTAATGGATTGAACTCTCCTATACAAAAATTAGGGATTGACCACCCCAATCCTTCATCATATTTCATAAAATCCAAAAACCTCCAAGACTAAGAAATAGAAGCACATTCCCTCCAAAAAAAAATAGGTGTATTCCTTCCATTATTTTCATCTCTTTTGATATTTATTGTTGTACATTTCTTTAAATTACTTTCATTACATTTTGAGTTAAATTTCAGTTTCTTATCTTTGGCATCAAATACACTTTATGTTGCAAGTTTCATTTTGGAACATGCCAATACCAACACAATAGGACACAATAAAACAAATTTATTATGAGCAAAGACAACATGTGTCTACACACTTAGGTATATTTTCCTTTAAGAATGTAATTTCATTTCATACTTATATGTAGAAACTCAAATTTTTGTAATATATCCTTTGACACTATTGATCTTGGCATTGCATACTTGCATGTACAAATGCACTTTCCTTACTCTTTCTTAACACACCATGATAGCTCTTTTATTAATTTCATATATTTACACACCTTTCTATCATAAATTTATTTAGTTTAATAACATAAAAAATGTCTAAAACCATCCATCCTTTGACCCATGAAGTAAAACCATGTCTTTTCTCTCCGAATCAAAACTACATTTTGGGTCGATTTATATAATTCTACAAACTGAACCTAGTATATGGTTTTAGACCAATGCCTTAAGTACTAAAACCTTCAATTCCATCACCTATATATGGAATAATATTCCCCCTTTGTCAACTCATCATGACATAATAACCTTTAGAGACATATATAAGTAAGTAAATCATACCTTGTTTGGTAACCTGGAACTTTAAGAAATCCTCACGTAAAAGAAAACACAAAAGGGAGTCTAAGTTCCCTAAAATACAAAATTAATCATGCACATAAATTAGGAAAACACATTTTATATGATTGAATTATCCTTACACATCTATGAGTCTCCATATTCTCTATACAAGACAGAAAAGTGACCCTTCCTAAGTATATAGCAAGTGTGGAATGGGGAAAAATTTAGTGGCTAATATTCATAATTTGGCTATTTCTAGAGATTTTGAAAGTCCCATTTGGATATTTGGGAACCATATGCTTGACCAATATTCACTAATTATAATAAAAAAATGTTACTATTTCCCTCTTGTATATCTAAATGAATTATGATATCAATATGTTTTTTAATGGGTCACGTTTAAATCGATGGCCCAAGATTTTAAAACATGTTTGGATCACCATGAATTATATGGGCACTTGAATCATAATTTCTAAAATTTTAGAGTGAAATTTTGAAATTTTATTAAATTCGCCACTTTTGTGTGTGTGTTGATGTTATCAAATATATCAGAGGTTCTTGTAAGAAGGGAAAAACTTGGCAAAAGTGAAATATAAGCAATATAACACAACAAACCTTCCTATAAGTATATTTTAGAAGCCAAAATGATATGATTGTGTAAGTATTACACTTGTAAAACCCTTGAACAATTGTATTTTGGATGCTCTTAAATTGATCTCCAAATAAAGGGATGGCAATGATATAAGCACAATTTGGACACAAGGAAATCTTTTCAATATGCACATATCAAATGAAAAATTAGTATAGGTTTTTTGCAAATCTTCCATGGATATCTAACCTTTTTTGTGAAGAATATAGCTTTTTTTTTATAGAATATATTAATTGGTTGAATTTTTTTAATGAATTCATCAAGTCATGTCCTTAAAATAACACTAGAGTAGGTCAAAAGAGTTTGAATGGATTGAATATCAATTGAAGGGAAGTAACTTTATAATTGGTAATATGTTTACCTTGAGGAAGGTGGTTATATGTGTAATGGTACTTATTCCACATTTGTAGGGGAATTAAAGAGCAGTGGGAGTGTAGTGAATAGGATAGTGAAGTGCAGTCTAAGTGGAGGATGAATAAAAGAATAGATTTATTTCTATTCTTAATAACTAATTTAATTACCTATGAAGTGTGAGAAGATAATTAACCACTTAATTAGATAAATGTTTAATTAAATTAGTTCAAGGGTGTAGGAATTAAATTTAATTCATTCCAATGGTATGATATACATAATTTAATTAATTCTAATGGGATGGAATTAACTTAGTTAACTCCTAAATGATGTAAATAGGATATGAAAAACTAAGAAAATGCTAGAAATAGGCATGTATTTTAGGGTGTCTATATTTTCCGTTCTTTAAAATTTAATTATAAAGTAATATCATTTTAAATATAGTAGATGTATATAGATCACTGAGCAGATGATAGGGAAACAAGTTAGATGGTCTTGATATGCACTGATGAACCATTTGGATGCCCCAACAAGTGAGGATGTGATGAAACATTGATATCCCCTAGAAAGTTGGAAATTTCCCCCTTAAAAAATGGGTGATGCAACAAAGTGGTGGACACCAAATTGATAGGAAGAAGGGAAAGGTGAAGGAACCAAGGAATATAATGAGGATGGAACATAGTTTTCTCATAGCTTGAGATTTATTTTGAAGAGTGAAAGTTAGAGAAACCTTATTTTGCTATTGCACAATAGAGTTATCACCATGATTATGAAATAATCATGATTTTTAACATGTTATGTGCGTAAAAAAACACACACATAGGAAACAAAATTTCAAAAAGAAAACAAACCCAATATACATGGTCGATGTAGGCACCATGGTTATAAATGAACCAAGATGTTACCCTACTAATTTTAATTGGTACCTAGAAAAACAAGAGACAAAAACCCAAAATACACTATAAAATTATGCATCATGTCTATAAATGAGCCAAGATGATAATGAAACATGTGTAGTTGGTCCATAAATAATAAAAAAAATGCAACACAACTTTGAAATAAAGACAATAAATGTTTTCCCTAATGTGTTCCACAATGATAAATGAGTAGATGTGAATTCCGTAAGAAATGATATATGGAAAGGGATAGGATCATACTGAAGAGTGGAGTAACCAGTCCTCATGACACTCTTATCAGATTTCGTTGAGGTATATTATGAGATTACAAATGGTCATTTCCCCTAAGCATGGATGTTGAAAATGCATTAGAGAGAACGAGATCCGATATTTCCCCAAGAGAAGATATGCGAAAGGGAAATAAGTAATTGTGATAATAGTAATATAGTTTGGAATGACCACGAAGGTACGATTGAATTGTCTGATTTCATTGATTGTGTTGTTTTTGTTGGATTTTTTTGAAAATTTTCTAATTTTTTGGATTTTTTAATTATTTGAATTATTTTGATTACGTAAGTTGATGTGTGTGCTTGAATTTTTCATATTTTTTGACTAAATTTTATCATAGCATATGTTAATTAACATCATGATTAAAATCATACAAAAATTACATTGAAAATAATGACAAGATTACAAAATAAACCCTTATGCATATAGCAATATAGACACACCAAGATTATAGAAAAACTAAGATGCTAACAAGACTAGTTACACAAGATTAACCTATAATAGAAAAAAATTAACTCAACTGATAATAATGACATGTGCCTATTCCCCTAAAGTGTTCCATCATGAAGAATAAGCAGATATGAATACCCCCAAGCAATAAATTAGAAACGAAAGGGATTGGATCGAGTCAAAGAGAGGAGTAATCCTAGATACTCCTCGTGAAACTCCCGTCGGATCACATGGAAGGTTGATCTGTAGTGGATTAAATTAGTATTCTAGGAAAATATTCTAAGATGTGAGGAAAAACATGAAAAATAAGTTTTTCCCAAGAAAAGTTATATCATGACTTGGTTTAATTGATTGTATTGCCTTTGATCATAGATATATGTCATGATAAAGAAAAATGGTTATTGTAAGGTGATATCAAATGATAAGTAAGAGTACCTTAAAGTAGTGATATTGTTCAAATTTGTTATACAATTATTGAGTTTTTTAAAAAAAAAATCTAAATGTTTATCTTTTTGATCTATATAATTTTTTTATTTTTATAGGTTTTATACTATTTTTTATTTTTTATAAGTTTTATATTATTTTTGTTTTTTGAGTTTGTTTGAATGTTTTTTTGATTTTTTACTCAGTAAAGGGTGAACTATCTGAACTCATTTTGAAATAAGTGTAAGAATTTCATTCAATGGAATAATGTATTGTAGATGATAGGATGATAATATTTCGAACTCCACCCTTGAATCCATATAACTAGTAAGATGTGAGGGCTCAACACTAAGATCTAAGAAGAACATAATATTAATGAGATATAGTGATATGAAAATGGAGATGATAGATGTTAAGACACAAGGTGTAACAATGGTATTTTCAGGAAAATGTGACTTATCTACAATCAATATTACCTAACTAATTCCAAGATTATTTCACTTTATAGGTTTTGACTAGACTTAGATCTATTGGTGGCCTATTGATTGACAAGATCCAGTTGAAGGAATTGTTGTCTCTCTTAACATGAGAAACTTATTGGGATGTGTATGATTAGTAAATTTTGATGAAATTTTTTAGATTGATTTATTTTGTTTAATTTAATTTGAATTAACCCCCTATATCTTTCCCCATGCCATGAGTAAGAGGCAAGGGCTCAACAATGAAGACAAAACATAGGTGAGTAAGGATACATGCCTCCTTCCCTGGTCGCACATTACTAGTAAGAAGTATGGGCTCGTCACTAAATAATGTGAAGGATGAAAGGTGTAATGATTGATATTTTGTATTTTAGATTGATTTTTCCTTGTATGTTGAAATTGTTCTTGTTGGGAAGGAACGTTTTGCCCCCAAATCTCATTTTCATGCGACTAGTAGGATGTAAGGGTTCAACACCTGTAGAATGAGGTGGATAGTCAAAAGGTATAGGTAAATAATTTTAGTATTTTTTGTTAAAGACAGAGATTTTTTGAAAGGAATAGTTTCCATCACTAAAATTCTAGACAAAACTATAGGTAAAAACATCTAGAATGGTAAAAACCATAATAGGGATGAGACACACAATGTCTAAGATTAATAGTATTAACATGTGTGGTATAAGAGAAGAATGTGGAGAGATGATGATGTCATGATTAAGATATATGCCAATGGATGAAACAATTAAAATTTTTTGTTAGATGAATTAACCATGCTAGAATCCTCCCCTAGTGTGGAGAGTACATGTGGATGAGATGTTTTTCCTTCTATGCTTTTGATTTTCAAATAGTAAATTGATGATGGGTTTAATATAGATTTTTATTCTCTTTTTTATGTTTTTTAGTTTTTATAGATTTTTTGGATGAGGATTTACAATGAAATTATCATAAAGGAAGAATTCCAAGTTTAGGAAAGTTAAATGGTCCTGAGTTACATGACTTGGGTGGATGAGGTCAAGTCATCAGAGTAGATAGATTGATTATAAATTAACTTATGATTTGATGGGTCCTAATTTAAGAGACTTGGAAAGACAAGATATAATTAAATGGAGTCTATATGAAGGTTTTTGATGAACTTGTGATGTGATGAGTCTGGATTTACTAGAATTGGATGGATGAGGTCCACGTCAATGAGAAGAAAAGTTGACTAGTCTTGGCATACGAGACTTGGGTGGATGAGATACAACAAAGTGAATCCTAAAATTCGAAGAGTATGTATTGGTCCAAGTAATTATATGATTGGATAATTTTTTAATTAGATAAAAAAACCTATGTGATATTAGAGGAAAAATTTTGATGTAGAGAATATGTTGGAATTCATATTCCCCGATAGTTTTGTGAATGATTTCCAAAGTAGGTGCAATAGAATATTTAGATGATTGACACTTTACAAGATTTTTTATATCAATATATCCTTCATATTTAAATGGAATGATGTGATGAGTGAAGGGTCGATCCATAGATGGGAATATGAGGAATATTGTAGGTTGTAGAGAGAAAATATTAAATGTTGTTACTTTTAGGCATTAGATTACTTTTTCTGAAGATAGATTTGCAATTAAATATTTAAATGGTTGTGTGAGGATACCTAGGGTAATATACACCTCATGGAGTGTATGTAGATGGATTTCTTAACATGTAGGAATTATATTTTACGATTTAATAATGTTTTTTAAAACACAAGAAGACTCTATATCAGATAACTATTGTGAAACATTATTAAATTCAAGATTTACCATTTGAAGTATTATGGAAATAGATGGTTGTGTTGTTGCAAGTTTCCAAACATTTTATTATTTTGTCTTAACAACTAGACTAGGGATGTCAGGTGTAGGATCTAGCATTTAAAGGATATAATCAAGATCAATAGTTCTTGATGATTTTCCCTCTTGTTTAGAGTCTTCATTTATGTCATTGACTAGAAATGAGTCTTGCATCATGTTGAAGTTCCCATTCGACATTTGAAGATAATTGTCTAATTTTTATTTTTTTTTCTGTATGAACTAACAAAAAAACACCCAAAAAAGGGATTTATTGGTATTGATTTATAGATACTTGATCCTTGTCATATTGATCTCAATGAGTGTTAGTATGTAAAAAAAAAAGACAACCTTCAAATCTTCACTATAATTTTTAGTAGTTGACATGTATTTTATATTGATAGATTTGTTTTTTTATTTCTATTTCGATGACTCCATCATAATTAGTTCTTGGACGTAATGGTGGGGACTTAAAAAATTATCCATAAAATAGCATTCAATGGGGTGAAATTCACAAATTTTCAAATCTTTATACCACTTATGCTTGGGTTCTCCTTTTAAAAGGGGTCTTGTGATTAGATATTTTATCTTTTTAGCCTTTTCTAACTGATGAAAAACATTAGAGATACTTTCTCTAAGGGGGTGTAAAATGACGTTTGAATTTGTAAGGAGTAGTGTTTTCTCTAGCTTATATGTTTGGATTTTTGGTTGATTTCTCACTAAGTTGGGAAGCCATGTGAGATATTTGTTTCATTTAATCCCATGAATTTTTTTGAGTAACTCTTCATTTGATGTCTTATGTGAACCCACCATTGTAGTAAAGATAAATACCTAGAATGAGACTCAACCCTTAGAAAAGTGAATGATAATATGGAAGAATTTGGAAATGAAAGGGTCATATGCAAGAGCATCACTTGTAAATATTCAAATTTTTAGTTTTTTAGGATTATGTGGGTCTATTTGAGTGTTATTGGCATATTTCTAGCTATTCAAACTCTTATAGCATGTAATAAGTGGTATCTCAAAGTTTCCCTCCAAAACCACATTTCTAATGTTTTAATTTTTCTTTGTGTGTATGTTAGATGTTTAGAAGTTAGACTTGGTTGAATAAGTGATTCAGTGAGGTCATAAAAAAATTGTAGACTCATACAAGGTCCTCATAAACCTCACTAGGCTTTAACTCACTTTGGTCATCCTTACCCTAGAGAGTTAGTTACATGAGAAAAAATAAATACCTTTATTCACTTCATTAACATAGTGAGTAGTTAAATGGAAATGGGAGTGTGATTAGTAAGAAAGTTGGGTTGAGGAAGAATCTATGTATCAAGCCAAAAATGGCTCAATAAGTCTTGTATTGTTCTTGAAATTAATAAATGAGAGGAATTCCTTGATTGTCATTCTATGTTTTGATCGATGTATGTTAAATTATTAATGGTTACATGTGGAAGATATCTTTGAACTCTATGGAGGGAATGGGATGCGTTTAAAGACACTATAATGACAATAAATACCATCTTATGTAAGGAGTGAAGAATTGTGTGTACATGAGGTAAGAATATGTATGGGTTATTGAATGAAAGGAAATGATTTCGACAGTGAATTATGGCAACTTATGTGAAGGTTTTAAAACTATAAAAGTCTAACTTTATGATTGATAATGTGGTTAATGATCTTACATGTGTATTAGAAGAAAACTAAACTGAGAATTTGGGTTAATAGTCCCTTAAATGTTTTTTTGAGAAGGTATAAACTATGTCATAAAGTGAGATCATGATAATGGAGTTTTATATTAGAACCAAGGTTTGTAGAATCATTTTGAGTCATCAAGAAAGATTATATAATACAAACAAAGTGTAAACCAACAAGAAACTTCCTTTTGGGTTAAGATACCCTATTTCAGGGTTTAAGGATGAATAAATATTTATAAAGATACAAAGAAACCACACATTCTTTCTATAATTTGAGGGTTATGGAGTTTCAGGTGTATTCAAGTAGTACATGAAGTATCTGGATAATAAAGAGGATATTTACAAGCAAAACTTGAAAAACATAGTCTTAACTATTGTAAACTTAACATTTAGGCTTTAGAGAAAATGTTATAGTAAAATAGACTAATTATTATTTGAAGTCTAAGGATCCTTTGGAAATTTTGAGATATTATTAGGTTTGGCATGAAAGCATGAGATCTATTACATGAACTTGGAGTATTTAGTGTTGGAGGGAAAATAACGTAAATGCACAAACTTCTATACAAGTCTGTGACAATCATAGCTATACCCATACAAAAAAATTCTTAGGAATAAGTCTAGAAGGAATAAATATAAAAACATGTTGAAAATTTTGTTAGTGTGATTTAAATAATTTAGTATAAAGGATATTTTATATAGAATCCATAGTCATGTTGTGTCCTTGACTATTTTGTTATAGTCTTGAAAAGAAACTAAAGATGAGAAATTTAACACTTGGATGAATGTGCCTTGAAGGAAATAATATGAGTGCCTTGAATTTGGTGCCTAGGAGGAATAATTAATAGTGAGATAATGAGTGAAAAATAACTTTTAAAAATCTGAGAAGTAAGAACGGGATAAAATACATTGTGGTGTTGAGAGAGAACAAGTAAGTCTTGAGAAGCCAAAAATTGGAATATAACATGAAAGTTAATAATATGGTGAATGAGCATTGAGAAGTATTTGAAAAATGTGTCTACGCGTGGTATAAGGTGTAACCAAGGTTGAAACTAGGAGGTAGTTGATAAAAACCTAAAAAGTTAGTTGAAACCTAGTGAAGACCTAATAGCCGTAGCCTAGTGATAAGACATTAGAGTTGGGTGAGTAGTATTGTGAGTTGAAGAATGAGGTTAACCATGTAGAAGGATATCAATAAAGGGTATGAGAATGCTAAATAATTCTTCATAAACATTTATGGTTTGTTCCACAATATGAACTTTGTGTAATTTGAGGGCTAGAAAATAGGTCTAATTGAAAATTGTAGTAAGAAAATAAAATTTGATTGGCTTGAAGTTCAGTGTAGAAACTTGGAGAGAAGATTAATTGTCCAAAAGGGTATATGAAAAACTTGAATATGAGAGGAAAATCATTATAGAAATTTTTATTTATCAAATTTTTCTTCTAACATGGTTACAAGCTATATGAACAATATAAATGGTGAATGGACTTAAATTATGGTTTGAAGCTTCTTGAGGTGTAAAACATGTTCGTTTGATGCATTTGAGCACATATAAGGAATTTTTAGCTCTTGAATCAATTTTCTAAGGATTTTTTAAGTTTTTAAGTAAAAATAGGCTTCTTGAGTTGTATATAAATTATATGGTCTAGATGATTTTGAAAAATGATGAATCTAACATTGTTATGTGAACCAAAAACTTGATCTTTGCAGCTATCAGGGTCCTAATCAACCATTAAAAAAGTGCATGTTGAGCTAGAAAAAAGAATTTGACTCAACTCTTACCAAAGTAAATGCTAAGATAAAAGAATTAGGGATGAATATTGATTAATTACTCAACCCTTAATAAAGTGAATGATAATATGGAAGATTTGTAACAATGAAAATTGATGACTCGAACCTTAGAAAAGTGAATACTTAGTAAGATGGAAGAGTTTGGAGATGATAATCGATTTGAGTTATATGACACATGGAATATTCCATCATAGAATCTATCATTTTCATATGTGTCAGTGGTGTCATAGGAGTTACATTCCATTTTGGAATCGTAACTCCTCTTTCCCTCATGGAGGGAATGATTTTATAGGAACGGGAGTTACACAACACTCCCATATGTACCCTCTTTTTTTATCTATGAGAATGTTAGACATGTTTACCTTATGCATGATTTTCCATTGTTGTTTCGATTCTTGTTGATTACTTGGAGCTATCATGTTACCGTTGGAGTGAAGCCTCTTCAATGTGCATGAGGGTTCCTTATTGATCCTTGTAGAATAATCTCACATGGTATCAGAGACTTTTTTGGTAAACTGTGCACTCATTTTTATTTGGTTGCTAATTACTTCTGATTTCAATTTTATTGCTTCTTGATCAATTTTTCATTCATTTTTTAGAATCTTGCTAATTGGTTTTAACATCTTGTTTTTGGATTTTGTGCATTTTTTGGGTTTGTGCATGTTCAGGTTTAGGTTTCACCACCAGATTTATCTATATGTAGTTATATTTGGTGGGAAAGTTATTTTAGAGGTAGGCTTTGCATTTTTGGTTTTATCATTTATTTTTTAATTAAAAGTGATTTTTTTTAAAAAAATGTTCGTTGAAACCCTATTACTGGTCTTCATTTCCTACCTGGCTTTCATTTTTTATTTACCCCTACATTATTCCTCTGTTTCCTCCCATCTTTATTCCTAGATCAACTTGGTGAGTCTAGTGCTCCTTGAGTGAGCTGCATCAGGTTGGTTCTTTGTATTGATTTGGTTCGTGCTAAATTACATTTTTTAGCTGCAGTTGGGTTGCATCTACTCTAGTTACTTACATCAAGTGTTTAACTTTTTCTGGTTGTTGAGAGTTGCAGTCTTTTTCATTGATTATTTTTGCATCGTTTAGATTTTTTGAGTCATTTTTATTGGTTGAGTTTTTGTTTGCTCGTGCTTGGCGATTCAAGTTGATTAGTTTCTCCTTGCATATGGTTGTCAAGTTTATTGCATTCCTTGCAAAAATTTATGTTGTTGAATATGTTTGTTTCTCATTGTGGGTTATCCTTGCTTGATATTACACCTTTTGCATCGAGTTGGTTTTTCTTTGTTTACTTTGTATCAGTTTACCTTATTGCTGTTCTTCATTCTCCATCTGCGTTTTGTATTTTTTGTTTGTGTTATCCCTTCATATGTGTTATAGCTTTGGTTTTTTCTAGCCCTTTGGCCCCTGAATCATGTTGGGTGAGGTTATATTCCTGCATCAATCAAACTTGGTAGCCTCATCCCAGAGCCTATATTCTCTCTCACCCTGGCTATGTCTTACATCCTACTCTCACTTGTGCCTTTCCTCACATCTAGCCTCTTTGTGGATGTTGGGACATTACCCATGCCCACTCAGTTCCCTTTAACCCTCTCGCATTACTCGTTGAGTTCCTTGGGATTGTTTAACCTCCTTCCCTGCATCCCTTATCTTGCCTCGAGCCACTCAATGACCACCCTGGGATCCTGTTCCATATGGAACCATTTCCCCCTCCTTACGAGTTTGTCACTCATTGACTCGTTCTTTTCTTTTTAAACCTTGCCTTGCCTTCTTTCAAAACCACTTTTTTTGTTTTAGATTCTAATTTTTTAATTTCAATTTAAAGTGGTTTTAAATTATTAAAGGGTTCTCTTTTAAAATAGTAAGGTTAAATAATTTTTGTTAGGTCTTAAGTTTAAAAATTAGGATCTAATAATTTATTTTAAGGTGGTAAATTAATTTATTTCTTTGATATTTTAATTAGGAATCTAATTAAAATTGTAGGCTCTTGATTAATTTTAATTAGTAGTTTAACTATTATTGTTTATTAAATGTTATAATCACTTTTTTTCATTTTTAATTTCTAAAATTAGATTTAATTGGGCATTTTAAAAGTGTTTTATAGCGTTATTATATGGCTTTTTTCTACTAATCTTTTGTTGGAGTGTGTAAGCATCATTTCTAGCATTTTTTACCTTCTTGAAGCCCTTGTTGCATCCTTAGAGGTCCTCTAGACTCATTTTGAGCCCTTTTTTACATTGTATCACCCTTATTATTGCTTATGGACTAGTGAGTGCATCTGCCACATTCTTTTGGTAAAAGGGGGTTTCTGTTATGATGTGAGACATTATTTCTCACACATGACTTATGTTTTCTCCCCTTCTCTTGCTTTTAGCTCATTTTTTGCTTTCTTATGGTGTCGAACTGCGCATGATCAACAAAACTTGATTGTGGTCTCCACTCTTGTGCATTATTATGTGATTACAAGGTGAGTGACCGGAACTATTTCATGATGCACATTTCACATGTGATTGTAATCAATGCACTAAACTATAAAGTGTCAAATTCAGGGGGTGATAATATTGTTTTGGTGGTGGTTTTGTTTCTTTTTTTTTTGCATTCCTTCTTTCTCTCTCTCTCCGTGATAGATGCTCTTTATATTCCTTTTCTCATGTCATTTAAATTATTTTAATGGAGATTAAAAATGGTAATGAAAATAAGGGGTAAAGGGTTATTTCACATCACCATGGGAGTTGAGACTAAACCTGATGATGAGCCCAAAAAAATTAAGTGGCTGAACCGATGTGACGAAGCCTTAGGTCTTCTTTGTATGTTCATTTCTCCTGACTTTCTCTTCCCCATTAATTCGTCTGAAACACCTGATGAAGCATGGAAAATGTTAAACACTATGTTCAGACAATAAGATGACATGAGATTGGATGAGTTGGAAAAAAACTACTAGGATTAAATCCTAGTGACTTTGAAATTCTATAATAATTCTTCTCAAATTCCATCCACACTAGATTGCTTCTAAAGGAATGTAAAGTGGAGAAGAAATATTCTCAGTTGATCTTGTCGATTCTTTCTAAGTTAGGTCCCAAATACTCCGTCTTTGTTTTGACTTTCCATGCCACAAAAGCCATTTTGGGCAGTACTTGGAAAATTCCCTCATTCGACAGTTTTTCATCCCAACTCATTCGAGAACAAGAAAAAACTCATTCAAATGGGACTCTCAAATCCAAGTCACATGCCCTTGTAGCAAGTAAGGGTAAGGAAAAGAAAACTGAAAAGAAGAAAGAGAAAAAATACCAACCCAAGAAGGAAACCAAGACCAACCAAGCCCAAACCAATCCTAACACAAATGCTTCAACTTCTGAGCCCAAAGCAAAGAAGGAAAAGTGTAAGTGTTCCTATTGCAAGAAGTCTGGCCATGAAGAGCATCAATGTATGAGAAAAAAAATTGATCACTTAACTCATTTACTTGAGAAGAATAAAATAAGTGTTCCTGAGTCTATCAAACAAAATTATCCAAAGGGTTAGTCTTCCAAAGTAAAAGGAGTCTAAATCTAAGAAGAAGAAAGGAAAGTCCCTTGTAGCTAGAGAAACTCCTTCATCAATGTGGATTATTGATTCTAGTGCCACACACCACATGACGTCTTCACATGTTGATTTCTCTAACATCAAACCATGTGGCATGTCCCAAATCACATTGGGTGATGACACTATAATGTCAATTTCTGATAGTGGATTGGTAGAGATGGATGGTGGAACATTTAACCAAGTGTTGAGTGTTCCCAATCTCTCTACCAATCTCCTATCAGTTTACCAAATCACTCACCTTGGTGAAGGAATGTGAGTGGAATTTGGTCCTAACTCGGTGATTATACTGTGAGCTTCACTCTGAACTCCATAGTGGATGAGGGAAAGGTGGATCACAGTTTACGGTTGTATACCTTCTCCCACTTTACTTCTGATTCAATGACCACTTCCTTGCTCACTCATGCAGATGAGGTTAGTAAGCTATGGCATGAGACATTTTGGACATCTTAACTATTGTTACCTTGAACAATTGAGCCAAAATTAAATGGTTAACATGTTACCCCACGTCAAATTTTCTAAGGGTCTTTATGAGGGTTGTACCCTTGGGAAGCACCTTGAAGAAAGTTTTGGAAAGGAAAATATTAGAGAGCTACTTTCCTTTTGGATCTTGTTCATAGTGACATTTCTTTCCCTTTCCCATCTCCTTCATTTACTAGAGCTCTATATATACTAACCTTCATTGATGAATTTTCGTGATACACTTGGGTGTATTTTCTTAAGCTAAAGTTTGAAGTTTTCAATCACTTTTGAGACTTTAAGGATCTTGCTAAGAAACAAGTTGAAAGGTCTATCAAGGTTATTCCAACTGATAATGGAGGTGAGTATGTGAGCAACATGTTTAAATATTTCTATACCTCCAAAGGGATTTCTGTAAAGCATACATTTTGTTACATCCCTTCACAAAATGGATGCGTAGAAAGAAAGAACTGAACTCTTAAGGAGATGGCCACTTGTATGGTTCACTCAAAATCCTTTCCTCTACATTATTGGGTTGAAGAAGTGAACTATGTTTGATACATTCAAAACCATGTTCCACATAATTCCATAAGAGGGATGACACCCTTTGAATCCTGGTTTGGATGAAAACTTGATGTCAAGCACTTTTGCATCTTTGGATCCAATGTTATGGCCCATATTCCTAAAAAGAAATGCAAGGATTTAGAGCCATAATCCATACCTTGTACTTATGTAGGGTATCTAGATGGTGTGAATGGGTATATATTGTTGAACCCTACTACTCATGAGATTTATATTGAGAGAATTGTGAAGTTTGATGAGTCATCTTTGTTTTCTACTTCTCCACCTTTTGAGGTCCTTATGCTCTTTGATTTATATTCTGAGTAGTTAGATGATGATGTTAATGATCATTTTCCTCCTTTGCTTTATCCTATTTATCCTCTTGTTCCTCCCAACCCTCATGCTTTAGATTCTTCGGATTATGAAAGTAGTGATGATGAGGAATTTGTCTCTTCTCACTTGAGTGAAGAATATTATGACTCTAAGCATGATTCTCTTATTCATAATTTTTTTAGGAATCCTTTGTAAAGTTTTGGAGAGTGGATTAGAGATCCTTAAGATTAGATATGTAATCTCTTAGAGTTTATTTTACCACACTCCTTCTCCTCCACTTTCGAACATAAGTCTTCCTGAGAGGCTTATGGGATTCCTGAATGGGATTAGGTCAAGGATGAGGAGTATTCCACACTCATGAATAATGATACTTGGGATCTCAACCCTATTCCAAAAGGAAGAAAAATATTTAGGTGTAAGTGGGTGTACTATACAAAGTATGACACTGATGGAGAAATTAAGAAGTATAAAGATTTACTAGTAGCTAAGGGTTTCTCCCAAGTAGTTGGGGTTCATTACTTTAAAACCTTTCTTTGGTCGTGAAGATTACTTACATTTGAATAAACCTCACCATCACTTCCATGAGTAGATGGGAATTCCAACAAATGGATGTTAAGAGTGTCTTCCTTCATGGGGACCTAGAGGAAGAGATCTACATGGAAAAACCTATGGGTTATGTCCATGATCCCTCACTCATTTACAAGTTAAAGAAGTCTCTATATGTCCTTAAACAATCCCCTTAGGGTTTTTATGCCAAGATGGACTCCTTTCTATTTGCATCATGGTTCATTTGATGTCACTTTGAACCAAAAGTTTACATTCTATCAAAGGATGACTCTATGCTCATCCCCATTCATGTGTTGATGACTTATTGATCATAGAAGATCTTCCTCTATCATTGATTTTATGGAGATATACTTGGCTAAAAAGTTTTGCATGTCCGACTTGGGTTTGCTTCATTACTTTCTTGGGATCTAAATTTTACAATCTAAATCGAGAATTGTAATTTCATATCCCAAGTGCTTCCTTAATTTTCTATCTCGGTTTCACATTTCTAATCGTAAGCCTTCTCTTACTCTTTTCCTTTCTGGGTTTAATTTCATTTTTTATTACTCTACTCCCTTGGTTGATGGTACCTTTTATCAAAAGTTGGTGGGGAGCTTGATTTACTTAACTCACACTTAGACGGATCTATCATATGTTATTGGGATCATGTCTAGATTTATGTAGGAGCCTCATGAGCTGCATTAGAAACAAGTGAATGAGATCCTTCATGATGCTCATATAACTCACATTGATGGCATTAATTACTTAGGAGGGACAAATATTTACTTGGTTAGATTTATATATTATGATTGGGCTAGTGATCTAGATCATTGGAAATCTACCTCAAGTTACAATTTCTCTCTTGGTTAGGGTCCTATCAATTGGTCTAGTAAGAAGAAGATTTTAATTTCCATATCATCTACAGAGGAATAGTACAAAGGATTAGTTAATTCTACCATGGAAGTTTTTTGATTAGAGGGTATCTTGAAAAATTTTGGTATTTACTTTCGACAGCCTACCATTATATACTATGAAAACATGAGCACCATCTCAATTTTTCAAAATCCATTTCAATATCATCAAATGAAGAATATTGAGATCCACATGCACTTAAAATGGGAGCTGATACATCAAGACATCATTGACTTGTAGTATTAGCGTAAATTTGATTAGGTTGTAGACATTTTCACCAAGCCCTTCACTGAGGTGAAGTTTCTTCACTTGCAGTCATTTCTTAGGGTGAGGTCTGTTATATCGACCCATATTCTGGTCCTTCTTCTCCTTATATAACACTCCCATATATACCCTCCTTTTTTATCTATGAGAAGATAGGACTTGTTTATCTTATGCATGATTTTCCATTGTTGTTTGATTCTTTGTTATTACTTGGAGAATTCACATTACAGTTGAAGTGTAACTTTTTTAATGTCTATGACATTCTGTATTGATCCCTTCTAAACAATCTCACATACCCGACCCTTAAAAAATTGCATGCTAAGATGGAAGAGGGGATTGAAATATTTAATAACTTAACCCTTAGAAAAGTGAATGTTAAGATGCAAGAGATGTTATATTGGTATTATATTGCACAAAAATAATACATTCGAATACATCAAATAATATATTATTCAAATTAAAATTTATCGGGGTTAATTATATTCATATAATGAGAGATATTTATATAATGATGATCTCCTATAAACTAGGATTTAATCCAGTCTCCAATCCCTATAATATCTCCTTGAATAACTTATAATCACTGCAATATCTCTTTATGTGACACCCATGTTATAATAACTTCAAATTAAAGGAATTTTTGTTTTAAACAAAACCATTAACCCCATTTCATACCTTCAATGATTTTATATAACAGTAATAATAATCTAGAAAGAATATAGTTTAAAATCCATCTAATAACATCTTAATCATGTGTTGTTGTAGAGTTCAATGAGATCTACCTAATCCCCTTTATCATCACTCTATTTGAGTGGATATATCTTATATGTAATTGGTTAACCTATTCATCTAGGTTTGAGAACTGATGCAGTTCCAAGTGTTTACTTGAAAATAATTTAAATAATTTTCATCTGACACCTAACACCATTGTATTGGAACTCAGTGAAATGATAATGTATTCATCTAGTACATTACTTAGGCCAAATATTTCAAGCTATGATTTGTATTCTTAGTTTCATTACTACACACAAGCCAAATAAAAGTTTTCCAATCACCATGCAATAATCTCTACACAGTTATCTGGATCACATCTTGTTAATTTAAATGTTTTTGTTTCATGTATCAAAAAGGCCTAGAATTTAGGTATCACTTCTCAACTTGAGCATACGCTTACAGTCCTAGTTTAATACCTCTATGGGAAAAATAATTATTAATTAATGACTCTCATCATGAATTAATTATTACCCTTCCCATAGCTGTCCTAAGATGGTATGGTTAGTGTTTAATCTATCTGATAAGGGACTTAGAGACCATGCTTTCATAATACCCTATATTCTAAGGAATAATTCTTCACCTAGAGACTAAGTCGAGTTATATGTTTAACAATAAGGTCATTAGTATTATTAGTTACTATAGTTCAAAGTGTCTTAGTACCGCTTTACTACTTTCATGGTTAGGATTATGTTTAGTTTAACCATTTCATTATGGTTAGATAACAATCTAATTCTATTTGAATAATATCATAATTCCATCTTAACGTTAACTTTTGTTAAGTATATCTTTAAGAAAGAATGTTATAATATTTAAAAACATTTAATGAAGGTTTAATATAAACAATAATAAGAAATGTGTCAATCACATATCATAATAATAAATTATTAAAGTTATTGTAATTTTTACTTAGACATTATTATGTTGTTAAACAAGTAGTTATCATAAAGGTATAACTAGTCATTTATGAACTATTTAAGTAGTACTAAATAATGATTCAGTTATTTAATTAGTCTCTTTACGATCGAATTTATGAAATGTAATTATTCCATAACTCTATTTCACTATCCCAAACAACATTGATCATTTATCTCATTTAATTAAACATTAAAATGATGATGTATTTCTTATAATTGTGATAATGTCAATTCATAATAGAAATTAATTACTGCCATAAAGTAGAATTATAAAAGCAAGTAAAAGTTTTATAGTAAATATCAAAGTACAATATGTTGTTGAATACAATGTAATCATTATTACAACTCATAAGAGATAGTCAAACAATAAATGTGTTTATTGAACTCATTCAAGAAAATTCCGTATTAAAAAATTATTACAATAATTTCATAATGATACAATTGGCCAACTGTCATTTGCAACTTCACAAAATGATATCGCGTTTAACAATTACTACATAATCCAAATCTAGATGAACTCTTTTTGGGATTAAACCTTAAGAAAACCTTATCTCCAAGCTCAAATTTTCTATTTATTTATTTCAGATATGCGTAGCTCTTCTACCTATCATCAAAGTCTTTCAATCTCTCATGTATGAGCTTCACTTGCTTTTCCATTTCTATTAACATTTCAGGGCCCACTAACACTTTATATTTTGTACTATCCCAACTAATAGGAGTTCTACACCTTCTCCTATACAAATCTTCGTAATGAGAAATTTTCAGTGAAACATGATAGGTGTTATTATATGCAAAATTAAAAAATGATAAGTATTCTTCCCACTTATATATATATATATATATATATATTTTATTATTGGTAAATAGTTTTTTGAAAGGGACTATATCCTTGTGAACAAAAGAGGGCCTAGGAGCCAGAATAGGAATTAAAACCAGAATAAAAAGGATCAGAATCCAAGTGTGACAATGAAGCCCAAAGTAGCAAAAAAAAAGCTACCCCATTAAGACAAAAACAACAAAAAATCTGCAAGAAAGCAGCAAAGAGACCGCAAAAAAACATACAAGAGCAGCTAAAGCACCTACAACTACTTCTTGGCAGCTTTGTTGATGATCCTCTTCATTTAATGGTGAAGCTCCTATGCAAGGTATTTATTTATTCTAATTATTTTCTGGGGGTATTACTTTAATTACAAAGCTCATGAACCATAACTTGGAAATTTTGCAGCAAGTAGTTGTGTTTTGGGAAGAGTGCAGGAAAGAAGATAAATGAAAATATATAATTATAGCGGTAGAAAGGAAAGGGAAATTCACTTTTCAATAAATAGATTATAGATCTTATTACAATCATAAAGAATAAATAAACACTAGATAAATGAAATTTTAAACAAATGAAAAAGAAATTAATCCATATTTAGATTTTAAGTAACACAAATTTTACTATAAAATCCTCATATGATGTACGACGAGACTTCTCAGACAATAATTTCTTCAAAATTACACCTTCTTCTTATTCGATTTCATCCAAGTTACATAGAAAAGAGAATCTCAACACAAAGTTTAATATTTAAATTCTTGCATAAAAATACAATAACTGGTTGCTAAAAAGCTCCATCCTCTAGCCCATAGGTTCCTCCTTACATTTATAGCATCTCGAAAGATAGTAAAAATGTGAGACATAAATTATTCATTCCCCACGTTCTTAGCTACAAATCTACAAATAGTTGATAATTTTTCTCCTTGAATCTTTATTTTCTTGGCATGCATGACATTCGAATGTTCTAAAATTTAAAACAACATCAACTACTTTGTATGCAGTGCTAGTTATTACTAAGTAATTGAATTTTTCAAATAACTTAAAGTAAAGGTTTTTAACCGCATTACTCTAGTTTTACAAATAAACTCAATTACTTAATTACATTGTCTAAGAAATGAGAAATAATAAGAAGAAGAAAAAGAAAAATGAGAAGAATAAGAAGAAGAAGAAGAAGAAATTATTCTAGCTGGAGAACCTCAGTCTTTTTATTCCCCTTTTTTGTTGAAGAAGAAAACTGCCCATACTGCATTAAATTAGGTAGCATTGTTTCCTAAAACTGTTCATTTCATGATGGGATAATTTTACCATATTTCTCCCATTTACTCCCACCAAAAACTGATTTTCATGATTCCATGGTGTAGAGGAGGTCAAGAGATTTCTAAAAAGTATAAGATCTCAAAAAATGGAGCACCTAGTCAAAAGTTATGGCTAATAGGGTTTATGAAGTGCCATTACTGCTTTCTCTTTGTATTGTCTGGTTTTAGCAACTACTTTAATTATTAATTCCTTAGAAGTAAAGTAACTTCATTTCTCCATATTACTCTTGCTTATGTTTTTCCCATTTTTACCAAATTACCCCATCTAAATCTCATTTTCATGTTTCCATAGTGTAGAGGAGGTCGAGAGGATTTCCAGAAAGTCCAAATATCTCAAAAAAGGAGCATCTGAGAAAAATTTATTCCAATGGGGTTTTTAAAGTACCATTACTAACCTCTCTTTGTATTTCAGGTTTTGAACAACTACTTTACTTATTACTTTTCCAAGTAAAGTAGCTTTATTTCTCTTGGATTACTCTTTCTTATGATTTTTTCCATTTTTTAGAAACATTTACCCCAATAGAAATCTAATTTTCATGATTCCCAGTGTAGAGGAGATTCAGAGATTTCTAGAAAGTCCAAGATCTCATAAAATAGAGCATCTGAGCAAAAGTTATGGCCAATTGAGTTTAAAAGTTACTTTTGAGTGTATTACGAGATTTTACCCCCCATTCCTACTTTCCATTTTAGATTTTTTGACTAATTTACTTATTTTTGCTTAATGAACTAAAGATTTATTGAATTCCCTTCTTTGTAGGATTTGAGACTGCTTTATACTTTCTAGTATATTCCAAGATTGAACAATGAAAGCACTTTATTGTTTTCCCAGTGTATTGATGGGATTTAAAAACTATTTTACTACTTTCCAGTGTATTGCAGGATTTAGCAAGTTTTTACTTCTTTCGAGTGTATTGCGGGATTTAGAATTGTTTTAGTTATTTCTAGTGTATTGTGGGATTTAGCAACTACTTTACTGCTTTCAAGTGTATTGCAGGGATTTCGACCCCCAATTACTTATTTCCTTCTTTGCAAGATTTTAACCCCCAATTACTGAAATTCCTTCTTTGTGGGATTTTGACCCCCTAATTACTTACTTCATTCTTTATTTTTGACAGTAAATTAACTTCCTTCTTTATGGGATTTTTGAACCCCAATTTTACTTTACTTCTTTATGGGATTTTGACCCCCAATTACTTACATCTTTGCGGGAGCAACCTCCCATTACTTACTTAATTTTAGAAGTAAAGTAAATTTGTTTTCCGTATTACTCTCTTCTTTCTGCTTCTTTGCGGGTTTTTGCAATTGCTTTACTTAGTTGCTTGATGAAGTAAATCATCTTCATTTTTCCACAAAGAAGGTAACTATGTAAATCATGTTTTTGGGACTACTTTACTTGATGACTTAAAAGAAGTGAAGCAAATATGTAAATCATGTTTTTGGGACTACTTTACTTGATGACTTAAAAGAAGTGAAGCAAATATGTAAACCCGCAAAATATGATGCAATGTAAATTGGGTTTTAGGTGAAGACTTACTGTAGATTGTGAAGTAAAGCAAATTTAAAAACCCAAATTGGTCTAGAGTGAAATTCACACTTAGCTTTTTGGGGATTTTGGGCAACTTTGAGCAAGTGGGTATTTTCAAATGCGACTAAGTAACCTCTTGTGACCTCCTAAAGAAATCCGAAGAAAATATTAACAATGCAAAAGACCCAAAATTTTAAAAGAGGTATCCCAAGATTTCTAAGTGAAATATTTGGGGACACTACCTCCATAACTTGGTTGACTCATTCAGTTTGACCATTTTTTTTGGATGGTATGCTGAATTAAAAATTAGTTTTGTTCCCAAGACTGAATTGAAATTTTTCCAAAGTCTAGATGCTAACCTTAGATCACCTATTTGAAATGATTAACTCTGAAACTCCATGTATCTGAAATTTCATGCAATTTTTTTTTTACAAAGCATGTGAGAATCATCTTTCATATTTCTTGGTATAAAATGAGCTACTTTTGTTAAATAATCAACAAGTATCATGTCATGTTTATTTTTTGACATAGTCAACCCCTGCACAAAATCCATGCTAATAACTTTCCATTTATAATTTGGAATGTTTTCTGGATACAACTAAACCAATATGATTTGTGTTGTATTGGTTTTATGTGTTGACATTACAAATAATGAGAAACATAATTTATCGTGTCATTTTTATTTCTTTCCAAAAATATTGTTGTTTTACGTCAGGAAGCATCTTAGTCACTCCAGGATGCCCAAAGTATGGTGAATTATGAAATTCTTTCATAAATTTGATCCGTAATTCATTTCCCTAAGGTACATAGACTCCCCCTTCATATTTTAATATTCCCTCATTTTCAAATTCAAATTCTTCATACCTTTTATCATTATGATTTTCTGCTAATGCAACCTTAACATGTTTATAAATGAATTATTTTAACATTTGTCTCTTTATCTCATCCTTGATTTGAGTCCTAAGGGTCAAATCATGGAAACATGCTTCCGATGACTTAGTGCATCTTCCACTCTATTTTATTTTCCTTTTATGTAACTTATATCAAAATCATACTGAGATAAGAATTCAATCCACATACGTACTGTCTTGCATTTAAGTTAGATGTGTGAAGATAGAATTAGCATCCAATTTTTTATTTTTAGTTTAAAAGGCTTTCTTGATAGGTAATGCCTCCAAACTTGAAGTGTGTGCATTATGGTAGAAACCTCTAGATTGTGGGAAGAATAGTTCATTCTCATGTACCTTTATTATTTTTCTTTCATATGCAATCACATGGCATTTGAAGAATTATTCCACCCAAACCTTCACCAAAGGCATTTTTTTTATCATAGTGAAGCTTCCGTTGGGGTCTAAAATAATTCAATATAGGTGTTATAGTTAATTTATCAAGTTTAGAAAATTAAATGAATTCTCACATTTTTAAGACCAAAAAAATATTATCTTTTTTCTGTCAGTGAAGTTATTGGAGCAACCAACTCTAGATAAGTATTTTACAAATTTTCTATAGTAACCAGTCAGCCCCATGAAACTTCTAACTGCATAAACATTTCTTGGAACTGGTCATTTTTTATAGCCTTTATTTCTGATGGATATTATGTGTGTGTGTGTGTGTGTGTGTGTGTGTGTGTAATATGTGTGTGTGTGTGTGTGTGTGTGTGTGTGTGTGTATTCCTTATTTTTCATGATATGGCTGATGTATTGTACCTCATTTTGATAAAAAGGAACACTTATAATTTTTTTCCAGATAATTTCCTTTTTCTAAGTATGTCTATCACTAATCTTAAGTGCTCATTATGATCTTCAATGTTTTTGGAATAGATCAAAATTTCATCCAAGAAAATTAGCACAAAATTTTCTAGATATTCTTGGAAAATGTTACTCATTAAGTTCACAAATGCAACAGGTGCATTCGTGAGTCCAAATGGTAAAATTATGAACTCGTAATTGCCATATCTTGTTCTAAAAGAAGTCTTGTTCATGTCTTCATCTTTAATTATTAGTTGATGGCATCCTGATATTAAATCAATCATAGGATAGACAGATGAATCATGGCCCTGATAAAAGATATCCTCTATCCTTGATAAAGGATATTTATTCTTTATTGTGGCCTTATTAAGCATGCAGTAGTCAATGCATAACCTTATTGTGCCATATTTATTTTTGACACAAATGATTGGTGCTCCACACTCATTATAATTAAACCTTTGGATAACATCTCATGCACTTGTGCATTGAGTTCCAATAGTTTTTTTGTGCCCATGCAGTAATCCGATTTTCAAATCGATTTTGTTCCAATTTTCATAGTTATTGTGAAATCAAATGCATGTTTTTGAGGGAGTCTGGGTAAGTGCAAGAAGTTGATGGAAAAAAAGGGGGTCATTCGTGGATGTCATATTGCAAAAAACAATGAAATCTCAACTTGTAGGGATTATTAGCAATACGCGCATTCAAAATTAGAAAAAAATATATAAATATGAATCGTAGCATCCGGAATCTAGTTTCTAAAATACTACTTTTAAAAAAAAAATGGACAAGTTTAACTATATTAAACACTTAAAATTATATGACTTGGTTTTTTTTTGAAAAAACTTTTAAGATTGTAGTCTGTTTTCCCGTTATTTGGATGACGAAATATTATTATTTTTTTCATTTGGTGAAAAGCTAGATGTAGTTGTCTATCTTGGGATGGATTTTATTTTGTATTTTTTCGAGCAATATTTTTTTTAATGATTTTTTCCTGTGAAAGTGGTCTGAAAATATTTAGAAAACGGAGTGCTTTCCATTTTCCGCCATAACTATATCAAAAAATATCGAATATTTTTTTTTTAACGTGTATAGAATTTGTCCATGCTTGGGATGGTATAAGTTTTATCACATTTTGATAAGCGAAACAAAAGTTACAGTCTTAAACGTAGACATGAACATTCATGGGAAAATATGTCTTAAAAACCTATTGTTAGTAAAAAATTATAAAATGATATTTATCTTATTCTATTCACTTTAAAATCAATATTTCTACGAAGCTAACAGTCTCCCCTATGTGATGACACCATTTTTGTGAAATGTTTTCAGTTTTTTAGCATGGTTCAAGTCTTTGGAAGAGAAAATTTGAGGTTTTTTGACCTTTTACACTTCATAATGACCTTCCATAGCTTTGGTTGGGGAAAAACAAAGATTTCCCAAGGCTTAGGGTTCGCAGATAGATCTGTGATCGTGGTTTCTAAAGTGCGATCACAGTTTTTATAACACAAACCGCGAGCACGCTTTATAAACCGTGATCACGGTTTATAAAGCACACTCGCGGTTCATAAATCATATTTACACACATCCCAATGTCTGAATTACCATGTGATTTTTACTCTCTGACCTTACCGTATGAATTACTGTGAAATTCTATCTTTTTCTACATGTTTTTCTTATCACCGGAAGCAAAACATCATGGGAGACAAGAAACGAAGTCAAAAAAGGAAGTCATTAAGTAAAAAAACACCAAACGAATTAGAGGCCAACAAAATTCAAAATGCTGAGCGAATGCGGAATCTTCGTGAATCAAGAAGAGGTTCATCTTCAACCCCAACTATTGTAAGCAATGAAGAACCAGGTAATGTTTCTACTGTCAATGTTGAAGTTGAATTAAATACTCATGATGAAGATGTTTTTACTGTCAATGTTGAAGAAGAATTAAATACTCATGATGTAGCAAATGTTGAAATTGAAGGAGACAATGAAAATGTGAATAAGGAAATTCATGTTGAAACTGTAGACAGGTAAAATTTGACAAAAACACCTCCTAGGATTTTACGTAAGAAACCTAATTTTTTTATTGAAATTGATGAAAACATTTTGAAACCAATGTCTGACAAACTTTCTGAATGACAAATCAGAAGAAAAGCCACTGAAATTTGGGATCATCATTTTGAAATTTTAAATGATTCCCAAAGATGTCAGTTGTTGGTTAGTTTGATGAAATTGATTAAAATGAGACCTACATTAAACACCTTAGGATTGACAACATCTAATATACGTGGTCAAACCTCTACAATTGTTGAAAACCTTCATGATGCATATCACACTGTTGGTGTCAAGAGACACACTAGGGATAGTAATATTGTGCGTCGTGTACTTGCTACTAGTGTTGTAAGTGAATCAATAAAAAACAACGTTTGATTACGCAAACAAGTCGAATGTTGCAAGTTAATCGAAAAACTCTAATGAAAGCAATTGAAAGACGTAATATCCTTCAATCACTCAATAACGCCGATTTTTTGGTATTTTCTGCTAGAGCACCGCGTAAGGACAAAAATAATTCTGATGCTATAAGAGAAGTTGTTATTCAATTTTGGCATGATAACACTAGAGTTTCACCTAATACAAGAGATGTTATAAAATGGAGAGTTGGTTCTACTAATCATGAACCACATCCAAAGCATTTCTTAGATATGACTCAAACTCAATTTTTTTCGTAAGTTTGAACAAGAGAATCTGGAAATTAAAATTAGTCAACATTTTTTTGAAATGTTGAAACCATTCTATGTGAAAATCAACCACGCTCGCACCACTTATTATTGTAGGCAACATGTTGAATTTGCGATGCATTATGCTAAATTTTTACGTATTCATTCTATTTTTCATTCTGAAACTATGTTATCAGAATGTGGTGTTCAAGTTCCACCAATATCTTCCAGGGATTTCATTCCTACTATATTTTGTGAAAAAGAAGTTGGACAATTTTTTTATAGTCAGGATTGTTTAGATGGAAGTTGTAGTACATGCGGCGGATTACCTAAATTGGAAAGTTACATCCATGAGAAAATTGAAGGTACAATAGGACATAATTTAGTTGAGTTTGATAAATATAAATCAGTTGCATACCAGTTGAAAGATGGAAAAGAGTCTAAACGGTGTGAGCTAGTTACAGAACAAATGTCTGTTTTCTAATTTTTGAGAAAATTTAAGGATGAAATTGTTTATGAGTATGCTAGGCATACACATAGAGCTCGATGGTTGGATGAACAGTTCAAGATATGCAAGGACACATTTCCTATTGGTACTATTGTTTCAGTGGTCGATTTTGTAGAGAATTACACATTGCAACCACAAATGGAGGTTTAATCGCAATATTACAACTCAGTACGAGTTGCCATTTTTGTGCATATAGAATTTCTACATTCTCCTGACAGTACAGAGAATGATCAATTTTTTTAAGAGAGTACCACTTTTATATCAGTGATGATCGTACTCATTCTACTGAATTTGTGCAAGGGTGTTTCCAGTTATTTTATGGAAACTTGTCTGATAGGGACATCCACTTCAAACAACATTATATATGGTCAGATAATTACACGTCTCAGTTTAAGAATGCACGAATGTTTTATTGGATGAGCAGAATGCACATCAAGATGGGTGTGCAACATATTTGGAGTTTCACTGAGGCTGGACATGGAAAAGGAGAGCATGACGGTGCAGGGGCATGTGTGAAAAGAGCTCTTGCAAGAGAAGAGTTGAAGTACAAAGATGGTGCTAAATTAAAAGATGCAAAGAGCATAGTGGAATGGTGTATTGACAACATGGCCCGAGGTTCTCAAGAAAATTCCACAGTTCACAGATATTTTTGGTTGATAGAGGAACAACAAATTGCTAACTACGAGGATTGTATGACACTCACTGGGTCCAGTGATATGCACTCATTTTGTAGCTCAGACGCTACTTCGTGGGCCATATGGACAAGAAAGTTGACATGTTTTTGTGCATCTTGTATCGAATTTGTCACTGCTGAGTGTGATTCACAAGAATGGGTGGATGGATGGATTTGTAGGCCTCTAACTCCACTTCCTAGTTATCAACCTCCACAAGCATTACGACTTGTTTCTGCAGATGAAGTTGCAACATCCAAGGACTTTGATGAAATTTTGATTTTGGTGCGACAAGGTATTTATGGTTATTTATTTAATTTTTGTATTGAGTTATGTCCATTGAAATTTTAATATGTAATTTAAATTTGAGTTGTTCAACCTTTATTTTTTTGTAGGACATGTGTTTGCAGTTATTGCGACAGAAGACAATGAAGAAGGAACAGACTATTTCTTATGTCGTTGCATCGAGGAAAGAAAGAAGTTGACTTCTCCTATTATAGATGGCGAAGAAATTGAGTATCCTACAGGGTCAGTGGTAGTTACTGGAACTTGGCTTCGACGGTATCCATTAAAAAACTCCTCTGTTTGGGTGTTTGAAGACTTTGAGACACACAGGAAAATACTCTTATATTCGCATCTAGTTCTAGCGACAAATATTCAGCTGTATAGATATCGAGGAAGGCCTAATAACAAGATTCTTTGGAAGGTTCGAGAGTCAGATCATGAAGCAATCTTGTCCGCTATTCAGAGTAGATCCGATCTTGATGGTTCATTGGAATGAATTTACAATGCTCATGTCTGGTATATATAATTTCTTTGATATATATAAATTTGTTAGTTAGATAGATTTAAGTTCATATATTTTATTTTAAATTTGTGTATTTTGTATATATCTAGTATGGTTTTGATTTGAAACTTAAATTTCTTTGACTAACACTTTTATGTTCAGGTTAGTGGTGCCAGAAAAGCTTCCACCTTCACGTGGTTGGCACTGTTAGTAGAGAATTTTAAATTCTCGAAGCTAAGAGAAGCTTTCATTGTTTTACAAGAAAAGAGAAGCAATTAACAACGATTTATGTACCTGTGGAGGGGGTTCTTGGCTCCGGAGGAGGTAGCCCAGAAGCACCTGGAGCTTAGAGAATTGAAATGACTCCTCACCAAGTGTTTACAAGACCATACCTATGTGTGTGCACAATCGGTTTGGTGCCACGACCCACCGTTTGCAAAATATAGCATTTGACAGCCTTACACTGGCTCAAACTGCACTATTTCACGCATTTGCAAACAATAGGGCAGCGAGAGCACCGATCTGAGAAGGAAAAAACTGAGAGAGGCTATTGTAGAGGGTCCCTATGCCGAGGTGTTGGATCAGATGAGACATCTCTAGGTGCCACGGAGTCCAAGTAGTCACCGTCAAAGTTGAATGATATTTTGGTCTCAGGGCTCTTAAGGGACTACACCCGAATGAAGTAGCCCGGAAGCAACGACCTTGTTGCGCACCAAAACAACACCTCCTCTAGCATTCACCTAGCCACCTAGATGTGTTGGCGTAGTCGGTTTGGTGGCATGACCCACCGTTTGCAAAATATAGTGTTTGACAACCTTACACTGGCTCAAACTGCACTATTTCATGTGTTTGCAAACAATAGGGCAGCGAGAGCACCGATCTGAGAAGGAAAAAACTGAGAGAGGCTATTGTAGAGGGTCCCTATGCCAAGGTGTTGGATTAGACGAGACATCTCTAGGTGCCACGGAGTCTGAGTAGTCACCCGTCGAAGTTGAATGATATTTTGGTCTCAGGGCTCTTAAGGGACTACGCCTGAATGAAGTAGCCTGGAAGCAACGACCTTGTCGCACACCAAAACACCACCTCCTCTAGCATTCACCTGGCCACCTAGATGTGTTGGCGTAGTCGGTTCGGTGACACGACCCACCGTTTGCAAAATATAGCGTTTGACAACCTTACACTGGCTCAAACTGCACTATTTCACGCGTTTGCAAACAATAGGGCAGCGAGAGCACCGATCTGAGAAGGAAAAAATTGAGAGAGGCTATTGTAGAGGGTCCCTATGCTGAGGTGTTGGATTAGATGAGACATCTCTAGGTGCCACGGAGTCTGAGTAGTCACCCGTCGAAGTTGAACGATATTTTGGTCTCAGGGCTCTTAAGGGACTACGCCCGAACGAAGTAGCCTGGAAGCAACGACCTTGTCGCGCACCAAAAAAACACCTCCTCTAGCATTCACCTGGCCACCTAGATGTGTCAGTGTAGTTGGTTTGGTGCCACAACCCATCGTTTGTAAAATATAGCGTTTGATAACCTTACATTGGCTCAAACTGCACTATTTTACGCATTTGCAAACAATAGGGAAGCAAGAGAGCACCGATATGAGAAAGGAAAAAACTGAGAGAGGCTATTGTAGAGGGTCCCTACACTAGTTATAGTGAGGTGTATAGATTCGAATAACGAGATTCTTTAGAAGGTTTGAGAGTTGATATCATGAAGCAATTGAGTCCTTGATGGTTCAGTAGTCACCCGTCTTTGACAATATATATAAAAGTTGAATTTAAGATATTTTGGTCTCATGGGGCTCTTAAGGGACTACGCCCGAACGAAGTAGCCTGGAAGCAACGACCTTGTCACGCAGAGAAAAAAACACCTCCTCTAGTGTTCACCTGGCCACCAAGTGTTTACAAGATGTGTGTGCACAATTGGTTTCAGTGCCATGACCCACCGTTTGCAAAATATAGCATTTGACAGCCTTACACTGGCTCAAACTGCACTATTTCGCGCATTTGCAAACAATAGGGCAGCGAGAGCACCGATCTGAGAAGGAAAAAACTGAGAGAGGCTATTGTAGAGGGTCCCTATGCCAAGGTGTTGGATCAGATGAGACATCTCTAGGTGCCACGGAGTCTGAGTAGTCACCCGTCGAAGTTGAACGATATTTTGGTCTCAGGGCTCTTAAGGGACTACGCCTGAACGAAGTAGCCCGGAAGCAACGACCTTGTCACGCACCAAAAAACCACCTCCTCTAGCATTCACCTAGCCACCCAGATGTGTTGGTGTAGTCAGTTTGGTGACACGACCCACCGTTTGCAAAATATAGCGTTTGACAACCTTACACTGGCTCAAACTGCACTATTTCACGCGTTTGCAAACAATAGGGCAGCGAGAGCACCGATCTGAGAAGGAAAAAACTGAGAGAGGCTATTGTAGAGGGTCCCTATGCCAAGGTGTTGGATTAGACGAGATGTCTCTAGGTGCCACGGAGTCTGAGTAGTCACCCGTCGAAGTTGAACGATATTTTGGTCTCAGGGCTCTTAAGGGACTACGCCCGAACGAAGTAGCCCGGAAGCAACGACCTTGTTGCACACCAAAAACCACCTCCTCTAGTGTTCACCTAGCCACCTAGATGTGTTGGTGTAGTTGGTTTGGTGACACGACCCACCGTTTGTAAAATATAGCGTTTGACAGCCTTACACTGGCTCAAACTGCACTATTTCGTGCGTTTGCAAACAATAGGGCAGCGAGAGCACCGATCTGAGAAGGAAAAAACTGAGAGAGGCTATTGTAGAGGGTCCCTATGCCAAGGTGTTGGATTAGACGAGACATCTCTAGGTGCCACGGAGTCTGAGTAGTCACCCGTCGAAGTTGAACAATATTTTGGTCTCAGGGCTCTTAAGGGACTACGCCTGAACGAAGTAGCCCGAAGCAATGACCTTGTCGCGCACCAAAAAAACCATCTCCTCTAGCATTCACCTGGCCACCTGAGATGTGTCGGCATAGTTGGTTTGGTGCCATGACCCACCGTTTGCAAAATATAGCGTTTGACAACCTTACACTGGCTCAAACTGCACTATTTCACGTGTTTGCAAACAATAGGGCAGCGAGAGCACCGATATGAGAAGGAAAAAAATGAGAGAGGATATTGTATAGGGTCCCTACACTGAGGTTTTGGATTAGATGAGACATCTCTAGGTGCCACAGAGTCTGAGTAGTCACCGTCGAAGTTGAACGATATTTTGGTCTCAGGGCTCTTAAGGGACTACGCCCGAACGAAGTAGCCCGGAAGCAACGACCTTGTCACGCACCAAAACACCACCTCCTCTAGTGTTCACCTAGCCACCTAGATGTGTCAGCATAGTTGGTTTGGTGACATGACCCACCGTTTGCAAAATATAGCGTTTGACAGCCTTACACTGGCTCAAACTGCACTATTTCGTGTGTTTGCAAACAATAGGGCAGCGAGAGCACCAATCTGAGAAGGAAAAAACTGAGAGAGGCTATTGTAGAGGGTCCCTACATAAGGTTTTGGATTAGATGAGACATCTCTAGGTGCCATGGAGTCTGAGTAGTCACCTGTCGAAGTTGAACGATATTTTGGTCTCAGGGCTCTTAAGGGACTACGCCCGAACGAAGTAGCCCAGAAGCAACGACCTTGTCGCGCACCAAAAAAACACCTCCTCTAGCATTCACCTGGCCACCCAGACATGTGTCGGTGCATAGTTGGTTCAGTGACACAACCCACCGTTTGCAAAATATAGCATTTGACAACCTTACACTGGCTCAAACTGCACTATTTCACGTGTTTGCAAACAATAGGGCAGCGAGAGCACCGATCTGAGAAGGAAAAACTGATACAGGATATTGTATAGGGTCCCTACGCTAAGGTTCAGATTAGATGAGACGTCTCTAGGTGCCACATGGAGTCTGAGTAGTCACCCGTCGAAGTTGAATGATATTTTGGTCTCAGGGCTCTTAAGGGACTACGCCCGAACGAAGTAGCCCGGAAGCAACGACCTTGTCGCACACAAAACACCACCTCCTCTAGCATTCACCTGGCCACCAGATGTTCAGCGTAGTTGGTTTGGTGCCACGACGTCCTGAGGCATGACTTCTCACTCCTCGCCTCGTTCATTTCCTAGGACTCAAAACATTCAATGTCACTTGTTTACCTTCCATCTCTCTTGTTCTCTTTGGACTTTCCTCTATCCTCTTAGGTGCTTCATCACTGTCCTTTCTTTTCTCTCTTGAGCTATGTTGTTGTGGTGATCTCTCTCCATCCTCTGCTGCCCCAGCTATGTGCTTACATGCTCATTATGTTTGCATTGTAATATGGTCATGCTCTTGGCTACCTTGAAACTTTTTACATACTTTTCATCCCTTAATGGGTATCTAATACCCTAATTATCATGCTTTGAAGATTCACAAGAATAAAGCATTCCCTTGTTATTCTAATAGTGGATTAAGTATTTGAATATAGGTCAAGAATACTAAATGGAGTTGAAATTAAATGAGCCATAATTGCTAGTGAAGCAAGAACTAGTGAAAAGTGGTGAGTAAAGGTAAGTCATGTTAAAGGAATGAAATGCATTTATTCATTGTTTCTAATAGTATGGTGAGAATGTGAACATATGAATAAGATTATCAATAAAATGCTAAGGCAAGTAGCTTCAAGTTTGCATATTTGGATGGAATTTTAGAAGGAGAGTGAAGTGGCCAATCAAGTCACTTATGAAGCATGCTAAAAGAAGTGAAGGAAACAAATAAGTGAGAGCCTATGAAGGAATAAGAGGAAAATAGTTTCCATGCACGAGAAACATGAAGAAGAGAAAATAATTCTCATAATGGAGAACATAGCACGAAAGAAGAATAATGGAGGAGAAAGGAAGTGCAAAATGAAATGCTTAGAGAATAAATAGGTACTCATTCAATATGAAATGGGAAACAAGAGGAAAGTGGCGAGAAAAGGTCAAATTTCAGTTTGAGGCAAGCATGTAATGGCTGTGATCAATAAATGAAGAAAGTGAAGGAGAGAGTGAATACTTGTTGTACATGAGGAAATACAAAGGCTTGAGGAGATATTTATGACAGGATATTCAAAGCAACAAGAGACAAGTCAAGAGAAAAAAGAGTGAACAATGGCAGAATAAGAAGGAGAAAGAAAGAAGTCTTGAATGTACAAGCAAATAAAAGGAAAGAGAGGATGGTAAGTCCAAGAAGAAAGAGACAAACAATGAAAATGAAAGAGAGAAGTGAATCTACTTTAAACGATAATCAAATTGAATGTTTAACTTCTTAGTTGATTGGCATATAGCACCAAATTATAAAGAGATAAGGTGTGTACATCTATTGATTCCCTTAATTTCTCTAAAACAATGTAAATGCTTCCCTTAATTTCTTAACAATTGTACCATGCAATGTTGCACCATAAGTAACGTTATATTCATATAGTTCAAGATGAACTCTACCTCGCTTATTTCTATCAATGTTCGCATTAGTTGATATGCAACAGATGAGTGTTAGCTTTAAAAGAAAAAAAAGTAATTACGTATTGCCCTTTTGTAGTTCACCTAGCATGGTTTTGCTTAATGGAATAGGTTTTCTTAACAATTGTACCATGTAGTGCTCCGGGACATGGTTTTTTAATTTTAAATCAAACATACATATCTAGAACTAATAAATGGTTATGAAAACATACATAGAAGGATATCATACATGCAATGAAATCGAATCAAACATATAGAAGTAATATCGTTATGAAAACCAACACACATGGATATATAAGAATCAAACAAAGTGTGCTCCAGACGCACGTCTCTGAAAATATGTAAGTTCATAACATGTGTACATCTCGAACTAAGTGTGTCATACATATAGGACCACATGCGGTCGCAAAAGGCTATATATATACAATGGACTATATGAAGAAACATGTTCACTAGGACCAGATGGCCCATATATATATCTATGTACATCCAGGTGGACTATGAATCTAATCATGAAACATCTTCCCTCTCTTCGCCCTGCTAGAAGTAGCACGTCCATGACCTGGGGATGTAGTGGAGGGAGACGCAATGACGGATTTCATCCGTGTGGTCCTAGGCGTCTCTAAGCAGCTTTGCAACCTAACCTGCACATTCATAAACAAGTTTTTAACACCCAAAATTTTAAAATACATTCAAAATTTAGAAACTTGTACAATTTAGTTAAAATGCATGTGAAATCTTACCGCAATGTCATGATCCCTATCAATTTGTCGTTGACGCATCGCAGGGACAACAGTAGACTCACGAGGGGTAAGCTACATACAAATAATTAATTTTCAAATTAAATATTTCACATACATACAAAATTTGATATTGTAGATTTAAGTAATAAGAAATAATGAACCTCCAAAATTTAACAAATTTGAAAAATTGTACCTCAGTTAGTGGATCTGCAGATGCTATGGCAGTATCTACAGTAGCCTCCACAGTCTGCATATATGGAGGAGTCTCTCTGGCAGTCATAAGCTATACAAAAAACATGTACAAATCAATATTAAAATCTACATGACTGCACCACATAACAGAGGTCCAAAGCATGTAATCCACGTGAACTTCCACAATTAGAAACAAAGTGTAAAGAGAAACTAACCTGCGTAAAACTCATGTGAGGCGTGCCAGTAGCCTTAGTTCCCAGAGCAGATGATGACCCGCCAGGCTCCTGTGTATAAAAGACAAACATATTAATATGTACAACATACACGTGAAACATTATAATAATAATCTAGTGCAATCAAATGAAATTAAAAATGTAAGTTTGTACAACTTGAAACTTACGTTTGAAACATGCCCAGCTGCAGTAGCTAGCATGTCGACGCCGGATGTTTCCTTCACCGGCTCTTGCTATTTAAAATAAAATAAAAAATTAGTTTTTACATGTATGTACATGACGTACAATCAAATACATATATATTAAAATCTCAAACATGAATTAAACTATTGTATATATATATATATATATATATATTATTTATATTTATTTGAAATTTACCTGTGAAAGACCAATATCAGTGGCACCAGTTCCAAAAACATCCCCCAGCATCTCATCTATAGAAAAGAAATCATGTGAACCAGCAAATGATGTCTCACCCGCAGTGCATATGGCACCACATGATCCACAGTGGTGTGGTGCGCTAGAACTGGCACCTCCACCAACATCACCAGATGTAATCTGGTCACTATGCTGGGTCAGAGTGTCAGTGAGCTCCCTCAATGCATGTAGTGTGTCAATCTCCACAACCTCCTTCACTGTAGGAGGGATAACTGAAGGCAGTGGGGGTTTTGGGGCATGGGGGATCCTTGGTTGACCTATGCGTGCACTAGGTCTACTCTGTGCAGAGCCACCTCCTCGCCCAAAAAAGTCAAAAAAGTCAAAATAATTCGGGACCTCATTAAGCACGAACTCGCAATATAATTTCTTCAAAAAATAGAGAGGAACCTCATTGTTGTTGCATGGTGGATAATCAAAAACCATCCACCATCGGTCCCAAAAATTGTTTTTGATTCGGTCATCATGGCACCAATGGATTGGGAACCATTTGCAAGTAGCTGTGGGGGGGCATTGGTTCTCGGGTCAGTAAATAATGCACAAATGAGGTCTTTTCCAATTTTTTTGTCTTTTACGGCCGCATGGGATAATTTATCCACATACCACCACCTACAATCACCTCTAAAGGTATTCCATCTATGTATTTGGTTGGTTGTGGAGTCGACTTCACCAATCAATGTTTGCAATGTGTTGGCTAAAGTCATGCGGGATAGATTTGTGGCATGATTTTGTCTTATAGTCTGAATAAGGTTCTCAATGACAATTTTATTTTCTCAGATTCTTCCAACGATATTATCTTGTGTTCCTGCTGGTTCAGTGGGGACAGAAGGAGCCACAGGAGGAAGATCTATGTTTGGAGGAGGGTTTTGAGGAATGTTTTGATGGTTTGCACGATTTCGAGCTTGCTGACCAACTGACAAAACAAGAAAATTGTATACATAAACAAACATTTCAAAAACCCATGAAAATGCAAAAAAATAACCTAAAATGCAAACAAAACCTAAAATGAAAAAAAAAATGATTAAAATCAGGGGCTTACCTTCTCGTCTTCGTGGCATGGTTGAATCTATCATGATCCAGAAGTTCGATGAGTAATTTTGAGGTGGTATTCAAAGCTCCAGTGAAAACCGTTTAGGATAAATTGAGGCTTGAAATGAAAAATGGTGAAAATGAGGACTAGCGGGACTACTTTTTTTTTGTCTCAGAGTTCCACGATTGTGGTTTTAGGTTCGGTTATTGCCAAACCTACTAAAAATAGATCCACGATCGCGGTTCCTGAATTTCAGGCTTTTATGTCCACAGAATTGTCCACCAACTTCGTGCACTTGTAATCTTATAACAATAGTTAATATGTCAAAGAAGTGTTACCTTCTTTAATGAAATATGATATATTAAATGCATAAAGCATATAACCTTTATTTTTAGCCTTTTTATGTTACATTGCATAAAATTTCCTTACATCTTTGTCTCTTTTTATGCCCTAAATGATTTTTGTTTTCTGTAGGTCATACAAGAATTGTTTTATTTTTCTTAGTTGTCCATAGTGGTCTTATGTTGTGACATCCAATTTACACCTATAATTACATCATATGAACCTAAAGGAGATGCATATAGGTCTATTTCTATTGTAAAACTGAGCAGCTCCAATGTTGTGCCGAAAAGAAATTTATTTACTATGTGGACAACATTGTTCCTATCATGATTTCTTCATGTACCTAAATTTTCATTTTAATTTTTAGATAAATTATTTGAAATAAAATGTTTATTAGCACTATTATAAACAAAATATTTATAGGTAATTCATATAACTTACCCATTACTTAAATAGGCGTGGCTTGTTTTTTAGCTTCCCTATTTGCTATTACAGCATGATTTCTCTGCTACTAGTGTTTATATTTATTTCTCAAAGGACAATTGTTTACATAGTGATCATCACCACACTTAAAGAATGTAGAAAATAACCCATTCCTTTCAGTTTTATTTGCATTTGTTGTTGTATTCTTCTATCCAATTTTCTTAAAATTTGTACCAAGATTTGTTGTTTTACTTTTCTTACCACTTTTGGATTTATTTCCCACATTTTTCCAACAAGTTTTCTTTGGTGCAAACAGTGATGGTGAGATGAATTATTTTTTTATTTTCTCATCATGGTGAGCAGATATGGCCTACAATTTGTGCAATTGGCGAATAGATTTTTCAAAAATTGCCTCCATGGTTGAAGGACCATGTGCATCCACTTCTCCTCCTATGAGGGGATTAATTCTTGTGATGAAATTTATAATGCAGAACATCTCATCATCCTGGTACTGAGTGACATATTTCAAAAAAATTGTAAGCTTTTCACAATACTCTGTTATAGTCAACTTACCTTGAACTAATGTCTAAAATTATGACATCTTATGATCATAGTATAATTGTTGAAACCGGAAATGTCTAAAATTGAACATAAACTGATCCAAGCTAATATTAGCTACACCATCCCTCAATTCTACCTTTTGGATGTCCCATCAAGATGAAACCTCATTTGAGATCTTATACGCACCCCAAACTTAGTTTCTTCATAAAAATTCTTGATGGAAAAATATTTCTTCATCTCACTGAGCCAATTATTTTCTCCATCACCTAGAGTTGTCCCATCAAATTTTGGGGGAATTATATGATTTTAAAAATATGATAGTTCTTTTTTCAAACATGATATTTTATTTATAGGTTGATTTGGATTTGTAGCATTGGGATCTGCTACATTTGCATTATGATTTGCAGTAGTAGGATC
This sequence comes from Taxus chinensis, assembly GCA_019776745.2. Lineage (NCBI taxonomy): Eukaryota > Viridiplantae > Streptophyta > Pinopsida > Cupressales > Taxaceae > Taxus > Taxus chinensis. The sequence goes on from CM034157.1 coordinate 345,897,965, forward strand.
TACTGGATTCACATCATTATTAGCATCATTAGGATCCACCACATTTGGCTGACCTTGAGGTTGCACAATACTATCACTTATTGTGCTTACTTCCTCATCCAACATCTATTGATCAAGAACAACTATTTGATTATGAGTTTTCTGCATAACAAGAAGTATCTCGTCTAATTTCTATATTGTTGTTGCATCATCCCCAATAGTTTGGTTGTTCGCAAAATTACCTCTTCCCTTAACCATTTTGTTCTATTAGACAAGAATAAAATTTTGTGTTGGCGTAAAAATCCATTGTGTTCAAGATCTATAAACCTTCAATTTTGATACCGAAATATAACACCCATGTTATAATAACTCCAAATTAAGGTAATTTAAAAAAAAAATCCCTTAACCCAATTTCATTTCTTCAATGATTTTATATGACATAAATAATAATCTAGAAATAATATAGTTTACAAACCAGTTGATATCATCTTAACCATGTGTCATTGTAAATGTTAATGAGATCTATCTGATCCCCTTTATTATCACTCTATTTGAGTGTTCATATCTTGTATGTAATTGGTTAACCTATTCATCTAGGTTTGAAAACTAATAAAGTTTCAAGTGTCTACCTAAAAATTAGTTAACTGAGTTTTATCTGGCATCTCACACTATTGTATTAGAACTCAGTGAACTAACAATGTATTCAACTATTACACTACTTAGGCCAAATATTTCAAGGTATGATTTGCATTCTACACACAATCCAAACAAAACATTTCCCATCACTGCACAGTAATATATACATAGTTATCTGAATCACATCTAATTAATTTAAATTTTTTATTTTCACGTATTAAGAAGGCCTAGAATATAGGTCTCTCTTCTTTACTCGAGTGTACAATAATAGTCCTAGGTTAGGAACCCTATGGGAAAGATAATGATTATTTAACAAACCTCATCATGAAGTAATTTTTACCCTTCCCATAGTCATCCTAAGATGGTATGGTTAGAGTTCAATCAATCTGATAAGAAGGACTTAGAGCCCATTATAGTCATTTTTATGCCCTTAGAATAAATTTCTAATCCCTTACACATCATCCTATCACCCAACAGGCGTTAGGCACTCACCTGAGGCATGTGTGGGTGCCGAGCCCCTCCTTTATGTGAGCAATGTGAGAAGATGTTGTCATTGGTGATAGATTGAGTGTAAAAAAATAAATTATCATGCATACATTTTGAAAGAATAGGATGAGTCATTTACACCAACATACACATTCAGATAACAAAAGAAACATCGTACAGATAGTAGATCCAATGCATAACATAAAGAAAAAGGCACTAGGGCTTACAGGCATGAACAATATATTCATAACAGAGCCATATATTCATGTTGATCATAGTTTAGTAACCACATTACATTCACAAGAGCCATAAAAAAGCAATACAAAGATCTAACTCAGGTATCAATAGTTCTATCTATTCTCCCCTAATAAAAAAATTTAGCAGACCCATCCCCCTAGATATGTTAACATTCCTACAGTCCTCTAATGAGAACATCAATCCCTAGAACCTCCTATTATTTCTATAGAGCTTTGTCTTTCATATTTTCTATGATGATCCTGAAGCTTCCCCTCATCAACCCATATGGTGAATGCTCTCTCCAAAATGGTCCTTTCTACTCTCTTCTACCCGAGCATCTCTATAAATAGGTTTAGCACCCACCGCCATTCCTTCCTTCAGGATAAGATTGTTTTTCAAGTGTCAAGGTGGTCCTCCAATAGAGCATGTTTCTTTTGATCCGAGCTCTCCAATTTCTACAATGATGTATTTCAGGAATTTTCTATGCATGGAATATTATTTCCTTGACCACCAAGTCACCAGGATAGAATCTTATCCACTCAACACGCCTAGTCGGGTCACGTTTTTCCGCAAGTTCCTCTTAGAAAGATGAATATGACTAAGTCCTGAAATCCTTTTCTCTATCTTGCGCATGTGATGTGGTTTCTACTTAACCCTTCTAAAACCCTTATCCTTTATGCTTTGCCCCACACACGCATGCACCCTTTGGGACTTAGTTAATATTCTAAGGCCCAACACCCATGCTTTCGTAATACCCTATATTTTAAGGAAGAATTATTATCCTAGAGACTAAGTCAAGTTATATGTTTAATGACAAGGTCATTAGTAACTTATTAGTTACTATAGTTCAAATTCTCTTAATATCAAGTGTTACTTTACAACTTTCATGGTTAGGATTTGGTTTAGTTTAACCATTTTTGTATGATTAGATAACAATTCAATCATATTTGAATTATAACATAATTCCAAGTTAACGTTAAATTTTGTTTAGTATCTCTTTAAGAAAGAGTCTTACAGTCTTAATAAATATTTAATGAAGGTTTAATATCAATAATTTGACTCAGAAAAAGAAAATATTAATGTAATTCCCTTATGGGTTAATCTCCATGGACTACCTATAGGGTTCTGAGAAGAGAATTTTTTAATGAGTATAAAATATTCCTTAGAATCCCTGGTAGCCTTTGATGAAGCGAACAAAACTAGAACAAGACTATCCTTCACTCGGATCTACATAAATGTGGACATGGAAAAATAATTACTAGAGGTCATTAATATACAATCAAATATAGGTAACTTGAAGCAAATTATCCAGTATGAGACATCAATAACAAGATGGAAAACATGCAACAAGTTGGGACATAGATTCAAATCCTTTTAAAAATTCATATATGAAGGGCATACAAAGGAACCAAGAAAAATAATGGAATGCAATGAGAAGAATAATTAATTAAAGGCACATGAGGTAGACATAGAAAAAGACAGTAGTCAATAAATCAACAAAAAACCTAAAGAAAACTAGTTCATGGATAAGGAAACTACTTTTCATGCCTTGGAACATACGAGCAATATCTATTGGCAGAAGGTGAGTACTCTAAAAAACCCAACTAAATGAGCTCATTATTCCACACATAGAGCTAGAGGAAAAAGAGACAAAGGAGGAAACACAAACAAAAATAAATGAGGATAAAGAGAAAAAATAGGTAGAGAGTTAATAGAAAATGAAAGAAACACAGGAACAGATTCAGGATATCTCAAAGGTATTGAAAGAATAGTTTCAAAATTCTCAAGAATAGGAGGACAAAAGAGAGATAAAATTATAAGAGGCAATTAAAAAGAAAAAAGAGACATGCCAAGGAATAAATATAGAGGAACTACTGAATATGGAACAATTCAAAGTGATAGTGACTCCAATAAAAGGGAAAAATAAGATACAAGAAGCTTCTACATCCTAAAACCAAAAAAAACTTACGTAGGGGGTAGAACAAGCAGAGGTGGTAAAGAAGAAAAAGCAGATGGAAAACCAGGAAGCAAATAACATTGGATCTTAAGGGGTCCAAAACAATTATTTTAAATGAAAGACAACACATGGGCTGCAATAGGGCTGGAAAATGTAGTCAACAAAAGGTTTGTCAAATATTTTATGGAGAATTAAAAATCCTCATTGAATATCAACAAAGACCTTAGATTAAATGTAACAAATTTTAGAATGGGATATACCTTTATTGATAGGATATTTTAGAATTTTTTTAGCTTAGGACTTGTTTTGTGTTAGGATGATTTTTGAAATCTTCCCCCTCATTAAGGGAAGTATAAGACTCTTTTATAAGTATAATCCCTTAGCTCATAATTATTTTTCTTATACTTTATAAAGGTAAGGTTAATGATAGTTTAGGATGGGGAACATCACATTTTGGGTTACAATACTTAGGGTAAGGTTTTTGATTAGGGATGATTTAAACCCCTTGGACTCCCCTAACAATAACCATAACTTTTTAAACATGATTTTCATCATGAACCTTCACTTTGAGATGTTAATTTTGAATTACTGGGTTATATATCATTGGAATAATTACCCTATTACATGGAATACCTCTCACACTCTTGGATATTTGCATGATATTTCTTGGCATGAGTGGTATTTATTTTTGGGTTCCCAACTGAGTACCTGATAGAGAAATCTTTCTCATTTTTCTTACAGGGTTGACGGGTGAGTTTTCATAGAGGAAATAAGAGAGATGGGGGGTGACCTGAATCAAATTTAACCTCCATTCAATAGTAATATAAAGGAGGATAAACATCTTTGGAACATCCTCGGCATGGGGAGATTCAATGCCTTCCTCAAATGGGTTAGAGGCAATGATCTAAATATTTCCTCTCAATTTTTATAGGATTAGAAGGATATATCTATCATGTTCACAGGAGAGAGACTCCCTAACTTAGAGGTATTAATATCCCACATTATAGGAATGATAATGCAAGGCTCTAATTTTTTCAAAAATAAGATTACCAAGGAAAATCAAGAAACAATTTTCCTAAGTGAAGGAGAGACTCTGAAGCAAGTTCTTGGAGGCATTCAAAGAACCTCTCTGCCCAGCCCCTATGATGAAGTTGTGAAATTTATCATCAACTACCTAATATTGGAGGGTAGAAACCATAGGATAAACAAATACCATTTATTATTCCTCAATCACTTCCAGAGAAATGCCCTGGTGAGTCTTCCTTTTTATATACTTTTATCTCTTGAAAAATCCATTAAGGAGGTTCAATGTGGTATAAGATGATTACCTTTACATCAAATTGTTATCCTTATTATCTATTTGCATTTCAAATCCAAATTCAAAGATCCATACAGTAACCCTCCATTGGTACCTCCTCTCCCCCTTGATCCTAGGACCCATGTGTTAAGGAGTAGTAAAAGATACAATCTCATCAAGGGGGCTAGTACTAAGTAGGAGAAAGTAGAAGGAGAGGCAGCTAATTGTCTTATGAATCTAGGAAAGAGACCAAATTTTTTTTTTTGGACCTGATACTTTTAGTCTATAATGTCAAGAGAAGGAAATTACTAGGATAATAATGTATATTACCAATATGAAAGGAAATATCAACAAACTCTAATTTTTAAAAATTGGAAAGACCTTTTGGAATGGACTAAATGACCACATTACAAAATTTGAATACAAATGTAAACTTATTGGGGACAGTTTGGTAATTCAAAATGGATTGTTAAAATCCATTGTCAAGGAGGTTAAAAACTCTGGCAACAAGGGGAAAGGATAGGATACTGAGACAAACAAGGAGCTAGAAGAACACAATAATCACATCAAGGAGATCATCAAAATTTCCACCCAAATCTTGAAACTTTAATTATTTCCTTGTATTGGGATTATGGTTGTTTTTTGGCTACTTGTTGGTTATTTTTAAACTTATGGTACTTTTGTTGGGTTGAGGCTAGTGTGTAGTTGGTTCTATGTTGGTTTTGTTCTTTATACTAGCAGTGTTTGATATTTGGTTCTTTTTGTTTCATGAAATTTTCATTGATATATCTAGATTTCAGATCCATGTTGCAACAGGGAAGGGCCCCTGCCAAAAAGCCTCCTTTTACCCAAATATCAACGATAATAAGAAATGTCTCAATCACATATCATAGTAATAACTTATTAAAGGTATTATACTTTTTTAGTTAGACATCATTATTTTGTTAAATAAGAAGTTATTGTAAAGGTGCAACTAGTCTTCATGAATTATTTAAGTTGTACTAAATAAAGCTTCAATTATTTAATTAGTCTCCTTACAATATATTTTAAGAAATGTAATTATTCCACAACTCCATTTTGTTGTCCCAAATAGTGTTAATAATTTATCAAATTTAATTAAACACTAAATTGATGATTTCTTTGTTATAATTGTAATAATTTTAATTAATAACACAAATTAATTAATTTCATAATGTACAATTATTAAACCAACTATAATTTTCATAATTGATATCAAAGTACAATTCATTGTAGAAAATAGCGTAATCAATATTACAACTCATAAGAGATAGTTGAAAAATAAATGTATTTATTGAACTCATTCAGGATAATTCCTTGTTAAAAAATTATTACAATAATTTTAGAATGATACAATTTTCTAGTTACTATTTGTAACTTCGCGAAACCATATTTAACTTAACAATTACTACATAATCCAAAAATGGATGTATATTAATTCAGTGATTATAAATAGACAAAAATTCATCGCATAACAAACATGTTTGTAATCATTCCAAATTAAACCTCATAATAATCCATCTTGTTATATGTAAGATAAAATAATAATGTACATGGTTAGTTCATAGATCTAGCATGGATTAACAACACATTTCTTAGTTGTTTCATTATGAAATAATTGAACATCTATTGTTTGATTTAATGATGGTAGATCAAGTATCTTATAAAAAAAACATGCATACCATATCAAATTGATCTAATGATATAAACCAAATTGCTATCATCAATAACTTACAACATCACAATACTTTATGTCACTTTCATATTGACTTAAGTTGAAACTCAAATCATTTTAAATCAAGCAATCATCCTTTTCACCAATAACTAAGTAATGAACTCACAGATCCATAACACTTATTACCATTTGAGGTACTTGTCATTTACATGATCTAAATGAGTAAGACCTTTAATTCCAATGACAACATAAGAAATACAACTGATAAGTAGTCTTTTTTTTTCTCCGTATAATTTACAACAATTTATATCTTGGTTTTCTATATCAAATATTTTTATCCCTTTCCTTTTTATTAATTTTTAATACATTGAACCATCAATATTTACTCAAAAAAGTAAAATCAGGTATCATGTTCATGCTACACCAAGCAACATCATACAGAATTACTTTTACATGATGATCACTATAAAATGCATTGGTCTCTATACACAACATATATCTACCAACATGATTGATTTTGAAAGTACTTCATACTTGAAACAACTAACTCAGGAATGTAGTAATCAATCATAAAGAAAAACCAATATGACCTTCTAACTCTATGAGTAAGTTTTCCCAAATATAAATTTAAACAAATTTCTTGTTTAGAGGTCAAGTTCCTGGGTCATTACTAAGTAACTACAAAAGTCATTATTCTTAGTAGAGATCATATAGACTAATCTTATTTCCTTCCATAGTAATAATATGAAGAAGAGAAAACCTCAACTCTTATACATACATACAAGGTTATAAAAATTAGACCGATCCAATCTAAACATGATATTGCACTTAATAAGATAAATTTAAACTGATTATAACAACAAAATGGCTAAAAATTTGATGATCTCACACTAGACTTGATTCCATTCATAGAGTCTATCACCATAAGAAAATAACGAAACTTTTATGCAATCTTGAGATGGATATTTGTACAAAAAACCTACTAAAATCAAGAAATATAGAATACCCATGACACAAACTCAGTTAAAAAATAATTTTTGATCAATGATAAGCTCATAATAATCACATTCTCAATCCCATGTATGACTTAAACAAGGTAGGAGTTTCCCCTATCGATTTTTGAGGTTAAATGTGAAAAATCACAACCATCTATATGAGCATAAGGGTCATACACTAAATATCTCCATATAAAAATTTATTCAAAATACCTAGATCAAGCTTATTGATGGACATGCACTTAAAATCCAAAAAATCATAGTCATAAATCTAAATGGAAAAAATCTCGATAAAATAGCTTAAATAGACAAATATTTGAATACTCAGATAAGGGACTAAACTCATATCAAAACATCTAAATATTTACATTTATAAACTATAGAAAATAATTAAAACAATCACCCAGAAGTATTTCAACCATTTCAAAATGTAAAAACTAGATGAAGAGGTGTGAATCCATGCCTGGGAATTTAACTTTTCAACAAATATTCTCTTTAAATTTCCTCAATAACTTCCAACCAATCCAGTAACAGTTCTTCACTATGTTACTCACACCAATATCCAAATAGCATGAACCAAATTCAAAAAATGAAAACCCTATAGCTCATGAAGACCAGTCCTTAAATATTGGTGATTCTTCCATCAAATTTCCACAAATAGTTCAACAAACAATAGTTCTAAACACACATTCACAGGCCTATGAAAATGGAGGCTCGAACGGATAAAGGAAAGGAGATAAAAAACAACCAATAATAAAAATGGATTATCAATTTTTCACATGCAAGGTATCTTCTAAAGGAAGCTTTAGGTTTCCCAAGATCATTTAATGGAATTTAAGTCCATCAAGTTCCACATAGTGCCTCTCTCTCTAACTGGACACCATCAATCTACAAGTTCCCTCCAAATATATCTGAGGTGGTTTTTATGAACGATCGAAGATAACAAATCAATAAAATAATTTAACTTAGATTTGTGCATGTTCCTTTAATCAACAATTATGCAATTAAAATATCAATTTCCATTTGAATAATGTCAAATCCATATTTTTTTCAAACAAAGAAAATACTAACGAATATGGTTGAAGATCCAAAACAATAACCAATGATCAAAAACCATGAGTTTGGTTGAAGACCATAGGGCTTACCAAAACGTTTAGGAAGTTAATGGTATATGATCTAAGCTCATATTAACATTTAACAATAAAATGCTAAGGAGTATAATCCATATCATAATAAATACCCAACAATTTACTTTCACCACCTTACTTACTAATAGAATGGAGTATAATAAATCAACTTAAATCATAACATTCCAAACACATTACCTTTTTCCATCTCAATTATCAATGAAAATGGAGTATATTGTATTTTATTAGATAATTTAAATGCTCATTAAAATAGTATACAACTAACTTGATTATTTATAATCAAAAATCACTCAATCATGGAGCACGATTGGTCAAAGACAAGATTCACTAAATGAACTTCAATCCATCACATAATGTGATCATCTATAGAACATTATGTGTGTTACGATCAAGATTACTAAATAGTCAAGTAAATAATCAACATAAAATCGACCAAACTAATATTTTATTGCAATACAATTACTTGTATATTCCTTGCAAATATAAATATCATAAAGCCAAACTTAAAATTTTACATTGATGATCCCAAAATTTACCTTACCATGATGCAATACATTATGTTTATTTATGATCAATGACCATTATAATGTCAAAAGAGTTAGTGACTTTTAAACATTCATCATTATTTCAAAATATCAAAATAATACATTAAAACTATGTATAAATTATAACATACTTGGTAATTCATTATTTCCAACAACAAGATGAACCAGATTATCCATAACAAGTATAATATTCAAATAGTATACCTAAGTATAAAAATCATCACATACACACAAAAATGTAAAGGAAAATCAAATAACCAAGAAATAAAAAATAAGTCATCAATGTAAAATATTTCACTAGAGTTTGGTGATAAGTTTCATTATGCGGTTGGATTTATAGCTACGCGTAAGTATGTGTATCATTTTTAGGATATACGTACATACACTTAGCTTCACACTAGCCAAGTAATGCTTCCTATCCCTACCCTCTTTACCCACTTCACGTTATATAACTCAATTTTGGGACAACACGAAATGAAAATATGGGATGCGACATACTTCCCCACTTAATGAATCATCATCCCAATGATTTTACTCATTAACAATAAAAATAATAAACCACACATATATTTATATCATACGAATAAGGAAACAGTCAAATATTTTCATCCAAACTTGAATTTTTTTCAAAAAAAATTATTTATCTGCGATAAATTTATTGGTTATAATAGCCTTTGAAACATCTAGTTTCATCATACAGTCTGAAATATGAGAGAATTTTGTCATTTCAAAATGCAAAATTATAAAATAATATCAAGTATAACTTAATAAATTAACACGTAATTTTCTATGACTAAAATAGATAAGGAAACATTGTTTTCATTTCCTCTAGATTCTCCCAAGTTGCACTTTATTCTGAATACTGGTCCCATTAGACCTTGCATTAAACAATTTTTCTATTTCTCAGGTGTAATATATGAGTTTCCAAAACTTTGATAGGATGTACTACCACAATAACTGAATCCTAAACCTATAAATAGTTCCAATTAAGTACATATGTTACATTTGAAACATTTTCTTAAGCAAGGAAACTTGTAAAATATCATGCATTTTAGACAATACGGGAGGTAGTGCTAAATGATATGCTACCATATTTCTAGTATTTCAAATAATCCAACACATCTTAGAGGTTTCACCTTTTTCTTAGATTGTTTCTTTGAATTGTTGACAAAATAGATAGGGTAACGGGCGTAGGAGGAATACCTGTTCAAATGTTGGTTGATGGGTTGTTGCACGCGTATGACTTCCGAATCCACAGCTGACCGTGAGAGCTTCCTTTTGGCTAGGAGGAACTACCTGTAATGAAAACAAGACCACCAGAAGGAATTAAACAATATGGGCAGTGAACTGCCTAGCGTGAGCTAGATCTGGGAAGTATGATACTTCCTAGATGGCTGTCAGTCCACTGTTTTAAACAAATTAATGCTGTAAACAAAGTAAATCCTATTGTTATTTTAAAATGATTTAGGTATCTCACTTAAAAACACAATAAGAAATAGATCTAATCTAACAGGCTAAGCTAGAATAGAATCCAAGGTCAAGTGATAGGTTCTGGGTCTCTGCAGGTCTGATAAAGGTCTCAGGTAGGTCACAGGTGAGTGAGGGTGAGGTAAAATTAGGTGGGTAGGTCTCTGTTTAAGGCTGTGTGGGCAAACACAGAGACTGGCGTCGGTCAGGGGTGACCGACCACGGTTAGGTATAACCGGTGCCGGTTACTGTGAGATCTAGAAATGTCACAGAACAGGGTTTTGGTCTCCTTTGTGATTACACAAAGGATTTTGGTTGGTCGGGATGAGGTAATGGGTGACTGGAGTAGGATTTTGTGAGGTTTTGATGGGTCTATGGAGGTGAAAATGTTGGAGAAGGTCAATAGGGAGCAAGATAAACAATGGATGATAAAATAATGATGAAATGAAATAACCAGGAAAGTATGATGTTATACTTACTTGGATTTCATTCCTGAAGGTCTATGTGTGAAGGATGGAGGTGCTGATGATGGGTTTGAAGGCTGCAAGTGATCACCAACTGAAGAAAAGCTTCTGCATGGGCTGCATGCACACTCCTCTTTGCTTAGATAGATCAGAACGTGGCTGGGATGGCTGTGCAGGAGAAGATCCTCAATCTCCTTCCTTGGATGTGAGTTCTTGCTGGAATTGGCTCTCTGAAGATGCGTTATCTCTCTGAGATTTGTTCTTGTTCATCAAATTTCTTGCTTCCAACTTCCAAGTTCCAAGTTCCAACCTTGAGAATAAGGTTGTTTTGGGTTAAAAGGGGTAACCGACGGTGGTCCGGCTTAACCGGCGATGGTTAGGGGTAACCGATGTCGGTCAAGGTGGGATTTCCTAGGTTTACTAAACTTAGGGAGATCCTCCTGATTTCCTCAGATCTCATGTCATTATCCCATGGATTAGACTCGGAGCCTCTTGTGAGCATGTGGGAATGTGGTTAGAGGGAATGTAGGCATTGATTTTTAGGGTTTGGGTAAGTCTTAGTTAGTTATGGTAACTTGCTAAGAATAGGTCTTAGGTTGAGTTAGCTTGGTGAGGTGTCTAAGTGAACTATATGTGTAGATATTATTTAAATAAGATATTTAAATAATAAATATAGTGAGGATAAAGCATTAATTTAATTAAATTAATTAAATTAATATTAGTGGGGTGAAGGGGGTCATGGCTAGGTAAATGTAATAAAGGGGGCTTATATGTCGAGGGACGAAGGGGGAGTGTGACCTAATTTTAGTGTCTACATTTTGCCCCTTTTTGTTGCGTAGCTTGTATTGGTAAGCGATGCTAACAAAAATAAGATGTGGTTGCCCCATGTGAGGGTGAAGGTGATCCCCCTCAAACCAGGAACTGACGAGGCAGCAGGCTGAAGTGGTGAGTGGTTTGATAAAAGGTAAATGTGAGGAAAAGGCAAGTGGGTACAGGGGAAAAGGGTGAAAGGTCTACTCGGGAAATCTAGGTAATGGGTCAGGGTCAAAGGTAACAACAGTCAAATGCACACACATGTATAAACTGCAGCACGCTACTGGGTTGAAGAGCAGGAAAACTCTACATCGTCTAAGGTCGATAGGTTTATCCAAACAAGGGTGAAGTGAATCCGGTATCCAAGGTATAGGATAAGGTCAGGAAACACAATGTAGGTTAGGTGCAGGAATGTTTAGGTATGTTCTGGTACACCAAAGGTAGGGTCAGGATAGACAACATGACAATAGGCAAGGTAAGGGCATGAGGTCAAACAACACGGGTAACAGTGTCGCAAGGTATAGCGAGCACATTGGTTCAAAGGTCACAAACATTTTTCTAGGTCCAGGTAGATAGGTCACAACATGGGTAAGGCCGAGGTAGGGGTAAAATAATGAGGCTTCAACAGTGGATGAGGTGAGGTTGAAGAAGGTGGAGGGCCAGAGGGGAAGGTAAAGTGGTCCAGGTAGGTGTAGGGGAGGCAAAAGAAAGAGGAGGTAAGGAAAATGAGGTCAATGTGAGGGCAATGAGTATGCAGGGTAACTGACAGTGGTCAGTATGAACCGATGATGGTGGAGAGGAACCGATGGTGGTTGGCTAGGGCATCAGATGCATCGGTCAAGTGTGAACCGATGTCGGTTGAGTCGGGTAGGTGATAAAAGGTGAAAAACCCACATTTTGAAAATTCATTTGGTATTTGTGAAAAGGAGAAAAGGACAAGAAGAGAGAAAAGAGGAAAAGGAAAAAAGGACATCAGAGAGTTTGGTTAGCAAGCCACATAGGCTGGGTTAGTTGAGTGAGAGGTGGGGTCACCACGAGGATTGAATCGAGTGAGGTGATTGGTGTGGAGATTGGTGGTCATTCTTGGATGGCGGAGGCTGGAGAGGGATCGGGAGGAGTGGCACGGAGGCCAGTGGTTCCACCATGATGGTGGCAGTGGGATCAGGTAGGTTTGGAACCTTTGTTATGGATTTTTTAGTTAATTTGATTAAACATATAGAAAAATATGAAAAATGGGGGTTTGGGAGGGGAAGAATTGCAAAATAGGAAAAATAGGGGGAAATGGGAATAGGGAAGGGTAGGGGGTAGGTGAAGAGGAGGATTATAGGAATAATTAGGGGTGTAAAGGGGAATTTGGGTGGGTAGGAGGATTAGGGGGAAAAAGGGGGTTGGGAAATCATGGTGGGTGGCACGACAGTGACCGACGTCGGTCAGCTTGTGGCCGATGTCGGTGGGTAGTGACCGGTATCGGTCACAAGAACAGTGACCGATGCCGGTCAAGGGGAGACCGTGGTCGGTCAAGGGATAACCGGGGTCGGTCAACCTAAGGTTAAGTTGGGACAAAAAAGGGAATAGAGTAAGGGTAGGGGGTGGGAAAGGATTAGGTGAGAGGGAAAAGGGTTAAGGGAGATAGGTGAAGGGTTTAGGGTGGCTTGGGTGAGGGGTAGGGTAGATAGTTTTTAGGGTGGATGGGTTTGGGTAGGTTTGGGTGAGGGTTTGGGTAGTTGGGTTAGGTAGGGTAGATGGGTTTGGGTAGGTTGGATTAGCGACAAGGCCAATGGGATGGGGGTGGGGAAAGAGATTAGGTTGGGATGTGGGGTGAAATAGGGTAAGTTGGGAAGGTGTACTAATACATTGCTCTTGTGGGATGCAGGCCCGAGATGAGCTGCGGATGAGGGCCCAGGTGCCACCCTTATTATTGACAGTATGAGTGAGCATGACGTGGGAGGAGTGGCAGCATGTTGCAGAGGTGGGGTTGATAGGGGTGAGGTGCTACCGGCATGTAGTCTGGGAGGTGAGTCTGATGGTTGCCCTCATCGATAGATGGGACTCGGTGACCAACACCTTCCATATGCCGATGGGTGAGATGACGATCACCCTGGAGGACGTCTACAGGATCCTGCAGTTGCCCATATTGGGGGCCCAGGTTTATTCTATCTCCTCAGAGGCATCTGAGGAGCTACTAGCACCCATTTTTGGTGAGGGTGTAGCAGACCTGATGTTCCATAGCACTAGCATGAGCTATGGAGTGATGTATAGAGCTCATCCAGAGGAGATGAGGTTAGTGGTACTTTTGATGGAGGTAGTGTGCTGCTTCGCACTACCAGATGTAGAGGGTGGGAGATTCCTGAGGTCACTGATGGGAGTCCTTCATGACATGGTGATACAGTGGACATGGTTCGCATGGGCACCTGCATTGCTGACACAGGTATATAGAGAGCTATGGGCCTATGGGTGACTGCGGAGGTTCAACATCTGTTGCACTGTACTACTGCATTGTTGGGCTTATGAGCACATTGTTTGTGTTCGACCAGTGGGGATGCCCCGAGTAGATGCATTCCCCATGGAGAGTTTTGAGAGTTGGGTACAGGTGGTGGGTACCAGCCATTGGAGAGGCCCGAGGTGCCAGAGCTACTCATGATGTAGCTTACTACAGGAGGTTGTTGGAGGGGTTGTCTGGGGTGGACATCATTTGGAGGCCGTATGTGGGCTTCCCCACATACAGACAGATGGCCACGGAGCTAGATGGGCTACAACTATATCTGTGGATAGAGGGGAGGAGAGTGGGAGAGCATGAGTGGATACCCATAGAGTGGGTTAGGTGCCAGTTCAGGTTAGTCCAGGATGTACCACCTCCATTCCCGCAGTACAGGAGAGATGATGTGGAGAGACCTATGTCTCCACCGTGACCCACCGTGCCGACTGGACAGGAGGAGCAGCCAGTGGATTCACAGATTGATGATGCCAGAGTGGCAGATGGATACAGGTAGTGGTGGGTAGCACAGCTGAGAGCCGTACCACCGAGGCCAGGGTAGCCAGACTTAGCCACCATCACAGTGCAGAGGGATGCCCTACAGGGGTAGGTGGCTACCTTGGTGATGTAGCTTGGGATTATGCAGGGGCAGCTGACAGGTACAGAGGCATAGGTTGCCACATTACAGGCCCAGATAGTGATGTTGCAGGCTCAGGTAGGGCAGGGATAGGTACCTACATAGGCGGAGGTAGGGGGAGATGGAGATGGAGAGGAGGTAGGTGGAGGGGGAGAGCAGATAGCCACCTTACAGGGCCAGTTGGCCACAGTGCAGGGAGAGGTTACGGGTCTGTAGAGCCAGCTGTCAGTAGCACAGGCACAGATTACTACTCTGCAGGCCCAGATTTAGGCACAGGCACAGCTCCCAGGGCCGAGTCAGGCCATGGTACCGACACAGGGCACAGGATAGATTCTGGGACAGGGTCCCGTGGTACAGGCATCCACATAGGTAGGGAGACCCATGGCACCCCCACAGATAGTGACCATGGTCAGATTCAGGGATGCCCTAGCAGAGGCATGATATTATCAGGATCATTTGTTAGCTGTCGGGCTAGATGTGCCCTCCTATGCTGAGTACAGAGCACAACAGGCCTCCAGTGAGAGGACTAGATCCCACACTCATAGTGTGGAGAGTACAGGGGGCCGACAAGCCCAGAGATAGGGTCATGGTGAGGCCACTAGTGTGCAGAGGCTAGCCCCAGGTGAGGGGCCATCAGCAGGAGGTGAGGCAGGTGTCGGGCACCAGACAGGTGTGGCAGAGGGGTCGGGAGAGACAGAGTCACAGGGAGCATTCCCCGACATCAGATGGGGAGATGATTGACTTGCTATGGACCGGCCTGTGTGCCGAGTCATTTTTGTATGGATTATATATGAGACCGGCCTACGTGCCAAAGATATTTTGTATTTATTATGATTTTTTTTTTGTGCGACATGATACCGGCCTACGAGCCGAAGATATTTTTGTATTGGATAGCGGCCTGTGAGCCGGTGATGTATGAGAGACACATGTATTTTTGAGATGAGTGTACATTATTGTGATACACAGGTATTTATATGATGAGATGTATGAGGTTCAGATGATTATGTGTTGTGATGTGTATTTTATTTTTATATTTTCAGGTTATGATATGAATGGATTAGGTGAGTTAGGCATGATGAGTCATTTTACCTTTTTAGGCATGGATCGAGTCAGGTCAGTTTAGGCATGGATCGAGTCAGGTCAATTTTAGGCATGGATCGAGTCAGGTCAGTTTAGGCATGGATCGAGTCAGGTCAGTTTAGGCATGGATCGAGTCAGGTTAGTTTAGGCATGGATCGAGTCAGGTTGGTTTAGGCATGGATCGAGTTTCATGGTTCAAGTTGGTTTAGGCATGGAATAAGTCAGGTTGGTTTAGGCATGGATGTGTATTTCGGTATTTTGGTAATACATGTTAATGCAAATGAATGTAATGGTGTTCAATGTTTAAATATGGGTTATAGATGAATATGGGAAATAATGGTAGTGGTAAAAGAGTATGTGAAACATGAGGAGTGTATGTAGGTCGAATGATGTGGATATGGGATAGATTTCTGGGTTTTTGATATGAACAGGAAATCAGGTAAAGGTGGGGAAAATGGTTAGGGTAAAGAGTGGCCGAGCTAACCTTCCAGGGCCCCATGCCCTGGAAGTGCTGCCTACATAGTCCTGGTGAAAAGGGACCTCAGACCGATGTAGTTCTCCCATGAGCTAGGGAAGAAGATGAAAATGAGTTGGTAGGTTTGTGGGCATGTAGTGGGTTTAGGTTTAATAGGTGTGGGTAGATGATAGTTAAAATGTTGCAGGTGAGGGTGATTATGGCGAAAGGGGAGGATGACCCCCAAAGGTAAGTGTCGAGGACCAAGTCCTGTATAAGGTAATCAAAATGTAAACAAAGATGGTTAAAAGATAAGAGGGGGGCAATAAAGCCACCTGATTGGGTAGAATCATACCGAGTAGATCATACCTTGAAAAGGGGTGATGAATACAAGACCCGAAAGGCATTGCATGATTAACTGTTCTATGGTGAAAGTAGTCACAGGATCACCAAATGTCGAAATTCCAAGATGTCCCTTAAGGAAATTTAGGAAATGAGAGTGGAAATGGTAAGGTGGGTGAAAGGTAGTTAATTGTATATGTTTTGAGTGACAGGTCTTTTGGGCAAGAGGTCCGAGGTCACAATGGGAAAGTCCATGACTAAAAAGTGTTTTTGTTTTGAAATACTGATTGATGCAGGAAGTCTATATGGGATAAATAATATGGTACTCCTCGAGGTCTTCGTGAAGCTGATTGATGCGGGAAGCTCTGGTTTCTCTCATTTTTTTATTTTTTTTCTGAAAGCTTCACATAGTTGTCCTTTGAGGGAGCAGTCTATTTATAGTAGCAATTTGGTCGAGAGGAAGATGTCCTTTTGAGGGAGTCATCTTTTTTATTAGAAGTTTGACTCAAGGAGTTTGGTCCCATTGGAGGTCTTTGAAATCATGGACAAGACCAAGGTGAAGGATAGGACTCTTGTTCAAAAGGTGAGGTGGAATGACCATGGGATCTCATCTAAAGGTAGATGAAAAGTATCCATGAGAATGATGCTATGTGTAGTGCCATGGTACACATATTCAAGAGAAGATAACAAGTGACGGGTACTCACATGATTCTTGTTTAATCATTAGGGAGGTGTATGAAGTGGATAGTGCTTAAGGGATGAGCCTGTAAAGAGACAAAGGGTGAGGTAGGACAACGAGTCAACAATAGAATGGTCGAAGATGTAATGTGTTAAGGGGCTCAGGTTTGGGTTTACCCTCAAGAGGACAAACAATAGGCACCCGATCCATAGGTATGAGTTACGATGTATGGTCCAAGCCAATTAGGAGTGAATTTTCCCCGTTTACTTTTTTCTGCTTTGGTTACGTGTTGATTTTCTTTCAAAACAAGGTCACCAACTTGGAAGGTTCATTCATGAACACGTTTTTCATAAGCACGTTTGATACGTTGTTGGTAAACTTGAAGGTGATCCAGAGCGTTAAGATGACGTTCATCTAATAACTCTAGTTGTGCTAAGCGGTCCTGATGAAAGTCATCATCAGTAAGCATGTCATGGAGAGAAATGCGGAGTGAGGGGATCTGGACTTCGAGAGGCAGAACAGCCTCGGTACCGTAGACCAGTGAAAAGGGTGTAGCCACAGTGGAAGTGTGAATACTAGTGTGGTATGCCCATAGAGCAAAAGGAATGTGCGTATGCCAATCCTTCCCAGTATCATCAACCACTTTCATGAGAATTTTATTGAGGGTTTTGTTAGTGGATTCGGCTTGGCCATTGGTTTGTGGGTAATAAGGTGAGGAGAAACTAAGCTGAATGCCGAAGGCGTCACAAAGTTTTTGCAGTGTTTTGTTTTTGAATTGTTTTCCATTGTCAGTGATGAGGTGATGAGGGACACCAAAGTGACAAATGATGTGATGGTTAATGAACTCACATATTTTCTCAGCTTTCATGGAGATGAGTGGTATGGCTTCCACCCATTTTGTGTAGTATTCGGTAGCAGTTATGATCCATTGATGACGTTGGGAAGAATGAGGATTGATTTCTCCGACAAGATCCAAACCCCATTGAGAGAAGGGCCAAAGGTCACGAGTGACCTGTAAGGCATGACTGGGTGTATGATGAAGGTTGGAATGTTGTTGACATTTCACACAATGTTTGACATAGTCACAACAATCATGGTTAAGGGTCGGCCAGTAGTAGCCTAGGTGAAGAATACGCTTAGCAACAACAAGGCCACTAAAGTGACCTCCACATATGCCATCATGAACCTCCTTAATGGTATAAGGAATTTCAGAACTTGTGAGGCATCGTAAGAGAATACCATCAAAGCCATGCTTATAGAGGAGTCCCCCCAGGATAACAAAATGGGAGACCTTTTTAAGGAAGGTGTGTTGTCCGTTACGGGTGAGATCAGGAGGTAAGATGGAGAGGGAAAGGTAGTCAGAGTATTGTTTATACCAAAGGTCACTCGGGTCAGGGGTGTCATTTCTGATTGAGTAAACATCATGAGGTAAATAAGAAGGTGAATGGAGGCATTGTACAGTGACAAATATTTTGGAATCGGTAGGGGAAGCGGGTATTTGGGAAGCTAAGCAGGCCATGGTATCTACAAATTTGTTGGTTGACCGTGGGATGGTTTGAAGGGTGTAACGATCAAAGGTGGTCAAAAGTATGTCTACATGATGTTTATACTTCTGAAGTATCTCGTTATGACATTGGTACATACCATTGACTTGGTTTATGACCAATTGTGAATCACCAAAGATGTGGATTGATTTGACATCTAGGGCATAGGCGGTCTGGAGACCTAGTATGAGTGCTTCGTACTTGGCAATGTTGTTGGTGCATTCAAAGTCTAGTTTGAAAGACAAAGGCATGGGTTCACCATCCAGAGGAATGAGGATAACACCAGCCCCACCCCCACGCTGACACTTGGAACCATCGAAGAACAGTGTCATTTGGTAAGGGGGTTCATCCAGGGAAAGGGTAGCAATGGATTCATCAGGAAAGTCAAAATTAGAGGGTTGGTCCCCGGCAATAGGTGCGTCAGCCAGTTGGTCAGTGATATCCTGGCCCTTAATGGACTTTTGGTGAATGAATTCGAGGTCAAGATCAGCTAAAAGCATAAGCCATCATGTGGCATGCTGATTTTGATAAGGTTTGGTGTACATGAAGTGTAAAGGGTCGGTGTTGGTCACAACATAGGTTTTGTGGTTGAGTAGGTAATGGCAGAGTTTGGTGGCGACATGAAAACTAAGGCTAAGAAAAGCTTTTCTGGATGGTTGTATCAGGTTTCATAGTCCAAAAGAGTATGGCTTATGTAATAAACCACCTACTCCCTATGTTGTTCATCGCGATGAGCGAGCATGGCTCCCAAGGAATGATCGGTAGCTGATATGTATAGGTAAAAAGGTTGATCATCTTTCAGTGGAATGAGTATGGGTGGTTGGAGAAGGTATTGTTTTAGGGCCTCAAAAGCTTTGTGACAGTCATCATCCCATTTAAAGGAGACATCTTTCCTAAGCAGATGATGAAATGGTTGACACCGATCAGATAGTTGTGAAATGAAATGGTGAATGGACTGCAATTTACCTTGCAGGCTACGGAGTTGTTTAAGGTTAGTGGGTGGAGGCATTTCCAGAATGGCCTTGACTTTAGCAGGGTCAACTTCTATACCACGGAGGGAAACAATAAATCCTAGGATTTTTCCTGAGAGAACCACGAAGATGCACTTTTTAGGTTGAAGGTGGATGTAATATTTAATGAGGTGGTCAAAGATGGTTTGGAGGACAGGCGAGGTGCTCGGCGTGACATTTAGATTTGGCCAAGAGATCATCCACGTAATCTTCCAATATGTGATGCATGATATCATGGAAGATGTAAGTCATAGCACGCTGATATGTAGCACCAGTGTTTTTAAGGCCAAAAGGCATGACTCGATAGCAAAAGGTTCCCCAAGGGGTAATGAATGTGGTCTTGTGCTGATCTTCTGGGGCAAGAAAAATTTGGTTATAACCCGAGAAACCATCCATGAGTGAGAGCATCTCGTGACCAGTGGTAAGGTCAACCAGTTGATCAATACCGGGCAAGGGAAAGTCATCTTTCGGGCAGGAAAGGTTGAGGTCACGGAAGTCCGTGCAAATGCGGAGTCCCCCTGTTGCTTTAGTAACAGGGACAATGTTAGAAATCCAATGAGGATAATCAATGGGTAAGATGAAGGAAATGGAAAGAAGGTGTTGAAGTTCTTCTTTGATGAGAAGAGAAATGCGAGGATGCATTTTCCTCAGCTTTTTTTTGATAGGTTTGGCATCGGGAATGGTTACGATATTGTGGACCACTATGGTGGGGTCAATACCAGGCATGTCTGTAAGACCAAGTGAAAGTGTGGTTATGATCTCAGAGAAAAGAAGTGATGGCTTCCTGTTCAGCAGCATCTAAAGATTGTCTGATCTTTAGGATGTGTGGGTCATCCTGAGTATGAATGTTGATCTCGATAGTTGATTCATTCAACATGGTTTGTGTCTCAGAGGGTAACGACCGATGAATATATGAGTCTTCTGCACCAAGGTAGGTGAGTATGGATTCATCATCCTGACATTGAATGACATGTTAATTGTAGGTGTGTCATCATCGATCATCTTAGGATACAGGAATGGGAGAGTGGAAGGGGCCTCACCTTCGCGTTGATAAGTCAAAGGCCCCAAGGAAATGGTGTTTATGAAAAAAAAAGTTAGGAGGGATAGATTCAGGATCCATCGACTCCGTCGGTGAGGGTGGTGATGAAGGTGGAGAAGGGCTAGGGTCCTCAATGAGTTCAATGCGGGCCTGTTTGGTAGGAGGTTTGGGGAAGCCGATACCACTATGGTCATTATGTTTGTGGGTGGTACATGGAATAATGGTATGGTGGCCTTGCTCGTAAAATCCAAAACCAAAACCCTTCCACACACAGTGGTGTAGGAAGGTGTGGGAAAAATGGTGATTGGTAAGTGATTGGAAGTCAGTGGAAAATGGGTGGGGTTGTGATGGTGGTTCAGGTGTGTAAGTGGTAGTATCAAGTCCCCCATAGGTGAGACTAGTACGAAGATGAGAACCATAAAGGAGGTGTTCTCCTATATGGTGATCATAGCGAGGGTGTTGGTGAAGGCTTCCATACTCATGTGGAGTAAGGAATGTGTTGACACTATATAGGTGGTACTCCCCTAGAGTGAGGCATTGAAAAACACCTTCCAAGGGATCAGTGGTTGGTATGTGGGTAGCTGGTATGGATGATGTGTTAGAGGTCGATGCGGAGGTGGAGTTAATGGATTGGGAAGCTAATGGGTCAGCTATGGAGGTTATAGTGGTAGGAATAGAGGAGGTATGTGCGGTGAAAGCAGTGGCTGTACTGGTAGGTGGGGGTGTAGGTGAAGTGGTATTGGTTGCAGAAGTAGATGGCTTGACAGGTATGAGCACATCATTGGGTCGGTAAAGCATGTTGCATGTTTTGAAAGGTGATGGGTCAGCTGGAATGGTATAAGTGTGTCCTTCGTGTTCAAACTTTACACAACGATGCAAAGTGGAAGGAACACAACCCATGACATGGATCCAGGGTCTACCAAGCAACAAGTTATATTGGAATTCCCCCTCCAAAACATAAAACAATTCTGGAACAGTGCGGGGGCCCACACGAATGTGAAGGATGACAGTGCCTAGTGTGGAGGTGATAGCGTCATTGAATGAATGCAACATGACCGGATGTTTATGCATGCAATTGTCAGGTATGCACATTTGAGAAAATGCATGGGATGAAATGATGTTAATGCTAGCACCTCCATCAATCATCACACGGTGTACCCATATGTCATCAATGTGGACAGAGATGAAGAGGGCTGGGTCTGGGTCATCATTTTGGTATGGCATGATCTCTGCCTCTGAGAAGCTAAGGGAGGCCACTTGGTGAACAAGGTGAGGTGAGGATGAAGGTGGTAATTTGGTGAGAGAGGCTACATGATGGGGTGTGATAATGGAGGCTACGGGTGTAGGGTCATTGGGTAAAACCTTGATAGATTGAAGAACCTCCATGAGGGCTTGACGATGGGATTCTGAGGTTTGGATGAGGTCATATAAGGAAATTTTGAGGGGAGATTGGTGTAGTTGTTTGAGCATGGTGCGATGTGTGATACCATTAGAAATGGGGTATGTGGGGCCATGGATAGTTATTTTAGGTATGGGTGCAGATGGTATGTTGGGTATAGGATTGGTTGGTGGGTCAGCTACCTTTTCTTTACCCTTCTGCGCACATGTAGTGATGTGTACCATGTTGATTTGAGGGAAGTTGTCAAATGGAGAAGGTGTAGGGTAAGTGGTATAATGACATGAAGGGAAAAAACCTACTGGAGGAGAAAATCCCTGTGAGGTCAGTTGGGCGCAATGACATTTGGGTGGTGGCGTGGCAAGTTCTCTGATGCGAACCATGTTAATTTCAAATTTTGTGTGTGGTTCTAGGAGCTGTGAGGGTGGAGGTTGTGGTTGTTGAGTGGGCAGTGTGGGAATGGGTGTAGGTGAAGCAGGATCCTCGTCAAGAAGGTCATCATCATCAAAGTTGGTTTCTGGTGGACACAATTGGATAAGGACAGTTTTCAAGGCCTTGCAGTTCTCCACATCATGCCCTGGCACATGATGGTATGCGTAAATTTTGGTATCATCAAACCCCTTTGGCTTGGGTTTGAGGGGGTCGTAAGGTCAGAGTGGCGGTAATGTGATAACAGAAGTCTCGAGGAGGTTGGTTAAAATTTTGGCATAGGACCCTGCTAGTGGATCACAATGGGAAGTGAATGTGGGTTTGGGTGTAGGTGTGGTTGGTTGTCGGGGAATTGTTTTTGGAAGTGTAGGAATGGGTCGAGCTATGGGTTTAGGCGCCGGTGTGGTTTGAGGTATCGGTCGGGTTCGTTTGGGTAGGGGTACAGTAGATGGATGGGTAGGAGGGTGTGGGGTTGTTTTGACTACCTTGTTGTGGGGTAGTGGGGTTTTGTTTTTGGGTTGCACCTTCTTGGGTAAAGGTGATGTGGGTGTATGAGGTCTAGAAGGAAAAGCAGATGGAGGAAGAGGGTGAGTTACCCATGGGGATAATGGGGGTGCTATGAAGGTAGATGACGTGGGTCGTGCTTGGGGTGTGAGGGACAATGACTGAAGTGTAGTGGGTAGTGAAGCAATGGCTGAAGGTATCAGAGGTATTGGTGGTAAAGAGACTACAGGTGTGGGTATGAGTCATGTTGTGTGCCTGGGTAGGTTAGAGATTTGTGAGGAAGGAATGGGTGGTTGTGTTATTGGTTTATGGATGGGTGAAGGGTGCTTGACCATGTTGGGAAGCTGAGGTCTTAAGGAAGATGGGACAAGTGTGGGTGTGATTGGTGTAGTCTGGTATGAGGTTGATGAGTTTGTTTCTTTGGTTTGGGTGTCGGGGTAGGTGTGGTATTGACGTTGGAGGATGTAGCTAAATCTAGTTTAATAGGTGGATGAGTAAGGCTAGTGATCAGGGTGACCCCTAAAGTGGTAATAGGTTTGGTGGAGAAAAATGTTGTGGGTATGGGTTTGGGTTTAGATATAGGTCGGGTTACGGGTAAGGGTGTGGTGTGAGTGCTAACAGGTATCGTGGAAGGGGTTGTGACAACAGTGGTTGTATGTGGTTTGATGGGTGGAAATGTGTTTGGGTAGATAGTGGAGGTGTCATCGAGGGATCTCTGCATCTGTGTTGAGACATGGAGTAAGAGGCACCCCCATAATAAAGCCCTATCCACATAATCCAAGTGATCAGCCAAACGTGAGAATGGCACGTTTGTGGGTGGAGTTGGTGAGGACCTAATGGGAATTCCCGTAAAATGCATCTTAGAGATGGGGAATCGGCCAGCTTCAGCTTCCGTGGGTAAGAGAGCTGAAAGTAGGTCTGTTGGATGTTGGGTAGCTGATGGAGAATGCTCGCCAAGAGGAAAAGGTATCTCCACCAGGTCTATGATGGGTGGAAGAGATGATGGGAGTTCCTCTATAAGTGGAGGAATGGATAGGTGCTCCTCTGTGGGTGGAGGAGGTAATGGGTGCTCCTCTATGGGGGAGAAGATAATAGGTGCTCCTCTGTGGGTGGAGGAGGTAATGGGTGCTCCTCTATGGGTGGAGGAGGTAATGGGAGCTCCTCTATGGGTTGAGGAGGTATGGTAGGTAAAGGTTCTCTAAGTGGAGAAGCTAGGGGTGAGATGGTCTCAATGTTAGTAGAAGACTCCTCCGTAGGTGATGTAGGAGATGAAGGGTGTTCTTCTATTGGTGAAGGAACAATGACAGTTGGTTCCAATGTGGAAGGAGGATTTCGGGCTAGGATTTCCTCTATGGAAGGGATGTGAGGTAATTGAGAGGTGACAGGTACCTCGTTAAAGATTGCGTGAACCTCACGGGTATGGGTATCATGAGTGGATGTCTCACCGGTTTGATTGGATGAAGGGGCATGATTGGGAAATGGTTTTTTAAAGATTTGTAGATTTTGGTTGGGGGTGGCGTTGGGATTATCCACAGTCAACTCACCTTTCTCGAGCATTTCTTGGACAATATTCTTAAAAGTGATGCAGTTGCCATCACTATGACCCTTCACTCGGTGATAGTTACAGAAATCTTGTTCCTTATACCACGTGGGCATGGGGCGAGCAGGGTCAAAACCAGTGTGTGGTTTTATGGGTGGAAGGGTGATGGTGCCAGCTTTGATAAGATTTTCTAAGATAGAAGAGTAAGGTTCCCCAATTGGGGTATATTTTCACTGCTCTTGTCTGAATCGAAAAGCTTGGACGGGTGATAGATTAGATGAGGGTGTAGCCTGATTGGATGGATGAGCTGGGCCGGCCTTGAGTACCACTGCGTTAGTGGCACCCTTAGCCTTTGAATAATTGGTTGGTGGTTTGGAAGAAGAAGAGGTTTCATTCGAACTTGAATGCTGAATTCTTATTTCGTAATTGGATTTTCTTCTCTTCGATGGCCCGAATCTCTAACTTTCGTGCCATAGTGAATGCCTCATCGAATGTTCAGAAAGTTTGGACCTGCAAGGTCGGGGAGATATGTCTGGCACAAGCTCATGTGAAGAGCTCGATGAGTTCAGTTTGTGGCAGTTGAAAGGTAAGTTGATTGATCAGGCTGTGCCAGCGAGTGACAAAATCTGTGATAGATTCATCCTCGTACTGACGTGTGGAATATAGATCGGTCATGGTAACTTTCTTGGCGATATTGATAGAGAAATGATCCAAGAAAGCTTGGGCTACCTGATTGAATGAAAATATAGAGTGTTTGGGTAACCCACTATACCAATCTAATGTAGGTCTAGTGAGGGACATGGGAAAAGTTCTCAAAAGAAAGGCATCATCATGAGCAATCAGATAACACCCATGTTTGAACGAGCGCAAATGTTGTTGTGGGTCTTCCTTACTATTGAAGTGGTTGAATTTAGGCATTTCCCAATGCACAGGGTATGAACGGATGGGAATGGATGGGTGAATAGGCTCATTGCAAATCTCATCATAAGTGAGAGTGTTGTGGGAGCCAGAAACTGATGCCTCCAGTGTCTGCATCTTGTCCATCATCAATTTAATTAGGTCGTTGGTGTTGGTTGGTTGTGATGATTGGATGCCTCCTATAGCATGAGGAGGTTGGTTTTGGACATATAATGAGGGTGGAATTCCAGTGTATGGGGCTGCCATGTAAGGTGGTGGAGAAGAAGGTAATGAAATAGGGGGTACATACCCGGAATGAATAATAGATGAAACAGGTAGTTGTTGGTAGTATGTATATGGGGGAGGAAGGGTCGTGGTAACCCTAGTGGCAATAGGGGCTAATGATTGTGGAATGGAAAGAACTACGTTCTGAAATGGGGTAGGGGTCACCGACACTGGAGGTGGGAATGTAGCTACAGGTATGTGTGAGACATGAGGGGTGGATGAGGTTGTGTTTGGGGTAATCGTTGAGGGTATGGTGGATGTAATGGGTGCCACAGAGATAACAGATGCGGCAGTCATGGCAGGTATAGAACCTAACTGTGAAATGACTGGGGGTAAGGTGGATGTGGGTAGCACGGAGCCAGATGGGGCTGATGCGGAAGTGGGTGCAAGAGTCGAGGGGACAGATACAAGCATTCTGTATATCAATTGACCTAAGGCATCTCGAGTGGATGAGTGGGAGAGGTAAAACTTCAAGGTAGTAGGGTTCTGGTCAAGGAGTCATGCGAACTCCTCATCTCTGGTAGCGATATTAGTAGGCTGGATAGGATCCATGGCTGGTGATAAAATAGAAGGTGGTGAAGGACTAGGTGGGAGTGGTTGGCAACTGGCATGGAACACGAGGGCACTTGCTTGTCTTCAGGTCAGCACCATGTGAACCAGTATTGATCAGGTAGGGCTGCTTCTCTGTAAATGATACAGAGAACAACAGGAACAGGTGAATCTGGTGATAAAAAAATGGATGAAGTAACAAATGGTGGGTGGAATGTGAAACAGGCTAACCGATGTCGGTTAGGGAAAACTGACGTCAGTCAGGGGTAACCGCTGCCGGTCACTGTAGAAAATAGACAGTGAGTAAACAGCAAGGCAGAAGGCAAAATCTGACAAGTATGCCAAATCTGGGGATGTGTAAAATGTCAATGGGAAAAATGACAGTGACAGAGACTGTGGAAAGTGGAAAAAAGTGAAGTGAAACTGTCCTTTTGAGTAGGTTAGCAAAAGGACCTAGAACCGACGTCGGTTGGGTTTAACCGATGGCGGTCAGAGGTAACCGATGATGGTTACTGTGAAATTGAAACAGTGATGAGAAAAAGTGGTTGTGAATTAAAATTTGATGTGGAATCAGACCCAGAATTCTAGGAATGATGGTGATATGGCCCAGGCACACTCAGGTGAAGCTGGAATACACCAGCTATGATGAGGAGCATGCAAGGATGAACAAAAAAGTGATGAACGTGATCTTTCACCTCAAAATGCAAGCCAAGCAGAAACACTAAGAAAATGTGATCCTAAGAGTGCCCTTTTCTATTATGTTTGTTTAGCTCATGCTATTTAGGGACTGACACATGAATTGTGAAATAGAGTTTTTGGTGAGGATGGCTTCCTACAAAGAAGGAGATCTAAAGGGTGAGGTTTCAGGTATGTTATGGTGGGGGTGGGCTTCACTCTGAAGTATGACTCGACAGAGCAGTGAGCTGGGTGCCCACTGTGTCGTGATCATGTGATCACCTACAACTTCTTCTAGGTAAGATGTTGTTTAAGAATGTATGTATTTGAATTTTTGTGTGGTTTGGTAAGACTCAAAGAAAGAGAAAAGGATAGAAGTGCTTTTCTACAATTCGTTTGTCAACCATCAGCTGGTCATGACCTCCAACATATAGGTTGCCCTCATTTAATGTGAGCTAATGCAATAAATCAGAATGAAATGTGATTGTTTTTAAACCCAAATCAAAAATGTGAAATTGGATGACACAATAAGATGAAGAGGAAGAGGGATGCTCTTTCACTACAATGCAGAAAACATGAAGAAATGATTCTTTTTAAATACACCAAAAGAAAAGTTTCCTTTAGAGAAAATAGAAAGAAGAAGTGGATTACCAGGGAAGAAAATTAGTGTGTATGCTTTTTTTTAGAAAGGAAACAAACACACAATTTTTTCCTAGGAATGAATGAAATGCAAGGAACCCTGGATGGGTCCCACCGGGCGTGCCAAAATGTTTCACCTTTTTCTTAGATTGTTTCTTTGAATTGTTGACGAAACAGATAGGGTAACGGGCATAGGAGGAATACCTGTTCAAATGTCGGTTGATGGGTTGTTGTATGCGTATGACTTCCGAATCCACAACTGACCATGAGAGCTTCCTTTTGGCTAGGAGGAACTACCTGTAATGAAAACAAGACCACCAGAAGGAATTAAACAATATGGGTAGTGAACTGCCTAGCGTGAGCTAGATCCGGGAAGCATGGTACTTCCTAGATGGCTGTTAGTCCACTGTTTTAAACAAATTAGTGCTGAAAACAAAGTAAATCCTATTGTTATTTTAAAATGATTTAGGTATCTCACTTAAAAACACAATAAGAAATAGATCTAATCTAACAGGCTAAGCTAGAATAGAATCCAAGGTCAAGTGATAGGTTCTGGGTCTCTGTAGGTCTGATAAAGGTCTCAGGTAGGTCACAGGTGAGTGAGGGTGAGGTAAAATTAGGTGGGTAGGTCTCTGTTTAAGGTTGTGTGGGAAAACACAGAGACCGGCGTCGGTCAGGGGTGACCGACCACGGTTAGGTATAACCGGCACCGGTTATTGTGAGATCTAGAAATGTCACAGAACAGGGTTTTGGTCTCCTTTTTGATTGTACAATGGATTTTGGTTGGTCAGGACGAGGTAATGGGTGACTGGAGTAGGATTTTGTGAGATTTTGATGGGTCTACGAAGGTGAAAATGTTGGAGAACGTCAATAGGAAGTAAGATAAACAATGGATGATAAAATAATGATGAAATGAAATAACTAGGAAAGTATGATGTTGTACTTACTTGGATTTCATTCCTGAAGGTCTATGTGTGAAGGATGGAGGTGCTGATGATGGGTTTAAAGGCTGCAAGTGATCACCAACTGAATAAAATATTCTGCATGGGTTGTATGCACACTCCTCTTTGCTTAGATAGATCAAAACGTGACTAGGATGGCTGTGTAGGAGAAGATCCTCAATCTCCTTCCTTGGATGTGAGTTCTTGCTGGAATTGGCTCTCTGAAGATACGTTATCTCTCTGAGATTTGTTCTTGTTCGTCAAATTTCTTACTTCCAACTTCCAAGTTCCAAGTTCCAACCTTGAGAATAAGGTTGTTTTGGGTTAAAGGGGTAACTGACGGTGGTCTGGCTTAACTGGCAATGGTTAGGGGTAACCGACATCAGTTAAGGTGGGATTTCCTAGGTTTACTAAAATTAGGGAGATCCTCTTGATTTCCTTAGATCTCGTGTCATCATCCCACGGATTAGACTTGGAGTCTCTTGTGAACATCTGGGAATGTGGCTAGAGGGAATGTAGGCATTGATTTTTAGGGTTTGGGTAAGTCTTAGTTAGTTATGGGTAACTTGCTAAGAATAGGTCTTAGGTTGAGTTAACTTGGTGAGGTGTCTAAGTGAACTGTATGTGTAGATATTATTTAAATAAGATATTTAAATAATAAATATAGTGAGGATAAAGCATTAATTTAATTAAATTAATATTATTGGGTGAAGGGGGTCGTGGCTAGGTAAATGTAATAAAGGGGGGCTTATATGTTTGAGGGATGAAGGGGGAGTGTGACCTAATTTTAGTGTCTACACTCACTAACACTCTATCTTTTGTACTATCCCAACTGATAAGAGTTCTATAACTTCTCCCATACAACACTTCATAAAGAGAAAAATTCAGCGAAGTATGATAGGTGTTATGGTACGTAAACTCAACAAATGGTAGGGTTTCTTCCCACTTGTATTGTTGATCCATGTAGTACATCCTAAGAATATCCTCCATAGCTTGGTTGACTCATTCAATTCAGCCATATGATTGTAGATGGTATGCTGAACTAAAATTCAGTTTCATTCCAAAGGTTGAATTTAAATTTTTCCAAAAATCTAGATGTCATCCTTGAATCCCTATTGTTGGGCCCCAAAATATCAGCTAAGTACAAGAAGGTGCATGGGTGCACAGGATCTAGTCGAATAAGGGTACATGGTTTGAAGACGCGTAGAAAAGGGTTTTGGAAAGGTTTTGTAGAACACATGGCACGTGCTCAAGGCAAACCAAATTTTATACTTAGCCATATTCGGCATCCCAAGTAGCACACGAGAAAAGCATGACCCTTGTGGATAAGGTGCCATCCTGGCGAATATGGTATCAAAAAGGGAATATTCCAGGCATGTGATGGAAGGTTCCAGAAGAGCATTGTCATACAAAGTGGAGAGCTTGGATTTTTGAAGGCATGCTCCCATGGAGGACCAAATCGACACTTAGTGACTGATTTGTAACTTCTGGAAGGCATGGCGGTGGGTGCTAAGGTTATAAATACAAGCGCCAGATAAAATAAATATATAGAAGGTGAAGGAGAGAAAAGAGGAAAAGCCTTGCAGAAACAAAATAGAGGATGTTATGGGTTATGGATTAGGAGAGCTCTATGAGTGATTTCACACTTAGGGGGATGGGTTTTCATTCTTCTTTGTAATATGATGAGAATAATATAGCTCTGATGCATGACTTGGCTCTATATAGTTGTATGAGGATCTATTATGACCTCAAAGGATGTAATGTGGCTTATTGACTCTATTGGTATGAATATAATGCTCTTTTTTAAATCATCTATGTGTTTAGGAGTATAATACTTATGCATTTCCTTTCTATACGAACCATCTCCATATGATTCTTGTTATTTCTCTTTCCTACATACAATGAGATGAAAACTTGTTCTAAGTTCTTAATAATGTGGTATAGTTCTTTCTTGTCCTACATTTGATTATATGTCCTAAGATGATGCATTATCATGAAACTCACATAAAGAAGAGACTTTGTGCTCGTGCGTGCCTCGGGTGAGTGCCCAGTGCCCAGTGCCCATTGGGTGATAGGCCGACGCGTAAGGGATTAGACTATTGGTCTAAGGGTATAAAATATGACTAAACCTATTTAGAATTATTAACTCAAAAACTCCGTGAACTTGAATATTTCATGCAAAAAACATTTTTCAAGCACGGGAGAATCATCTTTCATATTTATCGGTAAAATAATGAGATACTTTTGTTAACATGTCAACAAAAATCATGTCATGGTTTTTTTACATAGGAATCCACTGCACAAAATCCATGATAATAACATACCTTTTAGAGTGTAGAATGTTGTGTGGATAGAAAATATGAGCAAGTTGCATGTGCTCTACTTTTATGTGTTGATATTCCCAAAAATGAGAAATGTAGTTTATCATGTCTTTTTTATTCCTTTTAATAAATATTGTTGTTTTATGTCAGTAAAATTTTTAATCACTCCAGGATGCCCAGAGTATGATGAATAATGATATCATTTCATAAATTTGATCCTTAAGTCATTTCCTAATGGTACATAGACTCTAAATTTGTATTTCAAGATTCCCTCATTATTAAATTTGAATCCTTCATACCTTTTATCCTTAGGATCTGATGCTAACATAGCCTTAACATGTTGATAGTATGAATCTGTTAACATTTATTTCTTTACCTCATCCTTGAATTGATTCCTCAGGGTCACAATTGCGGAAGCATGATTTCGACGAATTAGTGCATTTTTCATTCTATTTTATTTTCCTTTTATGTAACTTACATAAAAATCATGCTAAGATAAGAAATCAATCCACCCACATTGTCTTACATTTAAATTGGGTTGTGTGACAATATACTTCATCCCCAAGTGGTCTATTTTAAGTTCAAAATTCTTTCCCAAAAAGTAATGCCTCCAAAATTTAAGTGTGTGAACTATGGCATCAAGATTTAGATAGTGGCGAGCATATTTCATCTCATGTACCTTTAATTTTATGCTCTCATATGCAATCACATGGTCATTTTGAAGAATAATTCCACCCAAATATTCACCAAAGGCATATTTTACCATGGTGAAGCTTCTATTGGGATTAGGAACCTTTAAAATAGGTGATGTAGTTAATTTATCTTTTATAAAATTAAATGCATTCTCACATTTTTAGACCAAACAAATTTCTTATCTTTTTTCTACAGTGAAGTTATTGGAGTAGAAACTCTAGAAAATTCTTGTATAAATTTTCTATAGTAACCAACCAGCCCAATGAAGCTTCTAACTTCATAAACATTCCTTGGGTCTAGCCATTATATTATATCCTTGATTTTTTATGGATCTACAGATATTCCTTCTTTTTTTATGATATGAACAAGGTATTGTACCTCATTTTGATGGAAGGAATACTTAGAAAATTTTCCATACAATTTATTTTTTCTAAGTATGTCCAACACTAGTTGTAAGTTCTCATTATGCTCTTCAATATATTTGGAATAAATCATAATTTCATCTAAGAAATTTGAAACAAATTTTTATCACCGAAAAACAACACCCTCTGATTTACATGAATGTGTGAATAAGAAACCATTGTTTTTGGTTAACATGGGATTGTCTCTAAGTGTGGGAGCTTGTTGCTAAGACAAAACTCCAAAGAAGGCCAGCTTCCTCTACCTTATATAATGTTAAACTACTCCTAGAAGGGAAATTCAACTAAATAATCCTAAAATAATTATTCCAAGGGACTAGGGTTAGAAAGAGATGCATGAGAAGGGAAATCCTAAGCTAAAAGGTGGTGATAGCACTAGAAAAGGGATGAGATCTCTCCATAAGGGAAAGGAAAGTGATAAAACATGGGAGAGATGGTAGACAAGTGTTCTATTGACAAGAACCATACATATTGAACCTTGCTTTGCATTGACAACATAGGAATAGGGAACCTACAAATATGAGATACACACAACATGCCAAAATTGAATAGAGGAAAAAATACAAAATAAAATGAGCTAGAACAGAAAAATGTGCCATAAAAATAGATTATATATTGCTTAAAGTCTGCATAATTTTACTACAGTCATAGCAGAAGGATATATTACATTGCAGAGACCAAGTTAGAGGTCTAAAACTTGTGGGATGTCAACCACAATTTGGGCAATGTTTACAACAAAGAGCCATCATTTTTTACATATGTTCCATTTACATATATATAAAAAGGTAGAAGAAATAGATAATACATGAAGTGAAAAGGAAGAAGATAAAATTTTATATTGTCATGATTAAAATATATCTGTCCTCCCTTGCAACACATCTTGTCAAGTGTATTCCCTAAGTCTATTTTTCTTGTAGAAGAAAGAAAAGAGTCATAATTCCTTAAATTAAGTGGTTGATCCATATACAATTGTTCATAATTATCCTGAACTATTTTTTCTTCTTTTTGGATTTTAATTCACGACAAAATTTGATTCTCATGATGCCAAATTAGAGTTCTTAAGGGAAGCTAACGAATTAGACTGATTTTTTTTTATTTGGAGCATGTAATCAAAATATATCATCATTTTAATATTTACATGTTAAGAAGTACAAGAATCCGACAAGTGGAAGCCTTTTTTTAGCTCAGGGATTTCCCTCTACCCATGTGTACATTTATTTTTTCTTTGTCAAGTTTCTACCTCCCAGTGGTTCACAACTTGAGCTTTACTTTCCTAGCTCGTCATATGCCCTTTATTTTGCCTTGGCTTTAAAAATACCCGTTGTATTAAAAAAATATAGACCAATAGAAAGTTTTCATTCCTCTTTACACTGACAGGTTATCCTTTTCTTCTGTACTACTCTTTTGAAATGCGAGCCAATGAGATATTTCCATGTTCCTTAGGGGAGTCAGACTATACTTAGCCTCTGAATAATTTTTTTGAAATGTGGACCAATGAGAGGGCTCCACACTTCTTCACATTTTAGACCCTTGTTAGTCCCTTAGTAACATGAGATAATTAGAAAAATTCAAACTTCTTTTGCATTTCACCCTTTAACTAACCATTTTGAAGTATGAGCCAATGAGAAGGCTCCATGCACTTCGTATGTCAGTCATTTTGATTTCTGCCTCTAACATCTATGAACCATCGACCAATGAGGAAGCTCCATGGCTTTATGTGTTGTTAGAATTTTGATAATATCTTATAATAGTTGTGAAGTGTGAGATAATAGGGAAGATCAATATCACCTATATGTTAGGACCTGTCAGTCTATCTTCTCTATGCTTGGATCTTATTGGATGGGCCTTTGCATTTCTCAAACTGCGAAATGAGAGAAAATACAGTGGCTCTAGTGTGCTCTTCACATCACAGTTTCTAAGTTTGGGGGACTTAGAAACATTTTTTATTTTTTTAATTTCTTCCACTTAACCCCTTTGACCTTTTCTTACTTAACAGATCCAGAAAAATATGAACTATGGATTATCCCACGGACTTGAGGTCTGTGGAATGGATCTACCTTGGATATTTCCAGAATTCCACCATGTGGTATTTCTAGTGCCTTTGATATTTGTTGTGTGTTATTATGCTTTCCTTTGTACCATGGATTTAATATTTTCCACACAAAACTAGCCCTTTGACATTTATTTCACATATTTTATCTTTGAACCCGCAAATTCTTTAAAACTTAGTCTCCCGTGGGTTTTTGAATGCCAATGGCTAAAGCATTTGGGAAAGAGAATTTGGCATCTATTTAACCATGCCAAGCTCTTAATAATGGCTAAGTCCATTTTGGATTTTGTTAAAGCCAAAAATAACCTAAAGGGAATTTTTGGATAACAATTTGGCAACTTCTTGGGGTAATCTTCCTACTAAATTATAGTAGTAGCCTTTTTGTAATCCATTGAGCATGGAGTGGACCCCAAAACTTAAAAATTGATCTAAACTTTAATTTTTTCTTACCCCAGAGCCATTTTGAAGCACAAAAGTAATTTAACTGATTTGCAGATATTTGAATGATATGTAGAACTTCTCCAACTATATGATTTCACCATTAAACTACTCAAGTTCAAGGTGAATCCATAATTGTCCATATCATTATAAGAATTTTTTGAATTTGATTTCATGAAAGTGGGAAATTTTAAAATCTTGATAATTCACTCTATTTGGCTCTACATTTGATCCATTAAGACAAAGATTAACATTTGAAGTTTCCTCAAATTTGATTTTTGCCAAGTTTTAAATAAAACTGAATTGAATCATTAACAAAGAAAAAATATTTACAAAGTTTTGGATCTCCTATTGATTTATAAATGAAATGCATGCAATTAAAACTATCCCAAGAACTTATTTTTACCAAGGAAGAGGCACCACATGATCTTGACTAGAAATGATCTCTTGAGGCTCGAAAATTAAACTTTAAAAGTCACCCCAAAATTTGACTTGGCTAAGAAGTTTTTCCTAACTAAAATGAAATATGCAAACAAAAAAAAGCATGCAAAAAATATATACAAACATGGAAAATTATACATGCCCCAATTAGAAACACACAGAGTGTGCACAATGATTTTTTTCTACATAAAGTAAACCTACCTACTCTAATCTAACTAGAGGAAGAGAAGTTAATCAAATCCTAAGACATGTTGTGAGAAATCTCATCCTTTCCTTAAAAAATGTGGCCATGTGATTTTTTCGGCAACAAAATCACATGGTGGAAATTCAAACATGCCTTGCACTCCCAAATTCTTAAAAGTATTAACTAAAAAAAATATGAATACCTCCTCAAGTTTCTCTACATATGGTTATAGGTGTTGGAGATGACCTTTGGTAATTTGAAGATCATCCTCATTCTCTGAATTGAGCATCACTAGTTAGAAATCCTTCTTTGGATATAAAGAAGCCAAATATTTGATTGGGCATAGACTGGTTCTTGATTTTTTCCCATCTTCTTTGTAAGAAACCCCATGAATGGAGCTAAAAGGAACACTTTCTTCCTTTTCCTCAACATTGAGAAAGTATGTAAGCTTATTTAAGCTTTATTCTGCTACTATAAATAACTATCTCTTCCATGATGACCTTTGATTTGGCATTGTTTTCATCACCTTCCTCCTTTTCCTCATCCATCATAAAGTTTGAAAGATCAAAATTGTCCCTTCATTCTTCATGATGACTTATTTTAGTAGGCTCTTCTTGGATGTTCTCCTCCATGGTAGGTTCACCAACCAAATCAAACTCACAAAAAGAAAAAAAGAAGATTTCAATAATATCTTCTTCATCTAAGGCCTCTAAATCTTATTTTTATTCCTCTATGTGCTCCTCTTCTTTTAGAGATGATTCTTCCTCCTCTGCTTTTTTTGTAAGTTGAGATGAATCAACAACATATGTTAATATGGTGCCAATGTGTACACTACACTCAAAACATAAAGATTATTGGCCATATACTTCTTGTGCTTGTTCTTCTGCAAAATCAGCTTCCACCTTTTGTTCCTCAAACCCATCCTTTTTTGAAGGCTTAACAAGTTGTGGCATTTGATTGGTTTCAAAATTTGAATCCCAATCCTTAAAATTTTGCAAAATATCTTCCTTTTTAGGTTCTTCAACTTACTTCCCTCTTTGACTGAATTTTTTATTCTTTTCTTCCCAAAATGGGTTTGGGAATGCAAGAGAAGGGGTGGGCTAGGTCCTAAATAGTTTTTTACATTGATTATAATGAAGAGGAAGGTGTGGGATCTTCTTGTGGAGGAGAGGGAATGGAAGGATAATCCTTGAGGAAGCTAGGAACTTTAACCTTGGGCTTGGGTGGTTGATAAGAAATGGGCATTAAATACCGATAAGGAAGGTAAGTGGGAACATCCTATTGAGAGGTTTCCTCAACCTTACTCTCATTATCCTATAATGTCTGTAATGAATAAATGAAATCAACCATTTTATTGAAGGCATAACTCATTCCTCGATATTTTTAGGTGGGATAAACCAACTAGGTATAGGACCTCCCCATTAACAGGGTTTCCTAAGACAAAGGTTTATAGCTTAAAATCTTTGAATTTATCCCTTGACATCCTGTAAAATATTCTCCATTCTCTAAACTCTTTCTTCATACTATTTTTCAGGTGTAGGGTGTCCTCCAAAGTCTACATACTCATAAGAACATATATGATCCATCTAATTTTCATCATAAAATTAAATTGGACGTGTGTTGTAATGACTTGAAGAAATATTTTGGAAGGATGAAGGTGGATATGAATGATACTACTGTTGAAAGTGATGGTTACATTGAGGAAATGAATTCATGGCTGCACAACTTCATTAGAAGGAGAAATGTAATGATGGAATGGAAGGGGATGTTCTATTGAATGAGAAAATGAGTTGTTTATACCAGTGGAGTCACTAGACATGTTTAAGAATGCCTCAGTAGGTCGAGATGTCACCAAGAGCACATCAAACTTAATGAAATGAAAATGTAAACTAGGATACACACCTATTAAATTTATAGCTTTCAATGATCTCCCAATGGGCATGCCAAAACTGATATCACCAAAAAACAACACCCTCAAATTGGATGAATGTGTGAATGAGAAACCATTGTTTTTGGGTAACATGGGAATTTCACTAAGTGTGGGACCTTTCTGCTGAGATAAATCTCTAGAGAAGGTTGACTACCTCTACCTTATCTAATGTTAAACTACTCCTAGAAGGGAAATTCAGCTAACTAATCCTAAACTAACCATTTTAAGGGACCAGGGTTAGAAAGAGATGCACAGGAACAGAAATACTAAGCTAAAAGGTAGTGATAACACTAGAGAAGGAATGTGAGCTCTCCACAAGGGGAAGGAAAGTGAGAAAACATGGGAGAGATGGAAGACGTGTGCCACAGATAAGAACCATGTAGACTAAACCTTACTTCATATTAACAAAATAGAAAAATGGACCTTGTAAATAAGAGATACAAAAAACATGCCGAAATAGAATAGAGAGGAAAAAATGCAAATAAAATGAGCTAGGGCATGCAAATGTGCCACGAACATAGATTATATATTTCTTAAAGTATGAAAAAATTTATCACAATCATGGAAGAAGGTGAGATTACATTTTAGAGACCAAGTTAGAGGTTTGAAACTTGTGAGATGTCGGCCACCATTTGGGAATAGTGTCATTACAACAAAGATCTATCACATTTACATAATTTCTAGTTACATATATGGAAGAAGGAAGATGAAAGAGAGAAGATGGGAAGAGAGAAGGAAGAATATCATATTTGATCTGGTCATGAATAAAATATTTTTCCTTCATTTCAACATGGTATGTCAAGTGTGTTCCCCAAGTGTGTTTTGCTTGTAGTAGAAGGAAAAGCCCCATACTTCCTTAAATTAATTGGTTGAGCCATCTGAAACTATTCATAACTATCCCAAATGATTTTTATCCTTTTTTCCTTTCAATTCACACCAAAATTTTATTCTCATGATTCCAAATTCGAGTGCTTAAGAAAATATTCCTAATGAGACTGATTTTGTTTGATTTAGAGAAAGGAATCAAAATATATCATCATTTTAATATTTTCATGTTGGGAATTACAAGAATGCAACAAGTGGAAACCTTTTATTAGCTCAAGGATCACCCTCTACCCATGTGTGCATTACTTCTGTATTTTCTAAGTTTCCACCTCCCATTGGTTTACAAATCAAGCTTTACTTTCCTAGCTCACCATTTGTCCTTTATTTTTCCTTGGCTTTAAAAATAAACATAGTATTAAAAAAATACAGACCAATAGAAAGATGTCATGTCTCTTCACATTGATAGATTGTCCTTTTCTCCCTTCCTAATCTTTTTAAATGAAAGCCAATGAGATCTTTCCACATTCCTTTGGTGATTCAGACTATCCTTATCTTCTAACTAACAATTTTGATACATGGACCAATGAGAGGGCTCCAACTCTCTTTGCATTTCAAACACTTGTTAGTTCCTTAGGAATGAGAGCTAATGAGAAACATCAACGCTTCCTTCACATTTCAACCTTTGACTAACCATTACAAAGTGTGAGCTAATGAGAAGGCTCCATGTGCTTTTCATATCATTCCTTTTGATTTCTACCTATGAAATCCATGAACCATCAACCAATGAGGAAGATCCAAACCTTTATGAATTTTCATACTTTTGATAGTCTCTTTTAACAATTGCGAAGTGTGAGCCAATAAGGAAGCTCCACGTTGCCCCCATATTAGGACTTGTTAGTCTATGTTCTTCGTATTTAGATATAATTAGATGGGCCTTCACATTTGTAAGACTGAGAAATGAGAGAAACTACGTTGGCTCCATTTAGCTCTTCGCATCATAGTTTCTAAGTCCAAGGGACTTAGAAACATTTTGTATTTTTTGAGTTACTACCACTTAACCCCTTTGACCTTGTCTTACTTAACACAACCAAAAAAATATGAATTTTGGCTTATCTTATAGACTTGAGGTCCGCTGAATGGATCTACCTTGGAGACTTCTGGAATGCTGCCACATGGTCTTTCTAGTGCCTTTGATCTGTGTCACATGTTCTTATGATTTCCTTTATACTGTGGCTTTAATATTTTCCACACAAAATATCCCTTTGACCTTTGTTCCATGGATTTAATCTTTTAACACACAAATGCTTTAATATTTAGTCTCTAGTGGGTTTTTGAATTCCAATATAGAAAGCATTTAGGAAAGAGAATTTGAAGGTCGTTTAGCTATGCCAAGCTCTTAAAAATGGCTAAGTACATTTTTTACTTTGTTAAAGCCTAAAATAACATGGGGGAATTTTTGGATACACAAACTTTTCTAGAAATTATTGGAATATGTTATTTATTAAGTTAATGAATGAAGCAAGTGTATTCATGATTCTAAATGGTAAAAATGTGAAATCATAGTGGCCATATCTTGTTCTAAAATAAGTCTTGTGTATGTCTTCATCTTTAATTCTCAGTTGATGGTATACTGGTCTTAAATAAATATTAGAATAGGCTGATGCATCATGCATATGATCAAATATATCATTTATCCTTGGAAAAGGATATATATTCTTTATTAAGGCCTTGTTAAACATGTGGGATTCAATGCATAACCTTAATGTGTCATCTTTCTTTTTGACAAAAATGACCAGTCCTCCCTAAGGAGACACACTAGGTCTAATTAATCCTTTGGATAACAAATCATGTACTTGTACCTTGATTTCCACAAATTTTATTGTGGTCATGTAGTAAGAATCCTTTGAAATAGGTTTCATTCCTGGTTTTATAACTATTGTGAAATCAAATTCATGTCTCGGAGGGATTCCAAGTAACTACTCTAGAAATACATCAATGTACTCTTGTAGTAGTAGGTAATCTGTCAAAGAATTATTACCTTCTTCCTTGAAATATAATATCTTAATTTCATAAAGTATGTATCCTTTGTTTTTACCCTTTTTAAGTTCCATCGTAGAAATTTTTCTTACCTCTATGTCTCTTTTTATGCCTTGAATGACTGTTGTTTTCTATAGGTCATCCAAACACTTAATTTTTTTATAATAACATTCCATTGTGGCCTTATATTGTGATAGCAATTTTACACCTATAAATACATCGTATGAACCTAAAGGAGCTACGTACAATTCTATTGCTGTTATAAAATTGGGCAGCTCTAATGTTGCTCCAAAAAGACATTTACTTAT
Source organism: Taxus chinensis (assembly GCA_019776745.2). Taxonomy (NCBI): domain Eukaryota; kingdom Viridiplantae; phylum Streptophyta; class Pinopsida; order Cupressales; family Taxaceae; genus Taxus; species Taxus chinensis. The sequence goes on from CM034157.1 coordinate 345,938,441, forward strand.
TGTGTGGAAAAAATTGTTCCCATATTGTATAGTCCATTATTTATTCATGTATCCATATTTTATTTTTAATTTTCGAGGTAAATTATTTGAAATAAAACATTCAGTAGCAATAGTATCAAAAAGAATAGTTACAGGTGATCTGTATAACTTACATGGTACTTCAATAAGTATGGCTTGCTTTTCAGCTTGCCTATTTCTATTGCATCATGAATTATTTGTTACTGGTTGTTATAATTGTTTCTTAAAGGAATTTTTTTTGTGTAGTGATCATGACCACCCTTAAAGCATCCAAAAAATGGCTCTTTCCTTTCAGTTTTATTTGCATTTATTATTATATTGTTC